>CM076978.1:26473521-26593521 GCA_039105355.1 Benthosema pterotum
CTCTGATTACAATCATAGCTGGACCTTCCTACAAACAACCTTAAAACAATATATACAGTCAGCGTGCGTTGTGCACACGATCATCACAGAAAACACCACGGAACATCAACAACACAGTCCATCCTGCCACGGAAAACACAGTGTGTAAAGATACATTGCTGTCTGCCTTGTGCATGTGTGTGTGCGTTTGTGTATGTGTGTGTGTGTGTGTGTCCGATGCTTCAGACACATGCCATTAGACGCGTCAGAGCTCTAACAGGCGCAGGGCGAGGTGAAGGTGCTCGCTGCTCAACGTGATTACGGTCTAACCTCCTTGATTGCAATCACCCATCCATCGTAGGAATGGGAGCCCTTGTCGCCTTGATTAACAATTACCTGCTCCAATGCCTTTCATCGTGTCCTTGGGCTCTTCTTTACCTTTTCTTTTTGTCTTCTCTCTCTCTCAGACCCCCAGGTATATACCTGGGAACCTTAACCTGGGTAAAACTATGTAAACCTATGAAACCTTATTCCTAACCTCAGTAGAAAGGTTCAGCAACCTTATTTCAAATGTAACCTTGGAAAAACTATTCCTAAAACTACCCTCATTGCTAAATGTAGCCAGTTTTTTCTGAGGTTGCCGGTACATTTAGCAATAAGGTTGTCTCCACCGTAAGGTGGTGACTATAAATCGTACCCCGTCCTTCCGGGTTTGTCTGTCCGCCATCATGTCCGTGCATACGATGACGTCATGATGACGTCATAAATCTCATACCCTCTCCATCATGAGTATCATGAGTACTGTCTCTGAGCCCGGACGGTGGAGACCTGTGCCCCATAGGGGCACAACTCTTGTTTTAGGCATAGTTTTACGATGAAACTACTAAATTACGGAGCTTTGTCCGTGAATATAAGGATATAAGAACCACTGAGAGGCAAGCATTCCACAGGACCCAGTAGGGGCAAAATCAATTTGCGACCACACCAAACGGTCACAACTGTGAAAAATGTTTTTTTTTTTTCAACTTCTGTTAAATCATTTTGCGACCGCAGCACATGTCGTGACGTTAGGCACCAACGGCCACACAACGGTCGAGCATTTAGGTCAGATTTAGGCATAGGTTATGTTTAGGGTTAGGTGTTAGGGTTAGGTTTAGTCGAGTCGACCATTTGGCCAACGTTTGCCACCGATGGGCATTCCTGTTGCGAAAATCAACAGGATTTAACAATTCTGTGGAAAAACAAAACAACATGAGTTATGGTGATGCTCCGTATTGTCTGAATCAACTTTGTTTGTGTTGGTTTATGTGCTAAAATTGTCACTTTGGTTGTTTTAGTGTACAATTTAAGGCAATGAGGGGCATATTTTGCATCAATTTCTAATCCTTGGGATTTTTAAAATTTCTTGTTCACATTGTACATCATGGCAAGGTAATAAAAGGTCTTATTCTTTAAGTGGTTTCACCACAGTGATATCGTTCAATTCCATCTATGATCACAGTATTCTGCCGGCACCCTGGACTTGCCTCCAGTATACAGTATACTGTATATATTATACGGTGCTACAGTGCTCACTTTGAGAGCCACGGGTCCATAGGGGCAGCTTTATATCCCCACAGGGCCACCAATGCCGGGCCCCCGAGCCACAGCCTGGAAACCAACCCCCGCGGTTATAGCGCAGCGTCTTCTTATCACAGCAAAAACGGTTAATTGTACAAAGGGAGCATTTCTCAACTGAACTAGTTTCCGCAGAGTGTGTGGCTCGTGGTCTGACACCGTCAGAGTCCTGTAAGGATTGTAATTGGATTTCCAGAATAGGCTAAAGCTCCTCTTTCTCTGTATGCCGCGCACTGGTAATTGAGGTTAAACGAAATGGTCAGCCATGCACAAACCCTCTGATCGTTGTGTGCGCACATGTGCGCAAGTGTGTATGTGTGCCTGTTGCGTGTGCATGTATGTGAGAGTGTGTGTGTGTGTGTGTGTGTGTGTGTGTGTGTGTGTGTGTGTGTGTGTGTGTGTGTGTGTGTGTGTGTGTGTGTGTGTGCGTGTGACTGTGACTGTGACTGTGCATGCACGCAATTTAAATTCTATGCAAAGTATTAAGAAATACAGAAACGGAATTATCACTCGGCTGCCGGGCAGGAATCCTCGTATGTTGTCCATATTTATGACTCTATTCTTTGTCTGTAAATCGGTGGCCTTGGTACTTGGTCGTAAAAAAGATTGTGGGCAGTGGGCTGAAATTGCCAACCTACAAGCTCCCGACATTTTGTATTATTCACAATGTGTTGTGAGCTTGTACGTCTTTGACCTGAGGGCAAGACATACTGTACGGCATGCAGTGAAATATTTGATACATTTTACACTCTAAGGGTTCAAAAATCACAATATATATACAGTACAAAGGCAGCTTTATAAATACACACTAAAACATAGGGTAATTTCTGAGAAACGTTCACAGAAATGAGTCCAGAAAAGTCCCCCCCCCAAAAAAAAGACTACTAGACTACAAGAAGATGTGAACACATGCCCAAAAAGTAAAGACTACAAAACTATGAGGAGACGTGCACGCACCCACCCAAGGAGACATGCACACATGCCCAAGAAAAACTACAAATCTACAAGTACGCTTCCCCCAATGCTTAATTTGTAACTCGGGAGGTGCCGGAGGGGGTGCGTGTGCACATGCACACGCGCCCGCCCGCCGAAAAGTCGTTTTTTGGGCAGAATTTTGTGTGGCGCGCGTGTGTGTGTGTGTGTGTGTGTGTGTGTGTGTGTGTGTGTGTGTGTGTGTGTGTGTGTGTGTGTGTGTGTGTGCGTGTGTGTGTGTGTGTGTGTGTGTGTGTCAGTGATGCACAACTATGGCACACACACAGCCGATCCACAAGCTCAATCTGTCGTGCAATGTGCTTGTGTTTTCAGAGAATCGAGACCACAAAATGTAAGGACCCATAAGGGGTCCGGCCGCTTCTTAGGTACCTTTATTATAGCGATCATAATCCGCGTTGAAAGGGAGGGGGAGACAGCTAGTGTTAGCCCGTGGGAGTAGCAGCAGCAGCAGCCCAGCTAGCAACATGCGAGAACTGTGAACTGTGTGAGCCGTAGCAAATCCCCCCGACTCTCGATATAAATCCCATAGTTGGGGAGGCACAGGTGTTCAGAGTGACTAGTACCATATCTATGCCTAGTACTCTGACTGCACGGGTATCCTATAGCAACGACAGAAACAAACGAGGCTGGATCGCCACTCTTATCTCCCGGATCGGTCTCTGCAGGTGGGGGAGCGCAGTGACAGCTCACGGATGCAGCCCGAACGCACGTGGCCCATGGGGGAACGCAATTGGCCCATGGGGGAATGGCATTCCGCCATATTCCGGCATAAATTAAGCCCTGGCTTCCCCTAAAAAGACTACAAGACTACAAGGAGACATGCACGTGGCCTTAGAAGCCAGTCTAAATGGATAAAAGAAATATTTGTTGTGCGTGTGTGTGTACGCGCATGAACTCACCACACATCCTCTGCATCCACGTCACACTCTGCCCCAAACTGGCAAATGTCGCAGGTGGATGTCTCCTTCTGCCCCGCCTCCGCCGACCCCTCACCTCCTGAGAGAGAGAGAGAGAGAGAGAGAGAGAGAGAGAGAGAGAGAGAGAGAGATATTCATATCGTCAGTCATCTATATCATCAATCATCATTTCTGATGAACAGAAACCTCTTTTTTGGTAAAGTAAGAACGAATTGTGAGGCAAGGCTTTGGATCGGATCCCACACATGGCACTCGTCACCCACACCAGAGGGTCAGATCCAACTAAATGCCCTGACTGCCCCACCAAACACGATGGCATGCAAAACAAACCAAGATTATTTCATATTAAAGTGCTCATATTTAATATGATTTGAAACACTACTACTGCTACTAACTAACTACAGTTGTGTCGCCACTAAACCAACAGCATTTCTTCATTGAAAACAGAAAACTCTCTGAGTCAGACCTTTAGCTTTATGCATGCTGTGTGCCTGTTGCAACTGATGTTATTATTGATGCTTTACTTTCCTATTAAAAGTCTTGTAACTGAAAATAGTATGGGTGCGACTTCATCGCCCGTGGTGCGAAGCAACATAGGCGATGAAGCCAGATCCAACACATGACCACAGTCACCCACACCAGAGGGTCAGATGCAACACATTTGTCTGATTGTATGTCTGTATGTTTGGCGTACAAACAGCTACAACAGCGCCCATACAGGGGCACAGTTAGGGCGGCCTAGAAAGGCTTATTGCCTGGTCCCGTCTTATCGCAGGATGCAGCTACATTTTATTGTTACATTTTGGACCAATAGCCTAAGTGCCCGTTGTTTCTATTGTTACCCTCACAAGTACAGTAAATACAAATGTTGGTGGTGTAAATGCAATCCCTTTGATCTCAATCTGGTCTCCCCTTTCCCTCTCTCTCCCCTCTCCCTCTCTCTCCCTGTGATGAATCTCCTTTCCCCTAGCTGCCGTCCCCCTCGGCAGCCCCCCCTTCCCCCATCTTCTCTGTTTGGAGCACCTCTATTTTTAACCCGGTAGCAGATAGAGAGAGGGAGGCAGAGAGAGAGTGGAGGACCCACGAGGACAACAACCTGGGAAGTAGAGAGGAGGCAGAGGATGTGGAAGTCTACCTCACTTCCCCCGTGTGGCATCTTTAAGCTCACACACAAAAAAACACAGACACACACTCACACACACACTTGCCAGTGGAAGATGACGGTAAGTGTATTATTTAAGTAATGTTACTGAGGGTATGATGAGGTAGTCTTGCTTTGAGTATACTCAAACTACATGTCAAAGGCAAACGTCACTTTATCCATTTTTAGATTATCAACATGAATCATAATCAACCATATTAAGCCCCAAATTATTTTTCATTTCTTTAAATACTTTTATTAGCGGAAGAACGATGACTTCCATTGTTCACATTTCAACTTTTCTGGAATAGAAAGCCTGCAGTTTGTATTAGCTTGGATTCCCCAACGTTGATGCACATATGGAAGACAGGTTTCTGAACTGCCTAAACCCCTCCTGCAAGGCTGCGAGACACAAACCAAGTAGAAAGAAACGGTGCAGTTTCATCATGTTCGGTGCATTAGTATGAGGACCTATTATTATTTTAAGATACATTTAAAAGTAACGAAGTATCTTGCCAATAATATTTCACTCAAGTACAAGCAGAGTTGAACTCCAGCTCTTTACTTACGTAGTTGCACTGTGGTATTTTTACTGCTCGCCTCTCCCCCGTGTGCGCGGCGCATGGCGCCTTGCAACTTTTTTTCTGCCCTCTCTTGCAACTTTTCTTTTGTTATTTGGACGGTTCCCTGGCGGCGCGCTGAATGAGCGGCGGAGCCAGAGTCCTTGTGAAGAGGATTAACCTGATTCCGCGCTAATTTCCCGGTGGCTCAAGTGGGCTTTATTTGCTCTATTTCTTTTTGCTTGGACCTGTGTTTTACGTTTCTTTTTTCTTTTTAGGTCAAAGTTGTTAACTGTACTGTACTGTATTATTCTTTTTTTTTTTTTTGCTAACTGCTGTGTGTGTGTGTCCCACCGGAAGGTTCAGCCTCAATTTACTTGTGGGCTTGAGTTCTGACTTGCCAAATTTGTCCGTAACCCCCCTCCCCTCACGTCTCCGAACCCAACACAACCTTACTGAGGAGATCCTGTTCAATGATCCTGCACAGGGCTGGATCTAGAGGCGGGCAAGGGAGGGCAGAGCCCACCCAAACGTGCATCCTGCCCACCCAATGAAAGCTAATATCCGTGGTTTTCAACCAGTGGTCCAGGGACCACTAGTGGTCCTTGAGAGTTCCAGGTGGTCCCCAGGCTAAACGGTGGAAAGTATCACAATTTAAGCCTTATCCACAACGAAGCTTTTTCCACAAAAACAAGATATGTTTTTTCGGCCATTGTACCTTCTTCACATCTTAGCGAGTATGAGTGGTTACACTACTATTGCATACTCCATGAGTGAGGAGTTATTGATTTTCAAACCTTTCCCCGAATTTAAGCCTTTTCCACAAAAACAAAATTATTTATACCACAGAGAAAATATTTGGAACAGGCTTCGCGGGCTGAAATTCAGAAAGTGCCAGCCATAATATATACAGTATATCATTTAAGATTTGTTTCAATTAAACAGTTACCTAGTATAGTTTAAGATATTGATGCTGTCGGGCAGAAACGCATAACAAGTCTTTTTCATAATATGAAAAAGACTTGTTATGCTTCTGCCCGACAATTCACAATATTATTGTGAATTAACTCGCTGCCCTGCAGTGTCACACATAAAATCAAATATCTAGCTATCTAGCTAGAAATCGGTGTAAATGTTATAATGACACGCATGCGCGCACGCACGCACGCACAGACACACACACACACACACACACACACTGTATCTCATGGGGGGGCATATCTAAGGGTAGCATGGATCGGTGAAGTTGCTTGGACTGCCCATGCCTTGAAGGAAGCATGAGGACAGACTGTTGTTCTCCCCAGGTTGGCAGAGGGAGTGTATTGACACTACAAGTGGAAATAAATGTGTTCCAAAAAAAAGTAACAAAGTAAGTATAGTAATGATATGAATTGTGCCAGAGTAAAAAGTCATATGGAAATACAGCACTTGTAGGTAGAACATACTCAGTCACTTTTGAAATTTATTGGCCGCAGGCGTTGTTGGAGCGCGGCCACACCGCGGCATCGAAGCGGTGTGTTCTTGGACCGCGGCCACGCGGGCGGTAGTGAAGCGGTGTGTTCTTGGACCGCGGCCACGCGGCAGCAGTGGGCGCCGAAACAACACCTTCGTCGCACGTCTGGGCGGCGCGGCTCCGGTGGGCTGACGGCACCCAGTCAGGCGTTAACACAAATGTTCAGTATTCATGGATACGCTTTCCCTGTAGCTTAAGACTGGTGGTGGTAGTCGGTGGAGAGCGGTGGAGGAGGGGTGGGGGGTGGCACCCCTTCAAACGCAACAAGGTGTGAAGCGCTGCATCTTCTCTCTCCTCAGAGACAACATGGCGGTCTAGGTCGTTCGCGGCTTGTGGCGACTGAGATGCTTGTGCATTCGTGCTTAGCACGTTTTATGTTATTTGGAGAGCAGTCGGTTTGGGGTGTTGCTTTCAAAGTTGGGATGTATACAGTATATATAGTATATAAGTCATATAAGTTTTGGGATGTATAAGAGAGGTTTTCCACCTTTTCGAAAATTCGAAAATGTGTGTGTGAAAATGTAGTAAGCTGCATTCCTTGTAAACAAGTAGTGTAGCTTCACTACAAGCTATTCCCAGAACAAAAAAGCAAAAAAGCTTACTACATTTAATGTAGTAAGCTACACTACAAGCTATGGGAAAATGTATTTAGACTATGTAGCTTAGCTACATAGCTATGGAACCAAATGGATCCTTATGGGTCTGTGTGTACACTCTCAGCATTATGGGTGTGTTGCAATAACGCATAGCAAACTGCAGGGAAATGTCACTTGGGTGAGAGTAGCATAGAGCGGGTGATATTATTTAAGTAAACAACTATCAACTAATAAATGTACGACCATGATGTATGTTTTACTTAAACATCAAATAATCCTTTCAATCATGCCCATTCGATCATGCCCCCCCAAAAAGCTCAAAACGCACAATGCTATTGGCGTATTTTGAGCTTGCAAGCTATCTGTTGGATGAAGAGATTTGGTGTAGACAGAAGATGGTTCGGACAGAGTACAGCTGTGACTCAAATCTGTTTCTTTTATCTAAGACTAGAAGACTTAAGTGTAAAATCTCAGTACAGTTTATTCTGCCAGAGTTATAAGCACAATAAGACTCACTATTAGACTCTCAGTCTGTGCGAGACAGACAGACAGATGTTTGTGGTGTGAGGCCGTTTCCCACTCGCGTACAGAGGATGGAAAAGTTGTGGGGCTCTAAGGGGCAAACAAAAAAGTTGTCAGAAGTTGTTGTTGAAAACAACACTCAAACAACGATCCGTTCCATTCACATACCCTGCAGGGAGCGGCTTCAGGAAGCAGTGAAAAGTGCGACGGTGGCGAAAGGGTCCTAGATGTGGGATCAATGAAGCACGACTGACAGTTCAATTATTTGGGATTGTGTTCCTCTGCTCACATCAGAGTTTTTTAGAGCTATTGTTCCAACAGCGAGACGCTAGGTTGAATTGAATTAAAGCCGGGTTCAGTCGTTCTGTCTCTGCGTGTCATTTTCTTTCATTTCCAAAAAGGTACTTCCATGAAAAACACTGCGTTGTTATACTTTCCGCAGTGCTGGAAGAACATGTAGGTTTAGTATATGTACTTAAAGATGGAGTGCCACGATTGTTCCTGTTTTGTATGTCTATGGAGTTAACATTGCTCTGATACACCACCAGGTGTTTTGATAATATAAAATATGTGTCTTCGCTGTGTATTTCTGGTTTCTGCCTTTGAGTCAAATGACCCATTCAAAAATACCACCAATTTTGTGAAATCATAACATCAATAAGGCCGCTGCATATGGATAGAGCCTATATCAGTGGTTTTCAACCAGTGGTCCTTGAGAGAGTTCCAGGTGGTCCCCAGCTAAATGATGGAAAGTTGGTTAACTCTTTGAGAGGGTAAAAATGAAAGCAAATGGACCCTTGCGGGTCCATTTGCTTTCATGTTTACACTCTCAAAAGTTAAAAAAAAAATCCATCATCATCTGAATTAGTCCAAGTCTACACACATATAGCATGTAGAAGATTAATGGTCATTTTGACTGTTTTGTTTCCCAAATCCAGCCTGGAATTGTGGACAAAAGCGAAAGAAATCTTTAGTTTTGGGGTCTATTGGGCTAAAATGTCATCAAATGGTGGTCCGTGGTGGGCTCAAATGCTGGATAAATAGTGGGCCCTGGTATGAAAAAAGTTGAAAACCACTGGCCTATGTTGTTCTCTGTGATTGTCAGAGCCATCGTCCCATGGAAGCCATCACTGTGGGATGACAGACACATTGGCGTCCTTGGTGGGTTCTGGGGGGAGATGGGGTTGGGGGCTGGCTGGGGTGTCGATATGGGACGTGCGCTCCCGTCTCAATTATGTCATCAGTATTCTGCGGCAGGTCTCATTTCAGACTGAGAGCTCATGTCCTCCCCTGATTGGGTCATGCCACGCTGTCATCGCAGGCCCTTAGCGATCGGGTCGTGCCACCCTGTGACAGGAGGACCGCAGTCAATCACCCACTGATGGCCACATTAGCCACGGCACACCTGTTAGTTAGTGGAGATGTTTCTCAAACAGTGGGCCGGGACCCGCATCTTTTGCCTTCGCGAGCCAATTTTCTATGCTGGGCGTTGAGGAGCCTAAATAAATATCCCTTATTCTTTTCTCACGTTAAAATATTCTGAATTTGACTTAAAAAACTATTATGTGAGAAATTTCATAAAAGAAAAATTAGAAAGAATTACTGCTGATCTGCAAGCCCACAATGTGGGGGGGGGGGGGTGAAGCACCATGTTTTGAGTTTATAGATCTTGAAATGGGTATTGAACTACAGTTGTAAAACATTTTGAGAAGCAGTGCGTTAAGTATAGTACTTAGCTATATAGCTTCTCAGGGCACAATTTGTTGGTCGAATTTGGCCTTCCTGACTACAGATTCTATCAGTGTTTTATTGGGAAGCTTTCAAAGGGAACAACAAGTTACAAGCTTATGAGTTTAAAAAAAATATTACATTCAAGCTGTTCATTTCAGGATATGGGCCAACATTTCAGTAACAGTGGGATACTGGAACAACAATCAATAGCTCAGTGTTTATATTATGCTTTTTCCAGAATTAACAAAACTATATATATTTTTTTAAATACAGAATGAGATCATAACGACGTCAGTTATAGGCCATGTATGGCAATCAATGACATCAATACCGGCCCTGAAAGGTCATACTATATCACCCACACTGACCAAGTATAACGGTTTCGGACATACAAGGTTTCCAGACCGCAGCGACGCTGGCATGCTATTGGCAGGTGTGACGGATCTGTGTCTCAACAGCCGTGTTGTGCTTCCAGTAAAACAGACACGCAAGTCCCATGAAAGGTGATCCAGGAAGCAATAAACACCATCCCAAACGGCCCAGCCATACCATATCCTGCTAGGGGAGGGGGATGGAGAGAGGGGAGGGGAGTAAAGATGGATACGCCAACTCTGGTGCCGGCTGGGTGTAACATCATATCGCCTCTGTTGGGGGGGAAAACCTCCTATGTCCAGAACTGTTTGTAACTCCTCAAGATTCAGATTCCGCAGCAGCAAAACTAGCAGATTGACAAGCCCTTTGTTGAGCCATTTAGGACGATTCTATGAAATGTTTTTGAAATCCTAAAATTGTTCCAATGTTTCTATATGTCAGTGGTTCTCAAACCTTTTTTTTTCGTGTCAATGTCCCCAATAATAAATTGTATCAGTGTGTGTGTTAAAAGATATCTGCTCTGAAAGAATATATTTTTAAAAAATTGTGTCACAATTTTTCAAAAATAGCAGATCTATTAGCTCGTAGCACAGCACAGAGTCAGCAGGTAAAGAGTAACATAATCCTAAGAAAACACCAAGAGTGTTAGCATGTAGTAAGCAGGCATCAGAATGCCTTTTGGACATGAAGTGCCATGTTTTTATTTCTTTTAAAACATTTCTTTAGAAATATTTACATTAATGGCCATTATAATTAGAACAATCAGCTCCCAGACCTAACCAGAGTTCAGAGTTTGAATGAATATGGAACGATGTGCAGGATCCAGTTTGCATGTAGATGTAATGGCCTTTGTTTACATAGTTTAAATATATTTTTTTTAATACCAAAAACACACTGATGCCAGAATAGCAGTGAATACCATTTGCACTAAGGCTCAAATAACAACAATGCAATTTTTAGTCACAACTCCATGCAGCTCTTTGCAACAAAACCGTTTTAAGGAAATGTCACATCAATGCAAAAATAAAAAAATAACTTGAAACCTATGGACATAAGAGATCTCTGCCCGACAGCAATGATATTGTAACCAACACACAGAAAGCTGTAATCTGTCAGTGTGGTGAGTGGGGGTGGGGGGGGGTGGTGCCATTAGAAGGAAGACAGCGGATGACAATTAAACTATGAAAGCCATCCGTCAAAGTGACATCATCAACGGGCGCGGCCGCCGCCCCCGAGTGGCCAATCCGACGGCGGCGAGGGGGAGGCGCGCGGCTCGAGGATTCCGAAATGATCCATAAACATAATGGACATCGATATTGAAGAAGATGACAAACGATACGGCTGACTGAAGCCAAGATTCAATTTCTTTTCTTCTTTTTTTTCCCTTTTATTGCGTGTGGTGGTGGTGTATCTGTGTGTGTGTGCATGTGTGTGTGTGTGTGCGTGTGTGTGTGTGTGCGTGCGTGTGTGTGTGTGTGTGTGTATGTCGGGTGTGATTTTCATTTTACCCCAAAGCTGTTTGTCACCTCCAAGTCCATTGAGGGAGAAGCGGCCCCCAAACTCGGCCCCCAAACTCTCATAACGGCAAGGAGCCAAGGGCGCCCGTTCGAACGAGCCAAATGATAAAATATCAAACATCGGCGATGCCACCATAATGACTTTAATATGAATGATGATATAGCAACAAATTGCTTGGTGGCCCGTTAGGATGTAAACAGAAATTGCTGAAGTAAAAATCTGATGCGGCAACATAAATTCCTAAATCAACCCTACGGACATTTTAAAGTCATCACAAACACGAGGCAAAATAATAAACTTCCAAAGGGCTTGAAGTTGGCTGCATTGGGGCCATGTTTAAAGCAGCTTAAAGGGATATTCCCCAAAAAAAAGAAAAAACTTTGGTGATTGTATGGTCTACCCAGTCTCGTGTAAACACAGCAGACAGTTTATAAGTAACTCCATTCAGCATTTAGATATTTGATATTCATTTTAGCTGCTCTGCCTCCTCCCTATATACAAACCCAATATTGTTTTGTAACCAGGGTGGGCACGCCCAAATATGTGTGTCCTACATTTTCCAAAACAATATTTTAAAAATAAATGAAAAATTGTAAATGTAATTCCATGGCCCTCTCACATATTAGGAAGACAATATATCAGTCACCAGAAAAAAAGATGGGTTGTTTTTGAATAATCTGTCATGGTTAAAATGGAGTTTTAGGCTATAATGGGTTTGTATACAGTAGGAAGGAGGCAGATGCGCTAAAATGAACATCAAATATCTAAATGCTGAATTGAGTAACCTATAAACTGTGTTCACATGAGACTGAGACAAGGACACGTGACATCATCATCCTGCGACAGGAGCAGTTCCTATTGAGTGAACTATTCTCTATTCATGAAAGGAATAAGGTGCCAATGGTGTTTTTATTTGATTATTTTAGTTATATACAGTAGGTGAAGCATAATGTTTTAAGCGATGTCTTATTAGACAGGGATCCTTTTAAGCTGCTCCACCAACCAAATCTGCAGATCCTCTGAGGGGCCAGGCTCACCTGGCTTTTGACTAGGGGTGTAACAATATAGTAACTGTATCGAAATATCGATTTTAATTTAAAAAAATCGAAGTATATCGTTATGTAAACAGTATCGTTTGGTTTTGTTTATATCGATTTATATAGTGCCTTTATCCAAAGCACTTTACATAGATTGTGCACCACATTCACCCATTCACACACACACACACACACACATTCACACACACACACACACACACACACACACACACACACACACACACACACACACACACACACACACACACACACACACACATTCATACACTGATGGCAGCCGGACCCATGCAAGGCACAACATGCACATCAGGAGCAGTTAGGCGTATCCTGCTCAGGTACACTTTGACACTAACTCTGGGGGAGCCCAGGTTCGAACCGGCAACCTTGCGCTTAGCATCCAGTGACTCTACCCCTGAGCCACAGCCGCCTGACCCTAAACATCACCTCAGTAGAACCTATGTCTAAACCTATCCTTAACCCCGACCAGTGTTAGGACATGTGCACTACGTAACTTAATATGTTACATAATATATTATCAAAATTCAGTAACTTGTAATACAAATATATTACTTAACTAAAACAATCTAATATATCATACTTTTCTTTCTGCATTACTGCATTACTTTCAATATTACTTTCTGTCAGTCTGTCTCATTGAAAATGTTCTTGTGAAATTATATTGACAACTGCCGTCGTAAAATAATTACTTATTTTCTATCATTTGTCATCAAATTATTTATTCAGGAGTGACATTTTTTGAAGTTTATTTCATATGGCCAGATAGCAAGTGCGCTTGCTAGCTATGCCACTGGCCTATGCAATATTTGATTAATAGTGATACTAAATATTTCATTATATATTTTGTATTTTTTTTAAGTAATATGTAATAGTAATACTAATATATTACACTTGCTCAGACAGTAATATTGTAATATAATATATTGCTTTAACATGAAGGCAATAATTAATAAGTAATATATTAACAAAGTAAAGTAATATTCCCAACACTGCCCCCGACTGATAGGATACCTACCACAACCGAAAACGGTCGTCGGGTTTGCCAACCGAACGTTACTATTGGTCTGGACTCAATTACTATCAGCTACCAGTATAGGGCCAGAGCTTGACACTAACACTTGCCCGCTTGCCCGGGGCATGTAAAAAAAATGGTGGGGCAAGTGAAGACTGCTACCTGGTTGCCCGATCGGCCAAGTGTGCAACTTAGTGCACTATAACACAACACAAGATAAATTTGTCTTGAAGGCAGTCATTGCACTCTGCCTCTGTGTCTTTCCCTGCTTTCTAGCTATCCACAATTCCAGGCTGGATTTGGGAAACAAAACAGGTAATTTAACTTTCACATCAAAATGACCTAATCTTCTACATTCTCTAGTTGTGTAGACCTGGGATAATTAAGATGATGAATTGTAACTCTTGGGAGCCTAAAAATGAAACCAAATGGACCCGCAAGGGTCCATTTGGTTTCATTTTTACGTTCTCAAGAGTTACATCTGCAAAATTTACAATATATTTTAGGGGGCAAGTGACCATGAGCTGAGGGCAAGTAGAACATGACTGCAGAGACTCTGTCCGTGGTGCTGAAATGAGCTTTCTGTTACTCTGTCCGTGGTGCTGAAATGAGCTTTCTGTTATGGTAGCTGTAGTGACTCTGTCCGTGGTACTGAAATGAGCTTTCTGTTACTCTGTCCATGGTGCTGAAATGAGCTTTCTGTTATGGTAGCGACTCTGTCCGTGGTGCTGAAATGTATATTTACTTGCCCCCTATATATTTTAGGGGGCAAGTGACCATGAGCTGAGGGCAAGTAGAACCTGACTTGCACTTGCCCGATGGGCAAGTGCCTCCGAGACCTTAGTGTCAACCCCTGAGGGCAGTATACAACTGCCGTCTGCCACAGTCGCACGCACGCATGCACACACACACACACACACACACACGCACACGCACACACGCACACACACACACAAGTGTGCACATATTCGTTACCGCTAAACCCGGAGGTGTAACAGAGGTCACAGCAGTGCTGCTCTGTTTCAGTGGTGTGTGTGTGTGGGCTTCATTCATCATCTGTTTTATAGCTGCTGGAGATGCCCTACATCTCTCTCTCTCTCTCTCTCTCTCTCTCTCTCTCTCTCTCTCTCTCTCTCTCTCTCTCTCTCTCTCTCTCTCTCTCTCTCTCTCTCTCTTCCTCTCTCTCTCTCGAATGCAAGTGCAACTGCATGTGTGTTGTCCAGTGTTTACCCCAACGTCATTCACCTCCAGAAGATGACAGTCATAGGGGGTAGATGCAAGGGGTAGATGAAGAATGAGTCACCTTGTGTGTGTGTGTGTGTGTGTGTGTGTGTGTGTGTGTGTGTGTGTGTGTGTGTGTGTGTGTGTGTGCACGCATTGTGTGTGTGTGTGTGTGCTTGCCTGTATGTGTGCAGTTCAGGCGTCAATCGATACCGCTCTGTGATGGAGAGAGAGGCCAGGGTGTGTGTGTGTGTGTGTGTGTGTGTGTGTGTGTGTGTGTGTGTGTGTGTGTGTGTGTGTGTGTGTGTGTGTGTGTGTGTGTGTGTGTGTCTGTGTACTTGTGTATGTGCTTGTGTGTGGGGTATAATCATTTCAGTCATTAGCCGTCTGTGTCTCCGGATTAGCAGACAAAGGGGAACAGGGGGTTTGGGGGGTGATGGGAGGGGGGCGAGGTGGGGGTCGGGGGGGTTGGGGGGTAGGGGGGTAGGAGGGAGGTTGTTATGTTCGCGCCACAGGAGATCCCATCAGGGGGTTCAGAGAGTGGGAAACATGCCTGTACCCAGTCGTCTTGTGTAATTGTGAAAGTGCATGTGTGTGTGTGTGTGCGTGTGTGTGTGTGTGTGTGTGTGTGTGTGTGTGTGTGTGTGTGTGTGTGTGTGTGTGTGTGTGTGTGTGTGTGTGTGTGTGTGTGTGTGTGTGTGTGTGTGTGTGTGTGTGCGTGTGTGTGTGTCCAGTGTATACAGCTATGCAGTAAAAGCAAGAAAAAAAAACTGTTAAAGGGGAATTCTGGACACTCAACATTTTACTGTCATTGATTTACCTTATAGATGTTGTGTGAACGTGATAAAAAGTCCCCCCTATTCAGTGTTTCAGTTCTGGAAAAAAAATCATTAACATGCTTTTAGGACCTTTTTTTTCTGAGAGTGTGCAAATGGAACCAAATGGACTCACTATAGCGTCCATTTGGTTCACATTTCTACACTCTCAGGATTCTTTTTGAAAATGAGTGGAATTCTCCTTTAAGGAACAACTTATGATATAAACTGAAAACTGCAACAAACCCTGTTTCCCAAACATTACATTGGCAGACACATTTTCCTTCATCATCATTTCAAATAAATACATTTTCAAGATTCTATAGTCTATAGTCACATGGAGACATCCAATTTCTCTTTTGGATCACAGGGTAAATTGTAGGGTTGCCTCCATTTCCGTGTTCGGAAATTGGTGGCGGTGGCGCCAATTTTGGGAACAGGAACAAAAAATGTCATTGGGACATCGCTGGTATCAATATTATATCTAAATCCGTATTTTAGACTGGATGTCTGTGATTCTGATTGATGTACTATTGTCAAAATAGCATATGATGTGATAGATAACAATTACTAAAGGGCCATGCTATAATCTCCCATTTATCAGCCAGTGCCAAATATTGCACAGATGTACCCTTATTTTGAAGCTCCAAAGCAGGAAATTGTCAGCTTAAATAGTTTGTGTTGATGTCAGACTGGATGTCACGTCAGCTTCTATGTGAGATTCCTCTTTGAACAATGCGAGGACACGGAGCCAGCAGCCTCTATAGCAATGCTGTGCAGAGCCTACTTTATAGGATAGCAGTCTGGGAGGAGCTTTTCTGACTATATCGACCCAGTACGTGTGCACGTGTTGCACACAGATGCGTGCACTATGCATCATGGCTGCCGCCATATAGTTATAAATTATATAAAAAATAGATATAAACAAGATGAGGATGAACAGTGAGTTTTCTTTCATACGATCTAATGCAATGTTTTTACACATGGGCAACAAAAAGTCGCCAATTCAGGAGACAGTCATTAATATTAATATCGGATTGGGAAAAAAGGTAGATAGTTCTACAAATCAAATGATCTGAATATAGGATCGGGAAGGAAATAAATGATCGGGAACTGCCTACAAAAAAAAGTTGGTGGGAACCGACGGGTTCCAAATAACACGGAGGAGTTTGACAGTGCGCTGTACAGTACATCCATCATGCCACAGGCCAACCCAATCAACAGCCCAGGCCAGAATGTACAGCCGTGTGAGGATTTGGGGGAGAGAGTGAGGGGAGCTTGGTCCTAATCCTCTGCAAAGCTGGGGAAAGATGAAGTTTTAAAGCCATAATTCCACCTTTTTTAATCCATCCTGAAAGGCTTTGACCCAGTTAGGAGGCTTGTTCGTGAAATCTCCCGCAACGTGGGTTAGCAGCGACGCTAAAGCTACCTGGGTGCAGCCGCAGGCGCGTGGGCGTATAGGAAGCGGATTAGTGCGACAGCCACTCTGAGTTTACTTAAAAGGCACTTGTAAGTGATATGTTTTTGTGTGGAAAAATACGTCTGAACTCGCTCGATATTCCGAGTAGCCATTCACAAACTGTGGGCCGTGGCCCACTGGTTAGTCGTGAGGCTATTGCAAGTTGCCCTCCCAAACATTAGTCAACACGCTGTGGGCTCCATTTTCGTCTCATCACCCTTTATATGCAATTAGAGCATCAAGCATTGGGGAAGAGGCGTTCCCACGCTAAAGTTACTATTTTCGTTACCATTTCCCTTAAACACCTTCTAGCGTTTTAGCTTTCATCCAATCCGTGTTGGTCTTGCCATTGCCTTTAATTCATCCCGTATATTTTCCTGTTATGCCTAGTCCTAAATGGTTCATAAGTACTTAACGGCTCACGGCCCGCAGCCTCGTTGTTAGCTCTCTCTTCATGCGCCCAAAACTCATCTTTTTAAAAGATCATGGCTCGATCAATTCTGTATTCTTACACTTCAAAGTGCTATGTGATCGTCAAACATAGAATATGTGTGTAGCTCTTCTCTACGAAACGGGATCAAGCGAAACATATCTATCGGGAATTCAGTGAAACATGGCCAGCAGCAGTAATGTGTGACAAGTTAATTAATGTCTTTAACTATAGCTTACCTATAAACACAATGGACACAAGGAAGTGACGGACAACAGGCAATCTACAGGCTGTCTTTAAAGGTATCGTGACATTAAAAACATGTTTTTGTTCATTTTTTGTGTTTTGGGGGGGTTCTTGACAACAATTACACCATAAAAAGTCGGTATTTGAACATTCAGTGGTTTCTCCGTATTTTGTAGTTATGCTAATTAGTTTTAAAAACGGCTCGTCTGGTTGGGCACCGGATAGTTGCGTGTACATCACGGTAAACACCCACCCACAGCCGTGCTGTCTCCAGCCTCCCCTGCTCTACTCTCCGCCTCTCTCCTCCGTTTGAAGGACGTGCACACATAGACCATGAAGGGAGCTCGAGCCTCTTTTACACCGACGGCTGTAGTGTAAACGACAGCCCAGATCATGAATGCAATTTCGCTAGAAGTGCCCTCTCATTGTATTACAGGCACTGCCCTAAACACTCTCTGCATGTCCCTGCATGTCCCGACACTGCCGAGATACCCGAACAGAGAGAGAGAGAGAGAGAGAGAGAGAGAGAGAGAGAGAGAGAGAGAGAGAGAGAGAGAGAGAGGTTTGATTATTGTGTAAAATAATTCCCTTCTTCCACCTTTCACTCTGAGGCACGCTGCCGTTCGCAGCCTAGAGCAATGTAGTCTCAGCGTTGCGACATTGAGGGGTCAGAAACCGAACGCTTTGCGCTGTTCATGCAGCATGAGTAGGAACAGACTACAGAAATAGCCCTACGATATTTTCAACAAGAGCAACATGCCAACTGTTGTCATGTTTATGTTGTAGCCTAGCTACTATTACTACAAAACGAACTAAAATAAAGGGTTTTACGACCATTAAAGCTGTCTCTGCCTACTTCAGGTCCAGGACTTGTCCCTATTTGCTGCCACCATTCTCAATAGATGTTGATGTAGAAGAGCCTCCATTAGACTGGCCCCATGAAGTGAACGGAGTTTGCACAACTCTATACCCTAAGTTCTGGCACAGCAGCCGGTCTCCGCCTGCCTCTCTGTCCCTCTCTCTCTGTCTCTGCTCGATCATTTTACTTTGATATAACCCGTAATTTGTCGACATCGGCTAGGATTCTGTTTATATTATTGATTAGGCCTACTATTTACAAACAACTGATATAAAGAGTATAGATTAGAATCAATGTCGTATACAGCAGTTTTAAAACCAATGGTCCGGGGGCCACCAGTGCCCTAGGCTGAAATCCAGCCTGGTATTGTGGGCCTGTGGGGTGAAAATGTCATCAAATGGTGGTCCATGGGTCAAACGCTGAATAAATAGTGGTCCCTGGTATCAAAATGGTTGAAAACCACTGTAATGCAGTACAGTTGAACTGCTGATCACCAAATATTTAGTCTCAAAGACAAGTCTATGGATTTGTTCGGGACACTAAAAATGAGGCAACCACAGTGTCAGTGGTCTAGTTTAGTATTTCCTGTCTATTCAACCAAGATCAGCTATTTTTGTTATATATGAATTGAAATCCTGAATTATTTTAGAATAATGACATCACAATGTTAATAATTAACTATCCTATTAACTAACCACATTTTGTCCCCTTTCCCACTCAACATGTCCCACACATGCAACACTTATTTTACCTCAAATGAACAGGACCTGGCCACCCTATCTAGGAGGCGGGGAAGTTTGTTGGAGAGGAGGGGTAGAGGGGTGGGTGGGTGGATCATGACAGTGATTGACATAGAAGGAGTAAAGTACGACCCCTAGTGGCCAAAAGAATGTGTTTTTTTCCATGCCCCATTAGAATGTAAAAGAAAGGGACCAAAAACACATTAATTGAGTATTTTTTTCTATGAAAGCCTGTTAAACACATTTTGAGGATCATCTCCAACATAATAAAATAATGTTACAAATAATGTCACGATACCTATAAGACCGTCAAATCTATTTGACGAAATTAACAACTTAAGGGACTGCGTGACAACCTATGACCACACCTCCAGTGGCAAATAAAGGTGTCAGCATAAGGAATAGTGGCTAAGGGAAGAGGAAAGGTGACGAAAATAACAATAACGGAATTTGTTGCGAGCTGTGGGCCGCGTCGCGGACAGCGCATGTAACAAAAATCGAGCCCTATATATCCAACAGTAGTAGTTTATCCATTTGCATCAAACTTATTCTGTTCTTCTTGGTGCGATCTCTAATCAAGCAATACATCAAAGCGAGCCAGTCAGGTTGACCTGTCTATCCAGCATTAAAGATGTAACAAATTGAAAAATATTTTCATATTTCCGAGCATATCCATGGTCATACAATAGGAACATCTTCCAATTGGAATTCCTTTGAACTAAAATGAGCTGTGTGATGATTCAGTAATGTGGGCCTTGGCCCAAAGAATCTTTCATTCAGCAGTTTGATTCTCATTGCTACACATTTCACCAAACAGAGGTGTGGGAAAAAAGCTCATTCAAGATGACATCCAAAAATTTTAAACTTAATCAGCATGCTAAAATTTGTATCTGAATAAGTTGGAAATAAGCTAACTACTAGCAGTCATTCTGAGCTGGTCATCTGTCACACTCAAAAACAAACTATATGGTTGTAGCATCGGACACTAATGTCCCATGTCCTGAATGCTCTGATTGGTTCAGAAATACACAGGTTTCTGTTCCAGACTAAAAAATAAAAGCTCCCAAAAGCAACTGCACCCTGACCTGACGTTAGATGAGTGAGAACTTTCTCAAACTAAATGAAGATAAGACAGAAGTTCTCATAATGTGTTCTAGTAGAGAGAATCAATTCAACAAATAGATGTGGTAACCTGACTGTAGAAAGTTCACACTACAGTAAATTACCCTGGGGTTATTATTGATTCAGAAATGGATTTCATTACACACATTATTCATGGCTAGCAAGACAGTCTTCTTTCATCTTTAGAAACATTACAGCTTATCTGAGAGTGTTTTTATAATGCAGTGTGTCTTCCAACACACCTTCCCCGTTTGTTAAAACACACACTCTGAAAGATCCATGTTTTTGTGTCATACTATTTCATTCATCCAGAATGAAATGAAGTCCCAGCAGGAACCTCACAGAAGCAAAGAATTCAGTTAATAACATAATGTTCCCTCGAAAGAACATACTATTCAAAGATTTGCACCATGTTTTCACAATTTTCCTAAAATTCTCTGTAGATATTTTTAATAGCTAAAGCAAATGCTAGTTATTTTTTATACCCCAATTCTTGTACAGAATGGATTACTATTGGAAAAATACAAACACAACTAAACATAATATCAGGAAATATCAAGCCATTCTTCTATTGGACATTATTAAACTATTACAAATACTTTTGAATACAGGACCCGTCAGTGTAGTAGATAATTTGTTACCACCGCAGCTATGGAACAACAACATCCAGTCGTCCTCTCAATCTCTCTCCCTCTCCCTCTCCCTCTCTCTCTCTCTGTCTCTCTCTCTCTCTCTCTCTCTCTCTCTCTCTCTCTCTCTCTCTGAGGAGCAGTGTGGTCTTCCTGTGGAGGATATCCCGTCCCAGGGGCCCCAGAGGACCAGTTAGAAACATATGCTGACGGGAGCAGGCACACCAGGGGGGGAGGTTGAACCCTGGGGGCACATTTACACCTGACTATCTCTGCCTGAGGAAAGAGAGCGAGAGAGTAGATGATGCGTGCAGTGGTGGTTGTCTGTGCGTGTGTGTGCGCGCGCGTGCGTGCGTGCGTGTGTGTGTATGCAATATGAATTTGGCCTCCATATGCACACAATAGCCTACTAGTGGACATACTTATAAATTCTATGCGCGAACACTCCGGTGTTGGCTGGCGGGCGTTTGCCACATGCCGCACTGATCCGAGCGGAATGTCTATAACTCTCCAAGGTCAGACTGCTTCAAAGTACTGCTCACTAACGAATTAGGAGCAAACCTCTCATAAACCAATGTGGCCCTGTCCAGTTCTGGAGACATGTTTAGCAGTATATGGTCAGGGCATTGCTCGGCCAGTGGCTCAGGGGCATGGGGCTAAATTAACTGCAACCATGAACAGCAAAGTACACTTTGCTTGAGCACTGTGGACGATTCCAGGTGGTCCCCAGCTAAACAATGGACGGTTGGTAACCAAATGGACCTTTATAGATCAGTAACTCTTGAGAGCGTTAAAGTGAAACCAAAGGGACCCTCACATCTATTTGGTTTCATTTTACTCTCTCAAAAGTTAAATTAAATTAGCTAAATTTAAACATCTGGATTACTTAATTTTCAAGAATTTAAACCATTAGAAAATGTAGGATAATTGTTATTTTGACCAATGTTTTGCCAGTTATCTCTCCTAAATTGTGAATAAAAACTTGAAAATTCTTGCTTTCGGGTCCAAGAGACTAAACTAAACATCAAATGGTGATCCGTGGCTAAAATGAGGAATAAATAGTGGGCACTGGTATGAAAAAGGTTGAAAACCCCTGCTCTAACACATTATTATTACATTTTTGGATACTTAGTAAATATCTCTCTCATCCTCTTCATGGGGAGTATGTACCTCTCCCGTCAGGCCTTCGTTTTCGTGCCCCCCGTGCCTCGAAAAAAAGTTTTCATTTGTAGCCGTCTCCATAGGCACATTAAATGCTGCTAAGGGTAGGTCTTAGCCCTTCTGGTCCTCTGTAACTCATACTTGTCTTTTTTACTTTTTTATCTTATCTATTTATCTATTTATTACTGTCTCCCAGTACATCATCCCATGTGCTGGAAGGCTTTGAGCATCTACTTGCCCGTGCACTTTGACTTGCCGTACGCCTAGTACTGTATCTCAGCACTTTAGTTGTGTATTTAAGGTACTGTGTATACGTAAAACATGTACTGTTTTTTGTACTGTCTCACTGTTTTTTGTTTTCGTTGTTTTTCTGTTTTAACTGCCCTGTCTTCTTGTGCTGAACAGTATTTGCCCTTTAAGGGACTTAAATGAACCTGAACTGAACTGAAATATTGAGTTTGTTCAGTATCAGTTCTCTCCCTGTCTCTCCTGCAAGTTATTTTCACCTCTGTGTACTGATATAGTACCTTAACCACTTCAAAAACAGTGGAAATAGCAGATCTACAAGATCCCCCCAAAATCAGCCATTTTTAGCTCCAGTTCTATAAACCAAGTAGGCATTTAAACCAGAGCAACAATCCCTCGTCCAGTATCTATCTACCCTTTGACTCAAGTACTTGGGAGGGGGATTTGAATAGTTTGTCCAGCACTTGGGCACGGGTCCAGGTGCACTTGGGCATGAGGCCAGCTTCAGTGTCTTATCGCTGGAGGTCTGTCTTGGCGAGCAGATGGGCTGATGGGATGCTAGAATACTGCTTTTTCACACTCAACAGCAGCAGCAGCCATCCAGGAAAGGAGCTACTGTACACTGTAGGTTTTATAGCTGAAAGGCTTATTTTCCAGGGGGGAATTTAGAGAGACTAAGATCACCCTCCCTGCGACTTCAACGCAACGCAACAAGGAAGTAGGGTTGCTTTCTATCTATACCAACTATCTATACCAAGATACTGTAGTTAAGAAAACAGCAGACGCTAACGGGATCCAGCACTTCCACTGGCGTCTCTGGTTTCCATGGTAACGCTCCTCTGCAGCATACTTCTCGTCCACGTTGTTAACAAGACACCAAAAGCTGTCGGAGGACAGGTTCCGACGGCTGCCAGGATTATATATTTTGATTGTCTTAAGTCTTAAGTCAAAACTTGGAGGTGTGGCAAAGCCGTTTGGCTGTTTTGAGTGGCCAAACAGCTTTGCCACACCTCCAAGTTTTAACTTAAGACTTAAGACTTAAGAACTGATAAGACAATCAAAATAGGGCCCATAGTTTTAAAATGTTGACACTGGAAAAAGGCACATATGTTTATGGATAAGGGGTAAGGGTTGGCAGAAGACAGGGCCCACATATGACTTGAAAAAATCGCCGTGAAAATCAACACTGGCGCTTTTCCCCTTTTGTCCTTGAGCAGCACGCCGTGGGCGATCTTGGCAAACCACCGGCGTCCGCTTCTGACCTTCCTGTCTCACCTCTCTTGTGCCACCGTGAAAAGGCCTTGGCCCCGAATACATAAATAAATAAACAAACAAATGAATTACCAAAGCAACCCTCCACCATGCTGCCCCATGGCTCCCCCACTCCCCCCCTTTGTACAAAAAAACAATGCAGGTATCTGCCAGCAGCCCTGTGGAGGGCGACCGCCATGCCACCTCTAATCCTGCACACAGACAGCCAGCCAGCCCGCGGGGGGCAAGCTCACACCCAGGACTTTTTGGAGAGGGAATCTTTAGACAGCCGGGATGGAGGGTTGGATGGGGGTGGTGTGGGCGTGGGGGATTCTCGCGGGTCGCTAGAACCTAGCGAGCGCTAACGGCTCAGTGGCTAATCCTCCGTGTATAGGAGGCGGCTTGGGAGTGCTCTTCTGCCACGCCTGAGGTGAGAGCTATCATGCATCGGGAGCAAGGACAAGAGCACCGGAGAGAGGAGAGGAGGGGAGAGGAGCAGTGTTGCCAACTGCCAAAATCCCAAACGCACTAGTGGCACTTCCAAAATGCACTTTAATGTGCTAGAGCACAACCATTCAACCACTATATTCTGCATTTTAGACAAAGAGGACCACCAATTGATTAGTTGTCGGACTAATATAAAATAACTGGCAACATTTTTCTACATTTTTTAAATATGTAGATTCTTCAAAATTAGGTAATTCAGATGTTTATACTGTAGTTTAACTCTTGAGAGCATAAAATGAAACCAAATGGACTCCATCATAGGAGGAAAATGGCACCTTTCGCCCCAACTCGCTGGCAAGTTGGCAACACTGGAGAACAGAGGAGGCAGGAGAGTGTCTTGGTCTCTTGCCAAATATAAACTGCTTAGGCATTCCAGGCCCCTGCACCCAACACACTTTTAACAAAGAAAAATGAAAGGTATCAGGAATGCAATTTCTAGAGTCACCGCTGCATATAATTCATATAGTCCACGCTTTATCCATGAATACAAATGAAGTCAATTCTATTCCCTTGAAGATTATACTACAACAGCGCTGGTCTCAAGGGGAATGCGGTGCCATTTCCTCACATTCAAAGGCAGACCTGGCCACTGACACCACTTGCCAAATAAACCTATACTTGGGGTTAAATTAAAGGAATACTCCAAACGTCTGAGATTATAAATCTGATGAGATTCAGTAATCTTTTTTAGTCTGGGTTCTAGACTTATACCACCGTGGTAAGTTTGGAAAAATATTTTAAAATATGCATGGGTGTAAACAGCTTTGTGAATCAGACCCTTTGTCTTGACCAGTGGTGGTGGAGCACTTAGATCTTTGTTTTTACATAAGTAAAAATAACAACAACTACAGATTAAATAAGTAAGTACTGTAAGCTAGTAGAATCTTATCGTAAAGGCGTGAATTAGACAATATTTGTAAAGTAAACATATTTACTGTATACTTCAGTACGATGCTTGAGTAAATGTATTTAGATACTTTCCAACAAATGTAAATGATTTTACTTTGATGAATTGAAATTAAAAAAAAGGAATTGTTGCCGGAGGTGCATACAAAGTAATTTCTAAAAAACATTGTTGCAGCTAGACTGATTTATTTTCTAATAATACCTTGTGTGATTCCTGCTTTGGTGGCTGCTTTTCAGTCTGTTCTTAATTAACGTCTGACTTTCTCATTGTCTATTCTACTGTCGGTGTTTAATTTGATATTGGTGCCAGAAGAAAAAAACTCCCCTGGCAATTGTCGTTTTGACAAGTATTATTTGAACAAAGCTTATTGTTAATTTAATATTGCATGCTTAGCATGTAGAAAGACGATGATAATAATAATAACAATCAATATCGTAAGCCTACCGTAACTATTCTAATCAGGGCTATAATGCACCATTATGAGCAGAAATTGTTCTTCTAAGTCGCAGTGAGTCTCAGAGACATGCCAGGCTTGTAGTTTCAAGTTTAAAGAACAGTATGAACGACACTCTAACATACTTTAGGTATGATCTGCACACTATTCCTTTTCTGTACACTTTAATGGCATCAAAGTATTTCTTATCCCATTAATTAAAAAAAACTCCACTTGCTTATCACGTATAGTGCGCACACACACACACACACACACACACACACACACACACACACACACACACACACACACACACACACACACACACACACACACACACACACACACACACACACACACACACACACACACACACACAAAGCTATTCCCTGCAGCCATTTGTTTTTTCCTCTGACGTAAACAAACCTCTATCCACACTAGATGATTCCCAAAGTGCCATGTATGATATATCTGGCTAATGGCCCCTTAAAAACAGAAGAAAAAGAAGCCCCTATCAGGCAGCGTGCGTGTGCGTGAACACACACACACACACACACACACACACACACACACACACACACACACACACACACACACACACACACACACACACACACACACACACACACTCCGCTCTGCTGCCAGCCCAGGGGAATCGCCTCCTCTCTACCTCTCCTGAGACGCCAAGTCTTCAAGCTTGGTAAATAAACAGCCGTCAGATGTTTGCATACGGAGCGTGCACCGCTGTGGAAGGTCCCCTCCACAGCCCCCTAGGGGCGTGGAGCGTGCACCGTATGCTGTGGAAGGTCCCCTCCACAGCCCCCTAGGGGCGTGGAGGGTGCGGGTGAGAGGAAAATAATTTGCGTGGGCCACGGAGATGAGTGGATGGCAATGAGTCACGCTGTGTCGGGGGTTAAACGGAGAACATGGCGCTTCCTTAATAACCTTGTTGTTATGAAGTATTACAGCATGCTGAGATGAAGGAGAGAGTACAAGGGCTCTGTGGCGTAGAGTCAACAAACAAACGCTGGGTAGTAGCCCTTATGCAAATCTCCCCCAGTTTTAAGTTTTATTTTCTGTTGCAACATATGGCTGGACATGTTGGACTTATGGTGATATAGCTTTGATTTTTTTTGTTTTGGTTTGTTTTTTTGGGACAACATTACTACCCACCTGTGGTGGGAGAACTAATACTACTTAGATTAATACCATCCTTCGAACATTTTAGTCAATTAACAAATGCCCTTGCTACAGGCAAAGGCACAGCATTAAAAATAATAATCATAATAGTCGATTTAATGAAACATAAAATAAAATAAATGTCAACGCTTCTGTTGCTTTTTTGGTGAAAACAAGCTGCATGCTATTAACTATGGAGCATGGCAAAGGCAACTTTACTTTTTCTTTGATTCTAATACAGTACATCTTTTTGGAATGGATTATTATGGAGAAAAGAATAATCTTCAAATCCTAGTAAAACGCTTAAAAATGATGGCAAGGTTAGACAGTGTTTTAACTCTGGCAGTGAATGGGCTTTAAAGGTAATAGAGGTAACGTTAGTGGGTTCAAACACTGTGTTTGGCTCCATTTTCGTTACCGCTATACCCCTTATCCCTTAACTTCTTTGCCTTTTTAAACTATTAAAAAAAAACATTTCTCAGTAGTTCAAATGGCCAGTCTACTAGCTCACAACGTGTTAATAGATTGACATGTTGAAATAGTCCAAAAAAGTTTTTCAAAATAGTGAAAATGAAATAAGGGATATGGCATAAGGGGTTTAGCATGTAACGAAAATCTCACCCTATGTTTGTAAAAAGATTTGTAAAACAGAATCTAACTCCATCTCATCTCCACTCTATTGGCTCATTATGAAACTGCTGGAGACTGCTGTGCTGTGATTGGCTGAAATGCTGCCTCACCCCACACAACCCCCCCCCCCCTCTCACATTAGCACCGCCTTCCCTGAGCCAGACGAATGTTTTTGTTTTCATGATTTGTTACAACAACAAACCGTCTCCAGGACAAAGCAAGAGTCTGTCTGCAGGGACACAGCTGCAGCGTCAAAGTAGAAACAACATAGAGTGGAAAAAAAGGAAATAATATAGCTATATATCTATTTTGATTTTTTGATAAAAAGTAGCCTCTATTATCTTTAATGAATACAATTATATTTTGTCACATCTGAACAGTAGAGTACAAGTACACTGTATGTCAACACAACGTTTAACTTATAGCAATAGACCTTTCAGTAAGCTCCTCCCCAAACTGCTATGGTCCAATCGCAGCTAAAACATTGTTTCAAAACCATACAGTAATTGTCACACACATATTTTTCCACTGCATACGGTACGTTACGGCAACCCATGTTTGGACACCTCTGGGGAGAGGGCGGGGCTTAAGGCAAGGTCTATTGGGATAGTTTTATTTTGTCCACCTACTATTCTATTTAAACATTTCATCATCATTTTTTCGACCGCATTTCGAGGTCATGGATTTCACAATGCCATGGCAGACTTTCCGGTCCTTCGCTGCCACCCCCAGTTCCTGCTTACTGATGCATGTGTCCTTATAGTAATGACAGGGAACAACAGTTTTCTATACAATTGCTGCTTAGAAGGCGTACGTATAAGTGCCATCCACCTACACCCACTTACATCCACTTGAGACATTTAGATTGTGCCAAAGGTCAAGCCTCACATGCCTACACACAGGAATTGAGACAGATTTTGACCTGGAGATCAATTCATCCCCCTAATCATGCAGGCTCTAATAGTGCAATGGTAAAACAGGGAAAACAGTCATCTATGTCAGTGGCTTTCAACAGGTGGTCCGTGGACATTTGGTACACAAATGGACCCCAATATAGATCTGTTAACCTCTGAGATCGTAAAATGAAACCAAATGGACCCGCAAGGGTCCATTTGGTTTCATTTTACGATCTCAAGAGTTACATTATATTTAAACATCTGAATTACTTAGTCTTCAAGAATCTACACATTTAGAAAACGTAGAATTGTTAATTAGACCAATGTTTTGCCAGTTATCTCTCCTAAATTGTGGACAAAAACTTGAAAATCCTTGGTTTTGGGTTCGAGACTAATCTCATCAAATGGTGGTGCGTGGCTAAAATGTAGAATAAATAGTGGGCCCCTGGTATGAAAAAGGTTGAAAACCACTGATCTATGTCTATGTCTTACACCAGTGCCTCTGGCTATCAGTGCCATGGAATAGGGAACTGTGAGCCCAAATCACCACTGTGACCTCACAATGTTGTTGTTGTCCAGCAGAATCCTACAACTTTTGATACATTTCTGTAAATGTATTTTCTTCTTTCTGCTGGTGTGTGACTTCATCACAATTACATTTTGTCATATCACATGTACACTGTCACTTTTTGGGGGGACAGTATAGTTTTTAAGTACTTTTTTCCAGAGTGGCTTTTGTAAACCAAATTAGATTTCTCCCCAAAGCAGCTTTGCTGTTACTTTGGCGTCTTTTCCAGCGGGAAGAAGTAATTGGTGGCTTGCAAAGCTGTGCTTTCAAAGTGGCTTCCACAACACTGCCGCTTATTAGCCAGAGTGCAGCATGACAGATGCCTCGCCTCGTTTGTGTGTGTCATATGGAGGAGTTTAACTCATTTACTGCCAGAGTAAATACATGATTCACCTACTGCCAGCGATTTTTAGCTTTTCCTTAACTTTTTAAGTAGTCACATAATATTTATCTCAAGTTCAATTCATCCCCCGTTCGTTGATAAACAGAGGATTTCTCTCTGCTTCTGTGGAAAAGAAAACTTCACCACGACCATGCTTTCCCTCATTAGGGTCTGTCTCGCTATGAATTCAGTGGAATTACAGTGCCAGATCATTATTCCGACGATCCTGTTACTCGGACAAGCAGTGAATGAGTTTTAATGATTATTTCACTGTAGACTCTCTTTCCTTATGCTGTTTTATACCTAAAATTATCAGCTTGACGTTTAGTCAAGCTGATAATTTGGTCTTTTTTGTCTTCATGTCACATGCATTGTTACTTCTTTTGTACCAACAATGCAGGTCCGCTTTATATTGACAGTTATGCTGCATTCGCATGGACAAATGCGAAGATGCAAAGATTCACAGCGCATCTGTCGCTTTGTATCTGAAGTTGATGCCAGTTCAGCTTATTTGCTGCTACAAATGTTTTGCTTTGAAGCTTCAGATCGGCTTTCAACTGAACATAAATGGTAGACTGTATCTTTGTATCTGCCAGCGTGAACACAACATCCCAGATCGCCAATTTTAGCAATCTTCTCAAGGGACTAGAGATGGAAATTAGCCCTTTGATCGCTCATTTACATTGATGCAAACACCGGACTATTGATTAATGTGCATTGTCCTTGTGATACACATGAATACATCGTATACACTACAACTATGATGTGCCATGAGCGTCTAAAATAGCAGACATATTTATGCTGACCTACTGTACTGTATAAGCCGTCAGCTTGAATAGTCATGCGCATCGCTGCACAACAGAGAGCGAATATGCCATTTATTTCTCTCTTTCCTACTTACTTAGGAGGAAAAAAAGCCACCAGCTCAGATGGATGCAGACACACACATATGGTCTCTGTCAGGTGGAAATATTCCAAACTGTTGCTTTTCCAGATTTGCGGGCCTTAGTTTCCAGCTTTTTACGGCATTGTCCACGGCGTTAATTTGTGAAATTTGAGGTAAGAGGTTTTATCTGCCTGACAGCAAGGGTTTCCACATCTCCAGTGTGCGTGCAGCAGTCGCCGCCCGCCACCATATCAAAATGTCTTTGTCGTCTTCTTCGGTGTCAGACAGACACTTCTAATGAGCTGCACTAGTTCACTTAGTGACGAGGGAGATGGCAGCTCTGCCGTGATTACACAAGTCTGGGAAGCCATTGTATTGTTGTTGTGTGTGAGGGAGAAAGAGAGAGAGAGATAGAGAGAGAGTGAAAGAGAGATAGACAGAGATAGGAGAGAAATGGAAATGACTTAAGCGAGACATCAATCCAGCGGCCACACCACATCAAGCGACAGGGAAACAACTAAATTGCCCCCGGAAACACAAATTACATCCCAGTCTGACTCACGCTGCGCTGAAATGCTCTGAGAGCTTTTATGGGACAATTAAGGTAGGGGACGGATTCAGAATAACATAATCACCTATTACGTACAGAACCTTGACATTCACTGAAAGTGGCTCAACTACTCAACTTTTTCCAGTCCTGTCTACTCTCATATCTAGTGTCCCACATCTATGTATATGTTTTTAATTTATATAAATATATTTCCACTTGTATGAAATGTGTGTGCAAACAGTCATGAAGGCCCATGATGGCTGAAAAGCCTATGTTGTTTTTTGTTTTAAAATCTTTTCTTCCCCCTACTGCACAGAGCTGCTTTAGATCCTCTTTAATAGTTTGCCAACTGCTTATCCCCCATCACATTGGTTTTGGACTTATTCAAAGGTATTATATAACTTTTATAGAATGTGAGTGCCGGTGTAGTGACTCACCTACTGTTGCTTTGTACCTGCCTCTATCCCAGCACAGCCAGCATGGGGCCAGATCAAGGCAAACCAACACTAGTCAAATCTGGCCCAGAATATCACCTGATTTCAAACAACATACAGTAAATACTTCGTACGAAGACAGATAGTGAGGCCAGATCAACTTAAATCATACCATCATAACTAGTAGAATACGCTATAGTATTTCAACTGGTGAATATGTCCTGGAAATGACATAAAGATCATCCCCATATGGGCTGTGATCTGGCCTACTCCTGAACGTCACCAGAAGACATCATCATGACATCATCAGCATGTCATTTGGCTTGCTGGGAATGGCTCTTAAAACTTTTGACTGTGTATCTTTCTAAATCCAGTGGCTTTTTTCCTCTGATTATAGACCTAGGGCCTAGGGCTTGTAGACTGGCCATGTAAACTATTGAAAAATGCTCTTTTTAAATAGTTTAAAAAGGCAAAGAAGTTAAGGGATAAGGGGTTTAGCGGTGACGAAAATGGAGCCCCTTATAGGTGTTTTACCCAGCACAAACTCAGATGTGTGTTTCAAAGAATATGGTTACGTCAAAAGGTATCTGAGGTTGTTGCAATCACCTGCACTAAAATACTTATATTCTTATATGTTGCGCTATGACCAAAAAAAAACTAAATTTCCATTGTTTTCACCATGTGAAGCAATGGCGGATTTGGACACGGCTGAAATAATGTCCCGTTCCTGTAGTGGGAAGTGTCTTGACATAGAACCCATTCGTCATTCTGCTCAATCACCAGCCTGTCCAGGCATATTTAAGGTGACTTTTTTGTTACCAAATGAAATAAAAATATACCCATTTGATGCTCTCAACAACACAACACATATCCGCGCACGCGCACGCGCGCGCGCACACACACACACACACACACACACACACACACACACACACACACACACACACACACACATCCTATCCGCCTGCATATGCCCACCTGACTGCACTTTTCTCTCGGCTAAGCCGAACCTAATCCTACATTAGAGCAGGAAAAAAGCTCCAATCCCATCCCTCTATCCCTCCACTCTGATCTCTCTCCATCTCTGAGATCCATCCATCCATCCATCCATCCATCCATCCATCCATCCATCCATCCATCCATCCATCCATCCATCCATCCATCGTGTTCACCTTCGACTCCATCCATTCATCATTTATCTATTAGGGGTGGGGGACGGTACAGTATGTGCACCTGCACGATGGGATATCTGTGGCGATCTTGGGCGCTCAATGACAATATTTGATATATAGAGATATCCATTCGGTATATTGCAACAGATGTCTTCGGATGTCACGTTCTGTAACTGAAAATGAAAACAATAGTCATAATTAAAGAGGTAGGTTCTGGAATTACAGTACGTATTTATTCCAGAATCTTACAAGGTGTTCTGTGTCACAAACTGGCCGATAAGTATTGTGGATGTTGCCTCCTCCAAAAAGTAAAAAAACAAACAAAAACTTTGCAACTTGTCCACAACAATGCGCGTGCACGCACACACACACACGCACTGCCGCACACACAGTTTAAAAATGTGCTATTATTGAAGTCCGGTAAAGGATATACGCTATAAATACACACACCGGTATAAAACACACTGTGGTGTGTAATATATTATACAGTGTGTGCTGCATGGCAGCCAGTGAGCTAGCCCAGAGGTGACCCTCCATTCCACTCTCATCAGACTCTGTGTGCCCCTGTTGATGCCGAGAGCTCTGACACACGGCCGCCGTCCCCATGCCGCTCCCCCCGCCCCAATCTCATCTCGTTCAGTCTAGAGCCCCCCCGACACACACACACACACACACACACACACACGCACACACACACACGCACACACACACGCGCACACACACACACACACGCGCACACAGGTAGTCCTTCACCCATATGGTGCACGTTAGGCCCTGATTTGCATTTCATCAACAAAGGCCCCTGGCAATTTTAATAATTCCACAGTTTTTTTTTTCTTTCCTTTTTTCCTATTGGATCAAGTGGCGTGCATGGGGAGCTAGGGAAACGGCAGGTAGAGGAATGAGGAGGGGATAAAGACAGGAGGGAGGTGATATGAGAGAGAGAGAGAGAGAGAGAGAGAGAGAGAGAGAGAGAGAGAGAGAGAGAGAGAGAGAGAGAGAGAGAGAGAGAGCAGGAGTGTACACAGCACATACATGGGAAAGGGATGTGTGAGGACTTTGATCTGCCAGGCTGATCCCCATCCCTCTTGGTCTAGATTACAGGCGTGATCCCCGTGCCAGAATGAGGGGCTTATCGGCAGAAAGCCCCCCTTTCCCACATGCATGTTACAGTAGTGTGAACCCAACCGGAACCCCTTTCTATACGTGCACACGCTGCGCCGTACAGCGTGGGGCCATGCATGCCATGCTTAAGGTTCTGTGTGGCTACGCTACAGGAGGCTGATTAATGGGCCTGGCTTGCTCACATACTATCACTGTATGCATCACCATAAATTCTATGTGATGACCTATACTTACACTTCTGTTGCTGTCAGGCAACCTCTTATCTCTGTGTTTTAACTTTGCAGGTTTCTTTTACTTTAAAATGTGTTGTGCGAAAGCATGGAAAGTAGCACATCCGCAAGCTTGAAATGAGTTGTACCGGTACGTTTATGCATCTGCACTCTATTTGCTTTGCTCAGGATTCCATTCCATCCATTCCACACTATCCCTAGGCATGCTATCATTGAGCAAATGTGTCGGCGAATCCACGTTTATCCTCCCTAATGCCAAGCAAAATAGATCTGCTACTTTTGCCGTTTTAAAAATATATATTTGAATTCTTAACACAGCGAGGTCTCCACCCCAACGATTTCCTGCAAGAGGTACAGTTCATGCATGAAAAATTTCGAGTTGATTTAGCTCCGAGTGTGTGAAAAGGGAACCACCGTCGGGGTCTTTTCCCCACACATGCATAGCGTGAACGTTGATGCATGGTCTGGTATGGTCCAGCAGGCACCCATGATGAACTTCCATTTATACTGCCTTAACTAAATCACCGCACATATACTATATATCACTGTAAATTCTTTATGACGCCATATACCATTTTCATGTGTAGTCTCTTTGGGCTAGGTTTGCAGAGTCAAATCCTCGAGTGTTTCATTTATCTCAGAGAGTATGTATGCACATGCAACCCATAAAGGGTCCATTTTGTTCCATATGCACACTCCCTCAGTAAATAAGCTGCGATCAGCCAATTTATTTGACTGAGTAAAATGTGATTTTAACCCATCTGTGTGCACTTTCTGCATGCATTTTTGTTAACCCACACATTCCTATTCTGGCCATGCTGCAATAGGCCAAGCAAAAACCATCTTGCATTGTTTGGAAGTTGATCTTGTGAATCATATCAACATAGTGAGACTATATCTGTATGGTAGAGTATAATATACTGCAAATAGTATCCTACTCTACATAGTATAGTATGCATGAAAAAGGTCCAGAGGAAACTTTTAGCCAAAAATCTAAATGGATATATAACTATATTTTTGCCTTTTCCCCCTCTACGTTGCTTCAACTTGTATGCTGCAGCTGTTTCTCTGCGGATACTTGCTTTGACCTGCAGACGGTCCCGAAATTTGTTGTTGTCAACAAATCATGAAAACAAAACATTCGTCTGGCTCAGGAAGGGCAGTGCTAATTTGTGCGGGGGAGGGGGGTTGTGTAGGGTGAGACAGCATTTTAGCCAATCACAGCAGAGCAGCCTACAGCAGTTTCATAATGAGCCAATAGAATGGAGTTGAGGTGGAGTTAAACAAACCTGTTGACAAACAGTGTTTGTACGCACTAAAGTTGCCTCCATTACCTTTATTATGTAGTCCTACAGGCCACATATAGTGCATGGTTGGAGGTAGTTGGTTGTCTCCAACACCTACAGGTCAATTGGTGAGTAGAAACTTCTCAACGTCACCACTTGGCACTTCTTAGCAGCATGGAGAAATCTCTTCGTGTGGGAGACCCGGGTGGGGATAATAGGACATAAAACCGTCCAGCTCACAGCTTTAACCACATCCTGTGATTCTCCTAAACAGTGGGCCGTTTTCCCATGCCTGTAAGCCTTCTATCTTTCGAGCGCACATGCACACCATCAGCTCCTCTTCCACACTATTATCATCGCCCACAGGGGGGGATGCTTGAATGTCCGAAATGTATTACGGTACTTTTCAGCAACATTGTGAGGAAAATAACCTGCAGCATTCAAATATGGTTTTCGCAAGCTCTTGGTAATAACTTTTCATTGATATGAATATACATGTATTAACGCTGCACACATACTTCACTTTCAGCGCCTGGCTATCTTCAGCTCTTTTCTGTGCCACTGTCATTATCCTGGAAGTGCCATATTAGGCTTATTATACTCTTTCCGGTGTTAAAAAGCGTTTTGTATGATCAAGTATAGGGCATTGAATGAGTCATTTGAAAAAATATATAGTACATATACAAAGAAAGTTATCACAGGTTATAAGAGCAAAAGAGACAAGAGGTTTCTGCTCGAATGCAATGGTATGACAAAGTAGAAAAAACTATATGGAGATACAAGGTTTTTGAATACATGTACTTGTGCCTGTCATTGTGGTAGATTTCTATCCACTGTGCCTGTGGCATATACATTAGCGGTATCGCAGCCCCCATGGGAACAATGGGAACACCTGGCAGGCCCCCAGTAGTGTGTCATTACACTGTCATCACACCTTTTCAATGGCACCATTAAAAGGCATAATTCAAGCCTCGGCCACAACAAAAGAGATGAACATTATGTTGTACATTTAGTTCTCGTCTGCAGCGGTGCCTCGGATGCAGTGATTGTGTTTGCTGAACTCGCTCATAGAGCCTAATTTAATTTGGTTATAGTCGCTACGGTATTGAGCCTCACTTAATTAGGTTATATAATTATGTGATCGGATCAATTGGCTAGTGGAGTAGTTTCCAATGATGGACAGTAAGAAATCAGGCGTCATCAACACAGTATGTCCGACGTTAGCAGTAAATCTGTCCAAATACTTTTTTTTTTAAATAAAGCAATAAGCCACGAGAGGTCATGATCGTTTTTGCATAACAGTAACGACCATTTTGCATAACATTCACAACTGTTTTCTTTACTAAACCTAACTCTAACCCCTAACCCTAAACATAAATTCAGAAAAACCTATGCCTGAGCCTCTGTATTGTACTCATACATAATGTTGTAAGATACAAAACACTGATTATACCACAAACTTAACACTTTACTGTTATGCAGACCATCGTGACTGTTATGCAATCCGCCGCAACTGTTATGCAAAACGGTTTTGACTAGAGATGGCCGATATTGACTTTTTTACCGATATCCGATATCCCGATATTATCCAACTTCTAATTCCCGATACCGATATCAACCGATATCAACCGATACCAATATATCCAGCCTCCAGTGGTGGAAAAATAACAGAAACTATTACTATACAAATATTTAATACAAATGAACATTTAGTATAAATACGAATTCATGTTATAGCCTAGAAATACTCCATACAACTATAAATTCAACATGTAGCCTACTTGAGTAAAGTACAAAAGTAATGGTATAAACATGACCGTAGCGCTGAGTCTACATCTCTGTAAATAGTCATAATTTCCAGTTTGTAAATACCGATACCGATATTTTCCGATATGAAATTTGAAAGCTTTTATCGGCCGATAATATCGGAGGGCCGATAATATCTGCCATCTCTAGTTTTGACGGTTATAAAACCGTTGCAAATGGATTGCGCCCCTCCTGGGTTGAGATAGTAAGGCATTAACTAAATATTCGACTATTCGATTATTCGACTAGCAAACCACTATTCGACTATTAATTCACTATTTGGTATTCGCTAATAATCATTTTTGAAATATATATTTGTTTTTTCTACAGAATGGTGGTGTGCTGTGTTGTTGGGACAGTTCGTTGATTGCTTATTTTTCATGTCATACTGTAACTGAGCTACAGTAGTGTAATATAGAGGGAATTTTTCAATGAGAAGCCCAGAATCGCATGTTTTTATTGGATGAAAAACTATACTACCAAATATTCGATTCAACTACCAAAAAACATGGAGCTTAGACATGCACACAGCCAGGGTGGTGTTGCGTCTAGGAAATACTCAGAATCCATATTCATAACATTTCATATGCATAACAAAACAGAAAAAACAACCTTGTTTTGTATTGGGAAACGTCTACAGCCATACAAGACAGTATAGTTTTGTACTTTTAAATGCTAGAAGTGGAGAATGTGGAGGTTATACACAATCATGTTTCTAAACAGCCTCATTTTGGGCTGCAGGGCTGAGCATGTTGCTGCTGCCCTCTTGCCTATTGGGGTGGAACGCATTGGTTATAGATAGAGCCGTGTGTGTGTGTGTGTGTGTGTGTGTGTGTGTGTGTGTGTGTGTGTGTGTGTGTGTGTGTGTGTGTGTGTGTGTGTGTGTGTGTGTGCATTTGTGTGGCCCAAATAGGATGACCAAATAGGACAGACAGACCCACACACACACACACACACACACACACACACACACACACACACACACACACACACACATACACACACCTTATCTCGATACTGCAAAAGGTGGTATGATCAGATTATTCGGTTTTGTGAACCTCTAACCTGGTTGCTATGGCGACAGTCGCACGGCCGTGGGGGGTATTGGGGTGGGGGGTAGTGGGGGGGTAGTATCAGTGGGGTCTCCGCTTGGAACAACCAGAATGTCCGAACTGGAAGGTCACCAACCCCTGGGCATTTGCACTTAAACCTGTATGATTCTACCGTGGCTTTCCCTTTCACTCTGTGACAATTACAAGACACACTACCATGAAAACCTGCAAAACTGTCAGTCTCTCACCTGTCAGTCATGCATCGGACATGCCTTGTTGCGACATGCTCCATATAGGGCCAATACAGAATTCATGCCATATGTTGATCTGACCTCATGATACCTCATCAGACTCCCACCCACTGCCACTCCATACATGGAGAAGAATGGAACAGCAGCAGTGACAGGGGGAAAAAGCCAAGGATAGGGATTTGGGGGTTCAAGTGGTTTTAAAGGGATATTTTGTTTTCTTATCGTGAACAGGCAGACAGTCTTTAAGTTACTTGATTTAGTCTTTAGATATTTAATATTCATCTTTAGCTTCCCCGACCCATTCCTATACAAACTGCAACGGGAAGCTTCATTTTAACCATGATAGATTCATCAAAAACACCAAATCTTTTTTTATATTCATTTATTTTCATATATATCTATTTTTTTATGTAGCACACCGGTGAGATGTGCGTGAATAAAAAATACCGGTAAATGGAAAAGCATGGCCAAGACAATATCAGTTACCAGCAAAAAAGACACATCTATTATGGTTAAAATAGTCTTTTAAGTTTGAATGGGTCTGAATAGGAAGGTGACGGGGCAGCTACCAACTTGTTAATAAAGTAATCAATGGTTCAAACATTGCAGGAAATCTTACGGTAAACGTATATGTTCTTTCCACTGATGCAGGCTGTATGTGTGCCATCGCTGGCCGCCGACTACAGAGCGATCAATCAGAATCGAGTTCATAATTGCTCCGCAGCAGTGCCTCCCACTTAATGCAAATTAATTAAGTGCTGCCCACCAATCCATAGTGCTGCAGCTTTTTGGAAATGATTATTTGATTAATCACCCCAATCAGATTATGGTACTCCAGTTAAATAACTGCAGCGCTTATCCCTTCATTAGCCAAACCGCCACATAAAAAAACAACGAAGCACATAATGCATATAGAGTCACTATGCATTATGTCTTATATTCAACAGGGGTCTCTCCTGCTCTTTCCACAAATGTTGTTGTTTTTGCAGTAATATGACCTCTTGAACAATAACATTTGAACCACCTCTATTGAAACGGTGAGCCACAGCCGTGCCATGCTCGGGAATCAGTTTTAGTTGATCTAAACCCCCCCACAAATCCAACCCTTGATGCTGAGTGACAAGCAGGGAGGCAGTGGGTCTCTTTTTTACAGTCTTTAGCATGATCCGAACAGGGAATGAACCAGGGAATGACACCAAAACCACAAGCTGGTCGATTTACACTAATAACTAAGCCAGGTTTTTCTTTACCGCCAATTAAAAAAAAAAAAACACGAAACATTAGAATATGGAAATAAGAGCTTTCTACCCGACAGCAACGACATCATAAAGTGATGAATCAACTGGCTCCAACTTTAATAGAGCTATCACCCGGTGCACATAATCTTCCCTATTTGGATACGGAGCGTCTTTCCAAGTCGACCTGAATTCACCCTGTGTGTGTAGGCCTGTACGTGCTAAAGCAGAACCATGCAGCGTCCATGTCACGTCAGTGTTGCAGTACATGCTCTGCTTTGCATCACGCTCTGCACGCACACACACACACACACACACACACACACACACACACACACGCACGTGCTCTGCTGGCAATGCGGCCAACCTAATTTCTTACAGCACTGCTTCTTCTCAAACATCAAGGACCCCCAAGTTGATAGGCTACCGCGCGAAGCATGCACGCACGTCAATGCCGTGAGCCCTCCGACAGCTTCTTGGACCTCGAACGCCTTGTTTTGTTCCTCGCTCTGCCTGTGGGGTCACGAGATACTAAGTCTAACCAGGTGCAACGCGTCGATAAAACAACCTTTCGCTGCGCAAAGATGAGCGTGTTCTCATGACCTCCTTCCTCCAGTTTGTGAAAAGCTGTGTTTGTGAAATGCCGCGTCTCGTGGCTGTAGCGTGTTGTTCCACAGGAACAACTAAAGAAGTGTTTTTTCCGATAATCTTTTATGTGACTTCTCTACACTGTAAAACAGGGCTGGAAGAATGGCAGGGTGGGCAACTCCAAAGTTTTTCACATGAAGCAGTGGTTTTCAATCTTTTTGACACCAGAGCCCACTATTTTATTCGGCATTTGAGCCACGGAAAACCATTTGATGACATTCTATCCCCACAGACCCCATTTCTAAAGATTTCTCTTGCTTTTGTCCACAATTTCAGGCTGGATTTGGGGAAATTAAACAGTCAAACATACAGATCAAAATGACCATTAATCTTCTACATTCTCTAGTTGTGTAGACATGGTCTATTCAGATGATGAATATTTTAACTCTTGAGAGTGTATAAATGAAACCAAATGGACCCTTGCGGGTACATTTGGTTTCATTTTTACGCTCTCAAAGAGTTCCATCTGGTTAACCAACTTTCCATCATTTATCCTGGTGACCACCTGGAACTCTCTCAAGGACCACTGGTGGTCCCCAGACCACTGGTTGAAAACCGCTGATATTACCTTTCATTGGGTGGGCAGGATGCACGTTTGGGTGGGCTCTGCCCACCCTTGCCCCCCTCTAGATCCGGCCCTGCTGTAAAATGTGTGTATTTATTTATTTACCCCACAGTGTTTTGTAACCTAATTATTTTACCCAATTGCCAATTCTTAATGTGATCCTTGCCTCTATCCACCCTCCAACAACTTGGGAGAGTCCAAGCTGCCTTTTTTTCACCCGACAGGGGGAGGAGTTTCTCTGGACGTGGCACATGGAAGGAACACGTATTTCAAACCAGTTTATGTTTTTGTGAGGGTATACACCTATTCCCAAGGGGATACAGGGAGAACACGCAAACACCACACAGAAATGCCCTTCTGTGTTTTTCTAGCACTCTGAGGGCTCCATTTTTGTTACATGCTAAAACCCCTTATCCCAAAGATCCCTTATTCCTTTTTTACTATTTTGATAAACCTTTTAGAATAGTTCAACATGCCAATCTATTGACATGTTGTGAGCTTGCAGACTGGTCATTTTAACTATTGAAAAATAGTTTAAAAAGGCAAAGAAGGGATTTAGCGGCGACAAAAATCTAGACCTAAGTCTCTGAGTCAGGCGTACACGCAAACCTGTGTCATATCAAGAAAGCCAACATTTATGTGGTATTCATTTTGGACATAATCTCTTGTGTTTTGCCAGGTAAACTCAGAACATAACATTTGGGTTGTTTATTTCATTCAACATTTTACAAACAATTTAAATACAAAGTAAGTTCACAATGAGGCACTAAATGGCGCCATGTGAGTTTGCTGTAAGTTTGTTCTTACAATAGCCAAAATATAGTCAAAACAAGTGGTTAAAATGTGGTAAAAAAGTGGTAATTGTGATGCTATGTTAACTACTTCTGATGCGGACGTGCTGTACGGTTTTGTACACTCCGAGTTTCAAGTGGAATAAACAACAAATTTCTGCTGTTTCTCTTTGTATTGTGACATTATTTATTCTTTTCCCAAGCGCTGCTGTTGCTGATCTTTCATTACCATTGTGTATATAAATATCATCTTAATAACTTCGCTCTTACTGGCATGGGAGGGGGGGTATATCTCCAGGCAAACAAAGTGTATTGGATCCGGAGAAGGATGTGTGGGTTCATTTATTATGCTCTGTGGCCTTTTCTCTCAACCGACTATCGCTACTGTTGTGCAGAAACCGTGCCATTACCATATTTCAATTCAAGTGTATGATTCCTTTTTGGGGCTTTTTAAGCCCCCGTTTAGATTGCTCTCCACACACAGTTGTGTGCGTTGTGTCACTGCTGTTGTGTGTCTGGCTCACCAGTCTGCGAGGAGCCCCTGCCCAACACTCCCCACTGACAGATGGACTGTACGTATACTATACAGTAAGGTCCCCAAACTTTATTTTTCCAGTGAGGGCAAAATAACCCCCCCCCCCCCCCAGAATACCTCTCATAACCTCTCTGGGTTCTGCACAGAATAACTCAGGGAATATACAATAACACTATTTATTAGAGTTTGTCTGCTATCATTTGGCCTTGCAAGCTACCACACATGTCTTGCCCTGTGACAGGACTCATAATGTCGGTGCAGACCATATCCTTTGAGTACTGTCTAGCTTACTACATTTTCCCAGTAACTTGCCCATCAGTGGTTACCCTTAGTGATCTGCTATTTTACGTTCAAACTTTCCCCGCGATACACTGGTGGTTTTGGTGCAGGGTTTCCGCTGGTTCCTTGACTGTCCCTCTGTGACCTTTCTTTTCTGGGGGGACAATTCAATCAAGCAGCGGTTTGATTTGATTTGATTAGATTTGGACAACAAAAGCGTCTGATTCTTGGAACGACCAGGACTGGGCCGCTGCCGCCCGAGGCCCCGCGCCGCCGCTACGCTGTGGCGTGTTGGTGCTTATCAAGATGACATGGCGAACTCACTCACGCAACAGTACTGTGTGTGTGCGTCTGTATGCATGCACGCATGCACACCCACCCACACATGCGTGGATTTATCGCAAACCATTAAAATACTTTTTTGAGGGAGGAGTCTCTCCCTCAGCACATCCTATAACCCTCCATTTTTAATGTCACCATCTTTAACTCCCATCCCTTCTATCTCTCTCTATCTCTCCATCTCTTCTCTTTCTGACTATTTCTGTCTCCGCTGTGATCATTTCCTCTCACTTCCTCCAAATCAATCCTAATCCTGTTCTATGGGGGGGTGCATGGCAGGGGCGGATCCAGGCATGGGGGGGCAATGCCCCCCTAAATGCACAGTCTGCCCCACCAAACACGATGGCATGCAAAACAACCCAAGATATTTCAAGTTAAAGTGCTTATTTTTAAAATTATTTGAAGCACTACTACTGCTACTAACTAACTACAATCGTCTCACAACTAAACCATCAGCATATCACTGAAGACAGAAAACTCTCTGAGTCAGACCTTTAGCTTTATGCATGCTGCGTGTCTGTTGCAACTTCAACAACTGATGTTGATGCTTTACTTGCCTGATAAAAGTCCAGTAACCAAAAATGGTATGGGTGCGGCTTCATGAAGCGATAGGGCGATGGGGGCAATGAAGCCGCCCCCATACCCCCCCCCAAAGGGAAAAGTTACATCCGCCCCTGGTGCATGGCAGAGTGACTCAGGAGGTTTTTGGCTACCCACAGAGTTAATATCAGAGACACTGAACACCTGATGATGATGATGATGAGCAGGCTGCTGCATCCTTGCATCTTGGTTTTTCCTCCACCATATTTGTGTGATGCACATTGTAAAGCACCGTGCATAATAGCATTATGTACAATTTATCACATCTTCAATATCTCTCTGTAGCACCCTGATTGATTCATTGACTGATCGATTGATTGATTTATCTTTTTTTTTGTCAGTCACATCATTGGATTTTTTTTTGTTTGCTTGTTTGTTTTTTCATATCGTTTGAAAGCAGGGAATCGTATAGCTTCCATAAATTCCCAAATTGTACCATCACTAATATATTATTACTGTATACTTGTATAAAATCCAGTGGCCACAATGGCCTGTTAACTTTTGTTTTCACGCAGTGCACATTATTCCGCTTTTCACCACAGATCAAAACAATCACGAGTTACTTACAATACAATAGACTCTTATGTTTATATCTTGCAGTTCTGGGGGTGAACAATCCATTGCTATATGCCTCAAAGTGCTAAAACAACTGTGCCTGCTCCCCATGCCATCCTGATGGAGAAAAACAAACAAACAAAAAAACAGTACAGTACAGCAGATGGGTTGTTTGGCTCTGAGCGAGATGCTATAGGCTTTTCCTATACAGTTACCTGTGTTGGTCTATGACTTCCCCCAACACTGCTCTGTTCTGCTTCCAGCTCACTGCCTGTCTGCTCTGTCACACTGTACTGGATCTCTCATGGCTGCGGGAAGATGTTTATACTAGGGAGGGTGTGTGTGCGTGCACATTTATGCATTTACACACGGAAACGTGGCTTTTACATTCCCTCTCCACATAGACAGGATACCAGGATACGTCTCTGATACTGTGATATGTATTAGGCTTATTAACAGGAATCTGTTTTGATTCAAATGATCGTTTGTGTCCCTCAGCCATGGGATCTCTGACTGTATTCATCAGCCTATACTGCATCCAGCGTGAGAATGCATATCATTGCTGTGGATATCCACTGGCTGGCCCCCTTTTTGGACGCACCTAGCCTGCCTCTACAGCCCTGAATCGCCACTCTTTTAAAAAAGCTACCTTAAATGTGTCTTCATTGGTGATCCCTTGGCGAGTCTGGTGACGCTGCCTACAGTAAGGGTCAGTAAGGGTTGAAAATCCGAACGGACACAACTGATTGGCTGTTAGCCCTGTTGCTCAACAGCGTCAAACAACAAACATGGCTACTCCCACTGCGGTGAATCACCACATATCGATATGGCTATTTAAATCGGCTTGTGACAAATAGTTTCTTTAAAGGGAATGTACGCAACTTTTAGTGTGTACACAATCTGTGTTTGTAAACAGATTTGAATCTAACTCCAACTCCACTCTATGAAACTGCTGGAGAGTGCTCCAATGTGAAAGTCAAAGTCAAAGTGGTATGATCAGTCACTTAGGTGAAAACCACAGTGAAATTGGTTCCCCGCTTTTGACCCATCTCTATGGAGCGGTGAGCCACAGCCTGCGCAGCGCTTGAGAATCATTAGTTGATTTGACCCTCAATCCATCCCTTTGATGTCTTTGGTATGACCCAGCCGGAAATCTAACCACGGCCTCCCAGTTTCAGGGCGGACAGTCTAACCGCAAGGCTACTGTCTGTGAGGGGCTAAAACACTGCATCACCCCCCACAGCCCACTCCTACCACCCACTAGCACTGCCTTGTCATCAGCCCGACGAAAAGGTCAAAGCAAGTGTCCCTGTGCCTGCAGGGAAACAGCTGCAGCATCAAAGTAGAAACAACATAGGGCAAAAAGAATTTTTGGCTAAAATGGCTAGACATCATCATCCAACATATTTTAACAATTTTGTTCACATGCTAGTAGTGCTCCTCGGCTGTGCTTTCTTGTTTGGTTAGTTACTGGGTTAGCCAATAATGTCATCTGCTATCCTACTATTCTCATTGGTTGGTACGAACTAATTGCCGAAGACTGCCACTTTGACAACACCCATCCCATAAACTGGTGTCATGGAATAGTAATCACTATGCAGAATGTCCATTTAAAGTTTTCAAAATGTTTTTTTTCCGTCTTTTATGTTCTTTTTTCAAAGTTTCTTTATTTGCCATTTCAACAAGTTGAATTGGAATTTGCATATTGCATATACTGTAGCTCTTTATGTTTTGTAGGTCAAATAATAATCAAAATCTACAAAGTAAAGTTCAAGTAAAGCCTTCACTGGAGATAAAGTACAATGTTTGGATCCGAGATGTATAGCAGAAGAGTAGAATGGAAATTGGAAATACTTAAGTAAAAATATAATTTGTACTTAGTTGAGTAAACTTAAAGTAAATGTACTTGTTGGCGTGTCGGCCCATGCCACTCCGCCATGACCTCCCATGATGCACTGCAGGGAATCACTAAACATCTCTGACCAGGCAGACAGGAGGGATTTTAGCAGAGATTAGGGTACCCTAAAAAGATGGACGGACAGACGGACAGACGGACGGAAATGAAACGGGTCGGTGGGGTCAACCGAGGGAGATAGAGATAGAAGGAAAAAAAAGAAACATGGGAAGGAAAAAAATAAATAAACATCCGGAGAGAATGGAATAAACAAGATAAGAGCAGAGCGGAGGAGACAGAAGGCAGCGTGTGATAACGTGTGTGTGTGTGTGCGTGCGCGCGCGCGTGTGTGTGTGTGTGTGTGTGTGTGTGTGTGTGTGTGTGTGTGTGTGTGTGTGTGTGTGTGTGTGTGTGTGTGTGTACGCGTGCGTCCATGTGTGTGATAACGGAGGGCCCGGCGATGGACGGATGGATGGAGGGAGGAGCGCGATAAGGGAGGAAGGATAGCGCAACAGAATGTGTTTCTCTCAGGAATATGATAATGAGCGCACACTGTATAATTCATAACCGAGGCGGAAGTGACCGAGTCACAACAGGAACAATGGGGGCTATTCTCCCTCCAGCACGCCGCTGATGCAATGTTTGAGTAACTCGTTGTTCACATACGTTTTTTTTTTAATAGTAGCGTTTTCCTCAAGCAATAATGTGCATTAAGTTATTCAGACGTTGTGTAGGCACTGAGACATTAACCTCCGCCGCCGTGCAGGTGCCCTGGACCATTCAAATGACCCGGTTATCCCCCGTATGGGCGGTCGCTTGGGCACACAAAGACACTGCTCATGCTGTTAAGGCTTGTCAATGCATTTTATCATACAGGATTTGCAGTCTGTAATCTAAAAAGGACTATATGTGCCTGTATGCGAAATGCCTGTTCTTGCATTGTTCTTACTAACAGCGAACCTAGCATGTGTTCCGAGGAAGGATTAGCCATAAACAAACAGAAAGTTATTCACACCATAGCAGATGTTTAGTGTGTTTTTGAATTGAACTTGTGAAAGCAAAACAAACCAGTAGCAAAAGCAATTTGTTTGGTGTGTCAAAAGTCACAAAACGAGCGTATTCCCTTGCATTCACACACTTTCGGTTCAACATACGTGATGTTAATGACACTTTTGTTTTCTGCTCACACGCACGTGCATACACGTGCAGCCCCACACACACGCACACACGCACACACAACACAGCAGCAGACGGAAACTGGTCTTACCATCGTCTCCTGATCCTGAACCGGCATCTGTAAGAGAACCAGAGAAAACAAACCTATTAATAATGATGTTATTAGCGTGTGTGTGTGTGTGTGTGTGTGTGTGTGTGTGTGTGTGCGCGTGCGGGCGTGCGTGTGTGTGTGTGTTTTCTTTTAGTTTTGCGGAGCTGAAATGTTACACTGCCTGCATGTTTCGCTTGTGCTTTAGCAAAGTAAACGTACATTTTCTTTGTTGTGATCATATATTTTTTTCTTAAAATCTCTTGTATCTCTTAAAATGCGACAGCCTCAGACTGCTGACACAGAACAACCCAACGTCACAAATAACCAAATAAAAGCTACTCAGCAAATATATGTTTTCTCAGTCCACTGCAAACACCTTTGGAATTTGAATTGAAACACATTGACTTTCAGGGAGAGAGAGAGAGACAGAGAGTGAGGAGTCTTAACCCCTCTCCACCAGCCCTATATACTGCATATAGGCCCACTGTATATATGCAGCATAACGGCAGCTAAGTGCCAGAGTGTTTTCCCCAGCCATTCGATCGTCTATACGTTGCCACCACCTTCCTCCTCCGCACGTCTTTTTTTTCCTGGCGAATCTTTGCAAAGGTGACTCAAAGACACAGCGCGGAAAGGAAGCCGTTTCTCAACCACACAGGGACGTGTTAAAGCCATGACAAGCCATATGAAAGGGGGACTTATAGCTTCATTTTATACCGCATCTGTATGTAAAAAATAAAGCACTAAGCCCCGAGAGGGAGGAGGTTACCGTGGATTTTACCACGCCTGCGGCGTTTAGAGACCCGACACCGTAGGCGGAGGACCTTTTAACCTGCGACCTGGAGTGGCTTATTGCTTTAATAAAACAGTTACAGTATATACAGCTATAGCAATATTAACCCATAAAACTATTACATTCACAAAAAGTATCTCAGAGAAGCTTTGCTTTGCACGTAACAGAGTGAGTGACTGTCACTCTGTCACCATGGGGGTTAAAGGGGCATTTTATTACAGTCACACGGTGGCCAACCAATCAGAATCATGCATTTGGACTACCCGTTTTATATACAATACCATATAATCATTTGTTTTGTGTTGGCCCCAGGAAGAGTATAATTGCTACTTCGGTAGCAGCTAATGCCCAGTAAGCACGGTAGGGACTGTGACGTCTTGATTCCATGCCAGAGGCCTCTGGTTATGATTGATTTAAGTTAGTCTGGCCTCTATCTGACTCTCTCATCCAGGGACCTCCATCTTTAGTACACAGGATTGTGTGGTTGAAATCAGGTGATATCCTGGGCCAGATTTGACTAGTCTTGGATTGACTTGATCTGGACACAATCAAGAGGTTACTAATTCGGCCCAGTTGTGACTGTGCTTACTGACTGGGGATCAACATAAACTGCAGAAACAAAAGTAAGCATACAATAAATAAATCATGTCGATTTTACCCACTACAACTTTTTTTTAAAAAATTCATCAAGTAACGCTGTACCATAGCGTCACACAGAAGCAGCAGATCCACAAGTGCGGTGCCAAGCGACACGTTTCGACCTTCTTGATCTGCTGCTTTTGCCTGTTTATAGAATTGGAATCCTGAAAAGTAACAGATTTTGGACATATGAGGTTTCCACCCGACATAAATGGCGCACTAACCACCCACATAGCTTTGTCACAGACGATATGCTTCTGTTTATTTTTCTCTTCATACATCTGGGTTGCTTCAGGGTTTCAATTAAAAAAACGGCATGGTTTGAATTGGCTACTGTAGGTCAATATGATGACTTGGAGAAGGTGTAAGATCTGTTTCATTTCAGCTGCCCACAGTTGTATATTCATTATAGACCTGCTGGTTATAGCGCCGATATCTGTAAATGTCACACAAATCCCTACACATGATCTTGTTGAAAAGCAAATAGACAAACAAAAAACATTTAGCCAAACATCCCACACACAGTGGAGACATGTGCCCAGAATAAGGGAATTATTTCTAGTTTCAGGACCCTGATCTGCAAAATAGCAAAAAGCAAGCACATGATCTATTGCTTTCTGAGATTGCAGATTGGATATTTTTGATCCTAGATGAAGGATGCATGTCAAAAAAGGGAAAAAGTCTGTCCATCAGCAGCAATATATACAGACATAGATAGATGCATGGATTTGTCTGCAACTTAGTAACAACAGGAAGAACAGCCTAACCACGGCTGTGAGTCTTCTGTATAGAATCATGTACACATTTGTGTAAGAAGAGAGAGAAAAAAGGCCACATCGATGAACTGAATGTCTGGATAAAGAGTTCCTTGTATTACACTGAACAGAACCCCAGAGCAAGCCCTCTTTTCACAGCCTGGAACGATGCTAGTTTCATTGACCTTGGCAAACGGTCAGCGTCTTTGATGCTCTGTGTTTCATCAAAGGAGTCTCCACAAGTTCCTGGGATGAAGTCGGGGAGGAGAGTTTTAGCAGGAGATTGATGGGGGAAAAAAACAACTTTTAACTTTAACATCTGACTCCTGTGAGAGGGCACAGGCGTCTGTGGTGAGAAGAAACAGGTGATTCACACCTAGCTCTACAAGCTTACAGCATGTTGCGCACATGCAATGCTCTGTGTGATTGTAGATTGGTCAATTCCGATGTGTGATGCATCAGGAGTGGCTTATTGTCGTCATCAGCCAGCGACCATAACATGGAGGAGTCTGTGGCCGTTGCAATAGGCTAGAACCCTATGGGAGATGGATTCTGAGGTGGAGCGCCACACCTATCATCAGCTCCATGTACGTCCTGCCACCAAATGCCTCCAAAATGTGGAATGCCGTGCCAACGGTAAATGGTGAAATTAATATTTCACCAATAATTTTGCAAAAATATGAATGTTAATGACCTTTAGAAGAGTTAGAGCACATTTCTGGTGGTCTTTATGTGTAATATGATATTTTAGATTTTAGCGTCTCTGATGTCATGGACACCCAGTCCTGGACGACTTTGTGCACTGCAGGGGAGGGCTGTCTCACCGAGACAACATGTAATCCAGAAAGTAGTGTTGATGACATCAGAGACACTGGGCGTAAGAACTACCAGGAAATTATTCTAAATCATCTAAATGTCATTAACACTATGTATATTGTTTTGCAAAAACGGTGACATGCCCCTTTAAGACATGCAAATCCCTTGACTCCTTCAAAACACTCTCAAAAGGCACCAACAGACAGCTGCAATTCGAAACTGGCCCCGGTAAAAATATGATTCCCCTCCTTTCCCCCCTGCTTGGACATCTCTCTTTTCCCTTTTTTTTTACCTCCACTTTGATCTGCATCTTGTGACTTTATGGAAGCGAATATCCGTATGTCTCTATAAGTCTGATGAAATGAACAGGATGGCTTCCATTATAAACAAGCTCAAGCTTAACTTTTTGTCCATTCATAGTTATCAGTTTGTACTGAGCTGTGGTTGAATTGCACTGTAAATCTCCAACCTGTTAATAAGAAAAACAATCAATCAATAAAATCTGCATGCCGCGAACCAAGCCGTGCTACACTTATATGCACTGATTTCCCAAATCAAACCTAACTTGAACTTGTAGTCCAATGGCAACTTAGGCAAGAGCTCTACCGACTGAGCTACCCAGCAGACACCCAGTAAATACAAGTCAAGTGTTATGAGGCAGAGTATAGTGAGAATGGGGAAGGAGAGCTCCATGTTCTAGCTAAAGGTGGATGGGCGGCTGTCACTTCTAATTATCAGATGGATACGACCCATGAATGAATTGTTCAAAGTGTTGAATGAATGGAGTGGGTAAAAGATAAAGAACAATATGAAGCTAAGAGAAAGAACAGGGAGGATCCACTGGGACCGTGTTGGCTGAAGAACCTCCATGGCTCTGGGTTCAACTCATTAGTACGCTTTGCGTTGCTAAGGGGAGAGGGCCAAGGTTCAACTTGATTTTTCAGCCAGTGAAAAAGAGTGAAAAGTATTCAGTTCGTTGTTGTAAAACTAAAACACGTCCAGCATGCACTACAGTCACGGATTTTGTGTAAATGTGATCCGAGTTCAAAGTGGACCTGCATGAATACAATAAAATACTAATCTATATTCCAATGTAAACAAAGGCGCATGCTAGAAATGGTCGATATAGCAAGAGGAGAGGAAAGGCAAGGAAAGGAGAGGAGATGGAGAGGAGAATAAAAGTTATTAACCTCACTGTGCTGCGCAGACCTGAGGCTATGAGGCATCCCAACCACATGCGCACACACACACACACACACACACACACACACACACACACACACACACACACACACACACACACACACACACACACACACAGTGACACACACACACACAGTGACACGCACCACCACTCACTGCTGCTGCACATACTGGAATAGAAAGTTGGAGGTGGAAGGCTGGTTTTAGAAATAGCCTAAATAAGGCTTGAAATGAGCTGTGGTGTGTGTGTGTGTGTGTGTGTGTGTGTGTGTGTGTGTGTGTGTGTGTGTGTGTGTGTGTGTGTGTGTCCAGCATACGGTTGACAGAGTTAGCGGGGGCATGTGCACGTGCGTGCGCGCACACACGTGCACACACACACACACACACACACACCACACACACACACACACACACACACACACACACCACACACACACACACACACACACACACACACACACACACACACACACACACACACACACACACACACAGCTCCAACAGAGTGCATCAAACCTGGCTGTAAATATGATGTCCATGTTTTAATGGGCTACCACCTCACCCCACTCTCCTCTCTCTCATTGTCATTCCAGAGGGACACCCCTGTCCTGTCCCCGGCTCCACGGCCCAGGCTGGCTGGCTGGCTGGCTGGCTGGTGACACTGATGGGTCACCCAGGCAGTAATGACTCCATTGTGGTTGTGTTCCCGCAGGGTGAATCACAGCCACACACAGGCAAGCTGGAACCCACCCCGACCTACTCAGCACACGCACTGTAAAGCACAGCCACAATACTATACAATGCAGGCATTTGGCACAGACGCTCCTCATCCGATATCGCTTTATAGTAAGCAAGAACGACGCATGGCAATACATCAACCACATAGGATTTCACGGTACATATCTGTACAATGAAACTATGGATATATACTAGTGCTATATCTACAAGCAAGACACGGAAGCCCTTACTGTAACTGCTACCGGTGAGCAGCTTATGCCTTGTACAGTACAGTTCCCTCTGTGGGTGAATGTAAGGCACATTGTAAGTAGTATAAGTGTTTTTCTTTTGTTGAAATGGGTATTAAATAAGCTCTACGTTGTGACAGCGCATCACTATAGGAGATGTTTGTTCAGCAGCGGGAGTCTTCATGTCTCTCCTTGGTAAACAGAAAATGCATTTTCAGTCCCTTCCCAAAAAGTAAATAGGCACAGGTTAGCAGCGAGGAGATGTAGTGCAAGCTGTCTTTATTGAGATGCATGTTAAAGGACGGGATTTCTCCCTCTAAGTAATCGATCATTTCCTGTAGCAACAGGTCTTTCGAAATCTAGTCAACAAGGCCTGCAGTAGGCTGTTCAATGTACAAATGTGCCAGGAGATTTTTTCAATAGCTACAAATAGGAAGGAGGAAATAACAAACTAAGAAAGAGACATCAAACAATCATTGTTAATGAGTTCCAACGGGAGTCTTCACGTTGCACAGTAAGCCTTGCACACTAGCCGAAGAGTCTGGTGGAGCCTCAGCTACAAACTTATCCTTGACCTATTTTTATACTCCCCTAATTCCTGGTTAGAAGTGAAGCCAAACGTTCCGGTTCTCTGGTGAGAGCAGAATCCACCGGTCAAGGACGTTGAGTTAATCCTCCCCAACAGTGTAAAAAAACATAACACATAACAAACATAAACAAACATATTATGTTCTTCTAGGTAAGACAGGAATCACCAATACAGTAGATTCAACTATTTTGGTGGATTCCGGAGTTTTCGTTTCCGCGCCAGTCAGATCCCAGACTACATGCTGTACCCCAATTCCGTTGAAGTTGGGACGTTGTGTAAAATGTAAATAAAAACAGAATGCATTGATTTGCAAATCGTTTTCAACCTATATTCAGTTGAATACACCACAAAGACAATATATTTAATGTTCAAACTGATAAACTTTATTGTTTTTTGAAATTATACAATCTTTTGTAAATTGATCCCTGCAACATGTACCAAAAAAGTTGGGACGGGGGCAACAAAAGACTGGGAAAGATGATGAATGCACAAATAACGCCTGTTTGGAACATTCCACAGGTTAATCTTAAACTGTTTAATATCGTGATTGGGTATAACAGGACCATCCCAGTCGTTCACAATCAAAGATGGGGCAAGGTTCACCACTTTGTGAACAATTCTGTGAGAAAATCATCCAACGGTTTAAAGACAATGTTTCTCAACATTCAATTGCAAGGAATTTGGTGAGTTCATCATCTACAGTCCATAATATAATCAAAACATTCAAAGAATCTGAAGAACTTGCTATACTAAAGCGACAAGGCCGAAAAACCAACACCGAACACTTTTGACCTTTGATCCCTCAGGTGGCTCTGCATTAAAAACTGACATCATTGTGTAAAGGATATTACTGTGAGGACTCAGGAACACTCAGAAAACCATTGTCAGTTTACATAATTTGTCGCTACACCTGCGATTGCAAGTTAAAACTCTACCATGCAAAGCAAAGCCATACATCAGAAAGGTTGGTTTGAAAAAAACAACCAGAAAAACAACCAGAAATGCCTTCTCTGGGTACAATATCATTTGAAATGGTTAGACACAAAGTGGAAAAGTGTGCTGTGGTCTGATGAGTCCACATTTCTAATGATAGTGGACCCAGAGAAGGCATTTTTGGTTGTTTTTCTGGTTGTTTTTCAAACCAACCTTTCTGTTGTATGGCTTTGCTTTGCATGGTAGAGTTTTAGCTTGCTCTTGCAGGTGTAACGACAAATTATGTAAACTGACAATGGTTTTCTGAGTGTTCCTGAGTCCTCACAGTAATATCCTTTACACAATGACGTCAGTTTTTAATGCAGAGCCACCTGAGGGATCAAAGGTCACAAGTATTCTGTGTTGGTTTTCAGCCTTGTCGCTTTAGTATATCATGTTCTTCAGATTCTTTGAACGTTTTGATTATATTATGGGCTGTAGATGATGAAATCACCAAATTCCTTGCAATTGAATGTTGAGAAACATTGTTTTTAAACCGTTGGATGATTTTCTCACAGAATTGTTCACAAAGTGGTGAACCTCGCCCCATCTTTGATTGTGAACGACTGGGATGGTCCTGTTATACCCAATCATGATATTAAACTGTTTAAGATTAACCTGTTTACCTGTGGAATGTTCCAAACAGGCGTTATTTGTGCATTCATGACCTTTCCCAGTCTTTTGTTGCCCCCGTCCCAACTTTTTTGGTACGTGTTGCAGGGATCAATTTACAAAAGATTGTATAATTTCAAAAAACAATAAAGTTTATCAGTTTGAACATTAAATATATTGTCTTTGTGGTGTATTCAACTGAATAGAGGTTGAAAACGATTTGCAAATCAATGCATTCTGTTTTTATTTACATTTTACACAACGTCCCAACTTCAACGGAATTGGGGTTGTACATGCTGTAGGTCATTAACATCGGGTTGATAAGTAACCTACTAAAAAATATCGGTTGATAGCGAAGTGGGTGAATCCCCACCGTCCTTGAAGCAGTCCACTAGGGCTAAGCCATCTGCTTCCAGCCATGTGTGACTGCTGAGCCAGGGCCCACCAAACTTTGATTAAATGCTGTCATCAACATTTTTTTATGTGCATTGATTACAAACTTTTATATTGCATTTTTGCTCAGGTACTTTATTACAATATGCATGGTTTATTTTGCTTTCCCAACTTTATTAACTTTGTTTGTTTTTGACCATACTTTTATACTGAAGTCAAATATACTCAAGTCAAATTTTGAATACAGATGTGCTATAATGACACTTCCAAAGGTGTCATGGGGTGTGTAATTTAATTGATATAAAATACCGTAAAATACCAAATAGTAACCCTGGGGGCTTATAAGTTACTGGGCTGTTATTTGCAGTTGGCTGTTATTTATTTTTTCACTGTCCTGCACACAGCCATTATTTCATTACAGTTTCTGTTGAACATGTTTTTAGTGCAACATTAAAAGGTATGATAAACATATACATGGCAGGCAAAGTTATTGGCCCGTATTCTAAACGGGGTCTTGCGTACGCCAAACGTGTAGCACATGCGCACATATGTCGATAGGCCGCAAATGAAGCCTGTCTAATTGTTCATTGGCTCCTTGTGCAGCGAATCCCAAACCATGTCCTTTTTTGGAAACGCCGTGGCTCACGCAGCATATAGTCTCTCAAGATAGTTTGCTCTTGCCAAGTGTCCCAATGCATTCTGGGAATACCTGAGGAATAACAGCGGAGGCGCCGTTTCCCGAACATTTGCGGCCAAAATAGATAGATCATCAACATTGTATAAGGCCTTCATATGAATAAATGTAGAAGCAATCCATTCCTACACACACACACACACACACACACACACACACACACACACACACACACACACACACACACACACACACACACACACACACACACACACACACACACACACCTGTCCACATGTGGCTGTATTAAACATAAGCGGTGGGTTTAATCATTTCATTCAAATGTGGACAATGTTTAATTAAATTAACTTTACTCAATATCGTCCGCAATTTTCACTATTATTCTTCATTTGAATATCCCTGACAGTCCTTTTAGGGAAATTCGTTTTATGTATAATTATAAATCATGGGCACAGACAGAATTATAGCAGATTCACCAGCTCACAGTGCAATTGCGTCGCATTGTAAGCTCGTAATAGCTATTTACATTCATTCATTTGGACTGGGCTGCAGCGGGACACACAAGTGAGTAGTCGTGTCAAGATTAAACTAAAATAATTTATTAAGCTACGACAGTGGTTTCAACCTTGTCAGGGCCTAGGCCTACTATTTAACCAGCATTTGAGCCAAGGACCACCATTTGAGGACATTTTCACCCCACAGACCCCAAACCTTTTTTTGGTTCTGTCCACAATTCCAGGCTGCATGGATTCTCGCAAATGAACATTAAACTCCTACATTCTCAATTGGGTGGCGCTAATTCAGATGATATAAATATTTTAACTCTTGAGAGCAGAAACGTCACGTGAAACCAAATATGTTATGTTGAAAAGAAATGTTCCATGTTTTTTTTTGCTTTATGTAGCGAACATTTATCCCAAGTCTGTGAAATGTTATGAAGCCCAGTGGAGAACACGCCAATGATAACCCAGACGGAGCGCTTATCGCAGGATATGAATGCATCGCTGCCGATAATACTGTCATTACAACCCTCAAGAAAACACTGGTCCGGGAGATTGACGGTGGGATCTAAAAGATCCACTCATCCCGAGGAGTATTTACATCCATTTGTCGCCCGTTATAAATCTTTCTTTTCTCACCGACCGGCGCATTCAACAGGCCCTCCTCTGCTATGTAGGCCTACAGGTATGATTAATAAACGTAATTGCTATAGTCAGTTTTCTGCCCGTGTTAATCCATTAAAAAGACAGAAAAAGCCGTTCTTCTTTTTTGCACAGGCCTATAACATTCGTCTGCGCCCCAGTGTAAAAGAGAGAAAAAAGAGACGCATTTTTTTGGGGAAGAAGGGAAAAAAACAGACCCGGACTCATCAAGCCTGGCAAGGGGGGGGGCTGGAAGATTGCCAGGTGGGGCAACTCCAAGGTTTTTCCACACCAAGGAGCCGGAATTATCCTCATTTGATGAGATATGTCAGAAACGTCATAAGAGAAGAGATTTGATCCCGGTAACCTTTGATTTGAGGAGAAAGACACACGTTTGGATGTGCACTGCCCTCCCCTGTCCCATGTATATCCGGCCCTGGATTTGACCAGAAACTCCGCCACTGCAGAGCCAGCGGCATGGCCGTGCGGTAACACGGGCATCGACAAGCGATGCAGCGTGAATTCCTTCGCCTAGAAGTTTTCATCGCAAATGAAATGCAATTATAAATCCTTCTGTGAGGATTAACGGAGGAGGAGGGTGAGGACGGCGAACTGACCACGAATGCCCCGTCGTTCTAGGTGTATTTGCTTCTAAATTAATATTTCGATCAAGATAACCGTGCCGTTTTTCTTGTGTTAAGGCACATGTTTGTTTTATTCAACGAAATAAACAAAGTCGTGTTTTGTTGTTCAGTTTTTAAATAAGTGTTTTTGTCTTTTATTGTAAAAAAAATAACAATTCGTTTACATTTTTTAATTGTGTAGATTCAAAGTATTTTGTTCAGTAAAAAAAAAAAAAGAAAAGAAAACTTAAAGGCTTAAAGGCTATAGGCCTATTTTTTGCCCGCGGGGGGCAACTAACGGCACATTTATTCATATTAATTTCAACTATAGAAATCCTTAGTCGGGGACAGGCCTAGTATGTAACAATCCTGACTGTACACGGGAGGTTTGCAATCTCAAGCGATGACAGAATCACCACTTTGAATTCAATTGTTGTAGGCTGAGTAGGCTATGGTAGAATGAAATCTTTATTTTGATAATGTGACTACTAGTGCTGTTGTGTGTTGGGATAAACAGGCGGCTGTTCTGAACATGCAATTCCACCTCTCAAATTATTCGTTGGTTTCTCACTGAACGCCATGAAGAGGAAGAGTTTGATATTGATGCAAAGACAAAACATTGCATAGTGTTGCATACTGATCCGGATTCATTTGAAGGGATTGGATGAAGGGATTGGATGATACGTTTTTTCCTTGTTACTAAAAGCGGCACCGCCCGCTATTTTTTAATTGCAAACCCAAATGTATTTTACACATGGCAACTGCTGCCTATGGATCTATAAACTGTATAACATTGCATATGCATATGAACAACAGCAAAGTAATTTTATTTGATGTTGGATAACAATCAGATTAGGCTACAGTAGCAAATGAAAACAAATGTAAACAAATGAAATAACAAATCAACCTAATTAATTCACTTGCAAATAACAGTCAAATGGCTGTCAGAACATCCACATTATACCTTCAAGTCCTATCTATAATTATAAGCATAATTGCAATGCTATATATTTTACTGTGTAGTTTATACCTTTTTTAAAAAAAAAACAAATGTATAAAGTCATGCAGGGCGAAGGCCCCAAAGCCTGTAGGCCTCATGCAGGCTTTTCGGCCTGTATAGGCCTCTAATCCAAATTTAGCAGGCCCGGGCCTAGAGGTAGTCTTTGCGTCACAGCAGATCCTTGCTCGGGAGGTCTTTGTTCTTCACCACTACGCATGTGCTACACGGTGTCCCTTACGCAAGACCCCGTTTAGAATACGGGCCATTGTCTTTTTGATTTAATACTTAATATTATAGGCAACATTGCTTAATAGATCTGGCCCAGATTCAGACTGGCATGATTGACTTAATATATTTGCAAATAACAACTCATGGGCGCATATTTGGACGAGGGCGGTTATTTGGACGAGGCGGTTATTACGCAAAATGGTGTGGGAACATGTTGTTATTTGGTAGTGGGTGGTTGTTTGTTGTTTGGTATTCTACAGTAAGTCATGTCTTGGGTGAGCTACACTAAGTAATGCTGCTTGCTACTTAGGTAGCAAGTAGCATTACATTTGAGTACTTCTTCACTAGGCTATTGCCTTCATTTCCTCCGCTGGACATTTCCTCTGAGCGTTCGGTGGATCAGGTACCAGTTGTTGTTCGCTCCCTGGAGTTGGGTGAAAAAACGCAGCGCTAGCTCCCCGCCCTGAGCTTAGTGCTCTCCTCTGGGCAACATCAAGCTCCTGCTCATTCTGTTCCGCGCCACTAGCTTAATGTCTAACAGTCTTTCAAATGCACGACAGGCTGGCAGGCACACGCACACACGCGCACACGCGCACACACACACACACACACACACACACACACACACACACACACACACACACACACACACACACACACACACACACACACACACACACACACACACACACACACACACACACACACACACAAACACAAACACAAACACAGAAAAACAGCGGGTTGGAAAATCTCAAAAAGCGCTCGCTTGCATGAGTTTATTTGGATGATCAATCGATCACGACGGTGCTCGGGGTCTGGATCGATTGAGCCGACATACTGTGGTATACTTTAAAGGAACATTTGATCCATTTCTAACTTATCTTCATTATAAGATGGAAACTGACCTCTTCACGGCTCTCCTCAGCACACACGGAGAGACAGAGTAGACTTTATATCTGAGAGAGGGCCAATTATACCAAGACTAGACTGGTGCCCGGCTGTACAGAGTTTTTGGCTGGGTACCCCCAGAGATTCTTTGGCCATTTCAGAATTGATTTTATTTTTATTCTTTTTTTTTTTTTTATATAATTTCATCCCATGATTTTGTAACCCATTTTTCACCTGGTGCCAATTCCTAATGTGATCCTGGGCTCTACACACACTCCTCCAACCTGGGGAGGCAGCAGACGTACCTCATGCTTCTTTCAATGTATGAGGAGTCGAGGATGCCTTGTTTTCACCTGACCGAGGGGGGGCGGGGGGGGCACGTTATTCTGACCAGTTCCTGTCCCTTCCATCAGGCGCCCCGGCTGGCCAGGGGGAGGCAGTTTAGAGCCAAGGATTACTTCATGTTTTTGTGAGGGTATCTACCCTAGGGGACACGGGGAAAACATGCAAACTCCACACTTTCGCCAACGTGGACGAGGAGACATGCCGCCAGCACCCAAAGCAGCGTCCCTAGCGGGAATCAATCCCAGAACCTTCTAGCTGTGAGGCGACAGCACTTCACTGTCCCAACGCAGGCACATGCACGCACACACAGGCACACACACACATACAGTAGTGTTCGAAATAATAGCAGTCTGTTCAAAAAACTGAATAAAGCCCAAAATCCTTATAGTGGTTTTATTTCCGTGCATTGGGAACACTGCACATCATATTTTAAATCAAAACATGAAGAAAAAAGCAGAAATTATTTAATTACTTTACAGAAAATGAAGAAAAATGAACTTTGGGCTTTTCAAAAAAATAGCAGTGTCTGCACTTTACTTTACAAACTCAAATATTTACTGTATTAACTGAAAAATATCTAGGATTCAGCATTCCTGTGAATCATCTACGCCAGGGGTGGCCAACCTGTGGCTCGCGAGCCACATGCGGCTCTTCAGCTGGTTACATGCGGCTCTTAAGGGGCTTCCACATGAAACCGTCAAAAACGCTCGGCATGGTGCAGTCATTCATTCCCTATACAGTGGTGCCCAACCACTTGACCACAGACTGATTCCTAGTCGACCGCGAAGGTGTAGGTGTATGTTTTTTGACTTGTTATATAATTTTTGGTATTGTAAACGTTTTTTATAAATGCATTTCTATATGTTTTAATAGTGTGTCTTTGCATTGCGCACCTGCACACAAATGCACGTGTCTTATGGCAGGAAAGGGGAATCTATTTGCGACCATGATGGCCGTCATGACGGTTTTACAAGCGTTGTGACTGTTTGATGTGGCTCTTTGCAGTTACACAGTGAAAAATGTGGCTCTTAGTTTGTGACTGGTTGGCCACCCCTGAATTAAACTAATATTTTGTTGTATAGCCACTGTTTTTGAGAACCACTTCACATCTGTGTTGCATGGAGTCGACCAACTTCTGGCATCTGTGAACAGGTATTCCAGATTTGACAACGTTCCATAATTCCTCTGCATTTCTTGGTTTTGCCTCAGAAACAGCATTTTTAATGTCACCCCACAAGTTTTCTATCAGATTAAGGTCCGGGAATTGGGCTGGCCACTCCATGACTTTAATTTTGTTGGTCTGGAACCAAGAAGCTGCTCGCTTCATGGTGTGTTTGGGGTCGTTGTCTTGTTCAAACACCCATTTCAAGGGCATTTCCTCTTCAGCATAAGGCAACATGACCTCTTCAAGTATTTTGATGTATCCAAACTGATCCATGATCCCTGGTATGCGATATATAGGCCCGGCACCATAGTAAGCGAAACATCCCCATTGTAAAGCATTGTGGTGCAAGCATCCTGATACTCTTACTATGGTGCCGGGCCTATTTATCGCATACCAGGGATCATGGATGAGTTTGGATACATCAAAATACTTGAAGAGGTCATGATGCCTTATGCTGAAGAGGAAATGCCCTTGAAATGGGTGTTTAAGCAAGACAACGACCCCAAACACACCAATAAGCGAGCAGCTTCTTGGTTCCAGACCAACAAAATTAAAGTCATGGAGTGGCCAGCCCAATCCCCGGACCTTAATCTGATAGAAAACTTGTGGGGTGACATTAAAAATGCTGTTTCTGAGGCAAAACCAAGAAATGCAGAGGAATTATGGAACGTTGTCAAATCTGGAATACCTGTTCACAGATGCCAGAAGTTGGTCGACTCCATGCAACACAGATGTGAAGCGGTTCTCAAAAACAGTGGCTATACAACTAAATATTAGTTTAGTGATTCACAGGAATGCTGAATCCTGGATATTTTTCAGTTAATACAGTAAATATTTGAGTTTGTAAGTAAAGTGCAGACACTGCTATTTTTTTGAAAAGCCCAAAGTTCATTTTTCTTCATTTTCTGTAAAGTATTTAAATAATTTCTGCTTTTTTTCTTCATGTTTTGATTTAAAATGTGATGTGCAGTGTTCCCAATGCACGGAAATAAAACCACTATAAGGATTTTGGGCTTTATTCAGTTTTTTGAACAGACTGCTATTATTTCGAACACTACTGTACTCTTATGACTATTTTATGCCAGATAGTTTGCCAAACATATGCATTATTGTGTATTTCTGTCTTCCATTAAGTCTCCTTGTTCATCAATGCACACATTCTGACTCCAAATGCAGCTGTCAATCTTGACAGCTGACCCGACTCTTCCATGCTTACTGTCACTATGTCAACAAAGTGTACTAGTGTTCCTATTTGTGTGTTGGTCCTTATCTTTAGAGGAAACCCTTATATTAATCTTTTGTATGGCATCTCTGTTAAGAATACACTATAAGACCCGTCTCAAAAGAGGGTTAAGGAGGCTTGCTCCTAGATCTTATGGATGTTATGATGATACTCTGCAGAAATAGTGAATAAACACACTCAACCCTCACCCCGAAAGACTCTGTCAGTCCTTCATCTTTGGAAGATTAATATTTCCACAACAACACACACACACACACAACACACACACACACACACACACACACACACACACACACACACACACACACATGGTGCACATCTAGGCATGGGCAAGGGGGGGGGGGGGGGGGGGGGGGGGGTGCCCCAACACCCGCCCCCAGTCTGCCACAACAAACACGATGGCATGCAAAACAACCCAAGATATTTCAAAATAAAGTGCTTATATTGAAAATGATTTGAAACACTACTACTAACTACAGCTGTGGCACCACTAAACCAACAGCATTGCATCATAGAAAGCAAAAAAATCTCTGAGTCAGACATGCTTGCTGCGTGTCTGTTGCAACTTCAACAACAACTGATGTTATTATTGATGCTTATACTTGCCTAATAAAAGTCCTGTAACAGAAAATGGTATGGGTGCGACTTCATCGCCAGTGGCGCAAAGCGTTACAGGCGATGAAGCCCCCCCCACCCACACACACACACACGGACAGAGCCGACAGACAGCAGCACCTTTCTGTGCTAATGGCCCAGTGCTCTCTCTGGCTGTACTCTACAGACAGAGTGCTTTTTGTCTGGACCGTTATCAACGTCTCCATCAACGCAGGTCCTTATCACCATCGTCTCTGTCGGGTGTTAAACCTCATATGTCCCAATCGCAGTGTTCCAGTGAAAATGCATTAGCAAAGGTTTCCATGTGATACTGTATATATACAGTGGTTTTCAACCTTTTTCATGCCATGGACCACTGTTTATTCAGAATTTGAGCCACGGTCCACCATTTGAGGATATTTTAGCCTCACAGACCCCCCAAAAAACTAAAGATCTTCTTTTGCTTTTGTCCACAATTCCATGCAGGCTGGAGTCAAACATACAGATCAAAAATGACCATTAATCTTCTACATTCTCTAGTTGTGTAGACTTGGGCTAATTCACATGATGAATATTTTAACTCTTGAGATGGAAACACGACACCAAATGGACCCGAAAGGGTCCATTTGGTTTCGTTTTTTACGCTCTCAAAGAGTTACACCTGGTTGGTTAACCAACTTTCCATCATTTAGCCTGCATGGGGACCACCTAGAACAATCTCAAGGACCACTGGTGATCCCCGGACCACTGGTTGAAAACTACTGCTCTATAGTGTTTGTATGTATCACGCAGGGTGTTGATTCACAAAGAAAACATGACACAGAATATGAGAATGTTATTAGGATCTGGAGATGAGAGGTTTCCTGTTCTCCGACAGCACTGTTATCTGCGGACAGACCTGAGGGTAATATTTGTTTTTAACTGGAATCAACACAGACGTGCAAATTTGCCCCTTTTATCTTTACTGATGGTAAAGATTGGAAAAGTCAATATTGGCCTTGTGTGAGAGAGAGAAGACGCTATACTGACTAAATTAAAAGTAACTCAACCATTATGAATTAATGAACCCTCTAGCGTCGTATAGGCCTATGGCCTGATTCTGGGGTGAACAAATTACTCAGCGAAAAATAGCCTATACACTTTGAGCTTATAGATTGGTTATGGACATTTTTTTTAAACCAAAGACAGCAGCAAATTAAAAGAAATGAACACTTATATTTTACTTGAACTAATAACCAAAAATATTAACGTTGGTTGAAAAAACAAAACTAAAAGTTGGGATGCAATACGATGCCCATATATCGGTATCGGCCAAAATCGGGGTGTGCAAATAAAGAGTATATAAAGCCAGTGGACCCGCAAGGGCCCATTTGCTTTCACTTTTACACTCTTAAAGAGTTACATCTGGTTAACCAACTTCCCACCATTTACCTGGGGACCGTCTGGAACTCTCTCAAGGACCACTGGTGGTCCCCAGACCACTGGTTGAAAACCACTGATATTACCTTTCATTGGGTGGGCAGGATGCACATTTGGGTGGGCTCTGCCCAACCCTTGCCCCCCTCTAGATCCGGCCCTGTTTCTTCCTCTGTTTGTTTGCCTTTTTGTTTGTTGGGAACAATGAGCACTGGAACCTTTTGGCTGCAGCCGTGACCAGCAGGCCCAGTGGGAGAGCAGTGCAGGCCCAGCGCCTGTCAGAGCCACTTTACCCATTTACCAAGGGCACTGACCCTGAGCAGGAGTTTACTACCGGTTCAAACCCTGACAAGGTGCCTCCAGGGCACAGTGGCAACAGACCAGAACATACTGTAGACACTGCAGGTACAATTAAAGTGCAAAAGTGCTGGCAAATAACATTCATTCATTCCTAAAATTGTTTACTGTTTATCGTTTACTTACTATCGTATTGTATCCAGTGATGGGGAGTAACTTGTTACAAGTAGCTAAGCTATATAGCTTAACTACATTTTCCCCTAGCTTGTAGTGTAGCTTACTACATTTGTTCTGGGAATAGCTTGTAGTGAAGCTACACTACTTGTTTCGAGTAACAAGGAGTGTAGCTTACTACATTTTTCCACACAGATTTTCAAATTCTGCCCATTTTTAATTAATTAATTAATTCACTCATTTTCAAGAATCTACACAATTCGAAAATGCGGAAGAATTGTGGACACAAACTTGAAAATCCTATAGTTTTGGGTGCAAGAGACTAACCTCAACACCAAACGGTGCTCCATGGCTAAAATGCAGAATACAGTAAATAGTGGGCCCTGGTATGAAAAAAAGGCTGAAAACCACAGGTATATAAAAAGATAATATAAATATAGTTTGGTTATAATAAACATACTTGTCACCAGCCAACCTACGCTGTCATGCTGCGAGCTTGCAGGTGGGCTTATTTGAACTATTTTAACCCATACCCCCCAGGTGGAAACAGAGATAGACTGACACGGCCGCTGGGAATCCAGAATCAAAAGGGCACACATCAACAACTCCCCGGGAGCGCTGCTGACATCTCCCACATCCCAAAGAGTCCCCACAGGACACATGCGGCGTGGTTTATTTGTGCCGCGACTCGTGACTCCTCTGCGGGAAAACGCAAACACACACACACAGGCACACGCACGTCGCACACACACACACTTAGAGACACCGGGAACAGCTCAAGAAGCGTGGCAATGTGGCATCACAACACTGTACATCCATTACACTGTGTAGTCTAGCCTCTAATGGGATTCTGGACCAATGAAACGGAGGGGAAGGAGAGAGAGAGAGAGAGAGAGAGAGAGAGAGAGAGAGAGAGAGAGAGAGAGAGAGATGAGAGAGAGAGAAAGAGGCAGAGAGAGAAAGAGGCAGAGAGAGAGAGAGAGAGAGAGAGAGAGAGAGAGAGAGAGAGAGGGAGAGAGTTGCTACGTCTATTGTCATGGCTATCTCCTAATCCGCCGCCTGTTGTAAATCATTTTGGGCAAGGGCTGTCCACTAAAACTCCAGGAATGTAACATTTACATTTTAATGTAAAAAAATGACAAATGGCACATTTATATTGAGCCTTTATCCGTAACGCTTTACAATGTGCATTACATGCACGCGTGCACCTGTTCACTCGCACGCACACACCAAAACACCCATGCGCACCCTCATCTTGCACACAAATACGACATGGGGGGGAAATCACACAACAACAAGGCACCAACCTGCTCAATGGGAGCAGTTAGGAGGTCTGTCACTGTGTCTTTGCTCAAGGACAGTGGTTTTCAACTTTTTTTTCACACCAGGGCCCACTATTTATTCAGCATTTGAGCCACACACCACCATTTGAGGACATTTTAGCCCGACAGACCCCAAGGCTAAAGATTTCTTTTGCTTTTGTCCACAATACCAGGTTGGACTTCGGAGAAAATAAAACATACAGATCAAAATGACCATTTGTGTAGATTTGGGCTAATTCAGATGATGAATATTTTAACTCTTGAGAGTGTAAACATGAAACCAAATGGATCCTTGCAGGCCCATTTGGTTTCATGTTTACACTCTCAAGAGTGTACATCTGGTTAACCAACTTTCCATCATTTAGCATGGGGACCATCTGGAATCCTCTCAAGGACCACTAGTGGTCCGCAGACCATTGGTTGAAAACCACTGCTCAAGGACATTGGGACACTCTAGCACAGTGGGCACCAACCCAAGAACCCTTTTCCCCATTCCCAGGTGGCTGCTCAACCTCATTGTTTACCCAACACTGGGACCCCCATTGCCTGAGTTGAGGCCCCCCTTAGCTAGAGAAATACTGGGTGACCGGGCTGGGTGACCTGGTCCTTCCATTTGGAAAAAAAAAAAAAAAAAAAAAAAACTAAATAACTGAACACAATTTGAACTTAATTCTGCTTTAATCATTTTGGGCCAGTCCCAGACCACCAAAATGTGTGCGAATGGTCTATATATAGACCATTGCTATTTTGGCCACTACTATACATAGTGACCACACCAGTTTCATGTAATACCACATTTTATGGTTTCTGTGGCATTGCAGTGTGAATCAAATACTGTACTGTATGTGTTATTCTTGAGCGATGCAGCCACACCATGGAATGGCTGTGTGTGCAAAATGCCATTTGCTCACCACTAAGTGTCACTGTTGTGCAATCTAACACACGCACGCACACACAGAATAAATGCTTTGTTATTTCATGTATTGTTTTTTTACATGTATTGTTTTATATGCTGTGATCTGGTGGTGTCCTTGAAACGGAGAGCGTGCTCTCAGTGGGCTACCATGAATAAATCAAAGAAACAAGAAAGAAAAAATAAATGTCATAAGAATGAGTCAGCCAATGCCACAGAGAGATGAAAATGAAGTGGCATGACCTTGTACCTGCCATTTTTGAATAGCCAAAGTATAAAAGCAATGAAATGGTGGTCAAGTCCAGCTCCTTCTTTTGTCCATTTCCCTTCGGACGGACAAGCTTTGCCCCCGACATTGACATTAAATGTCATCTTGAATATTTCATAAAACTTTCCTTGAGTGTTACATCAAAAATGTATTTAAAGGAAAACTTCACTTCACCACTTTTCAGCATATCTTCATATAATAGATCCTCGCTAATGTTCATTATAAAATAGCACAGTTTTTTCCTACTCGGTGTGTGTCTCACAGAAGGGCTGTGGGAAGTTCAGAAACCTGTCTTCCATCCACATCATCGATGGGGAATCAAAACCAGAAAATCCCCAATGTAATTTTTGGGTGCAATTGAAAAAAAGAACAATGACAAAAACTTTAGTTAACCTTTTTTAACTAAAGTTTTCAAATAATTGTAAGTAAAAGTACAGTATTTGCCTACTCCACTACATTTGAAATGTAGTGAAATGTAGCACTTAAAATTTGAAATAGTTTGAGGTAAGAGAGAAGAACCTCAACAGTCAGTCACATGCGGGGCAGGTGTGTGAAACGAGCAGACGTGCAAAACAAATCCACAAGACTGCCAAAATTCAGGAGAATACGCTATGGCACTGTCTGTCGCCCCTCAAACTTCTCTGCAAAGTAGAAAAGAAGAACAAAAAACGCATTGAAACTCACTGAAAATGAATTACTATAGGCGCATTAATCGCTGCCTGTTTGAAAAGACCTTTAGACTTGGGTCTGCCGTCTGGACTCTGTACTATGCTATCGCTGTGGACCAGTGCTGCCTGGAAGAAGGTGTGTGCGTGTGTGTGTGTGTGTGTGTGTGTGTGTGTGTGTGTGTGTGTGTGTGTGTGTGTGTGTGTGTGTGTGTGTGTGTGCGCGCGCGCGCACGTATAAGCGTGCATAGACTATGTGCGGGCTACGTGCACGCACACCCGGCACCGCTTGACACCATTATGAAAAGTTATTACCCTTTTAACTTTATTGTTTCCGACGCAATAACTCAATCTGCTTAAAACTCATTTCCTGCCGGAGATAAAAAACTGAACACACAGCCCATAATCCTGCGGTGTTATAATTTGAGCCGTTTGGCGCTCTAGAGAGCGTGCCGACGTAACCAAACGGACTCCGTCCGCCCGTTGCACTCTCAGAGCTGAATGGAAGCCGCATACCGGAGGTTATTTAAATTGCGTTAAGTCACGGACGGTTCTCAAACAGCGGATATTTCACAGACCATTTTGTATTGTTCATGACTCTACTGTAGTTAAAAAAAAACTTTCTATTTCCTAGACAATATGGGGCTATATAAATTGTATACATTTAAAGGTAAAGTAAGTAATTCCGCTTATTAATAATTCAAATATTGTTACTTTTTTCTTCTTCTTTGGATAATTTTCACTCCTATACGGTAGTGTGTTGACCATATAAGGAGTTCCTCCCTGTCCCCAGTGAGACCCTGGGTTAAAAAAAAATAATTTCACTTTGGGCTTTGGGGGAAAAAAGCCTTTTGTCCAATCAGGATGAGAGGAGCCTTCTTCACCTCAGGAGTGTGTGCATGTGCACATCTTATTACCGGAGGTACCAGAAGGTTTTCCAAATCCCCCAAAAATCACTGAATGCTCCTTTAAATATTGAACTAGTCCATCTACATGCTCGCAACGCGGTGCAAAGCGACGACATGTTGTGTGCTTGTAGCACTGCTATTGTCTCACCTGAAAAGTTTGGGGCAGGGGCGGATGTAACATTTCCCAATTGGGGGGACAGGCAAAAATGGTATGGGGACGGCTTCATCGCCCGTGTCGCTTCGCGCCACAGGCGATGAAGCCGCACCCATACCATTTTCAGTTACAGGACTTTTATTAGGCAAGTAAATGCTGTTGGTTTAGTGGTAGCACAATTGTCGTTGGTGCGCAGCAGTAGTAGTGTTTCAAATAATTTTAAATATAAGCACTTTAATTTGAAATATCTTGGGTTGTTTTGCATGCCATCATGTTTGGTGGGGCAGTCTAGGTATTTAGGGGGGCATTGCCCCCTAGATCCGCCCCTGGTTTGGGGACCACTAGCTGTAAACCATTGGCTCTCAAAGCGCATGCAGTCCAACGGGGACAACCCCCTCGTCTCCCCGTTATACTGCGTGGCTGCATGCGGCATGTGGTCGGGGGAACCCTCTCTGCGCTTCGGTGTGGAAGACCGAGACTAATTTGATTGAAGGCCACATTGTCCTGATGTGACAGAGGGAAATGAAGTGAAGTGAGGGAACGGCGTACTGATACAGCCTACCGTAGCTGCTCGCCCCTCACGGCTAACGGGAGTTTAAAAAGGAAATATTACACCATTTGGAAATGGGGTTGCATCACACACGCTGTGGGAGAATCTTCATAAGGCTCACGTCTCTATAATATTAAACGGCGCACGTCTTAGAATTTAACCAAATCTTGTCTGAGTGCATGCCACATGCACATGCAGTAGTGCAGGTTCCCATACTATTTCATGTCAAGGACCCGCAAATTGTATTACGACGCAGAACGCCCCCATCTTTTTGTTCAACTAATTTCATGAACAATTGCTTTATACTGCAATTCTTAACTTAACTCTGAGAGTGTACAAATGCAACCAAATGGCCCTGTTATGGGTCCATTTGTACCACTACATTTGTAACACTGCAGGTCCATTTGGTTCCTAACTAGCTCCAATCTGGGTATAACCCCCTGGAACTCCCTAGAATACCCCCAGATCCCACTTTGAGAACCATACAGAAAAAAAGAACTTAAAGGTAAAAGAAGCAACTTGTGCAACTGTGTACATACACTGTGTTTGTAAACAGATATGTTTAAAAACAGAATCTAACTCCACCTCACCTCCACTTATTGGCTCATTATGAATCTGCTGGCTAAAACGCTGCCTCACCCGCCACAACCTCGTTAAAAGAATGGTAAAATGCCGCATTTATATACAGTAACTTAGCACTGCCTTTCCTGAGCCTGACGAATGTTTTGTTTTCATGATTTATTGACAACAACAAAGCTCTGGACCGTCTTTAGGATGAAGTAAGTGTCTGTCTGCAGGGAAACAGCTGCAGCTGCATCAAAGTAGAAGCAACGTAGAGAGGGAAAAGGCAAATATACTGTAGCTATACTGTATATCCATTTTGATTTTTGTCTAAAAGGTTGCCTCTATTACCTTTAACGTTGACACTATTCCTTAGCGTTGGCACTATTCATGCCGTACACTAGGAAGCTTTGTACAAACGAAGGTGTCCCCTGAAATCCTGAGCCTCAGGATTTTCTCATTAAAATATTGAGGGACTAGCCCTCACCCAGGCCTCATCCGCACACAGCAATGTCCACTTCAGCCAAGTCTGAGCCACTTGAGATGAGCAGCAGATATGACCGCCCTCCCTCCCTCCTTCCTTCACCACCAGCGTATACTGTAATCCTGTACATCTAAACGACACATATTGACACGTCTGACGCTCTCGTCGTGTGGCAGTAAACAGCTGCTCTCTCGTTGAGAGGCACACGCGCACACACACACACACACACACACACACACACACACACACACACACACACACACACACACACTTGCTTCCTAGACAGCGTGTGTCAGCATGAACAGCTTTAATATAAACATTGATATTGATTCAAGGCGGAGAGGTGGGCATGCAAGGCCACGCGCCGCTCAGGTGGCCATCGTCATTCTGAGCCTGTCAGAGGAAGGCCAGACACAAACAAACAAATACACACACAGACACAAACAGACACAGACACAGACACAGACACAGACACACACACACACACACACACACACACACACACACACACACACACACACACACACACACACACACACACACACACACACACACACACACACACACACACACACACACACACCGCCTTTTGTTTACTCTGCTCTGGGCTTTAAAAAAAGAATTAGCGCTTATCACTTGGAGAAAAGGCCGGTCTCTCTCCTCAAAGACCCCCACCACTCTCTCTCATACATAGGGTCTACACACACCGGGCAGTGTCCCTAATCACCAGGGACAGATCTAGAGGTGGGCAGAGCCCTTCCATAGGCACCTACACAACACTTAGTTGCTCACAAGAATGATCCAAGGATCTAAGATAGAAGAGGGTTGATTTGTTACTCACTGGTACAGCTACAATACAGGTCTGCCAAAAGGGGGAACTTTTTTAAGCATCACATACTATAGCCCATTATGGCCGCGACCCACCAGAATAGATCCTGGTACTCCCTGTGTCCGATCCGACCCTGATAAGGCATGATGAGTTTGCCGTGAATGCATATATAGTGTACGTAGTAATTATGCCCTGAAGCAGGGGCTGATCTAGGCATGGGCATGGGGGGCAATGCCCCCCTAAATGCCCTAACTGACCCACCAAACATGATGGCATGCAAAACAACCCAATACATTTCAAATTAAAGTGCTTATATTTAAAATGATTTGAAACACTACTACTACTGCTACTAACTCAGTTGTCGCCCCAATAAACCAACAGCATTTCATCATTGAAAACAGAAAACTCTCTGAGTCAGACCTTTAGCTTTATGCATGCTGCATGCTTTATGCATGCTGCATAAAAGTCCTGTAACTGAAAATGGTATTTCCCAAATTGGGAAATGTTACATCCGCCCCAGCCCTGAAGTGCACTGATTGCCCACACATTATAAGGTACCGCTGATGGTCACTAACTAAGGACTATCAGGCAGACAGACAGACGGACAGACGAGTCGTATGCATAAAGTGCTTTTTCATTTTGCTGATGAATTTGCTCTACGCTACAGTGCTCCCTGCAGGGAGGGATGGGAGCTGTGAAGGAGGGGATAATTGAATTTCCGACACGGCCGTGATCACATCCTTCCAAAAAAAGTGAGCGCACGCACACACACACACACACACACACACACACACACACACACACACACACACACACACACACACACACACACACACACACACACACACACACACAAGCGCGCACGGTGTTGTTGTTTAGCCATAAACAACAATGACAACACTCATGGATAGGTAGGTTAGGGAGTTTGGACGTGTCTCTTTCATACAATTAAGTTTTTTTATAGGTCATCTTATAGGTTTTATTATAGGCTTTATCTAGCACTTTATTGTCCTTTATCTCCTTTAATCTGTCACACTACTGTCACTGTTACTACAGTTACTTGTTGTTTTACTGTCTGTCTTTATTGTTTTTATTGAGCTGTGGATGAGAGGGGATCGGTGTTTCATCCCTCTGCGTCTCCACATACATTGTTTGTGACAAATAAAAACCTTGAACAAGCCCAACCAAAAGAACTACTCAGGTTTTTTGAGCGGCGCTGGCTCTTCCTATCCCCACCTTTGGGTGTGTGTTCCATGGGAATGATTCAGTTTTTCATACCAGGGCACACTATTTATTCAGAATTTGAGCCACAGACCACCATTTGATGACCTTTTAGGCCCCCTGGACCCAAAACTAAAGATTTCTTTTGTTTTTGTCCTGGATTTGGGAAACAAAACAGGCAGACATACAGATCAAAATGACCATTAATCTTCTACATTCTCTAGTTGTATAGACTTGGGCTGATTCAGATGATGAATATTTTAACTCTTTGAGAGTATAAACATGAAACCAAATGGGCGCTTGCGCGTCCATTTGGTTTCATTTTTACGCTCTCAAAGAGTTGCATCTGGCTAACCGACTTTCCATCATTTAGTTGGGAACCACCTGGAACAATAAGGACCATTGGTAGAAAACCCCTGGCGTAAATGATAAAAGAAAAGTATATTCAGTCAAAGTGTGTTTTCCTGTATGAGCGAGTGGCAGAGCACTGCAGAGCCGCAGTGTAATTTAACAGGCCTTTAACCGCCGCCAGGGCGCTACCCTGCATGCGTGTCATTGTGGGGTCCTGACTGAGTCAGCAGCGCTCATCCCTGGCCAGGCATAGGTTCAACTCCACCACACTACACTGATTTATATGGGCTGTGACCAGTCACGCACATATAGCCTCACCTTGCCATGGGTCTCGCCTGGGCTGAGCGCCACGAACGCACATACACACAAATTTAAGTCCCCATGGTGACTCTAATATGGCTCTATTTGAGAGCAGGGAGTACATAGTTCGGTTTGCTTGCCAGTTCAGGTTAAATAAATAAAATAAAATAAAAAAAGAACCAGGCAGCATGAAGCTCTCAACCTGCAGGCCGGGGAGGCAGGGGTTGTGTCAATAGTGCATGAAGCGTACATTTGTAAATCTGATCTTTGCTGCTGGAGGTCTCAGGAACAAAAAAATATATATTTTGAGATGGAGGTTTCGGTGCCCAAATACTGTGCATATCATTTTGGGGGTCCATGGCCTGAAAGGAAGGTGGATTTGTGGAGGGCAAAACAATAAACTGTAAAAAAAAATATATATACTGTATATATATATATATATATACAGGGCTCAGTTGGTTGGACCTGAGTTAAACCTTCCTACTGCGCATTTCCTTCTTTATTTTTTAATTTTATCCCCATGTTTTTATAACCCATTTTTTCACCCAGTGCCAATTACTGTATATAATGTGATCCTGGGCTCTACACACACCAGGCAGGGTTCCCCTGGTTGGACGTAGCATGTGGAAGGAACACCTTATTCTAACCAGTTCCTGTCCCCTCAATCAGGCGCCTTCAGCTCCAGCCATGTCCCCTGCACATTTCCTTCAACACCAAAATGTCTCCATTGCTAATCTACAAGCTCTACACAATTCTGGATGCAGACTGCTTTTGATGCTGGGGTTCACTCGAGGGAGTCATCATCCGATGCGGTCGTTTCATCTGGCTCTCCCCTGCAGCTAAAGTTAAAGACTGCTCACTCACATCCTCTGTGTTAAAGCCCCAGACGGAGTCCGCTCAACCAGACAGGAACTGTGTTTTATATACTTGTATATAAATAGACATCTTTTATTCGCCCTTCCTTGGCAGCAGTGAGGCGGTTCGACTTTTCATACCGTAGGGCTGTGCAAAACTGGGATCACCTCCTGTGCTATTATTATTATTCTTACTACTACTACTACTACTGCAGGGCTTACAGCGCTGTAGGCTCACAGCTTATAAGGCAGGACTGGACTGGCCACAGCACTGCCAGAATCACAAAGTGAAAGGGAGCGATTTATGTTTTTTTTTTTTCCTTTCCGGGGCCAGTATACTGTATTTCCACATCCTAATGGATGACCACTGTCGATAAGGCGACACACAGAACTCTTGTCACCAGGCGACAGCGCGGAACAACAAGTATTACAGGGGAGTAAATCTGGATGCTGAATTTGTGTCCTGGCTTTGATGCATTGGCTTATTGAACAGCGACAAATCCCCGCCGTGAAAACAGCTCAGCGGAGAGAGTTCACAGAGAGTTTGCAGACCGAGGGAAAGTGTTACTTTATTAAACACTACTACCAACAACCATGAGAGAAACCCCATCAGTTACTGTAATTCATTTTTATTGATTTAATCACTTCCAATTTCACCCATTTAGTCTACATCTTGTATGAGTTCCTATCTCTCTACAGATAAAATTGGTGTCTTGACCTTGCCTGGCTCCAGCCCTGAATCACCACTTTTAAAAAATACCATTATTTTCTGTCTGGTGACTCTGCCTCTGGCATCTTCAGTAACGGTTGGAAATCCGAGCTGATTGGCCAACAGCCCTGTCACTCAACAGTGATCCGTGACCCTATCAAATTGGATATTACATCAACCTATGATAAATAGTTTCTTTAAAGAAGTGTTGGGTTTGATACACATCATCATCCAACATATTTTGCTGCTTTTGTTCACATGCTAGCAACGCTCACATTTGCTGCGTTTGTTTGGTTAGCAACCGGGTTAGCCATATTAGCCACATGAATGACAATCAACATGTCTGCTTCCCCAATATGGTGATTGGTTGGTATGAACCAATCACGGAAGACTGCCGCTTTAACAACGCCCCCAACCCATAAGCTGCAGTGGTTAAGAGGGCTTTCAGACTGAATAATCAACTGAAACAAAATGACAATTCAGACTTTGAGTGTCAGGCAGGTTCTGACCTGGAAATGACTTTTTCTTGGTTTAGAGCTGGTGAGAGTGACGTGTTGAGAGCTTCAGGATCATCGGTTTCCGTGGTGCGATGTGCGCGCTCTTTAGCTACTAATGGGCCATGGATTTACAAATAGGACTAGATTCTTTTAATGAAAGTGCTGTTGTTCAAGTTCAGAAAAGGGCAATTCTTCTGAATGGCTTCAGGTATAGGCCTGGTAATTGGTGCATTTGCATAGCGGCTTTATCCAAGGCACTTTACATAAATTCTACATTCACCCATTCATGCACACATTCATACAGCGATGACAGAGGAAGAAAGGCAAGGCAACAACCTGCACATCAATTAGGGGTTCAGTTTGTCGCTCAAGGACACTATACTGTAACACTATCTTTGGGAGGGGTGCATTCGAACATCCGGCCATTCTACCCCTGAGCCACCAATGCTCCCTGCATGGAGAGGAAAGTGTGCCATTTGAATTTATTTCATCCTAGTAAGTATTCGTGAGAGAAGAGGATTTTTTGGGGGGTTGTCATTTTGTTTTTACATACCGCTAATAGGGCAGTGGCTCCTTTGATGTCTATGCATACACCTGTCTATGTGTGCGTGTGTCTATGTGTGTGATGATGACTGTGTTGTCACGTTACCTGCAGGACAGGCTCCGTCCGAGACCACCAGCACCTCAGACTGCTGCTTGCAGGCGTCTCTGCGCAGGAAGCACTCATTCTGGTAGTTCTGATTGTTGGAGCCGCACACTGGAACGTAGTCATTGTTACACTGCAGGGAGGAGAGGAGAGGAGAGGAGAGGAGAGGAGAGGAGAGGAGAGGAGAGGAGAGGAGAGGAGAGGAGAGGAGAGGAGAGGAGAGGAGAGGAGAGGAGAGGAGAGGAGAGGAGAGGAGAGGAGAGGAGAGGAGAGGGAATAAGAGACAAAGCAAGGTTAAGGCCGTGTCAAAAACATGCTGGGACCATGTGTTCTATATTTATGAAGGAGTTTAAGTGTGTGTGTGTGTGTGTGTGTGTGTGTGTGTGTGTGTGTGTGTGTGTGCGCGTGCGTGCGCGCACGAGAACGAGAACGAGCACGTGTTCGGCCACACAGCTGTAAGTGAACAGAGATTACAGTCGGTGGCTGAGCACACAGCCCTCTCATTTGAATATAACGCTGTTGCATGTGTGCGCGCGCGTGTGTGTGTGTGTGTGTGTGTGTGTGTGTGTGTGCGTGCGCGCGTTCATGTCTGTACCAACAAAAGCAGTTGATTATTCTACAGCCCACTTAAGTACAGATTCTGAAGATATCAGTTTACACTTATTTATTACTCTTCCTCGAGTGCATTTAAAAAGACAAATAATTTACTTTACTTCATATGCATTTCTAGGATGGCTGAGAATGGCTACACGTCAGTGGCTACACAGGCTATCTCCTCGCACTCGTGTAAAAATACACCTGCAGTAATCTAGCAATCGCACTAGTCCGAGGTTCCTGAAGATGCACTTTTAGGTTCCATCCAATCAGGGTGCAACACCACTTGCATTCAATCAGGGGAAAGACCCTTGTACGGGATGCAAGTGAAATTGGCCAAACAGTATTGGAACAGGAAAACAATAACAATGAAACTGATAAACAATGTCCTGGTTGAATTAAATCGACATTGGTATCCCCACCTGGAAATGTGTTCTCCGTTTATTATAGCTGGAGCAAACAAACACACCCAACACTGAACAAACATATTAACTGCAATGAATTCGGGGGAGGGGGGGGGGGGGGATTTTTGATCCCACAGGGACCACTATTTTTTCAGAATTTGAGCCACAGACAACCATTTGATCACATTTAACTAAAGATTTAGTTGGACCCACAAGGGTCCATTTGGTTTTATTTAGAGTTTACATCTGGTTACCTTTCCTGCATCATTTAGCTGGGGACCTCCTGGAACCCTCTCAACGACGACTGGTGGTCCCCGGACCACTGGTTGCAAAAAACACTGCTTTAACACATAAGCATCTTTAATTTAAGCCCCCCAAAACGTACAAATAGGGGTCCACTGGGTTAAGACTAAGGATTGTAAAGGTGTGATGGGTCAAACCCTGGGAAGTCATTTCATCTTCCTCTAGTCTATTCCAGTCCTTTGTGTCATTCGCCGCCGCGCGGCAGAAGAAATGTCATATGAATAATATCAAACAAACAAACAGCCAAATCCCAACAACTCAATTTCCGAGAGAAAATGGCCTCAGGCGTTCCATTTCGCTTCCACATCCTTTCTTTTCTTAAATGAATGAAAAAAAACATTGTATTCATTGAAAGGGAATTGACCTTGTGTTGTGCTGCAATTCGCCATCCGCGTATTATTATTGTTGCTATTATTATAATGATATATGAGGCAAATACAATTCATAGCATTGGAGTGCACAGCAGGCAGGTAAAGGTTGTCCAACTTTCTGAACCCATAATCTATTTGTGTTTTATTTTGTTACTTTATTTGTGTTGGAAATATAAGATCCAAAGATCAGATGTTCTGACCAATCTGGGAACCCACCTGGAGGAAAAATATGAATAATTGTCTGTCTTGTGAGCTCAGTTTTGAACAACCACATCTTTTCTGTATGTGGGAAATGTTCAAAAGCTGGATGTAACCCACCAGAATAAGGTTTAAGCATGCAGGGGTGTTTTTGCCATTAGGCAGACTAGGCAGTTGCCTGGGGCAAGGCATGAGGGGAGGGGGACTGGGCACCGGGGCGACCACCAGACATGCCCAGGCTAATAAGCCTCATATGGATAAATACATTATACTTGCCCTCGATAATTGAACATTTAAAACACATAATATGTTCTTTAGTTTAAAAATAGTTCATATTTTTATCCCTTGGGGATGTCATTTTACTGTGCCTATCATAGGTATGAAGCACAGGAGGTTTTCCCTTGACCCCCACTTACCAAATGGACCCTGGTAAGGCTTGGTAAGGCTCCAAATTGCTTAGAAACACCACTGGGTTTCAGAATAAGGTGTTTGTTAATCTGAACTGTATAGAAAAAGCTATGTATGCTCATTTCCTGTGCCTGACTTTTCACAAATTTCACAAAGTGCCGAAAGCAATTGCACATAAAACATAAAATGTGTCTCGCATACATACAACAAAAAACGTGAGGAACAAAAGAACTCTGGATCAAAGCCAACTTGAAGGTAACCCAATTTGGAAGTGTTGATGAAAGCAGAACTGCTTTAGATACAGTGCAAATGTTATGCTTGCAGCTCGATTTTGTTGCTCACGTTATCTCATTTTTAACTAATATTCTATTTTTTCCCCTCCAAAAAAAATAGCAGGAGATAGATGTTAGTTTATTTATTCATGAGTCCTGCAGAAAGTGTGTTACCGAGATGGGTCTCGAATAAAGTAATTTGTTAAACAGAAGTAAAACATGCCGTTTTAGTGTCCAATAACTACCAAACCAGACACACACACACACACACACACACACACACACACACACACACACACACACACACACACACACACACACACACACACACACACACACACACACACACACACACACACACACACACACACACACACACACACACACACACACACACACACACAGTTCAGGGTTCTGCCATGGGAATATATCCACACACAAACACTGCCTTCACCGTTGGCAGGGCAAAGCAAGTGTGTCTGCAGGGAAGCAGCTGCAGCATCAAAGTAAAGTGGGGGAAAGGGATAAAATATAGCTATATATATTTCTAGATTTTTGGCTAAAAAGTACCTTCAAACCACTTCATGTCGATAAGCTTAGTATATCTACTATTCATGCACACTTGATACTTGAACTTTAGGCAGCCATCTGATTGTATTCATAATAGCATGAATGCAATCTACAGTATAATATTGTGCTTATATCAAAGGCACAAGCATACTGTGCACTACACACACTGAACCAATAAATCACAGCGTGGCTGTGTCTGTCAGAGTTGTGTTATCTCTGCATTCTAATTAATGCATGTTAAAGGCCCCCAGAGAGAAGATTAAACGCATAAATTCTAAATGTCCACAATTCATAAACTGTGGAATGATGTGTCAATGCAGTCAATGCCAACTTGACTGCAACATCGACTGCATTATTCAAGTGTTCCTTTTATACGTTTGAATAGCTTGAGAGGAAAATGCAAGCAAAATGTAAAAATCCAATTTCTGGTATTTATTTTCAGGTTGTACTGAGGAGAGACAGGTGGCAGAGAGAGAGAGAGAGAGAGAGAGAGAGAGAGAGAGAGAGAGAGAGAGAGAGAGAGAGAGAGAGAGAGCGCTTATGCACCATAATTATACAGTCGCAGAAGCATTATGCAGTATATCTGTACATCTGTAGATGTATCAGTAGATGTAGTTTTTGCATAATACCGTATTTGCATTTATTGTACATTTTCGACTTCGAAGTCGAAAGCTCTGCTTATAGTAGGCTCCAGTGCATCCATTAGACTCAAAGCTTTTGTGTGAATACATTTAAATATGTTTAGGTGTCTTTCAATGAAATAGTAAAGCTATAGTAGTAAATAGTAAAGCTATATTTTTAAAATATGAGAATGCCTAGTTTTAGACATTATGGCCTAGATTTTCATCACCGCTAAACCCCTTGTCCCTTAAAGGGCCTCTGACACGCCCCCTGGGGAGCTAACAAATGGTAATTCAGATGCTAATTTTTTGTCGTGACGTCACGCAGGAGGTGTAACTTCCCCAGGGTCAGCACTAGCATAGCAACAGGCTAGTCGTTTTGACGTTACATATGGCTTTATACTGGTCAAATATCCACTTGAAAAATATTATTTTCACTCGAACATCGTAGTTACAATGACATTGGGTTGAGGTGTTGTTGTTTACACTAACTGTTGCATAATCGCAATTTCGAACGTTCGTCCCATGGTACCGGGCAATACTACTATCAGCTATCGGCTGTATCTGCAAGTTGAGTGGCGGTGGAGTGAAGAATCGAGCCGCCACTTGTCTGCTGCTCTCCTCTCCTCCTCCACACTTCTTTGGCGAATGACAGTTGTCGCCGTCGTCCCCCGCCAATGAAGTTACTAACAACGCGATCGCAACAAAAATAATGTCGTAGTAGTACTAGTAGCCTACTATCTAGTGATGGAGGAGGAGAAGAGAGACAGACTGCGCCGAGGAGGAAAACTACTTATACGCTATCAGACAGAGGGAAGGAGAGATCACATCAGAGCCGGATATAGGCACGGGCCTGGGGAGGGGCAATCCCCCCTAAATGCCATGACTGCCCCACCAAACACCACTAAATCAACTGCAATTTTCGGCTGCCCCCCCAATTCGGAAATGTTACACCCGGCATGATACTTTTTCAGCTGAGGGGAGGGACTTTGCGACACACACACACACACACACACACACACACACACACACACACACACACACACACACACACACACACACACACACACACACACACACACACACACACACACACACACACACACACACACACACACACACACACACACACACACTCTCTCTCTCAGTCTCTGTGTGTATATCGACGCTGCAACAGACGTTGTTAGACTGAGTTGAATGCGAGCGTTGGACTCGTGTGTGATATATTTGATACAGCAATAGAAATCTCATGCCAACGTCATTTGCATTCTAACTGAAATATTCGACCAAAACATCTTTTTGTTCAATGAGGTTTGCTAGGAATATGAAGCCATAAAAACGTTGAAACCACTATAGCAACAGACATGCAGTAGTAGTGGTAGTCTGGTAGGCAGGTAGGACGCCTCACTCAGTTGCCAGCTGATTGGACCGTCGGGGCAGTCGCTCGCGCTACAAAACGTTTTTGATTTGACCACGTGATGTGCTCTAAAATCGTGAGGATGTCAGAGGCCCTTTAAATACTTCGCCTTTTTAAACTATTAAAAAACATTTTTCAATATTTAAAATGGGCAGTCTACAAGATCACAACATAGATTAATAAATTGTCATGTTGAAATAGTAAAAAAAAAGAGATAAGCGGTTTAGCGTGTGACGAAAATGGAGCCCTATGTCTGTTGGGTGGAAACCTATGTTATGTCCACTTTTTAGGATTCAAATTCAAAAACTTTAAAAGTAGCATATCAGATTCACAAGCTCAAAACACGTTGCTTTGCTTGAAAATCTGCAATATAGGGCAGTGTGAACTTAAGGTGACTGCACACTACAAAGATCAGCTCACATTTTCAAGTCTTGATGATTTCATTTCAAGACTTCATGATTTCATGGCAATTTTTGCCGTCTCTTGCCTGTCAATAGGGAATCTTATAATCTTTTTCGATGTGATTGGGAAAGGCCGACACGTCCCATCTTTTCACGATGCCATCTTCCCGACGTAGTGATTTGAGGAGTAATGACTCCACTGTATAGTGCTTGTCCATGTATCAGGGCTGTATTTAGTGAACTAGATGCCATATTGTCATTCTCTCTGTTAATATAGGCTATATAACAAAACAATGTAAAATAATGAAAGCTGGGCTGTTGCCCATGGAGAGGAGCCATCATTGGACTGGTACAAAGTGAATTATATTACACAAACCATGAGATATTCAGTACACATGCAAGTGTACTGAATATTATGTTAATTTGAGGTAATTTGTACACAGGGTACATTCTAAAAGTGAGAATATGGCGATGAGAGCTTTCTGTACCCGACAGCAACAACATAAAGCTCTGTATTCCGACAGTTCTAAAACATCCTTTATTCTCTGAACTGTTAGGGGTAAAGTGCTTTGCTCAAGGGCGCTGCTTTGATGTGGCAGAGCCCTTGAGAGCGTTTCAGAATGAGAACCCTCCTACAAGCAGTGACTCAAAAGAGGTGAGAAGTACTCATTTGTGTAGTAGTACTACCAATTACCCTTTTCTCTAAGTCCTTTCCCAACCCGTCCTTGTCCAATAGACACATTAGCAGTTACTAATATAGGAGACATGGCAGGTTTTCCCTTCCACGCATTGAGATGCATGCACAATGATGGGATTTCTCCATATACATATTCAATCATTTCACTAGCAAGTGCTTCAAACTGTCTTCTAAATGTACTCAACCAGGCCTGCAGTATAGTCTATGCTCTGGACAAATAAGCATGAGATTATTTCAATAAACCAGTTTCCACTTATGTACCTGCAGAACAGATTTAACAATGAAGTGCATATATTGTGCCTTTACCCAAAGTGCTGTAGTACAATGGTTTATAACCTTTTTGATCCAGCGCCCACTATTTATGCAGAATTTGAGCCACGGACCGCCATTTGATGACATTTTAGCCTCACAGAGCTAAAACGAAAGATTTAGTTTGCTTTTGTCCACAATTCCAGGCTGGATTTGGGAAACAAAACAATAGATAAAAATGACCATTCATCTTCTACATTCTCGATTTGGCCTAATTCAGATGATGAATATTTTAACTCGTGAGAGTGTAAAGGTCCATTTGGTTTCATTTTTACGCTCTCAAAGAGTTCCATCTGGTTAACCAACTTTCCATCATTTAGCTGGGGACCATCTGGAACTCTCTCAAGGACCACTGGTGGTCCCCGGAGCACTGACCAGTGACCACTGGTGGTCCCCGGACTACTGGTTGAATGAAAACCACTGCTTTAGTACATTATCCATTCAAACATCAAAAGCCATGCAAGGCATCAACCAGCACCACATTAGGCCCGATTTGGGGTTCAATGCCTTGCCCAAGGACACTTCAACAGGAGGAGCTGGGATTGAAACCACCAACCCACAGAACATTGGACGACCTATTCTACCTCCTGAGCCACGGTTCGCCCCTCAAGGTTCAACCTTGATTGATTAGTCCTCCGATGGCCCATTTTATTGCTATTATTTTAACGTTGCTTCATGCTTTATCAATCTCAGCACCGTATATATAGCCTATTTTGTCGGAATGTGCTTAGTTGTGCTTTCCAGCGCGGCGATGTGAGGTTTGACAGGAGCCGTATAGCACAGTAAGTGGTGTATGTACGTTGTACAGCATGTGTTGTCTTCCACCCAATACAGCAAGAGTATCAGTTTAAAAAGTGCTGCACAGCCGGGAATGTGGTTCATGAATGATTTAAGGGAGCAGTATTGAGTCATGTCTGCTTCCTTTATGCCGCTGGCCAACGGAACAGCCCACCAGCTGTACTGTACACAGCAGGGATCTGTAAGCTAGAGCAGGGCTTTCAAGAGGTGGTCCGGTGAACCACCAGTGGTCCTTGAGAGGATTCCAGGTGATCCCCAGGTAAATGATGGACAGTTAGTAACAAAATGGACCCTTATAGATCTGTAACTCTTGTGAGCGTAAAATGACACCAAATGGACCCTCACAGGTCTGCCTCGTCTGTTTGACGATAGGTCAACATTTTTATTATTATTTCTTTATTATTTGTTTGATTATTTATTTATTAACAGTTAATCTGACAGTATATTTTATGGGGGTAGTTAGCTGCTTAAATGTAACACAGACAACCTTAGTGTGTACACACACTGTGTTTGTGAACAGATTTTTTTAAAAACAGAATCTAACATCACCTCCACTCTATTGGATCATTATGATTCTGCTGGAGACTGCTGTGCTGTGATTGGCTAAAACGCTGCCTTTCCTGAGCCTGACGAATGTTTTGTTTTCATGATTTGATGACAACAAAAAAGTTCTGGGGCGTCCGCGGGATGAAACAAGTGGGTTTTTGGCTAGAAACCTTTACCTTTAAGTCACTTGTGACTGATCTGTGATTTGGAATATACACTGTTTTGACCAAAAATGGATTTGGAGATACAGGTAATTGAAGGAAAAAGATAGAATGAACATCTGTAGAACGTCTATGGGATGTGTGATCCTCAAGATGAGGCTAGCGATGCTAACGGTGAGTAGCGTTACGACAATTAAATAGCAGCACTATTAAGGTATGTTTGTCGACATGTGTGTCGACAATGGCAGGGGGTGCGAGTTGTGAAGCTATTGTTACATATATATACACAACAGAACTAATATATTATATAATAATATATATAATTATATATAATTAATTGAGGATGGCAGTTGCAGAATTTTGTGTTAAGAGAAAGGAGATCCAGATATTAAAACTATAGCACTTCCATTCTCTGGCTGTACAAGGGTGGGAAAAAAACAGGAAGAAGAAAGTTACCAAACACAATGGCAGCCTAAGTGCCAGTACTTGTTTGTAATTTATGATGCAGAGAAGGCCTGCAAGAAATACTTGCACTGCGTCCTAAATAAAGTATTGGCACTTTGGATATTCGTGCATGTCGTCGGCATGCACATGCTGATGGCCAGACTAGAGCTTAAAAATTGTCTAAAATATTGAACCCGGCTCGGCCCGGCCCGTTAAGAAATTAAGCCCGGTGTGGTCCGAAGCCCGATACATGATTGACAGCATGAGCCCGCGGCCCGACACTTTTTCTAAACGAGCTAATTGCTGCAGGCAGACGTTTTTTCTCATAAATCGTTAATTTGTTATAAGAAAAGCAGTCATTCTGCCCATGTCCAACTGTCTATATTAATTACCGCAGCAGCGCAGCTATTTAAGAACTTCACTGTGCTAAACCATTAACAAATGAAGACTTATAGTGTGCACATCAGTTCCTAAATAAACAAAATCACGCGACGATTACGAGAGAGAGAGAGAGAGAGAGAGAGAGAGAGAGAGAGAGAGAGAGAGAGAGAGAGACAGAGAGACAGAGAGAGAGAGAGAGAGAGAGAGAGAGAGAGAGAGAGAGAGAGAGAGAGAGAGAGAGAGAGAGAGAGCCAAATGATGATAAAATCACACAGAGACCGGGCCTACATTTTAACGTGAGTAGCCTATATAATAAAACGCTATGGACTGGGTGTAGCCCTATCCTACTCACCAAATCACAAGTTATTGTGCAGGAATAGGATGAAATGACGGCATTAGAGCGCTTGCACTGTACAAAATCCACAGCGTCATTGTTCTCGTCATGCAGCCTTGTAAAATTCGGCTACTTCCATACCTCAAACTTTTGTCTTTTGCTTTCGTGCAGAACCAAGCCATATAATCTCCAGATGCGAGCTTCACACACACACACACACACACACACACACACACACACACACACACACACACACACACACACACACACACACACACACACACACACACACACACACACACACACACACACACACACACTCTCTCTCTCTCACACGTGGTGCAGCGCAGCTCGCCGCTGCGCGCACCGCGCGGCGTCGCAAAATGTATCATTTTATGAGAAATATCTTATATAATTTGACGGGCCCGGCCCGGCCCTAAGCCCGACAAATACATAACCATTTGGACTCAGCCCGACCGAGCCCGGCCCGGCCCGTCGGGTCGGCGGGTTCTCGGGCCAAGATTTTAAGCTCATGGCCAGACAGCCAATACTTTATTCAGGACACACGCTAGCTGATCTACCAGCTCACAACACATCGCAGTGCAAGAGTTGCCTCTTTCTTATGCTATATTTGACAAAAATTGGACTAAAAATGTCTTAAGTCAGTACATTGAAAGTGTGCAGATACACTATAGCAGGGGTTTTCAACAGGTGGTCCGGGGACCACCAGTGGTCCTTGAGAAGGTTCCAGGTGGTCCCCAGGTTAAATGATGGAAAGTTGTTTAACCAGATGTAACTCTTGAGAACGTAAAAATGAAACCAAATGGACCCTTGCGGGTCCATTTGGTTTCATTTTCACACTCTCAAGAGTTAAAATATTCATCATCTGAATTAGCACCACTTAATTAAGAAGTCTACACTGTTCTGTTGGCAAAATCCAGCCTGGAATTGTGGACAAAACCAAAAGAATTCTTTAACTTTAGGTCTTTGGTATGAAAATGTGATCAAGTGATGGTCCGTGGCTCAAATGCTTCATAAATGGTGGTCCCTGGAGTCAGAAAGGTTGAAAACCCCTGCACTATAGGATTAAGTAGGTACTGCATGTCGGTTTGTTTACTTTAACAATGTTGCACATTAAGCCAATCAGGGTGGAACTGTGAACCACTTCTGTGTATACAGCTGGGGAACACTGCCTCCAGACAGACGCTGGGAGCCGTGGGCTGTTGCTGGGTAATTCATGGGTCGGAATACGATAGTAACGTCCAATCAGAACTCAAGTTCAGAGCTCGGTGGCAGCGTGCTTTGGCATTGGTGTGCTTTTGTTTGCTTGTTTTTCAGCGATGCCAGTTGGAAACAAAAGTTTTGACCGTGGCCAGATTATTAATTAATGAATTCAATCATTAGTAAGAGAGTTGAGCCAGAGGGCAGAGCTGATGTGTGGGTCATGGCCGAAAGAGTAAGGTTGCGAATAAGAGCGTCCAAAATGAGTTTTCTCTGCTGGGAGAGGGTGAGAAGATAGGGTGGGAGAGACTCAGAGTAGAGCCTCTGCTTCTTTGCCTGAAAAGAAGCCAGATTAGGCGGATCAGGCTTCCGGTTAGGATGCCTCTCGAGCATCTCCCTAGGGAGGTCTTCGTCCCACTGGTAGAAGACCCCGGGGCACACCAAGGATCAGATGGAGGGATTATGTAGACTCTCCCTTCAACTGCCGAGGGATCTTAAAGAAGTCCCTGAAGTCTGGAGCTCTCTGGTGGGACTGTTGTGCACAGGTCCACAATTGTCTATTTTGGTACACTTCCAGAGTTCCGGCCCCCTTAAATGGTGTGTTTGGTTCCATTTCTGTTACTAGACTCTGAGTTAAATTCGCAGTCTTTTTGACTGTGCTGGAAGAAGCCAGGGAGAAAAGAGGAGCGCGATAATGAGGTCATATGCCTGCGGATCAAACGGCGATAAGAGACAAGTGAACAGAATTTTTTCTTAAAGGACGAGGAGGGCATGGGTGAGAAGTCAGAAGGAAAAAAAATAATGTGGATTGTTCTGAAAGCAGAGTGGAGCGGCAGAAGACGAGCTAGACCTCCAGAGAAAGAAAGAAAGATAGATCTCGGCGGCACGATAAACGCGGATCGTGGGCGATAAAGAAGCGGTGTTATAGCCCACGAGGCCCAAGAACAGAAAAAAAACAAAACAAGGGAAAAGAAGTAGAGAGAGAGAGAGGAGAGAGAGAGAGAGAGAGAGAGAGAGAGAGAAATCCCCTTAAAGAATGGGCGCGAGAGAGATGAAAAAAAAAGATGAGAGCCACACAAAGGATGGCTTACCGCAGGGCCCCGTTGCACATTCAGCATCATCCTCCCATCCCTCCTGCATCCACTGTGTGAGAGCCGCTGGGGTTTGGTACGTAACCCAGGGAGGCTGCCTTGATGCCAGGCCTGATGCAACCGTAGGGAAAGCTGCCCGCTACTACCACCCCCACCCCCCAACCCCCCACTCCACACACACACACCCAGAGCTGTGGCTTTCAACAGTGTCTTATCCTCGGTGATATAACCCACCCACCAACCCACCCAGCCATCACTCTTTTCATCTTCTTATACCCGTGAGAGGGAGGAGGAGGAGGTGGAGAAGAAGCAACAGCGAGGGGGTGGGAAGCGCATTAAAAGTACATTTAGCCAAGTACATACTGCAAAGCCACAACAGCAAAGTCAACCAGGTGCTCGACGGGGACGCAGGAATGAAAGAAATACATGCAAAATAGGCTCTTTCTGTGCTTCAAAGATCAAAGGGACTGGAACAATGGAGAGAGGCGCTGATTCAAGCACTCAAAAGCGTTTAAAAAGTGAGGTACTTCGTTGTTTTCAATAAAGTACCTGATTTTTTATCCTCACACTTTTTTTTAGTGCCCGGATCACCGCCTATCTCAGGTGTGTGCTGCACTGGAGCACAATTAGCCCATCTCTAAACAATGCAAATAGTTTACCAACTGTTGCTATGTAGGTCAAGCTTCCATGTCTTCTCCCACCCTCCCATAATGTCCCTATTGGACAAGGTCAGATTGGGGGAGGGTCTTGGTGAAGGGCTAATTTCCAGGCAGTTTTACTGTACTTTAGTAGGCCTATGTCCACTTTCCAATAAATTCATCTATTCTTTGACATCAATTCTTTATTTATATTATCATAAACAGTTCTTAAACGCTCTATTCATTGCAATGCATGAGACCTGAATTATGCAGGACCGCTTTCCTCTGCCTAGTAGAATCTCTAGACAAGAGGGAAAATAGACGATCTGCAAGGTCAAACACTGAAAGCCTACAGAAAACATGATAATATTATGCTGGCCCAAAACGATAGCCGACCAACTAACATCTTGTCAGCCTGTGTAAGCATGACAACATGCTCGGTTGTCATCCACATACAGCATAATGTTGGTCTTTAAATGCTGGATAATCCCCTGGGGCAGGGGTTTTCAAACTTGTTCATACCAGGGCCCACTATTTATTCACCATTTGATGACATTTTAGCCACACAGACCACAAAACTAAAGCTTTGTTTTGCTTTTTGTGCACACTTTCAGGCTGGATTTGGCAAACAAAACAGTCAAACATACAGATCAAAATGAACATTAATCTTTTACATTCTCTAAAAGATTAAGAGAGAGAGGGAGAGGGAGAGGGAGAGAAAGAGATACTGTAAAGATAGATAGATAGATAATGTATGAAATTGTGGCACGGAATGAACTTTCCCATTTCATAGAAAGCTTTATAGATTTAACACATGGTACCTCTTCATTAAATACTTAGTATTCATATTAAATTTGTATCTGCATTTTCAAAGCTTTTAATCAAAATGTTCAATATTTACTAGTTAACTTGACCCTCAGCTCTCTTACACGGTCAGCTATTTAATTTATCGCTGCACCAACTCTCAAAAAATAGCATATCTCAGAAAACAAGCTCACCATCCCTCGCAGTGCAAAAGCAGCTGGCAGCTGATAAAACGGAACACGTTCTGAGGGTGTGGACGCTTTGTTCAACAAAAAAATAAATACAAAATGAAAAATAAAGCATCTCAAGAGCAGACCAAATAGAAATGGAAAATAGAAGTGCCCAAGTATAGCCTATACTGAGAACGTACATGAAGGATTCAGAAATAACAATATACCATACTCTGCAGCCTACTGAACAATCCTGAAGGAAACATGCAAGAAAATGGAATGTGTGTGTGTGTGTGTGTGTGTGTGTGTGTGTGTGTGTGTGTGTGTGTGTGTGTGTGTGTGTGTGTGTGTGTGTGTGTGTGTGTGTGTGTGTGTGTGTGTGTGTGTGTACATACAGTACGTGTGTATGACTGTGTGGGGGGATGGCAGGGGGCAGGGGGAGTGACAGAAGGTGAGAGGATTTGATCCCAGGCCGACTCTCAGCAGACTTGGGGGGGCTGTAAGGAGACTGCCGTCCAAGGCCATATGGCGCATGCCTTCTGTCCCTGCGATGGCATGGCCGTGCCTATACACAAACTCCCAGAGGTGGTGGTGGTGGTCGGTCTGGGCCACAATGTACAGAACACACCGCCAACCATGGGACTGTACCACCACCACCACCACCATCACCACCCACACACTCAACCAGTCACCCAAGGACACGTTGATTGAGGCCAGATCCAGGCAATCCAAGACCAGTCAAATCTGCCCCAGAATGTCACCTCATTTCAACCAGTCCATTAAAGACCGGCGGTTCCTGGATGAATCAGAGAGAGTCAGATTGAGGCCAGCCCAATTTAAATCATTCATAACCAGTGTTAGGCAATATTACTTTGGATAATAACATCTTTACTTTGCTAATGGCCCCTTAGAAAAAGTAGTAAAATTACATTACTTATTACTAGAATCAAAGAATAACGTATTACATATTACAATATACTTTCCGAAGCCACCCACTCTCCCACCCGCAAAGGAATAGAGATGTACACAGTACATCTGTTTAGTGACAACTTGTGACAACTGCGATCACTTGTAGTGTATGCCATGTGTGCAGAATGCTGCGGTGGATTAGGATCTACAAACTACAGTGCATCTCTGTTGTTATCTGTTGATAGCTTGTAAATACGTTCTATTTTCATGCAACAATAAGCTCAAAAGTAAGTAATGAGGCATGTTTTGGCAGAAACATGCCTCATTATGCTACAGTAGGCCTACATAAATGTACTGTAGCATAAATGTAGCACTCGATACCCGACTGTACATCTCTGTGCTTTTAATGGCTATAAAGTATAAATAAAGTATTCAATCAATGAAATCAAATCAAAAGGAACTCGACAGCTCTCCTACTATCTCTCCCATGCCATGTCCAGTCAGGTTTTATTCAGCCAGCATTAGCCTTGCTAATTCTACTGCTTACTGAATAGAAGTGTCCAGCAGAGGAACTCTATCTATTCAGGGGATCTGAATAGAATTAACATACAACACCTTGGCGCATGGCCAGCCTTCCTCCCTGACGATGTGCTGTTTCTGACAGTGCACTGACAGTGTACTGAATGGCCAGAGGCAGCAGGACAAGGTTTCCACCTGACTGGCTTAGGGCTTGCCTTTTTTTCTCTCTCTCTTTTCCTTCCTGGTGACAAGAGCTAATATGTCCCTGCAGCGTCCTGCAGGGGGTGCTGTGGCTCTGCCTGAGCCACTTCCCTCAGCCACCGTCTGCATTCCAACAGGCAGAGCAGCTCTGCAGGCCGGCCTGCAGCCAGACACTACCTGATGTCTGGCACACATGCACATATGCACGCACAGGCACAGGTTGTATTACTTTACTTTCAAGGAATAGGCCTACAGCGATTCTACGAATGCCATTTTTTATGAGGCGAAAATAGCAGATCTGCAAAATCTCACAACTAACACATTGCTCTCCCACAGTGGTATAGATCTGCTATCTTCCATCTATAACCATAAGAAGAATGCAACCACTTTTCTCTTGTGAGGAAAATGTTGTCCTCAGAATGTCTTTCTGAAATAATACTATCTGTAGCCTATATGGTATATACAGTAGGGCAACAAACATGCACACACCCACACGTACCAGCCAGACAGAGCACCAAGTGGTACAAAAAGGCATTCCCGCCTTTACCGGGTCACTGCACGCACGCGCACGCGCGCGCGCACAACACACACACACACACACACACACACACACACACACACACACACACACACACACACACACACACACACACACACACACACACACACACACACACACACACACACATTCCGGCAGGGGAAAAATATATAAAATAATAATAATAATAAAAAAGGAAAACACGAGGAACGCCGCCATCATCACTCACTGGGCTCCCAACGAGCCAGCAGGCCGCCGTGTGCTTGCCGCCGCGGCGGTGCTATACTGGCTCGCCTGGCCGGCCAAAATACCCCGCCGCCTTGACAGGACTGGAACACAGACAGGTGGAGGGGGGAGGAGGGGGAGGGGGAGAGGGATAGGCGGTGTATAGCTAGATGAGGCCGGCGGTAAGGGAGAGAGAGAGAGAGAGCAGATGGGAGGGGAGAGAGAAGGAGACACACAGAGACAGAGGGGCAGGTGGGAAGAAAGAGAGAAGGGGGGAAACATACAGTACAGCGGGAGGGAGGAACGTCGGCAGCAGGGGCGGATGTAACATTTCCCAATTGGGTGGTGGGGGGGGGCAGGGGAAAATGATATGGGGGCAGCTTCATTGCCCGTGCCACGGGTGATGAAGCCGCACCCGTAACATTTTTGGTTACAGGACTTCTATTGTGCAATTAAGCATCATTAATAACATCAGTTGTTGTTGAAGTTGCAACAGACACGCAGCATGCATAAAGCTAAAGGTCTGACTCAGAGTTTTCTGTTTTCAATGATGAAATACTGTTGGTTTAGTGGTGCCACAATTGGAGTTAGTAGCAGTAGTAGTGTTTCAACTTTCAAATAATTTTAAGGGTTAGCTTTTAATTTAAGGGTGAGCTTTTACTTTAATTTGAAATACTGTATATTGGGTTGTTTTGCATGCCATCGAGTTTGGTGGGGCAGTCATGGGCATTTAGGCGTCGCACTGCCACATGCCCATGCCTAGATCCGCCCCTGAGCGTTCGGCAGAGGAAATGAGAGGAATATAAGACGTGAAATGAGCAGCGGGTCGGCTTCCAGAGTGAGTGTCGCTGCTGACCGTACGGATGGTGAAGGATAAGTGAGCTGTGTGGAGAGAGGAGCAGCAGACAGACAAAAGAAAGCAGAGAGTGCTGCACAAAGTTGAAAGGCAGCTGCCGGTGGCACGCTCAGAGATGAGCAGCATTCCAATTATGAGCGAGGCTTTATACCAGTGCAGAGCTATACCCCGAAAACACCATTACATCACGCCATGTCAGCGAGCGCCGCTACAAAACGGCACCCATGCACCCCTCCCTTCCCTTCCCCAAAAACCTTCCGTCAAACAGCTACCTGTCCGTGTAACAAATTGCATCCGTCTGCTAGCGCTCGCGTCCCGTCAATAAAGAAAAGCAACACCCGCCTGCCTGTCCGTCCGACCATCCATCCATCCTTCTGTCCATCTGTCCGTCCGTCCGACTGGTTGGTCGGTCGGTCGGTCAGTCAGATCGCGGCAAATCTCACCAACGCGAGCGAGCCTATGCCGAGAGACGACTGGCAGAGACAGGCAATTTAAATCAGACAAGCGGCCGTATGATGGGAGAAGCTGGCTATACAGCGGAGGAGATGCATGATGACAGCACCAGGCATGGATGTGTCAGGGTGATTTGATGTGGCTCCATATTAAGGGAAGTGGTGGAATTGGTGACATGGTATGAGAGAGAGATCGAGAGAGAAAGGCGGGTACAGTGTTATAGTATAGTTTTCAGCCCTTTGGGGAAAAGAGATCTACATTGGCAGCCTATCTTTAGCTCGCTGTAAAAGCTCTTTCCTGGGGCACTCTTCCTGCAGTAGGGCACTGGTGGAAGAACTACTCAAGAGTTTGATTTTTACTAAAATAAAATAAAGTAATAGTATATTAGTAGTAGTAGTAGTAATAAAGTAATAGGTAATAGTAATGACAACTGTATATGGTTGCTTTTTTGTTGAACCAACAGTATCAGCACCCAGACTGAGTGGAATAGAGTACCGAAGTCCTAACATTTCTCATTCATCTTCTGGATCACAGATATGCTTCTCTCTATGCATAACAACATTGGCTGATCTTAAAATCTCATATAAACATTGTCGTCTCTGTCATATTGTTAGTGATGTGGCTTCGTATCATTTCGAACACGTGTAAATACTACTAAAGTCTACTATACTTTGGTGCTCTATACAGTCACTCCAATTTAAATTAACATTGATTTTACAATGTAAGCCGGGAGTCCCAGAGATATAAATGCCATTAAATCGAGTTCCATAGTCTGTTGCATGTCAAACTGGCGGTCCCTGAAAATAGTTGAGCATCACTTCTCTTGCCAAAACCCTTCTCTTATGGGTATACCTGGCATATAATTCCAAATGGGGGTCTACAGGCTAATGGGTATAATTGTGAGGTTTGGGAACCACTGCAACCATAATTAACTTCATTGAGAACACCTGTGAAGGAAGTAAGAAAGACGCCAAATTTCTTTCCAAACACGTCTGCTTTTGCTGCGGCACGAAGAGGAGCCTATACTGCACTCAAGTGGAGTCCTTGAGGTGAAATGTACTTAGTTCCATTCCAGCGCGGCAGCAGAGAGGGTACAGCAGGCCAGGAATCTAATCCCCAGCAGCCCGGCGTTTAGAGTTAGCTTTCAGAGTGAGGTAGCCCGCTGTTTGAAATAGCTGCCGTCTACGTTTACAGTAATTGCTGGCATGAAAGCCAAACTTGCAACGGGATATTTTTATTATCATAGCCGTTAGCTATTTTAGGAATCCCTTGCATTATGGAAATAATATCAACCCGATGCAGTCTCTTTAACGCAGATGCTTCCCAAGCGGTGGCCCACGGACCACTAGTGGTCACATGGCATGATTACAGATGCTCCGTGACGGGGAAAGGTTTAAAGGTTGTTTTTCTTTTAATATAGTGGAACAAAAACACATAATAGTTCATACCGTGATCCATATCCAAATCTAATGATTATTACCGATAGAGGCATACCGTAAAAGATACAACCATCTTGAAATAAAACCGCATTTATGTGTGCGGCACAAATAGCAGATCTACTCATCGCATTGGCGACGTTAGATTTGTTCATGAAAAGCCGCACTAGAAACAGCAGCTGTGGGCTGTATCAGGTTGATCATATTTTTTTTCCTCCTGAAAGCCAGAGTATCTCCCATTAATGAACATTGTCTAGCATTAACGCTGAGTAGCTCTATAAGCAGCATCTGCTAATGCCTCAGGGGTTAATGGGATATTTGGACGTTTCAGGACCCCCCCAACCCCCCACCCATGACTATCCAAAGCCATTTGCCTCATCCACTGCATGGTCCAGTGTTTTTCTCTCTCCCTTTCTTTTTTGGCCAACGTCTCTGAAACATTATCTCCACAGTTCCGAAGGGAGCTTCCCTACCCCTCCAGGAAAAGAGAGGGAAGCTTGTACTGTATAGTGAAAGCTCAGGGAATCAGCACAGCAGACATAAGCTGGTCACATAGGGATACTGTACTGTAACCATGGCTAGGCAAGGTATGTTCTACCTTTGTAACAAGAGCCCACCAGAGCAGGTTCACGGCGGTGCTGTCAGCACCATGTGTGAATGTTATGCACAATGTAAAGTGCCTTGGATAATTATTTAAACGCACCATTTACCATTTAGCCTTAATAACATAGCGAAGGAGGGGTTGGTATTTCTGTGTGTGGAGTTTGACACGGTATCTCAGTTTAGAGGTCAGTAATCCTGATTTCTGAACTGCCTACCACTGTTCAGCCAGAGAGCCTGATGAAAGGAAATGGTTGAAATAATGTGTTCCTTCTGTGCACTGCGTCCAACTGGAGGAACTACCCCATCTCACAGGTGAAAAGAGGCTTGGACTCCTCATGCACTCTCATGCATCAGTCTCTTCTATATTTTGGCAGAGGGTGTGTAGTGCCAAGGATTATGCTGGACAATTGGGTGGAAAAAAATGAATAAAAGCACAGGAGCTCCAGACTTCCCACCACCTTAACTGCCATGCATGGATGAAGAATGATATGTACGTCATCTGGTGTTCCAGTGATTACACTAGAGGGCACTCTACGCTCGCTTTTCTAGTATAATAAAAGAAAAGTAACTTGGGAGACAAATCACATTTAATCGCAATATTGAATCGCAATATAGGTATCGATACAGCATTGAATTGTGAGGTACAAGTGAATGGTCCCACCCCTGGTATCAAGTGGTGCAATCAGCGCCGACGGCCGTTAACATTGATATTTTAATCAGCCACTGTGAGCTCCATTATATCTACATCAATGGCCAATTACTAAACACTGGCCTGGCCCTGACATTGACACACACACGCACACCGCACACACACACACACACACACACACACACACACACACACACACACACACACACACACACACACACACACACACACACACACACACACACACACACACACACACACACACACACACACACACACACACACACGTTGCCAGGCAAAACGCCGTAGGCCTGACAAGAATGTGTGGCCTTGTCTGGATGCCTGTTTTCACCTTTTAATCCAAGGAAGGAGGAGGTGGAGGGAAAACTGGGGTTACTTGAATAAACATCATTATTATTAGAATGGCTTTAGGGTTCAACCTGGCAGCCATGCTTTTCATTGCATGTCAACAATGTCATTAAGTGAAGTTTGTCAAGTTAACCGTCAGCCTTATGTTATCTAAAAAGTTGTTGTGTATGCCTATGTTATCTAAAAGTGTTTTTTAACCAGTGGTCCCTGAGAGGATTCCAGGGACAGTTCCAGGTGGACAGTTGGTAACCAAATGGACCCTTATTGATCAGTAACTCTTGTTTGTAATATGAAATCGTAAAATGAAACATTATGGACCCTAACGGGTCCATTTGGTTTCATTTTACGATCATTACGATCATTTTACGATCTAGATTATATTTAAACATCTCAACTACTTCATTTTGCAACTTTCAAAATGCTTAGTTTTGGGTCAGAGAGACTGAACTCAACATCAAATGGTGGTCCGTGACTAAAATGCAGAAAAACATAGTGGGCCCTGGTATGAAAAAGGTTGAAAACCATTGAAAACCATGTCATACACTGTGTGTGTATGACATTCACAACCATCCGACCCGGGCAGGCACTACAACTACAACTGCACATAAAACACATACAATAATTTGAGCTTGTAGATCGGCTAACGCAGAAGATCTCTAATGCAGTGCTAAAACAGACGGGGTGCCTAACATAGAGCTCTGCAGGGAGACTTGACTAAAAGCACACAGGGATTTAAGTGGATAAAAGGAGCCTGAGATCTTACGTTATAATTACATCAGAAAATTACATGCATTGAAAGGCCTTGTGCATAATGATATTATGGCATGTCATTTGCCACGTTGTTAAAGCCCTACGACCGTGAGGGTGTTATTAGCCGTGCGATTTGGCTATAAAGGAATGCACTTGTGCCTCGGAGTGGTTTGCGTCACACTGTGAACATGATGACCAGAACGCATGCAGCCATACAGCGGTTTGTGTCATGCTGAGAACAGGACCGGAAACACAGCCATGCAGCACTGCTTACAATGTGCCTCTGTTACTTTATGGCAGTTGTTTTCAACCAGTGGTCCGGGGACCACCAGTGGTGCTTGAAAGGGTTCCAGGTGGTCCCCAGCTAAATGATGGAAAGTTGGTTAACCAGATGCAACTCATTGAGAGCGTAAAAATGAAACCAAATGGACCCACAAGTTCACACTCTCAAGAGTTAAAATCTTCATCATCTGAATTAGCACCAAATCACAGATGGACACAAAGAATAAACTTAACTCAAAGCGTGAATTTGCAGTAGATCGACGTCTCGCTTACCATTATAAAATACTAGTTACGACCGGTGCCGTTGAGGTTGATCCACGTCACTCTACGTCACTGGTTTGATATGATCCCGATGCTAGTGGCAGCGAGCAGCGATCACCTCCTGCCAGCTGAGGGACCCAAATAAGAGACGGACCAGAACTAACCGGAACTGTGTGCACCAACTAACCTTTCCGACGGAAAACATGGACCGAAATATGAAATATGACTTTTAGATGAAAATCGCACTAGCTACCTAAAAAAATATGAATTCTAAGTGTTAAGAGGTTTTACTTAGAGAACTCAGGTACAAGGCTATAGAACCAGAATATACTGTATAATGTAGAGCAAACTGAAGTGCATGCATCAAGGGCTATATATAGACTAGGTTCATTAGGGGGAGTGCAAGCAGGTGAGGGGTGACACACAGGTGGCCGTCTAGTCATCATGGCGGTGGATGAGTGAGTGTGGCACAGACTGTGGCTGAGGATGACATTAAAGTGTGGAGTCACAGTTAAAGGGTGAGGACTATTAAAATCGGGAATTTTAGTGACGTCACTAAAAAGGAGAATCTGTGTGTCTATTCATGCGCCCCCGTTCAGACACACACAGAGAATCACGGATACAGTAGCTCAATATAGTTCTGACCTTTTGGGGTGTTAACATTCACTGGAGAGGGTGAAAAACACTAAATAGCTTTAAAAATGTACAATTTATGGGTGGAGCCGCTTTAAACTGATGGTAAAAACCCATGCAGTGTGAAGCCCGCTGGTAGTGGGATATACTGTACTGTACAGTACAATAATAATGCATTGCAAAAAAACTAAGGATTTACATATCTCTCTATAGATGTAATTTTTCTGTGTGGTGTTAGCTGGTCCTCAGGGGCGGTCACAACCTTTTTAGAGGTCAGAAACCCCCAACCTTTTTCCCAAACCGTCACAATTTTTGTTCCACAACTCACAACTAAACCTAAACCTAACCGTAGGTTGATCTACCCAGGTTGGCAGAGGGAGTGAATGTGTAGTGCTCATGATTGCATTAGATCAGTGTTTTTCAACATTTTTCAAATCAGGGCCCACTATTTATTCAGAATTTGAGCCACGGACCACCATTTGATGACATTTTAGCCCAACAGACCTAAAACTAAAGATTTCTTTTGCTTTTGTCCACAATACCAGGCTGGATTTGGGAAACAAAACAGTCAAACATAGAGATTAATCCATTCCATCCAATCCTCTACACTTGGGCTTATTCAGTTGATGAATATTTGAACTCTTGAGAGTGTAAAAGTGAAGCCAAATGGATTTGGTTTCATTTTTACGCCCCCAAAGAGTTACACCTGGTTAACCAGCTTTCCATCAGTTGGGGACCACCTGGAACCCTCTCAATGACCACTGATGGTCCCCGGACCACTGGTTGAAAACCACTGGATTAGATGATTGGCACTGGATGAATGCACAATGAAAATAGTCAGAACAGAACAAAAACTCACAAAGTGCATTGTGTTGTGTGAGCTCGCCGTAAGCCTTTTACATGAACTACTTTTGGAAAACATTTGCAAATGTGTCGCCTGTAATTAATTACGTAACCCGAAATTGGGACAGCGTGCAATTTGAAAGTGATTAATTCTGTCCAAAACAACTATATGAAAGCAATGAAAAGTATTAACAACAGCTTGGGACTAAATTAGAATAACTACGTTGGATCCATCATCCATTTGGAACACAGCAGGTACTTTTATCCCCTCCCTGCTTTCTTGGAAAGCAACAGTTTTGTTTTTTGGGAGATACGTCTCCGTGCAACAGCCAACGGTATAATATACAGACTGTGCACTGTAAATCCCTGGAACATGAGACGTGTTTAAAACCTAAACACCAGTGGCGTTTAATAATAGAACGGAAAATGTTTATTCATGGATATAAATTACACTAGAACACAGAGGTTACACCTAGCGTTAGAATTCTCAACACGTACTGTATGACTAATTTTCTTTGCCAACGTGTGAGGCAGATAACTATATAAGCCAGGCAGAAATGCCTATCTGTGTGCATATCTGTGTATGTCTGTGTAACACTCACATATTTGCACTCCAAATATGGAGTGCATATGGGAAGTAAGGCAGCATTTCCTTCCTGCACATCAGTAAGTAAGTAAGTAGCCTTGCCAGGCCATGATGTCATGAGGCCCAGCTGAGCCATTGAGGCCCATATAGGTCAGGAGCCTATCTCCTGTTTCTATAGCGTGAGGCAGCTTGATGTACAAGTACACCCCCTGGACATGACGCTAGTATATCGCAGGGACTTACCCCCAATCCATCCCTTGATGCTGAGTGCCAAGCAGGGAGGCATTGGGTCCCATTTTTAGAGTCTTTGGTATGACCCGGCCGGGAATCGAACCCCGACCTCCCAGTCTCAGGGCGGACACTCTAACCACAAGGCCACTGAGCTGGTCTCCTGCACATCAGTACTGGTTGTCAAAACTAAACACATGTATGTATTAAAAAAAAAAAAAAAAAACAGTAATTAAAATTAACTAATTAAACTTGTTTTTCTCTTCCCTATAATCTATATAATTTTATAATTTTCTATAATCTAAACATTGTGACACATTTTAAAAACACACACACACACACACACACACACACACACACACACACACACACACACACACACACACACACACACACACACACACACACACACACACACACACACACACACACACACACAGCCCCGCCCACAGAGACCTGACTGATAGGCTGATCCATTTCCTGCAGCCATTAGTGGCGGCTCCTCTAGCCTATACACAGTTAGGTTATGCAACTCCTACATGTATCCCAGGGCTATCATCCACCCCTATCAATAATAAGCATCTCCCTGAAAGTAGGGCTGGCCTCAGAGGAGGCTACTGCACCGCCGCCGCCACCACCAAGAACCATACAAACCTTTCATACAAACAACCCACCGACCGAATAAGCAACCATCCATCCATCCACCCGCCCAACCATCCATCCAAATAAACAACCGATCCAAACCATCCAAACAACCAAATAACCATCCATCCATCCAGACACACAACCTGCCCATCTGGTCAACACACATTCTGCTTAATTCTTTGTCTCTGTGTCTCTCTCTCCCTCTCCCTCTCTCACTCTCTCTCCCTCCCTCTCTCTCTCCCTCTCCTTCCCTCTCCCTCCCTCTCTCCCCCCATCACCGGCAGTATAGCCCTGGGCACAATCCTTACTTATGCCTTCCTGCGCTAATCAGAGCGCCCACAGCGTTATCGACTCTGACGGACATGCTCTGCGCCCGTTATATGCCGCCGCGGTGGCTGAGTGAGCGAGCTAGAGAGAGAGCAGGCGGGTGGGCGAGCAAGCGAGCGAGAGAGCAAGCCAGCCAGCCAGCATGCAGCACCTGTGGCCATCGATGGCTCCCTGACAAGAAACAGACTCTGTTGTCCGAGATAGATACTAGTGTCTGTGTCCCTGTCTCTGCCCCGTGACACAGACATCCGTTTAATCTATTCCTTCATTAAAATTCTGTCAATTCTCTGCGGCTGACGGTTACAGCTCCCTGACACAGTCTGGTGTTGGGAGGGTTGTGAAGACTCTCGCAGCTTCTCAAAGTGGGGTATGGGGTGCTGGGAGGGGTCCCCACGGGGGTCCTAGATTTTTTTTGATGATAGTGGATGATAAGACACACCTGTTGCACACACATGGGACTCCCAGATGCACACAGAGCAGTGGTCTACTTTTCATATGAAGGTCCAGTGTTATTTATTTGGCATGTGAGCTGTGGACTCCATTTGAGATGAAATTTAGACTTAGATTTCAGTGCCGTATTGAGAGGGAGAGAGACTGAGTGATTGTGTGAGTGTGAGAATGTGTGAGTGGTGTGTGCGTGTGCGTGTGCGTGTGCGTGTGCGTGTGTGTGTGTGTGTGTGTGTGTGTGTGTGTGTGTGTGTGTGTGGCAACATGCTGTGGGTGTGTTTATATAACAAGAATGTCACGGCGGCGGCGGCAGGGCCAACATCATGTTACTCCAAATGGATACAGTATTCTCACTGCTTCACTTTTTTCCAAGAAAAAAGAAAAGAACATTTTGATGCAAGTTGAGGGAAGACACTAAGACTGCATACTAGTGGACGACTCACTAGAGTCGTCCCACCCAGTGCCATTTATATCCACTAAGTAATTGATTGACTGATCTCAAAAACAAAAAATCACACATATTTCAGAGATGTGTAACTAAAGGGTTAACTCATCCCAGGGACCACTATTTATTCAGCATTTGAGCCACGGACCACCATTTGAGGACACTTTAGCCCACAGACCCAAAACTAAAGATTAATTTTACTTTTGTCCACAATTCCAGGCTGGATTTTGGGAAAAAAAAAATAGATAGAAAATGACCATTCTTCTACATTCTCTAATTGTGTAGACTTGAGCTAATTCAGATGAATATTTTAACTCTTGAGTGTGTAAAATTAAACCAATTCGGCCCGCAATGGTCCCCGGACCACTGGTTGAAAACCACTGCTTTAAACCCACTCAAACCTAAACAACCACTCATGAGCATTCATTCTCCTCCTCTCTCAGGATGCTATACCAAGACCTTGCCCCTTGTTCTCCACATCACTTATCCACAGTGGTAGGAGGTGGGGACAGATCCATGTAAACCAATGACGTAAAGGTTGTGTTGGAAAAGCTAAAGAAGGAGGTACTATTCAAATTCGACCCTGAATATGAATGATATCACATGAGGAAAGAATCTGAGAGGGACCATTCAGATGTGGCCATGAATGATGATGATGATAATGGGGCGGCAGTGGCCGGATGGTAACCACAAGGTTGCCGGTTCGATCCTGGGCTCCCACAGAGTTAGTGTCGAAGTGTCCTTGAGCTATGTAAAGCGCCTTGGATAAAGGCGCTATATAAATGCACCATTTACCATTACCATTATGAAGAAAATTGCAGAATTCGCAATGATGAGGAAGAAAGAAAAAAAAGTTAAATGGTGGATCCCCTTTAAAGTGCAAATAGCTACATTCTTTCCCCCACTGGGTATGAGGGACAGGAGAGAGAGCTAAGGAACAGACAGAAGGCTAAGTGATGGGCGATCGGGGTCAAACCACATCAGACAGGGATTCAAACAGGCGAGGCTACCAAGAGAGCGATGACACCCCTATTACTGCTGGGTTTTTTGAAGGCAGACAAACTTTAACCTTTTTTTCCTGGCTATAACGTATAACAGCGTCTTCATACAGTACGTGAGGTATTTCTGTAAGTGTCTGAAGGAAGGAAGGTTGAGGGGGTGGAAGGAGGGAGGGAGGCAGGGGGTGAATGGTTCATGAGGGGAAAACAAAATGCAATGGAGGGCCGGTGCGGCCAAGGTCTACCCCCAGGGGCGGATGTAACATTTCCAAATTGGGGGGGCAGGCAAAAATGGTATGGGGGCAGCTTTGCGCCACGGGCGATGAAGCCGCACCCATAAGATTTTCGGTTACAGGACTTTTATTAGGCAAGTAAAGCATCAATAATAACATCAGTTGTTGTTGAAGTTGCAACAGACGCAACACTGCATGCATAAAGCTAAAGGTCTGACTCAGAGAGTTTTCTCTTTTCCATGATGGATTGGTGCTGGTTTAGTGGTGCCACAATTGTAGTTAGTTAGCAGCAGTAGTAGTGTTTCAAATCATTTTAAATATAGGCACTTTAATTTGAAATATCTTGGGTTGTTTTGCATGCCATCATGTTTGGTGGGGCAGACTGGGCATTTAGGGGGGGCATTGCCCCCCCTCCCCAACTTGCCCATGCCTAGATCCGCCCCTGTCCACCCCCGTGCCGAGGCGAGGCGAACGTGCTCGGGAGTGAAAAATGTGTCTCCTCTTGCCAGACAACACAATGTTGTGTGTGGGCCTGCTGCCTCTTCCAAAGGCCCCCTGGACAGAGAGAGAAGTGCCAGGAGTTTGTCTGAGCGAGTGGAAAACCCTCGGCTCCCAGGATGCTTTGCTTTGTTTGTGAACAGACAGGCCGATACATCAGGGCTTCTCAAACTGTTTTTTTCTCTATGCAGGTCAGCCCTTCAAAATGACCCTTTCACCTCCAATTACATTGTTACTTGGTAGCACCTTTATGTCATATATGTCACTGCCCTAAAAGATGCAGTACATGGCTTGAGGACAGTGTTGTTGTTTTTTTAGTCAGTTTTAGTCTTTTGGACAGTCTTTTGGACAAGACATGGTTGCTTATTTTTACTCACAAAAGCAACAATTTTTGGCAGGCGTTCATTTATTTATTCGGACTTAGTGTTTTGGACAAAATGCTTATTCATTTTAGTCACATTTTAGCCATTTGTATTCTTCATAGTTCCAGGCGACATACTGAAAAGGCTATTTTTAGTTTGCCAACGTTAGTTTTAGTCCTGACAAAAGAGGCGCTGACAAAGTCCTTTCAGTTCTAGTTACGCTGGATGAAAACAACACTGCTTGAACTAGAGGGAATACCCCTTCCATTAGGGCAGATGGAAAACAACTTCATGCTTTTTGACGCTCGACCTCATGAGCCTCCAGGATATCCCTGTGCTGTGGGGAACATTCTTAAGCCCTAACCACGCCAGAGGGTCACCATGCAACTCTGTGCAACGAGCATCCATTTGCAACTACTTGCAACCGTTACTCTCAATGGCATTTGCAAGGAGTTGCATTGGTGTGGTTTGGGCCGTGACAACTAGTACAGCAGATCTACAACATTACAGCCTATAAACATGAGTTACTATGACATCAGCCATTTATGACATGTTATGGTAATCAACCTATGAGTCAACCCTGCGCGCATGGAGGGGGGTCCTCACCTGATTTAGCAGGGTCTGCTATTGAAGTGTTAATTTAAGGAATGTATAAAAATGAAGGAAACAATCCTTGGACGAGGCTTTAGAATAACAATGTTTCTTTTATTTTGCTCATGGTAAAGTGCTCTGCTCAAAGTGCTGGTTAAAAACGCAAATGTTTCGGACCAAAGACCTTCACCAGTGCTTGCTGTGTCAAACACAGACGACGAACCTGCTCTTACAGAGCAGCAAGTCAGCTCAGGTGCTGAGTTGATTTGCCAATTTGTGACAACACCTAATGATAGGGTGTGGACAATACATAATGAGATGAGAACAGTTTTACAGTGTGACCTACGCTCCTGTAGTCAAGTTCGACAAAGAAAAGAGGACGAAAGGCACAACAACTCCTACGGTGCTTGTTGTAAGGATGGACTGGTTCAATTACCACTATGACTATTTTGTGGAAGCAAGACGTCACAGCCTGAAAAAGGCCCTACGCAACAGGAGGCAACTTTAAGTATACCTACTGTCTACAGACATATACACCGGTATATAGATCCAGCCGGTGAGGCTGAGCTACACTCCTTGGGCCAAGGAGGGATGAGAAAGAGACAGAGAGGAGGCAACTGGAGGGATCGAGGGAGAGTTTCTCCCAATGAACGAAGAGGGAGGGGCAGGCGGGAGGGTGGATGGAGATAGAGTCTGCAGAGAGATAGAGGGAGAGAGACGAGGAGAGGAGATGGCTGCCTGGCTCACGCTGCAGCCTCTTTAACCGCTTGGCAGTCTGCTCTTGATTAGGGCCCAGCCTGCCTGCCGTCTCCCGCAGGAGTCTCTCTCTCTCTCTGGCCCGGTCGCCGGAGACGAGCTCCTCTGTAATGGTGTCTGACAGGCCAACCATGAGCCGCGCCGAGGCTGACACACATGCTCTGTTCCCGGGAGGGGAGCAAGAGGATCGAGAGGTCCCTTCCATGCCTGCATGGTCCCCGGCCCGGACGAGACGCCCCAAAAACTCCCACCCGCCAATTAACTCAAATCATTTATTATTTCGTCTGTCTTTGTCTTTAAAGGTAGGGGAAGTGATTTCACTTTTGTCAGATATCACCCAAAAAATATTTTTTTTCTGTTAAAATGCTCTATTATAAGGTGTGGAAACCATATATGGAGTTTCCCCCTCCCCCACGTTAGCAGTGGAGCTAATAAAAGTTCCCCAGGTGGTAGCGGATTCTCCTCCAATCAGGATCGAGCAGCAGGTTCACATAGTGTAGCTACTTTTGGGGGCCCCTAGTGCACCAGGCTGGTACTACACCATGAATTTCAAATCACTTACCCTACCTTTAAGTTAAAGTGGCAACATCACAATATCAGGGGCGCGTGTGCATGTATTTACTTGACTTTTTCGGTTGTCGGGGGAAAACAGCCGGTGGATCCTACTGGTTCGCCGGAGGAGGCAAAATCATTTCCCGATGTTGCCCTTTTTAAGAAAAGGTTGTGACAGTTTCGTAGGTTGTGACAGCCACGACCGATTTACAGCTGCCCCGACCATTTTAAAATGCTTGCGGCTAAATTATAGAATGTCGGTCATAACATTCCTACTGTGTTTAAAAACCTTTTTGTAAAAGGGTCACAACTTTTTTTAATAAGTTGGAGGTTAAGGTTAGGTTTAGACGTAGGTTTTTGCTGAGGTAAAGTTTAGGGCAAAATTATAGCTTTAGGTTGGGTGAATGTAATGCACTGTAATTGTAATGCATGGGAAGTGTCTTAGATAAAGGCGCTCTATAAATGCACCATTTATTTATGACTGGTTGGAGTGCCTTGACTGAGTCAGTGTGACAGGTATAGCTTTGAGGCGTAGCCGGACGGACGCGCTACTACACACTAGTCTTCCATCATTCATTATTATGGAATGTGTGCATATAGGCCAGGTACCATGAGGGACAACCACATGTTTAAGCTCTAAAACATTAATACTCCTTGGTGGATATGATGCGCTTATAGCTACTAGATCGGTTTGTGTCATGTCTGTGCGTTGTGTGTGTGTGTGTGTGTGTGTGTGTGTGTGTGTGTGTGTGTGTGTGTGTGTGTGTGTGTGTGTGGATGCGTGTGTGTGTGTGTGGTGCGTGTGTGCGCGCGTGTGTGTGTGTGTGTGTGTGTGTGTGTGTGTGTGTGTGTTTGGAGAACCATGAAAAAAATAATACACAAATATGTGGCCGATTGGTTGGTCAGCAGGACTACACAGAAAATCCGCCCGACTTGATCGGTCCCCAAAAAATGTTGTACAGTTGTAACTAGAAAATTATGAATACACTTTTGATTAATATGATAAAGCATTACATGCCTGTAAACATGAAACAGAAGTGAGGGAGGAGGAGGCGGCTTCAGATCCGTTTTTTTTCTCTATCTCTCTGATCATTTCCAGAGCAAACATTGCTCCAGACTGTATGACGGAAGAAGCATTTAACCATTGTGGGTCTGACATATAGTCTGGCTCGTGAGAACACATGCTGGCCCAATAATACCCGGCATATTAAGCTACAACAATAATATCTTACAAAAGACAGAAAAAGGCATTTATCTCCCCACCACAACGTGTAGAAGTTTCAAGCAATCAGCCTCTGAAACACAACAGACCTCCGACAATTGTGCTCTATTAGATTCTAGGCTGCATCCTGAGCACCAGCGGGCAGCCAGTCATACTGCACATACTTACCATTAAACACTTTGATTCATGGCTGTCAGAACAGCAGTAGGGAGCCATGCACCCCAGCCTGGGTGCACTGTACCCGGATATGCTGCATTTTGGAGCTGTGTTGACTTTGACAGCAAATTACTTAGTCGGCTAACAATCGCGCATTTTTAGTGCAGTAAACAATGCAAGGTTGATTTAACTTGTTGGGAGCTTGACCTACAAGCTATGACAGGACATGAGCTTATACGTATATACACACACACACACACACACACACACACACACACACACAGTACAGTATATATACTGTATATAATTTTTTATTTGTTACAAAAGGGATTAGGATCTAGATTTACTCTTGACAGCGTAAACAGAATTGTTATTTTGATCAACGTTGGCCTGTTATTTCTCCTAAATACAGCGTGGAATTACGGACAAAAAAAAACTAGAGTGGAGTGGAGCGGGCTAATACTCATGACATTAACTATAAAGGTATTTTACTTACGTCACCATTACGTCATCACCTAAACCGGACAAGTAATTATTTCATTTTTGGAGAGACTAAAACCTTGTCAAATGGTGTTCTGTGGCTAAAAAGCTGAATAAATGGTGGACCCTGGTATCAAAATGTTTTAAAACCATGGTCTTAATGGCTTAAAGCCATGCGTCACGGACGCGCCACGCCAGCAGCCTCCAGCCTCCCACGTGTCTCCAAGCCTTCATGGGCCACACAGATAAGATAAAACAGTGGAGAGAGGGAGCTGCTGCCATCGATGTGCCCGCCGACTCTACAATCACCACGCATGTCCACATCTGTAAAGATACAACCAACTGTACAGCTCCCCCGGCCCATGGGTGGGTCGTGGGTGGCAGGGGGGCCGTGGTGGAAGGGGGGAGGAGTACTTAATTGTTTCATGCAGCTTTTTACCTGCTTTCGACAATTATAAACATAGCCAAGGATACGGCTAATCTATAGACCCTCATGCTGTGAGTTACGCCTGGAAGCATACTTAGATGTTTGTTATATATATATCAATCATGATGCCAACACTTTAAACTAAACTTAGTATTTTACTTAGACATTCTTACACAGATGGACTGGAAAGGGTGGTGGAAGGGGGAAGGGTGGGGAGTATATAAAAATAAAAAAAAAATCACAAATGATTTGTAAACAATTGATGATTGTGGTGTGAAATTCAATAAACAGAAGTTTTAAAAAAATGAACTGAAAATAGCAGATCTACAGGTGATTTGGAAGATGCGCACATGCACACACTCACTCAAAATATAACTATGAATTAAGTGAATTCACTTACTATTATGTTTAAGTCTCTATATTATTCCAGATGCAACATATACAGTTATCTTAAAGCCTTATCAAAATGAAAAGATTTTGCTAATAGTTTTAATACAAAATACCTGAATATGGTCAAATAGTCTTGTTAAGTCTTGGAACGCAAATGTTTTGTTTAAAGTACTCTTTGTTTAAAGTACTATACTATTGTGTTTGTTTTTATGTAGATTACAGGGTTGCCACACACTGTCTGGAGGGCTCTAGTGCATCCAGCGTTGCCCGGTCTGTCTCCATGACGTCGTCCTCTTCCTCCTCGCCGTCCTCCTCATCGTCCAGAGGGTACGGCGTCAGGTCCACGGTTAGAATGCGGCTGACCATGCACTCGTCGTGGTCTGAGTAGATCCCCAGCAGCGCGTCAGACCGGCTGTAGAACTCCTCCTTGAGGGAGATGACGATGATCTGCGTGTCCCGCCGGGACTCCTCACGGATGAAGTCCGTCACCTTGCGGATGTTGGTGTTGTCCAGCGAGGCGTCCACCTCGTCCAGGACAAAGAAGGGCGCAGGACGGAAGCTGTGCAGGGCGAAGAGCAGCGCCAGCGAGGCCATGGTCTTCTCCCCTCCCGACAGGCTGTCCATGGGCATGAAGCGCTTCCCGGGGGCCACGCAGCTGTAGCTGACGCCGTCCAAGTACGGCTCTGCAGCATTGTCCGCGCCCAGGATGGCTTGGGCGCCATCGTTCCTGCACAGCCTCTTGTATATCTTGTCGATGATCACGGCCACATGCTCGAAGCACTTGTTGAACAGCTCGCAGCGCTGAGACTTGACACCTTCGAATTCTGCTGCGCTCGCCCGGGCCTCTGCAGTGCTTTCGTCCAACGCCTCCTGTGCCTCCCTGAACTCGTCCTTGACTTGGTTGGCGTCGGCCAGTGACCTGAGGTTCGGAGTTGCAGTGCTCCTGAGGAGCGAAGCTGCGGCATACTTGGCCTCTCTAAGGTTCCTCAGCTGGGCCTCCACCTCCTCCTCTCCCTCCATTGTGGTGAGTGCAGGCGGCAGGCCGCTGAAGTCGATGGCGAGGTGTGCCTCTTGTGTGTAAATGCTGGAGCTTCCCGATGATTCCTCGTCGAGCTGAACGTCAGAGATCTCGTCCAGGCTCCCGGAGGTCAGAGGGAGCTCCACACCCTGGATCCTACAGTCTAGCAGCAGGTTGTGTCTAACCACACGCCTCTGCTCCACACACTCCTCGGAGGAGGTCTGCAGCCTCTGCAGCCTCTCCAGCTCTCTGCGCATCTCTCGGACATTCTTCACAATCTTGTCCAGCCGGCTCTTGGCGTCAGATGCCTGGTTTCTCTTCGTCTGTTGGTGGTTGTGAAGCTCCTGTAGCTTATTCTGACTCTCCTTCACCGCCTCCAACAGCTTTTCCTCCTCGACCCTCTGCTCCTCAGCCGCTCTGTCCTCCTTGGTGATAGTCTCATCCAGGATCAATTGCTTCCTCTCCTGCTTCTCCAGCTGTTGTTGTATGTACTCTAGCTGAGCATTCAGGCGCAAGATTTGTACGTCCAACTCCAGCTGTTTCTGCTCCAGCTCCTCACGCTCCTTGTTGTACTCCTGCTCGTACTGCCGGATATTTTCCACACCGATCTCGGCACAAAAATCGGCAAACACGGCATCCTCGAGCTGGTTAATCTTGTGCCTGGTTATGTTTAGTGTCGCCTCCTTCACCTCAATGTTCTCCTGCTTCCTCCGGATGTCCGACTGTAGGCCGGCCAACAGGGCCTCAAGGCGGGAGGTCTCCGCTTGGCATTCGGGTATGACAGTCTTGCTGAGGTTTTCCAGCTCGGCGAGATGGTCTTCCAAACGTTTCTGGGCACCCTGGGCCAGAACCTGAAGCTGTTTGAGTTCCGCTTCCTTCCTCTTCATCTTGGTGAGTTTGCGTAGCTCGGTCATCAGTTGCTCCCGGCGCTCCTTCAGCTGGTCCAGCTCCTTCTCATCCCATTGTCTGGCCTTGCTGCGCAGGTGGCTGGATCCCCCGCTGATCAGGCCAGAAGGGGAGAACATGGTGCCGTCCAGTGACACCGTCTTGACGCGCTGCGGGCCGTCGAACGCCACACTGCGGGCTTCCTCAATGGTCTCACACACCACAGCGTTGCCGCAAACAAACTGTAGCACCCTCTTCAGCTGGGAGGCCGTGGAACCGGGTGGACACTGCACCAGGTCCACCGCCATCTTGGCTCCTGGGATGTCCCTCAGACGCTGGTTGACGGTAGGGACTTCCAGGTAGTCGACAGGCAGGAAGGTTTCGGGCTGTTCTCTCTCCGTCTTGATGAAGCGGATGCAGTCTCGGGCCGCTCTCTCCGTGCTCACTACAATGGCGTCCATGTAGCCCCCGAACACCCTGGCGATGGCCAGCTGGTAATTCTTGTGGATGGGCGTACAGAGCTCTGCCAGACGGCCCAACACAGCGTCGGGATATAGACGGCGGAGGCTTTCCAGCACCTCCTTGCGCCGCTGCTGCCGTCGGCTCTCGTGGCTCTCGGCGCCAGCGTCCCTCAGCTCGGCCACAACCCGTCCCAGCTCCTCGCTCAGCTCCTCGCTCCTCTGGCGCTCGTGTTGTAAATCTTGGCTGATTCTCTCCTCCTCATCCCGGAACTCGTCCAAGGTGGTGGCCAATTTCTGTGTGGATTCCTCCAGTTTCTGTGAGCACCGGGTCTTGTCCTCTAGCTGGCCCTGGCTGGCCTGGACGTTGAGCTCCAGTTCCTCCTTCCTGCGCCGGTCGAAGGCGATCTTCTCCTGGTCGGACTTCAGGTCCCATTCCAGCTTGTGGACCTGCTGAGTGAGTGTTGCCCCCTGCCTCCGCGACGCCTCCCTCAGCTTCCTGTAGCGCTGCAACTGGCCCTCGTCCAGCTCCACATCTCGCTCCTGTCCTCGATGTCTATGGAGCTGCTCCTCGTTGCTCCTCCTGGATTGCTCCAGCTCCGCCACCTCCTTCCTCCCTTGCTTCAGCTCCTTCACCTTTTTGCTCCTCCGCATGCGCACCTCTTCTAAAAGCCGGCGTGCTTCCTCCGCCTTCCCCTGGTGGTGGGAGGTGTTGACCTGGGCCTCGGTGTGGCGGGAGGCGTGCAGCGACAATGTCTGCTCCTCCGAGCGGTACTCCCTGTCAATGAGCTGCAGCTCGCCGTCGTACCGCTCGCGCTCCTTCTTGACGTTTTTCAGACGCTGCTCCCAGTTGTCCAGGTTGAGCCTCTGGTCGCTGGCGGCCTGCCGCCTCTCTGCCAGCACGAGGCCGAGGCTGTCCAACTCCCGCTCATTGCGGTACAGCTCATAGAGGGCCAACTGCAGGCTGACATGCTTCAGCTCATCCTGCAGGGCCTGGTACTTCTGGGCCTGCTCCCTGTCATGCGACAGCTGTTTCTTGGTGGCAATGGCAGCCTTCTTCCTGTTCAAATGGACCTGTGTTTGGTCCTTGGCCTCCAGCATGGCCTTCTTGGCCCTGTCGTAGTCCTCCTGGAGCTCGCCCGACTGGCTGATCCTCTCGAACACTTTGGTTCTGTCCTTGGGGCTCATCATGGCCACAGACTCCACAGCTCCCTGGAACACCAGGCAGTTCCTGGTCTTGGTGACGATGCCGATCTTCTCCAGGTCCTCCCTGTAGCGGGCTGGCGTCACCGGCGCTCCGTTCACATGGTACGTGGTGCCGTCGCCTGAGATGCTCCGGCAGAAGACCAGTTCCTGCCCGTCGTCGCCATCGCCGTAGCGGTAACACATGGTGACCCGAGCCGTGTTGGCGACGGGCCGCCCCACGTGGGCACCGTGGATCAGGTCCCTCATGTGTTTGACCCGCAGTGAGGCGGCGCGCTCGCCCATGACGAAGCTCAGAGCGTCCATCACATTGGACTTGCCCGAGCCGTTGGTGCCGATGATGCAGTTGAACCTCATGAACGGTCCGATGACTTGCTTACCCCTCCACGACTTGAAGTCCTCCACCTCTAGTTGTCTCAGGAACCCCATTGCGGAGGAATTAAGTTCTTTGTTCTCGTTCGTGAGATGACAGGGTTAACATGCACTGTCCAATGGATCTGACGCTCGATCGCATGCGAGGGCGCCTAAACGAACTGTGCTTTTAATCTGTACCTTTTAAATTTGGAAATCGGTCCTGCACTGTTTAATGATGTCATCAATGTGTCAGGACTTGCAACATCCTCTATCTTAACTCGTTCAGCACTCTGCGGAGTGCAAACTTGCGCGTTGCGCAAAAGTAGGCTGTGGCCCACTCGTGCATGAGCAGAGCACAATTACGTCACCATTACATCACTCAAATTCATCACCACCCAACCGGCCAATACCCCGAGGGACCACCAACCACCAAACACCGATCGCCTAACTTGTGCCCACTCCGCTCACACAAGTAACAAAGATGGGATGCAACCAGGAAACAACTCCATAGAAGCACCTGCATGCACGCCGAGTTTCTTTCTCTAAACATCTATGAGCTCACAACGCATCGCTGTGTCACACAAGGAAAAATCCAGCTTGTTACTTCAGGAAGGACAGAAGAATGGGAGTTCTTGGAGGCTTGAATGGAAAGGAAGCAAAGCGGATTACCACATGTAAAGGCCTGTATGGAGATGAAAACATCCCATTAGCCTATCTGGCCCCTACCACCAGAATACATTAATTTTACAAAAAGAAGTGAAGAATGGATTTGATTTAGCTGTTAACTCGCAGTTACTATCTCTGCATATGACCACTTTCGCACAAAAAAACAGAAAAATGTGGCTTTTCAAAGAGTTGATTAGATTTTTGCTTGGTTCATATATAGACCATCTACGGTGGAAAGGGATATGAAAGCTGTGCTGTGATTACATGCAAAAACAATGTAGCCTAGTCAAACATGCACAAAAGTCAAATGGAAAATGTTGCATTCCATCTCTGTTGGATGAAAATATTATAGTTTATACTTCATATCTATGAGCTCAAAATGTCTTCGCTACCGCACCTGAGAAGTCATGTAGCAGCCAAAATAGTCAATCTATGACCAAAGGCAGGTTCATGGACTTTTTTGTTATGGCCATTTTGAACAAAGGCCGCTTTGTTGAAAACCGATAAAAACGCAGCAGAAAAGTCTAAAGAGGCCACTTTAATAGAGGATTTGAATTTTGTCTGGGGTTAAGCTCCCGAGACAACGACCTTCCCAGAAACAAAAGGCCTGGATTCACAGAGATACAGCCCCATTCTGTTAGCCTTGACTTTGGCCAAGTACGCTTCTCTCACACATCCTCTCGAGTCTTTCCACCCCAGGTCAATTTTGTGCAACGAAAAGAGAGAGGCTAAGAAGCTAATATATAAATTCATCCAGGGGATTCATCCATGGGGCGGCTTCGCGCCACAGGCGATGAAGTCGCATCCATACCACTTTTGGTTACAGGACTTTTATTAGGCAATTAAGCATCATTAATAACATCAGTTGTTGTTGAAGTTGCAACAGACACACAGCATGCATAAAGCTAAAGGTCTGACTCAGAGAGTTTTCAATGATCAAATGCTGTTGGTTTAGTGGTGACACAATTGTACTTAGTTAGTAGCAGTAGTAGTCTTTCAAATCATTTTAAATATAGGCACTTTAATTTGAAATGTCTTGGGTTGTTTTGCATGCCATCGTGTTTGGTGAGGGAGACTAGACATTTAGGGGGGCATTGCCCCCCCCATGCCCATGCCTAGATCCACGCCTGATTTCAATAACAAATAAAAGCTATAGACGAAAATGTTAGAGTGGGACTAGCAGAGAAGAGATCCAGCACCAATGAATGACAAATCACTTGCACTCTGGAAAATAGATCCTCAAGCTTGTAAATTGGCTCTTTTCAGCAGACGACTTAAAAATATATATATATTTTAGTAGACTATATCAACTGTTTGACAACCACTAGCAGCAGTACAAAGATTATAAAGGAGGGGGAAAAAGGCAAGGGTCAAAACAATTGGGTACTCAAAATAATACCCCCCCTGCAGATCTGATATTTTTAGCTATGTTTGAAACAGGGCTTATAGGCGCTTAACCACGCATGAATCAAGCATCATCATTGTGTGACATTCACCCGGTAATCTTTCATGCTGTATGTTCATGTATGAAGGCAACAAAGCCACCATTAAACTGTGAGGTCCAGGGCAATCTGATAAATTCATGCAAATATATGGAATGGGGTCTGCATCGCTGGGAGGTCCCCGACGGTCTGCTGACTCCGACTGGGGGACCGTGTGGCCTGCATGTCTGTGTGTGCGCGCATATGTGCACGTCTCTCGCTGGAAACTTAACCCTGACGGACCCAACACTTGAGTTAAATGGAATAATGGACTTAATAGCTGCTCTTTCCAAGGTGAAGTACAGTGCAGCAATACTGTACGATATAAGTACAGTATACATACAGTATAAAGCAGTGGTTTTTCAACCTTTTTCATACCAAAACCCACTATTTATTCAGCATTTGAGACACGGACCACCATTTGATGACATTTTAGCTGCACAGACCCAAAACCCATTTCTTATGTTTTTATCTACAATTCTAGGATGGATTTCGGAAATATAATCACGAAATATAACAGGCAAACTTAGATCTCTGGTTGAGTAGATTTGGGCTAATTCAGATGAACATTTTAACTCTTGAGAGCGTAAAAATGAAACCAAATGGACCCTTGCGGGTCCATTTGGTTTCATTTTTAACTGGCTAACCAACTTTCCATCATTTACCTGGGGACCACCTGAAACCCTTCGAAGGACCACTGGTGGTCCCTGGACCACTGGTTGAAAGCAACTGGTATAAAAGGTATGGCCAGTCCAAATATGTATTTATGGGGATAAAATGTATATATAAGCATAAAAGGGACAACGACAGACAGACAAAACAGGTTGCTTGATAACGGATGTTAACAGGTTAGGGTGGGGTGTGCATTCCTGATTTTCATTCTTACAAAATTGCACGCTCCCTAGTTGGTACAGATCCTGTTTTTTCTAACACTGGAACAGCGAATCCGCCGCCTGCTGTCTATGCTTTGTTGAGATTTGAGGTCAGGCTGACCAGCGGAACGAGTCGGCGGCCAAAAAATAATAATAATAACAACCACCAAGGGTGACCAGCCCTGGGCGGCAGCTACCCCCAGACTCTGGAATAATATGCCTATAACACATTGGAGCTGTCCAGTCGATAGTTACTTTTAAATCCTTGCTTAAAACGTACTTCTTCACCTTGGCCTTTAGTGTCAGCTGAGGTAGCCACTGCTTGTTTGTGTTATTATTGCCTGTTAAGATCAGTTTATATTACACCGTTTGGCTCCACATTTTCTAATGCCCCGTTTAAATGCATGCTTTCTAATGCCTGTTTATATCGCATTGTTTTCCTTTAACCTGTGAGGCACCTTTGTTGGCCTGGTCACGTTAAATGAGCTATACAAATAAAACTCGAGTCGAGTCGGGTGCTGTACTGTACTGTACGCGCCACATCACAGAAAAAAAACGCATTGGCTCACATGGCCTCTCTGAAGCGCTGCAAAGCCTCGTACTCCACCATGCAGCATGCTGACATCAGCCGGCTGTGCGGCAGCCGGCTGCTGAAAGGTTGCTGACTGACTGGCTGGAAGGGGTCAGGTGTTAAATCCCTCACTCAACTGTATTATCTCCCAGTCGATAACGTACGGCTACGCCACGCCGCCTGAATGTACGATGTGGGGCCCATCCTATCCTTTGCTTTGCTCCCGCCCACCCCTACCCCCACCACTCCCCTTTCTAAGGTGATCTGCGCGATACAAAGTCTGTTATGCATTGTACTGTATACTGTAGTAGGTGTTTGATGTCTGGGGAGGTGAGCGTGTCAGGCGCTTTGTGTATTTACTGCACGTTTGAAGAGCGCTATGGCGAGCGTGCCACCGCGCCGCGCTGTCGATACGGTCTCAAGTCGGATCAGTCGTTCAAATGGTAATTTTTCTTTCAATAAAAGTCTGGCTCATAGGGGCTTGTTGTGACTGGAAGTAGCCTATTTAGAAGTCACTGAAGTCAAATCCTATATATCAGTGGTTTTCAACCAGTGGTCCGGGGACCACCAGTGGTCCTTGAGAGGGTTCCAGGTAGTCCCCAGCTAAGTTGATCAACCAGATGAAAAGTTGGTTAACCAGACGTAACTCTTTGAGAGCGTAAAAATGAAACCAAATGGACCCTTGCAGGTCCATTTGGTTTACACTATCAAGAGTTAATATTCATCATCTGAATTAGCCCAAGTCTACACAACTAGAGAATGTAGAAGGTTAATGATCATTTTGATCTGTATGTTCGCCTGTGTTGTTTCCCAAATCCATATTGTGGACAAAAGCAAAGGGAATCTTTATTTTTGGGGGTCTGTGGGGCTAAAATGTCATCAAATGGTGGTCCGTGGTTCAACTGCAGAATAAATAGTGGGCCCTGGTATCAAAGAAGTTGAAAACCTCTGATATATATCAAACTAGTGGACGAAATACTGCTCCTTTGAAACTTTGCCTTGCCATGTGTGGACTGACTGTTGAGTTTTCACAAACAGACTCAGTAAGCTGCTATTGTTCGGAAGGGCAGATAAGGTCGCTCTATGAAGAGGAATGTTTTTAGCGCAGCAAATCCTTCACTATCGGTCGGGGGGGGGGGGGGGGGGCTGCTCCATGTGACTATGGTGCACATTCAGTCAAGAGGCAATCCCCCACTTTGACTGTTTTATTGTTATGGGCTTCAGAGAGTACTGTACTTAACTAGATGTAAGCCCTACATCGTGTCCGGCTGCTTTTCGGGACCAGAAGTTTCAAAATGTGCTGTTGAATTAACCGAGAAAAAAAACTGGCTTAAAACAAACCAATGAATAAGGGATGTCATTGTTCCTTTAAGTTGGTTTACAGCCTATGGTTGCAGTGCATTAAATGACCACACTTGTACCATGCAGATTGGCTAAACATAACGATGCGTTAAGTTAAATAATTTCCGCATTTCGGCTTTAACAATCTGGATGTCTTGCAATATTCTTTAGTATGCAATATATGGGTCATAGTTTTACTACGACCCATATATTACTATTTTTACAGGTACTTTTGTTACTAGCTTAGCTTACCCCACAGACAGCATATTGTACTGATTGTCAGATACTTAGCACAGAATAATTAACCTAAATGGCACAGTTTGTGTTAAAACAGTTTGCAATACAGATTACTTGTTAAAACAAGTAGGGAGCATGTTTCTATAAGCATGTGTTTAAGCAAGCAATACTGTCATTAATTTAAGGTGATAGTTCACCTACAAAATTACCTTTTTTGTCTATTGAATACTCACAACATGAAGCCTTACAATATATGGGAAAAATGTATGTTTTTGTTGCTTTCTGAAGCCAATACATTGATATGTAGTAATGTGTCTGGGCATCGAATTAGGAATAGGACTGCAACAAAAACAACACAATCCAATCCAACCATTGGGTGGGAATGCAATGTATACAAAATCTGTTATTGTTTTGGGTGAAGTATCCCTTAAACTCATAAATAAGACGTTCATTCTTAGTAGAATGATATTTAACCAGGATTATTTATACCCTGACTTACAGTGCGGTTGAGTATAGGCCACATTGTCCACCACCAGCTACTGACAACAGTGACGCATCGCCACCCATTAACATCCCACATGCAATCATTCTATCTCACATTCATCAGACGGAAAAAACATATCAATCTTTGGCAAGAGCCATTAGTCACCTGCTCTGCTCACACAGGCAGGATGCAGTGGGAGGGGCAGGCCGCTATATGCAAAGCCATCCATCCCCAAAGCGCACACAGTGACTTCCAATGACCAAAGCTCCCTTTACCAACAATCAAATCTGTTTCTCTATTGTAGCTGTGCTGAGAGAGAGAGAGGGGGGGGTGTCTATCAGATAGCTTTGATTTGCTCTTGCCGGCTATTGCAAAGCACTTTTGCTTCCAACTTTTCCAGGAGCAAAGTCTTTTGTATTGCCTAGTCACTACATCATAACAAGTTTGTTACAGTTATTAATTATTAACATAACCAAACATCCTATCTACAAGTTCACAGCATGTTTGAAAGACAGCATTGGGAGTTTGTAGATTTTCTTTGCGATGACATTTGGTGTAACAGGAAATATGTTTTTTCAGCCGAGGCTAGAAAAATGCAACATAGCCTATAGCTACTAACAACGGGTGCAATTCTCAATCAATGTGGCAAGTCTTCTCTGGGGCCTATACCAACTGCCTATACCAACAGCCTGGGCCTGGGCTTAGCAAATAATTACCCAGAATAATTAAAACCTGCAATTCAAAAGGTCCAGAAATCACCTGACCCCCCCAATTAAAATGTTACTGTACTCCCATGCTTTGTTCATCATAAGTTGAAGCTCTTGATGATTGGTTTTAATTATTATGGGTAATTATTTGGTAGGCCGAGGCCTGGTGGTATAGGCTTTTGGCCTACCACAAGGCCGCAGACCTGATTTGCTGCCATGCAGCCACGGATGGACGGGGGGACAGACAGACAGATGGCCACATCCACAAAGGCTAATAAAAACAATAACTGAAAGGGCTAAGAGGCAAAAACAAAACAAATAATGCAACTAATGTTGTTTATCAGTAGTCAAGGTGACGGTTCAAAGCTCCTAGGGGAGTGTGAAATGACTGCTGTTAAACTCAACAGGACAACTCCCCTCCTGTAGAATTGTCCTTAATTAGGCGGCATGTTCATTTTGAATACAATTACATTTTAAACATTCATTTTTACACCATTCAACAAGCTCTAGTGAACTAAATATCACGCCATATTAGTTAACTCACTCTAGAATTGATTTTGTCAACAACAATGCATTTTGGCAGGCCACGATGGCATTGCATTGGCTGATTACACTTGGTTGCATGCAGGAAATAACCACTATACAAGCTCACAACTCGTAAGCTTTTCCAGAGTGCAGCACCCGAATGCACCCATACGTAACCGTGAAATGGTCTTCTGGTTCGTTTGGATTTCCCTTCCTATAGTTTATATTTGTTGTCAGAATTGTCTAATTGGTGTTAGTTTAGTCACCGTAGCTTATTTATTATTTAGTTTTTAGTTTATTTAAAAGGTGGCTGACAGAACATTTTCTGTGAGTCAGATCTGCTAATAGTCCCACATGCGTGGCCAGTTAAGACTTACCACTGGCTTTGACATTATGTGGCAGTTTACTACACATACGTGTTCGGTTAAGACACGTAGGTGTGTCACATGGCTCTAACATACATGGTCGGCTGAGAAAGACAGGTGTGGCTTCCACACCTGGTTACAAGGTTTGGATAGGGGTAGGGTGTCAGACTATTCTATGTCAAACGAAAGGATGTTGGGCCCAACATACTGACACCTTCAACAGAAGGTTATAATGGTCTCTGCTTGGGTTCCCCAAATGACCTTAAAACGGTTAAATCTAACCCTAAACAGAAAATGCATTTTTTTTTCAGTTGGGTGGCCAATCATCAGCCAACCAGGAGAAAGTAGGCCACACATTTATCAGCTTTGTTTTTATAGTTCCAATTTTGTCTGCTCATTTCTCACTTCCGATTTTTCTCATTCGTAGTGTGGTCCTGTGTGAGTTCTACTTTCAGACTGGATAAATCAATTGTTTAATCAAGAGCTGGAGGGACCAGGAGACCCCTATTACTGAACAAACACCAATACCGACAGACCAATTATTACCGGCAGATTATGAAGCAATTCAACACTTATTTACCCCCCAAAAACATGAGATTTTTTAGCTCACAGTGTAACACGATGTGAGTTGTAGACTAGAGCTGTTTCCAAAAGATGTTTTTAACGCTTGAAAACTTGGTATGAGACATTCTAGGTTGCTTTCACTTTGGATGTACTTTAAGGCAGTGGTTTTCAACCAGTGGTCCTTGTGAGGGTTCCAGGTGGTCCCCAGCTAAATGATGGAGAGTTGGTGAACCAGATGTAACTCTTTGAGGGCATAAAAATGAAACCAAATGGACCCTTGTGGGTCCATTTGGTTTCATTTTACACTCTCAAGAGTTAAAATATTCATCATCTGAATTAGCCCAAGTCTACACAACTAGAGAATGTAGAAGATTAATGGTCATTCTGATCTTTATGTTTGACTGTTTTGTTTCCAAAATCCAGCCTGGAATTGTGGATCTTTAGTTTTGGGGTCTGTGGGGCTAAAATGTCCTCAAATGGTGATCCGTGTGGCTCAAATTCTGAATAAATAGTGGGCCCTGGTATCCAAAAGGTTGAAAAACCCTTGCTTTAAAGACATCTCGATGCCAATACTCTTGTACTTTTACTCTTGGGCTTTTAACTAACGTATTCCATAGACAAAAAAAGTATCTTAGGCTTTTAACTATAACGATACTTTTTACTTATAATTCCAAAAACGGGAGTAGTTATTTTTTTCCACAGCGCTGCATGACACAGCTTGTGGCAGTGAGAGCGTGGCAGGCTGTTGGTCACAGTGCCAGAGGAGAGAGAGAGGAG
>CM076978.1:26596021-26653521 GCA_039105355.1 Benthosema pterotum
GATAGAAAATGGGTCATGATAAGATAACGGATACAAGTGGCTGAAATGAGTTTCCTCAGACTGGTGGTTGGCCTCTCCCTTAGGGAGGTTCAGCCGTGAGGGACTCTGACTGGAACAGTTGTTCCTTCAACTGGAAAGGAGCCAGCTTAGGTTGGTTCAGGCATCTGTACGGACGCCACCCGAGCATCTCCCTGGGGAGGTCCTTGTTGCACGTCCCACTGTGTGTGTAGAGAGAGAGAGAGACCCCTTGGCAGTCCCAAGGACCAGCTGGGAGATTATATTTCCAGAGGGATTATATCTCTAGAGAGGAACGACTGGGAGTTTCTGTTGGAACTTCACCTAATGCCATTATTAAAGTGATAATACTCCGATTGATTTCTCTGAAATTGGAAAAAAATGTGGCTACTTAACAAAAATGTTGAGCACAATATGACACTGTTTCAAAATATTAAAGTACAGAGTGCCATTTCTTGCTACACAAGTTTGTACTGTAGGCCTCCAAACTAGTCGATCAGCAAACTCGTTTCTGTTTATAAACAAGACAGGAACGGGTTTGAACATACAGGGTTTCAGACAGCAGTGATCCTAATGCAACATGTCTAGTGATGCCATAGAGGAGTCAATGGTGCATGAGAGGCAGTCAGGGTGTCTGCAAGTGTCATGATCTGGCCTGCCTCTGGCCTCGCTGCTGCCAACAGTCTGTCTTATACAAATTAGTGTAGGCCTCTCTTTCTTTCTAATTAATGAAATATAGCTAGCTCTCCAAACTCCTTCTGGTACTTTTTTTTTTAATTCTATTAAGATGCACATGGACAAACGCAACAAACAGGGACAGGTTGCACTGTCAAGCCTTAGTCAGTTTGTTTTGTTTGTTTCTTTCTTTCTTTCTTTCTTTCTTTCTTTCTTTCTTTCTTTCTTTCTTTCTTTCTTTCTTTCTTTCTTTCTTTCTTTCTTTCTTTCTTTCTTTCTTTCTTTCTTTCTTTCTTTCTTTCTTTCTTTCTGTGGCACTGTATTGGTGTTTATGTTGTCACATCAATCTATCTTTATCGGTGATACAGCCTTTGATTGAAAGTGCTTTCCAATCAAGGATGAAGAGCAACATGTTAGCCATATATACAAAATGTAATTAATTAACTCGCTGTAATAATGAAGACAAAATGCACATTTGCTCTTCAATCGTGTTTGAGGGAGAGAGGAGCTGTTGAAACAAGTACAAGACGATGCGACCACTGAGCTCCTCTACCCATAAATGGAGTTCTCTATATTTGCGACGCACTCAGACTCACAGACATTTCTGCCTGCCTTACAGAGTAATCTTGCTCACTGCGTTCACGATGAATGCAGTGTTGTGTCGGAATATCAGGCAGCATAGCAGCAGATAGTTCTGGCTGTCTGCTCTGTTGTGTATAGTGTGCTCTGTCCCACAGCCATGTCTGTGTGCATGTGTCCGTGCGTGTGTGTGCGTGTTTGTGTGTATTACAATAATAAATAGAGTCTAAAGTAAAAACTCACTGACTGTTCTAGTTTCAGGGGGGAAAGTAAAGTAGGTGGATTCTCTACCTCACACAACCTGGCATCATACCCAAAAATAACCCCCCACATATAACCAACAACCACTTCCAGCAGAACCTCAGCACCTAAAACACCTTCCAGAACACAAACTCAAAGCAGACCCCCAACCTGTTCTTGATGTAGGGCCACAGACCCCCATCACAAAACACAATATCCTTTTCTTCCAAAATGTTTTATTTCTAAAATAGGTTCCAAGCCGCAGTCAAAGTATAAAGTATGTTTTTTGTGGTGATAGTGACACTATATCTACCTACTAAGGCAGTGTTTTCCAACCTCTTTCATACTGTAGGGCCCACTATTTATTCAGCATTTGAGCCACGGACCACCACTTGGTCCAAAAACTAAAGATATATTTTGTTTTTGTCCACAATACTGGGCTGGATTTGGGAAACAAAACAGTTAAACATACAGACCAAAATGACTGTTAATCTTCTACATTCTCTAGTTGTGTAGGCTAATTTTACACTTGAGTGTAACCATGAAAATGGGGTTCATTTTTACGCTCTCAAAGATTTACATCTAAACACTTTCCATCATTTAGCTGGGGACCACCTGGAACCCTCTCAAGGACCACTGGTGGCCTCCGGACCTCTGGTTGAAAACCACTGTACTAAGGCACCAAGTCTCTGTACTTGCCTGTATGTGAGGGTAATCCACGTATAACTTGAGAACCGTTAGAACCTCTGGCTTCAAATCCGACATGTGCGTTCCACACCACCGTAGGGGGTCCAGCGTGTTGTCCAGAACCGCCCCAAAAATGGCCTCTGGCCCGGGCACAGGACTTCTGTCTAGTGTCAAAAGGAAACCGATATGCCCATCCCAAAAATTCGAGACAGTGCTGGACCCAACAAGACAATCAGCTGAATAATAAAACAACGGAATGTCCGCACACGATACTCATCTGCTCCCTGTTGTACAGATACAATGTTTTGCCCCTCTGGGCTTTTTCAAAATACATGAGTATGGTAATAGACTCCTTAAATAGATCTGGGTATCCACTGGGTGTCGTCATTCAATCAGTTCATTAGAAATGAGTGGCATTCCACACTCCAGAGATAATAATAGTAAAAGCACAGTATATCGGTTAAGGGGCCATACCTTCAAGAACAATAGGTTAAAAATACTAAAATAGCTCTGTACGGACGCGCTCTGTACGGACACACGCGCACACGCGCACACGCACACGCACACGCACACACACACACACACTCTCTCTTGTTGTCATACCAATATGCTAGTGAACATGAGCACTGTTGCTTTACATGAAATGATGCCTTTTATATTGTATTTTGGTGGTTGGTGGATGTTGGTGGATGGTTAAAAGATGTACATTTAGGCCTATACATCAATTACATTACATTGTGTACAATTACCATTTTATAGTTCCCATTTGGGATCTCATCCAGGAAGGTGCAGTGATTTCCAGTTGTCCCAAACCAGCACAAAAGCCTCCAAGTAGGCCAGACACCACTGTAGAGGCTCCAGCACATCATTTTGGCATGCTTGACAAAGAACTACATACAGTGCAATGGGCACAGACTTATACTACTCTAGGCGGTAAATGCATTTCCAAATTGCATCGTTCCAAGTTTGGCCAGTGCCCAACGGGCACCGCTGCAGTGGCCCCACAGACGTCGGTCGCTCTAGTTATCATTTTGCTGAGGATCACTGTGGAGCCGTCCTGTCTCAGAAGAGTCCTGAATATACACTGGCCAGACAAGATCAGCAATAAAGACCTATGGACGAAGACCAAACTACTTCCAGCAGCAGATGAAATAGGTCCGAAGAGGATGGAGATGGATCGGGCACACACTACGCAAACGCAGTGTCAAATACCACCAGACAGGCTCTGACTATGAACCCTCAAAGAAAGAGAAACAAAGGCTGGCCAAAGAACACCCGGTGGGGGGGGGTCTCTCACCAAGAGGCTAGGATGCACATTTTCTATCTGGTCACAGATAGAAAGTAACACAAGTGGAGGACCCTTGTCAACGGCATATACTCCGCATACTCACGTTGTACATATGCCTTGTGTCAGGCATAAAGTAAAACACTGACTGTACCCCTAGCACGCCCCAGCCCAGACCGCTCTAGAAAGAGTGTCAGAGGAGGTGGTCTTACCTTGAAGTCGCAGATGCATGTGACCGTGTCTCCGATTCGCAGACACTCCCCGTCGAACTTGCACGTGTTGGTGTCGCACAAGAAAAGGTCTGTGTCCCGGTCATCGAAACCTGAAGGGTCAAAGAGCACACAGGGGTTAGCAGGGGGGTCAGCCGTTTTTACTCTGCGTACAGGAGCTCCATGTATTGTGGTATTCACACAACGCCAAAGGTCATGATATTTGATGTTTTGCCTAGTAAGCGAGCCGTTACTTTTGTTTATGATTTCGGTTAGTATAACAGTTGGCTCAGCACCAAAAAGGAGGATGTGTGTTAAGGGCTTTACAGATGGGGAGTGATAAGCACCCGTGTTATCGCGGCGATTCCACCGTGCCACTCAGGCAAGACAGACAAGAATCGCGGCGTGTGGAAAAAAGCTCACAGAATTGAGGTCTAAAATCAGATGCGGACGTGTGCACAAAACGAGCATGTGTGCAACAAACAACAGTGGACGCCGTGCAATAACGCCTGGCGTCACACACATGCATTATCGCACGGCATTTTCTAGGCACAAAAGCCGGTCCCGTTGAAAATGAACTAGATGGCGCGATTTATTACTACCCGTCTGTAAAGCTCTTAACACGTTTTTGTTTTTTGTTTTTTTCTTTTTGTACTGCCATCAAGTCTCATTCATTCATTCATTCATTCATTCATTCATTCATTCATTCATTCATTCATTCATTCATTCATTCATTTCAGCTCTCTCAGTAGATGTTATTTGTCCGGATGGAAAAGCATATACTGTAAGTCCCCTGTTACTGTTCAGGATGCCAAATTAAAAATAGCAAAACTAGCAGACATGCAAGCTTCAAACTTTGCATCGCACACTTATTTCCAGCCTGTAGCTGTTCTAACTTTGATGCTTCCTATTTGGCGGTAAGTTCGGAGCACCAATGTTGCACTGCACCGTGTTGCGTTGCATTGCGTTGTCTAGGATTGCGTTGTGTAGCATTGCGTTGTGACTTGCAAACTTGTAGATTATCCGTTATTCCCGTCCCGCCCGAATGTCCGCCTTTTCTTTTCATGACATGCCCCATAGAGACGCCATAAGAGTTGATGCAGTTAAAAAAAAGGTTATTATTAGCATTAATTTATTTTAGAATCACTGCATCATGCTATTTTCCCTCTGAGCTTATTATAAAGGAAGCTCCTATCAGTCTGCGAGCAAAGCGGACTCGTGGGCATGTTCCTGCATAAGGGAAACGGCAGGGTATGATCCGATTCAGCCCGAGTTAGGCATCTCGGATGACTCCAGCCAAGCGTCCCAAATCGAATCACGCAGTCACATGGGCATGCCATGTACAGTGCAGCTATAGCTGCAGGCTATCACTCTACCTGAGGAGGGAATCATTGCTTATTATAAACAGCAACCCACATGGCCTGAATAGCCTTTTGCATGTTCAAAGTGCACGGATACTTGCTTTGACTTGATTACAAGTGGCATCACTGAGCTGCTGATCTGTGTTTTTTTGCCAGCAGTGGTGGTACTGTTATATTTAAGTAAAATGACCAATACTACAATGTACTGTAGAATTTCTCTGCTCAATGCTGCTGCAAGTACAGTAAATGTGCTGTGTTCATAATTTGCATTGAGAATATCATGTAAATTGCTTTGGTAAAGTATTACCATCATAGCACTATGCTGCCCCCAAATATGAAATGACCGAAATGACCTTCCAAAAGACTAGGGCTCCATTTTCGTAACATGCCTTGTCCCGGATGCCGCCCAGAGTCTGCAACAAATTCCCTTATTGCTATTTTAATCCCCTTTCCTCTTCTATTACCTACTATTCCTTATGCCAACACCGTTATTTGCCACTGGAGGTGTGGTCAGAGGCGTGTTTGTCAAAATTAGCAACGTAAGGGACTGCGTGACAAATAGATAGCGGGATTTCAAAGCATCCGCTAACCTATACGAGAAGGCAGAGCCACGTGCACGGATCTGTGCTCATTGGAGATGTCCACGTGGAACAGCTGCTGCATCAGTTCAATTCATCTCCTTATTTATTGATTGTCCTATAAACAGCTGTAGATTGCCTGATGTCGTTCAGAAAGAAAGAAAGAAAGAAAGAAAGAAAGAAAGAAAGAAAGAAAGAAAGAAAGAAAGAAAGAAAGAAAGAAAGAAAGAAAGAAAGAAAGAAAGAAAGAAAGAAAGAAAGAAAGAAAGAAAGAAAGAAAGAAAGAAAGAAAGAAAGAAAGAAAGAAAGACTAACCTACAATAATTTATGTTCTCAATATACAAGTGGACCTCTTGGCCTGATAGTATACAATGCTCTGCTTTCTCTGTAAACACATTACATTCTGCACAGCTTTATCCCAATACATGTTTTATTGTCTTGTATTGTTGGAAATTGCTTTTCTTTTGGAACTTGTGTGAAAACAAGAAAGAAAAAAAAAAAAATAGAAACACGTCTCCAGCAGGAGGAAAGGAGTGTGTGTGATGTTTAGCAGAACGTGGTTGCATGACTACAGAGATCACATGTATACCAATTTGCGTGAGTTGTGAGAATTTGGCTGAAATTTGTGTGACTAATAGAAATCTGAAATTTTGTTTGAAACGGACCAATCACGCAAGCTTTGGAAGCGCATCTTAGCCAATCAGGATGGAATATGGGAAATGACACAGGTTTTTGTTGATCACACGACTATGGAGATAGTGGATACCGAACTGTGTGAAAGTGTAGACATAATCGACATCAATTTTTTTTTACATAAATTGGCCTCATGGTGTCGCTGTAACAGGACATTGTATAAAATGTGGGACAAAGTTTCAACGCTGAGTGTGTGTGCGCAAAGTTGACCAGGTTAATGGTGCCGGAGAAGAGCTGTACACGCACGCACGCGCGCACGCACGCACGCGCGCACACGCGCACACACACACACGCGCACACACACACACACACACACACACACACACACACACACACACACACACACACACACACACACACACACACACACACACACACACACACACACACACACACACACACACACACACACACACACACACACACACACACACACACACACACACACACACACACAGTGCAAAGGTGCTTTGGCCTGGTGGAGACAATGAACATGTAGGCTTTTTTCACTATCTTGATTCCCATTATAAAACCACAGCCGCCATAGCACTGCCCCAGATGAACCCTGTAGTAGTAGTGGTAGTAGTATTAGTCATTTGAGAAACAGTGACTTACGTTACAAACAATTAACCAGGCTACCAACTTTTTCTATAAGAAACACTATTTGTAGCTGAGGCACTCTTGTCAACACAAGGCCCTCTCTCCCTCTCTCTCTCTACATATACATGCTGTTTGAAACTCCAGCGTCTAAAAACATTAATATGATGGGTGCCAAAGCCGTCACGGTGACAGCACATTTGCTGCATCTTGTTGCGCTGCGTGCCGTGAATGGCAACACCACAAACAAGCCTTTGAATGCTAGCTAACGCTATTAGCCTCTGCTCATGTCACTTTTCAATTAAGCACTCATTTCCGTTGGCACTAGCAGTGACGCATGGAAACAGACAATCTAGCAGCTCTCATTGCGCTGCATAGCAACACTTTGGCGAGTAGCAAGATTGCCAATTTTCACGTTTGTTTACAGAAGCTAAAAAGCCAGAGAGAAATGACATGTTTTATTATTCACATTGATTACAGCTCTAATGCCCAAATCTCAATAATAACATGTATTTGTGTGACAACTAATGGTCAAGTTAAAGGCTCATAATGGTGACAGCTCTGGTGAGTATAGGGCAAGTTAGTGGCAAATAAATACTTACAGGGTTTTGTATGCAGAACGGGGAAGAACCTAAACCAGGCTTCAGTATAGCCGTAAAGGAAATCTGTCCACTGGGGAGAGATGGGCCAAAGCAGCACCTTATATAATAACCTAGTTTGCCTCCCAATTAAGGTAATTAAAATAAAACCTCATGGAATGTACAAAGACCTGCTTTAATCACGGCCTCGGACAGAAACCTTGAGTCTTTGTTAAGCATTCAAAACATGCTGGGGGAAAATAAAGCAAAGTCGGTCATCCAGAAGCAGCCTTTACAAACATTGGGTTGGCACCAGGTATTTGAGCCAAGCAGTGTTCAATTTGTCCCCATGTTCCCATTATAGAAAATGGGTAAAAGTAAAGTTCATTATTCTAGCCAATTATTTTTTTTTTACACTTTATTTTCTCCCAATTTAGTCATTATGTCTGGAAGAAAATCAAGCCAGATGTTCACCAGAGACGGAAGTAATTTTTAAAAAACAGTGTTCTTTTTAAGCCGTGTTCCAAATGGGATAAATCATGACATAAAAAAAATAACGGATCTCGATCAGGGGAGAAACAAGAGGAAAATGAAATGCCTGTATTGATTTCTCTCCATGTTTGCCACTGCTGCTCCCCTGCCACTGAGGAGCCTCACCAGAATGATGGGACTCCTCTGTCCTAATTCTTCTCTTGTTCCAACACTCCCCTTGCCCTTACAGCCTCCGCCCAGCCTCTATAGGAAACAGGCTGGACACAAACAGAGCTGCAGGCTTTCCTGCTCTGAACGCGGACGGTTGTGTTCATCTACTGTACAGACAGTAGAGTACAAAACAGAAAATTATGCCATCTTTCTGTCATTAATATCTGGTTTACCTACAGTATGGTACGGATACATTTCAATGTAGAAATGTGAACACAGTTTCCAAGTCATTCTTTAGCTCCTCAGTCACCAAACAAAATACTGGACCCCATTGTCACAAGCCATGCAATCGTTGTGTAAATAAAAGCTTTTATTTCAGAGAGACGAATCAGGAAAATATTGATTTCATCAACCATCATCAATGTCAACTTCAACAACCTTTCTCTGCCCCAGAGAAACCCAGTAAATATCAGACGTTCACAAGATCAGATGGCGCCCAGTGCACGGTGAGCAAATTTTGATTAGCTGCTAAAGTATTCTGTCCGCTAAAGTATTCAGTGATTGAAGCATGCCTTTGCACATTCTACAAGGTTTCTTTTATTAGTCGTAATTGGGAGACAAAATAAGTTGTTATGTAAGATGTTGGTTGTGTGGTTTATGCATGACTGCCACATCCTGTCAGTGATGGGCGCGCACGCACGCACGCACGCACGCACACACACACACACACACACACACACACACACACACACACACACACACACACACCACACACACACACACACACACACACACACACACACACACACACACACACACACACACACACACACAGACCAGAATTGCAAATGTACTTGAGTAAAGTACAAAAGCATTGCCGTAAAAAGTTACTTAAAGTACCAATAATATGAAGTCAAAATGCATACGGGAATGTATAAGGGATACGAGGGAAACGTGGCTAATGTTGAAATAATAATAATAGTAATAATGAATATACCTCACTAATTCTTTCACATACATGTAGTGAAGTCTAAGATTTGAATCTGAGATGCATTTGAGGAGAAGTAAAAATCCTGCAAATTTCACATAATTGAAATGAAATATGTGGTAGTACAGTACGTAAGTATATGTACTTTATTTACTTTCAACCGCTGAGCATATAGGCAATAAAAACAGCTGCGGCATCACATTCACAAAAAAAAAAGTGTGACTCACTTGATCCTCTGCTGTTGCTTTCCACGTTTGCATAAAGCACTTTGTGATCAACCTACAACCTGCTAAGTGATCGCATTCATAAAGGCATTATGAATGCATTTCACTTGAACTAATGTGTTGCTAAGGTCTGGGCAGACTGCAGAGTCAAGCCTTTGAGCAGGGACACAAATCAAAGCTTTTTATGCTTTTCACAACAGAAAAAGGAGGGAGGGGTCTGTTATATCAGCAGGCCAGTGGAAATACTGTAGGTTCCGCTATGGAGAGAAACAGGGGCGGATGTAACATTTCCCAATTGGGGGGCAGGAGAAAATGGTTTTCAATTACAGGAGTCAAGGAGTCAAGTAAAGCATGAATAATAACATCAGTTGTTGTTGAAGTTGCAACAGACACGCAGCATGCATAAAGCTAAAGGTCTGACTCAGAGTTTTCTGTTTTCAATGATGAAATGCTGTTGGTTTAGTGGTGCTAACTGTAGTTAGTCAGTAGCAGTAGTAGTGTTTCAAATCATTTTAAATATAAGCACTTTAACACAAGAATGACTAGGGTAGCAGTTATACCTAAAAGGCCTGGACATTCGCAGCCAATTTGACCGTCCTCACCCTCCTCCCCTGCTACAACTCAAAGAAGGATTTTCACACAGTCTAATGGGTCATTTACATTTCAATTGTTGTCGCGTGTCGGGTGGGCCTGTCTGTCTCTCTCTCTCTGTCTCTCTCTCAGCACTAAAGCTAACTAAACTTCGTCTTTGTAACTTTTCCACATTTTTAACTGTTTTTATTAGACCCGCAAAAGGTTTTAGTCCATTTAGTCATTAGTTTATCACGTGCAGCTGCGATGCGGCAACGAGGCAAGTAGCGCAACTATGTGATCTCCGTCGGATAGTCTCTCTCTCCTGTGTTTGTGCCTCATTTTGAACTGTTTTTTATATTGTTTTTTGATGCCGCAAAAAACTTGATTTGCCAATGTAAATGTCTGTTTTCTCATACAAATAAATCATTTCCGTGGAAATGGAAATTAAAAACGAAACGATGTGCCATGTGCTTGTATTCACAGATTGATTCAGAATATAATGTATAATGTATAACATGTTTATTTATACATGTATATACATGTATAACATGTATACATTTTGTTGTATTGTATGTTTTTACTTTTGTATGCATGCATAAAGCTAAAGGTCTGACTCAGAGTTTTCTGTTTGCAATGATGAAATGCTGTTGGTTTAGTGGTGGCAAAATACATGTAACGAAATATGTTGAACAAAAGTAAAAATCCCTTTTGATTGGGACATAATAAACAATAGCAAAGGAATGCACATCGAAACCACCACAGTGCTGAATGTGTGAACAATTCGTGATCGGCACATCAGGCTATAGTCATCGCAGCTATGCAAATGAAATGCATGGAATGCACTTCTAATTCTAATTGAATAAGGAATTCTAATTGAATAAGGAATTCTGTTTTATTTCCATTATTCAACTCAATAAGGAATTATGTTATCTTATCAGTGTTGGTTACGTTTCTACAATTAGTCTGTTGTTGTTGTAGTTTTTACAGACACAGTCTCAACCTTGAGACTGCATTAGTAATAAGTCCCTTTCCTGAAAACGTATGCAATCTATATACTGCAGATATGTTCGCATACTTAAAAAGAACGAAAAAAATAAGTTACTTCCACTTGCTTTTGATACACTTTGTTTTTATATCATGATGTTATCTCCTAAAAAAGTGTCTCGAAAAAGAAGAAAAAGAAAACATTTTATGCCAGCAGATGCATGTAGGCCTATCGCAACAGAATGCTTACGAGGCGAGGCATTTCCCGTTTGTATATTTTGCCATTTGCTATATTGTGGAACAATAAACACTGTTGAATTACAATCACCCTTCTTATTATTACCAATATTATTATTACCACCCACACATTATATTCTGAATCAATCTGCAACAGACACGCAGCATGCATACAGCTAAAGGTCTGACTCAGAGATGCAGTCTCAAGGTTGAGACTGTGTCTGTAAAAAACTACAACAACAACAGACTAATTGTAGAAACGTAACCAACACTGATAAGATAACATAATTCCTTATTGAGTTGAATAATGGAAATAAAACAGAATTCCTTATTCAATTAGAATTCCTTATTCAATTAGAATTAGAAGTGCATTCCATGCATTTCATTTGCATAGCCGCGATGACTATAGCCTGATGTGCCGATCACGAATTGTTCACACATTCAGCACTGTGGTGGTTTCGATGTGCATTCCTTTGCTATTGTTTATTATGTCCCAATCAAAAGGGATTTTTACTTTTGTTCAACATATTCGTTACATGTATTTTTGCCACCACTAAACCAACAGCATTTCATCATTGCAAACAGAAAACTCTCTGAGTCAGACCTTTAGCTTTATGCATGCATACAAAAGTAAAAACATACAATACAACAAAATGTATACATGTTATACATGTATATACATGTATAAATAAAACATGTTATACATTATACATTATATTCTGAATCAATCTGTGAATACAAGCACACGGCACATCGTTTCGTTTTTAATTTCCATTTCCACGGAAATGATTTATTTGTATGAGAAAACAGACATTTACATTGGCAAATCAAGTTTTTTGCGGTAGCACAAAAAACAATATAAAAAACAGTTCAAAATGAGGCACAAACACAGGAGAGAGACTATCCGACGGAGATCACATAGTTGCGCTACTTGCCTCGTTGCCGCATCGCAGCTGCACGTGATAAACTAATGACTAAATGGACTAAAAACCTTTTGCGGGTCTAATAAAAACAGTTAAAAATGTGGAAAGTTACAAAGACGAAGTTTAGTTAGCTTTAGTGCTGAGAGAGAGACAGAGAGAGAGACAGACAGGCCCACCCGACACGCGACAACAATTGAAATGTAAATGACCCATTAGACTGGTGTGAAAAATCCTTCTTTGAGTTGTAGCAGGGGAGGAGGGTGAGGACGGTCAAATTGGCTGCGAATGTCCAGGCCTTTTAGGTAGTTCCGCCTCTAAATTCATATTTAGAAATTATTACAAACGAAAAGAAAAACACAGATGACTTGAATTGCATATTTAGGAAAAGTCATGCAAGGGGGACCTTTTCAGACCATCACAGGCAGAGAAAATCCACTTCAAAATCTCAAAAACGATCGAAATGACCTCTTAGGCATTCTAGTGTTAATTTGAAATATCTTGGGTTGTTTTGCATGCCATCATGTTTGGTGGGGCAGACTGGGCATTTAGGGGGGCATTGCCCCCTCCATGCCCATGCCTAGATCCCCCCTGGAGAGAAAACGGTTATCTTCAACACTGCATAGTTGAATGTGCACTGCTTGGATTTTTCCCCTTTTTAATCAGTGACAGTATTCTAAATTTAAGTCAACGGTTCAGCCCAATGCATCTGTTCCTCCAGATGCTAGAGTATACACAAGTAAAGAAAATGCATCACTCTCCTCTATCCCTGGATTTTAAACAATGGAGGAAAAAAGTGAATATATTATTATAATTTAGGGTCTGATGCCGCTGATTTTTTTTCCGGTCCTTTGCCTATTCCGACTTTGCGTCCTATACAACTAATTATCATCAATAACATTTATGGAAATTCAAGTACAAATAAACATGAACCAATATTTAGAATAACCAATTAAAGCTGCACTACGTAACTTTCCTCTTCCTCCCAGAGCCTGCCTGCTTGATCAGGGCATACATTCAATCTTCACCTTGAGGAAAGGTCACTGCCAGATGCTGTGTCTACAGGTGAGACATGACCTTTGACAGTTTGTCCAAAAGACCTCTCTCCCAGCCTTTGTCCTGGAAGAGAGGTCACAGGTGGTCTCTAACCTTCGTAGAGTGTGTCGACCCTTAACCACACCACTCTCTGGTTCAGCGGTGATTGGCCAAATCACTGCCCCTTTCATCCAGGTTTCCAGCTATTGTCCTTGCCAGAGCCAACAGGAGGCTCCACCTGCCTTGTGTGTTCTTGAGGGATTGTAGGCGCTCAGGCCGGTTGTAGACTGCAGTTACATTCAGTCAGATCTGTTTCACAGGTTTTTTGATTGTGTGGGCTGAACTAGGGCTTCACGATTTTGGCTAAAAATAAAACCTTATTCTTAAAACATTATTTTTTGAAACCTTGATTTTGATTTTGGGGGGTAAAAGTACAAAAAAAAAGACAATCCATTCGAAGATGAATAAGTGCAAACTTCACTAGTTTTCTAATGCACATTACTCTGTTAATCAACATTAAAGTAGTCAATCATGGGTTAAGTAAACAAGTTTTTTTAGGCACTAAGCCCGGCGGTATGGGAGTACCTAGGCCCATAGGCCAGTTCTACCGTATACGCGCAATTTCTATGCGATTTCGATTAATCATGAAGCCCTAGGCTAAACATTCACACTACCATTTGCAAGTGACGCAGATCCGATCCATGCTTTCAGACTGTTTTTAACTGCTCAACCCAAACCTTCGAATTGTCAACGTGTTTGCCTTGGTTACCATGGAAACCAACAACAATCTGACATGTGTAGCCATTCTCTACCATTCCGTAAACAGCCTTGATGTTTCTGTACATTTTGAGATGTTTATTTGAACGGAGGCCAAAGTGACAGAGCACCAAAGTCTGATGACGCTCATTTCACGTCCTCCTTCCCCCCATCTGAATTCAATACCTACAAGCTCTCAACATGTCACGCTGAAATGTGTTGACACTTTGTAGATAAGCTATTTTTGGGGCGCAACCTAAAAGTCTTTAGCTATAGTGAGGATGCGGTACACAGAATGGTATGTTGCAAGTCCAAGAGTCTTAGGGGAAAGAAAGCATCCAGAACATTAGGCTGGTATGACATTTGCATTTCTTTCACCATAGTAACCTACATCCTGCACTTGTGGTCTGGAAAGGACAGTTATATAGGTAGATAGAAGGGCAGCTGGTGCTCCAGACAGACAGATAGACAGAGACAAAGGTCTCCATAGAAGACCAGAGAGACAAAATATATAACCACCCCAATTGTATAAGTTAAATATGACCTACTCGATCTCTACTACAAAGATTAAACACAATTCCATTGTATGTTTTAAAGCGAAGGAAAAAAGTCAAGGAACAAGAAAACAGTTTTCCTCTAGAGACTAGAATCCTTGGCAGGAAAACAAGTTTGAGAACTGTTAGTGACATTGTGATGCCAGTCCTCAAGTGGTTTTAGAAAACCCGGGACACACCGGCTACATAATCACCGAAACCAATTGGCGTCAAAAAAGTTAAAAAGAGTGGCAAATCATGATATTTCAGTCCGTCTCTCCACTAATAATGCAGTGGAGACAGGTCTGGCCAAGAGAAGCAGCGTCAGTCGCAGACAAACAGCTTGCAGCAACGATGCTCTAACACAATTAGAAAGTACAAAGTGGTCAAAGGGACAAAGATTAAGGAGGCAATCCGGAACTTATCCTTAATGAATAAAACGTTTATTCATTTATGGGGGCGCCGACAGACGAGAGGTTAAGGCGCGTACCGCATAGCGACAGCGAGTCCCCGGGTTTGAGTCCCGCATGGCCCGGTGGACCTTTGCTGCATTACACTTGTGTCTCTGTCTGTCTGTCTGTCTCTCTCTGTCTCCCCCTCTCTCTCCTGTTTCCTGTCTCCCTATAGTCTATCTATACTGACACTAATAAGCAAGGCAAGGATGATTAATTTATATGAAAAAAAAGATGAAATGTGCAAGATTTCTGCCCGACAGCACAGATATCAAACTGGGGTCCTGGCAATTTAAATAAAAAGTTTTAGAATCACTACTCTAACAAGGCCAAAAGCCTGTACATTTCTAAGTACTTGCACCTCATTTGAATATGTACAGATTACTACATAACCAGAAGGAGCAAAATCATTTTGCGGCCACGACCACTGGTCACAACTGCTATAAAGTGGTCACGAAAGGCAGCCAACCAGTCATACGTTTTTACTGAGGTTATGTTTAGGGTTAGGTTTAGTAGTAAACAGTGAAGGCCGCTGCTAGCTGGCCCAACGGCCACGACCGGTGGCCAACAGTCACGACCGTTGGCCACTGGTCGTGGTTGTTTACTGGTAGTAAAACAGTTGACCGTTTACACGGTCGCAACTAATTTCTAACAGCCACAACTAATTTATAATGGTGGTTGTGGCAATGGCAGTGACCGGTGGCCATCTCCACTACGAATGTCTGTTAACATTAGTTAATTAGTTATCTAAATCTGCTACATTGCAGATTTAGATCGTTATTAGATTGCAAAATGTACATTTAAAAATGCTGTAGTATGGTCAAATAGAGCAGGGGCTTTCAACAGGTGGTCCGGGGACCACCAGTGGTCTCTGAGGATCCCAGATGGTCCCCAGGCTAAATGATGGAAAGTTGGTTAACCAGGTGTAACTCTTTGTGAGTGTAAAAATGAAACCAAATGGACCCTTACGGGTCCATTTGGTTTCATTTTACACTCTCAAGACTAAAATATTCATCATCTGAACTAGCCCAAGTCTACACAACTAGAGAATGTAGAAGATTAATGGTCATTTTCATCTGTATGTTTGCCTGTTTTGTTTACCAAATCCAGCCTGGAATTTTGGACAAAAGCAAAATACATCTTTAGTTTTAGATCCGTGGGGCTATGTCATCAAATGGTGGTCTGTGGCTCAAAAAAGTTAAAAGACCTCTGATCTACACAACTAGAAAATATTAAGATTTGAAAATATAGAGATATGGCAGCAACAATGAGACGTGACAAATGCCATGTTATAATAAGCATACACCAAGACCAGTCGAGGTGGAGAATCGGTGGTGTATGGATGTTACCTCCACACAGCCAGTCACTGTATGGATCCTATTAACATGTACCACACACCCGCAACAACAAGCAAAAAAATAGAAAAATAAAAAAATAAACATCCTTAATGTCCTGAGCTTTGCTCACATCAATATCCACTTTGCAATCTCCGCTATAGCATGCAATTTTTCTGCAGTGATGATTCATAGATTTTCCATTATGATGGATAACACCCGGGCCAAACAGCAATAAGCTACATACAGTATTACAGCATTACAGCACAGTGTACAGCTCCTCGCGCCTCCACCCTAAAAGGCTCTGCCCGGCTCTGCAACGAGGCTAGCAGGCAATAATCATTTTGTAGAACATTATTGGTTCTCAAAACGCTCTCAGCCGAGACCCGGAAGGTACATTTGGAAGAAAAACTGCGAAAGCAGCAGATCTACAAGAAGAAATGTGCCACTTTGTTTTGCTTTTTCACCGTTCATAGATATTGTGGATATGCCACTTTTGATGCTTTTAGGTGACGCTACAGTTTGATCAAGTTTATAGATTTATAACGTTTAACTTTTATAACTTTTGTATTTCCTATATATATATATATATATATATTATATATATATATATATTATATATATATATATATATATATATATATATATATATTATATATATTATATTATATATATATATAACATTGGATGCCATTTACGCTGTACAACACACAAAAAAACAACAGTATTTACACAAGAAGTTAAAATATGGAGATAGGTTTCTCGCTCCGACAGACAGTGGAATGCTTCATGCAGATTATGCCCAAGTTCTAGCATTAATTAACAAACTGTACATCGATGCATTTAGCCCCCTTATGTGTGTTTTTGTGTAATCATTCACTACGGTTGATGTAAAGCCATTTGTTAGCATGCTTTATGGCATTCTAGCAGCCATTTAGTTGACGTGCGAGAGGAATTACCTCTCCCCACCTCACAGGGTGTAAGTCATGTGTCACAATGTGACACCCGCACTGTAGATCTACATTCACAGCCATTTGTGAGCAAGCGTGATGCCAATGCTGGTCACTTAATCGACTGTGATTTATATAAAGGTAGGGTAAGTGATTTGAAATCCATTGTGTAGTACCAGCCTGGTGCACTAGGGGCCCCCAAGAGTAGCTACACTATGTGAACCTGCTGCTTGATCCTGATTGGAGGAGAATTCACCCTCCACCTGGGGAACTTTTATTAGCTCCTCTGCTAACGTGGGGGAGGGGGAAACTCCATATGGCCTGCACACCTTATAATAGAGCATTTTAACAGAAAAAAATATTTTTAGGTGATATCTGACAAAAGTGAAATCACTTCCCCTACCTTTAAGTTGGTGCATATTTTTTCTATCTCTATATTGTCCTGCCTCCCAGATGTCAATAACATGATAAAATGAGTTCAGTCTAGCCCAGTCTTTTAAACAACGTATTCTAAAAGCTTGTCTATCTAATCAACTGTGTCTATCTAATCACATGTAACAAATGTGCAGTGCTCTACAATTATGTAGGGGAAACCAGAAACACAATAACAGACAGAGTTAACCAGCATAGATATAACATAAAATGCCAAAGGAGACGTCACTAATAGTACAGCATTTTATGGGACATGGAATGGGGGCCATGGAAATGTGTGGACCAGAATCTGACAAAATGTGGACAAAGGGAGAGAGGAAGTTTGCAGAAAAACAATGGATTTTAAAACCTAATACAACATTTCCACAGGGTTTAAACCAATATGAAAGATAAGATTAGTTATCTCATAGATACACAAACATTCTCTGTATTGTACTCATACATAATGTTGTAAGATACAAAACACTGAAGTCTTATACCACCACAAACCTTTTTTTCTGAATTAAGGGTGGTGTTAATATTGAGAGGTTGGAAATATGAGCAGGCAACACTTACATGTACACGTACAAAAATGGAACCGATATGCACATCCCAATAGTTCTAGACGGTGCTGGACACAACAAAACAACAATTGAATAAAACAAAGATGCCAGAGGGGCGAAACGTTGTTATGTTAACAAAGACGGGGGGCAGATAAGTATCGGGTGCAGAATTTTCTTTGTTTTATTCAGACAACACTTAGGGCCACGATTTCCTCTACATGGAACTGGACTGTTGTCGAAATGGTGCACCCAAATGGGTGCCTAAAAAAGTACCATATTTTTCAAAGACCTCGCTCTAATTGCACTCTTTAAAGATAAAAATACTGCGAGGTTCTGTCGCCCCGCTGTCACGAGTCACGGAGACGTCTCGGCGACAAGAGGGCACATACTGGACAGCCCTGCTTCTCACGCAGCACACCGGCCATGACCAAAAGGTGCTTAAATGAAGAGTGTGCTGCTTTGTCTTAAGACCTCACGGCGGTCACAAGCGAGACTACAGAGGCTAGTGTTAAATGACCAACCGTACAAAGGAGCCGCCAGTGCGCGCCACACACAGCATCTTTGATCTAATCAAACACTAAATAGGATAACTGCCTGCCAGGACTGGTACACCTCTGTAGCCGGCATGCTAAAAGCAGATGGCTGTCCGTTCCAAGGACAATGCAAGTTCAAGTGCCTTAGATCAGGGGTTTTCAACCTTTTTGATGCCAGGGCCCATTATTTGTTCGGCATTTCAGCCACAGACCACCATTTGAGGACATTTTAGCCCCACAGAACCAAAACCCAAAGAATTCTTCTCTCTTTATCTACAATTCCAGGCTGGATTTCGGATACAGGCAAGCCTAGATCTCTAGTTGTGTAGATTTGGGCTAATTCAGATGATGATATTTTAACTTTTGGGAGTGTAAAAATGAAACCATTTTTACGCTGTCAAAGAGTTACACCTGGTTAACCAACTTTCCATTATTTGGCCTGGGGACCACCTGGAACCCTCTCAAGGAGATAAAAACCTCCCTTAAATCAAGTAAGAAGAGTGGGTTTACAGCCCCATGCAATTCAACCTTGGATTATTTGTGTTCTTATTTTTATTTATTTTCTAATACTTTTGTATTATAAATTAGATAATAAGTTATTAGTGTCCATCCTACAAAAATGTTATATTTGTATACCTTAGGTTGTAAAAAATTGTCACTCAACGCCACTTGTTTATCCTATTTCATCCTCACGGGCTGCAAACGGCCCACAGGCCGCTTATTGGGGAATAGTGCTCTCCAACACAAAGCAAAGATTGCTGTCAGATTAAAGACACCTCACTGTGTACATTTACATAATTTATTTTAACGAGGAAAATAAATAAATAACTTATACTGTAGCTTAAAGCAGATGCCTTTATCCCTGGTGGATTACAGTGAGTGCAACAATAATGCTCTCTCCAGGCTTATATTGCTGCATCACCAACGTTACAGCTATGAATACAAATAGTAAACAAACAGCGGTGAAAGTCACTGCATCCAGACAATGTGTGTATCGAATGTACCCGTGTCTGCACAACCACACAGCCAAGCGCAAAGTCAACACATGAAGGTGGAGAAGGCCAAAAAATTGACATTATGTTTTGTTACACCGCAGAAGAGCCCAGACGATGCAATATTTTTGGGGCCAATGCCGATAACGATTTTTGGAAGAACCCACACCGATGTTGCCAATGTTTTGAATTGATGTTTAATAATGAACTAAAATAATAAAAGTTAATAAAATAATTAAAAAAATAAAATAAAATGTATATCAGCCAATATATCAGTGTCATCGGGCGGTATATCGGCCGATAGATCGGTATGGATATCACTGATGCTGTATGGCCGATATATGGGTCGGAATCTAGGTGAGAAGGCACTTCCAGAGAGTGACGTACAAGTGATGTACTCAAATTTAGTTTAAGTAGATATAAACAGATGAAAATAATTTGCTCCGCATTTAAGATTACTTAGAGCTGAATTAATCTTTTTCATCTATACTGATTTGAACCTGGTTTCCTGTGGAAGTTCAGATATCGTTTTGGTTTGTCAGGTGAAACCTGACTAATAAATGCCCTCAAAAAGCAAGCCAGACTTGGCTTGTGTACTGCCCGTTTTCGGACGAGCTGTGACGCCACGTCCTGCGGTTTTTGAATGGTAGACAATGGGCGGTTCCAGCTTGTTTGGGCTTGCATTTTTGGTGATGCCGGCTTGCAGGAAAAGCCTCCCGTCGCACACAGGACATAATGGACAGAACAAGCCAGAAGTGTCCATTGACACCCATTCAAAAAAGCAAGACTTGACGTTACAGTTTGGTCATAACCACAGACTGTACACAAGCTAAGTGTGAGAAACTAGAGGAGGTGATGTCTTCATTTTGTACTGCTTGTTTTGCTTTAAAAATAATGACAACCTGAGTATATTCTGCTGTTATTCAGCCCCAGGCACCCAGGAGGAGTTAGGAGGAGTCACGTTCTGACCAGCCCCCCCGGCAGCCTCTCCTTTTCAGAGGAGTAAGCGCTCCGCTTGCCACCCTAATTGTGGGCACATAAACATTAACCCGTTGAATATTTGATGCTCGCCAGCTTGTTTTCTTTAATTATTCAGCTGCCCTGTAACCTCCACCTGGAGCGAGGGGAGGGTATCGTGCAAACGGCTCCTCGTGGCGTCAGACTGGGCTGCACGCCATTGGCTGTCTGGCGCTCCCCTTCCGAACGGTTTTCACTATGGGATGTTATGGAGAGATATCGTGTAACTTTTGCCCTGTGTTTACACAACAAGACAATATGTTTGCCCATCATTTTCCCCCTCTAAATGCCAGCAGTCATCAGGCACTGGTGTTGTTTACCTACAGAAACACACTGACCTCCCACTGCATGTCCGTGTGTTCACGTGTTTGTTCTGGTAGATCACAGACATGCATGTCTATCAAAACAATCGGTGAAAACACCATCAATACCGAGAGAAGACAATGTGTTTCTGTAAGTCAGGGATTTTCAACCGGTTGAGAGTATTCCAGGTGGTCCCCAGGCTAAATGATGGACAATTGGTAACCAAATGGACCCTTTTAGATCTGTAACTCTCTTAAAATGATACCAAATGGACCATTTGGTATCATTTTATGATCTCAAGAGTTAAATTACTGTATATTAATTAATTATTTAATTGTCAAAAATCTACACATTCAGAAAACACAGAAGAATTGTTATTTTGACCGACATGTTGCCAGTTTATCTCTCCTAAATAGTGGGCATAAACTTGGAAAACATTAGTTTTGGGTCAGACAGACTAAACTCAACATCAAATGGTGGCTCAAATTCCACATAAATAGTGGGCCCTGGTGTTAAAAATGTTGAAAACCACTTCTGTACAGGGGGTTGGGGTGAGTGGTCATCCACTGTAATGGATGACCACCTCTTATGAAACCTCTTATGTCCACATTCTGGCTGGTTCCTACCCCTGAATTAGCCATGCTCTTTAAAAAAGATGTTTCAGGCAAATCAGGTCTGGTGACTTTATTGCAACGTCAGTTGAACCTGCCCCAATGACATCATCTGTTTTGCTACTATTTGTATTGGCTGGTGTGGACCAATTGCCACTTTGGCAATGCCCATCCCTGAAACTGCTGCCGTGGATATCTGTCTGAATATTAACAGTGCTTTTTATTGTTATTATTTTGGATCCCACCCGATTATCTGGCACAGAGGATTTCTGAACCAATCAGAGCCGAGACAGTTCTACGCTGAGCGATACTACACAAGACACATGGACTGTTTGTTTGCAATAGCCACTCACTGCCACTTTACTGCTACTGTATGTGGCTTATTTCTACCACATCTAATGTAATGACCACGGATGTGGTCTAAAGGTGTGAACTATTGCATCCTCTATTTCCCATTCCAAGTAAATGTGTCTTATACTGTATGTGATACCAGCACTGCTATTCCAAATCCATTTTCAGCAATGGTATAATATTTTTTCTGTGATTAGATCTTGTTGAGCTAGTCATTTGAAAGTAGTTCTCAAGTAAAAAAGAAAAAAAAAGTGTGGGCCAGAAGCGTAGCGTCCATTGGGCCAAGCGGGCCCTAGCTGGCACAGTCAAACTCTGAAGAGAGGTCAAACATCAAGAAAACAAACAAACAAGCTAGCCTATCTTAGCAGCCCGTGTGCATGCAAATTAATGTTAGCATACAGCAAACTAAAGCATTCAAGCCGTCTTTGTTTTAAATGATCCCTCATTACCATGCTGGCAGAACCAAGCACATATCGCCGCAAATGCGGATGGTGATGATGCTGATATATAAAGCCTCGGCCAGTATTTGGAAGGCATTTTTTTACGAACAGAGTCAGGCCTGGGTTAAGTTACAGTACTTGATTAAAAGTACTTTGGTTACCTTCCACCCGCGCACAAAACTGTGCACAGCACCACCCGCCAAACCAGGCCTGTTTACACACGTCTTGCTGATCAATAATGTAGCAGATTAATTAAGCATGGAACCAGTGGGAGATCGTTCTTTGACCTCTACAATGCTGCACGCTTTTGTTGTTCACTCGCATCCCTCGGCAGCAGCTGCGGAAACTACCTAGTAAGTACATTTACTCAGGTGCTTGAGGCAGTTTGTGGTATACTAAAGCGTTTTCATTTTTAAATGCTTCTACTTTAGAAAATCCTTCAAAAACAAAATGTGCAATGCGTTGTGAGCCTTGCAGAGCGCATATTTTTCTGACTAATATTTTCTACAATACCCCCATTTGGTGTTACTAAGAGCTGGTTGATCTGCTATTTTTGAAAGAAATCTGAAAATGTTGCACACGTCTTGTATACATAACATTTTTCACTAACATCTTTGCTTCTGGGGGATACCTGGAACACCATATTTCCAGATGTGGCACAGACAAACACAGATATTTCATATAATGCCAAACACAGATATTTGGCATTAGGCCTACATATAAGAATCACTGACACAGAAACAAAGATTGTGCAGAAAACTTCTAGGATTTAGAAGACATTTTGTAGAATCACGTCAAAATGGTATCAACAGGGCCGGAGAGGCTGATATATGTCTTGTAATAATAAAATCCATAAAAATAGTAACTCTAATGCACAAATGCATACAATTTGCCTTTGAGATGTAGTGGAGTAGATACTACTAGTAGGTGCTTGAGCACAGCACTTGAGTGAATAATACTTCATAATAACACTTTCCATGACTATTTATTGTAAGCATTTCCAAGCGTGACGGAGCATATCGTCTCTGTCGGGTGGAAACCTCATGTCCAAAACATTTCTTTCCAAGATTAGAGTCCTCTTGCAGAATATTTTCAGCTTACTTTTGATGCTTTTGTGTGACGATGCTCATACGTTAAAAACAAAACAAAAACACCAACTGTTGGTGGAGATACAGTAAGAGCTGCTTTCTGCAAGTATTACGCAGTGGTATTGGAGAGCAGACGTTCACTTATGCTTTCAGGTTATTGTGCCCACTTATACACACCTGGCTAAGGTTACTCACCTCATCTAACCCTGCCATTCCAATGACTGAGCATTGCTTGACAATATCACTATAGTTACGTGTAACTTAATATGATGCAATACACAGTACAGCCTCACACAAAAACATCAAAAGCAGCAGATCAGCAGGGGCTCTGGTGGTGTGTAGGTAACAGTGTTTTTATTTTATATTCATCATTTTCTCCACACTGAACACTACGGAGTGAAGAGGATTGAATGAAAACTTGATGGAAAGTCGTGACTTGTGCTTGATGCTATGGTCTACTTGCCGCTCCGGGCGACGTTGTACCTTGAGTTGACAAATGTTCCAGTCAAGCCATCAAAGTGGCCTTTTGGTGTCAGCCCATATCGCTTTGGCATCATACACACATCCAGATAACAAAAAGAACAAGCACAGCACAAGGTTAGGGAGGTTTTTGACTGTCTTTGGGGGGAGAAAAAGTTTAGATTAGAGTCACTGTTGCAAATAAAATATTGCTGTGTTTTCTAGGATATAGTCGCTATAGGAGGACTATAGGAGTTGCCATGCGACTGAAATTTGTGAGATGACGTAAATCTACGTTTTGGATTGTGTGTTAATCAATTAGCATAGGATGGAACAAAGCAAACTATGTTTTTTGTGAAGCATCTGTGTCATTTTAGATTTTAGCTTTGCTGTTTCTGGTTGTTGTTTTGAGAAACCTCTTAGGCTTTATGACAGTGCTTCTGAAAACTAGCAAAGGTCACAGCGTGTCACAAATCACTTCGCAATTACCGTCCTTTTCCCTCCCTCTCTCTCTCTCACACTCAGTCTTCATCTAGGAATGGTCATGGGGGTAATGGGGGGAATGCCCCCCTAAACGCCCTGACTGCCCCACCAAACATGATGGCATGCAAACAACCCAAATTTCAAATTAAAGTGCTTGTAATTAATATCATTTGAAACACTAAGTTACTAACTAACTACAATTGTCGCACCACTAAACCAACATCATTTCATCATTCAAAACAGAAAGCTCTCTGAGTCAGACCTTTATCTTTATGCATGCTGCGTGTCTGTTACAACTTCAACAACAACCGATGTTATTATTGATGCTTACTTGCCTAATAGAAGTCCTGTAACTGAAAATGGTATGGGTGCGACTTTGCGCCACAGGCGATGAAGTCGCCCCCATACCATTTTAGCCATAAACCCCAATTGGGAAATGTTACATCCAGGCCTCTCTCTCTCTCAAGCATAAAAAGGTCCAAAAAATATTTACTTTTTAAGTTCTGTGCCGTCATTTCACATGGAAAGGGAGCAGGGAACCTGGGTCACATTAAATATTTAAAACTGGTGGCGGTGTGATTTTACTGTGAAGGAAAATTAATCCTTTTCATCCGAGGCCTCCTTTGAAAAAAATAAAATAAAAAAGCACCCAAGTCGTACAGGCAGTTCGCCAATTAAGGCAACTTTTGATCCCTTTTTGATTGAACCTTTGCTGCCATCGCCTTTGTCGCATAATTCACAGCTCGTCTTCCCAGGTCTGCAGCCTTCTGCCTTTTTTGTCGAGGCTGGCAACGCTGTGGCGCCTCTGCATGGAGGGACTGCTAGAGTCGCTCAACCTCCGCTTTCCACAAATCTCCGAGGCAGATGTGCCGTCCTCTCTCCCAGACTACCGGTAATTCACTCCACTTTATGAGATTTGCAGTCGTTCGCGGCGCGGGGCTTTGTGTATCGCCTGTGTCGGCTGGAAACCTCACACGTTCAAAACCGTGACTTTTTTCTTTTTCAGGGTTCAAATTCAAAATAAGCAAAGGCCTGTTCCAAAAGTGAATTTCCCCATTTTCATTTTTCTGATATATTTAAATACCTTTAAATACCCTTAAAGGCAACTCGGGTCATGACAATTCCATGACAACAGATATTTTAGACCAAACAAATCATTAAAAAGAAGAAAAAAATATCATGCCCTTTTCTCAGCTTTCTGATAAATTGTTTGGCTAAAAAAAATGTTTGTTGCTGTGATTGTGGCATTACATGATTTTGGCAAGTCTATGAGGACAATGAACAGGTAATTTGCTTCCGGAACAGGCACTCTGACGTCATTGTTTTCGCTGGGGACCCCCTGGAACCCAGAGTTGTTTCATGTGGACTCCAAGAGCACTAGAGCGAGCGCGGCAGGCGAAGCCCTCGGGGTTTCTGCATTAGGAATAAAACGTCAGTAATGCATACGTTAGCTGTTGCTGGACGGCAACGAGTGGATCCCATCACAGGATTACACAGATCTTGTCCTATGCCAACTCCCAGGAGGAGGCACTTTGCAGGCAAGAAGCCTTTTAAGGGTGTGTTCAGGATGGATGCTACACTATAGCAGTGTTTTCTGTCTGTGGTGGTGATGATGACACCCGGATTTACCAACAGGGATCAATAGTTGTCTGGAGTGTGTGTTGGGGTGTAGGGCGGGGGATTTGTCTGTCTGTCTGTTAAGACGAAATAACAAACTTAGAATTGTCTTGTCTGATAGAAAAGTGGTTTTCAAAGGTTTTTTTTTCATATAAAGGTCATTCATTCATTTCAATCGCAAACCTCCATGTCATGCAATTTAGCCTCCAACAATTCCATGTTCTATTGATGTTGGTATAGGAGATGATTTACACCATCTGGACTTATAAATAACAAGTAATAAAGTCATCCTGCACGCATGCATGCACACATGCGTGCGCACACACACGCACAAACACATGCTTGTGCATATCACAGTGTAGTGGTAGGATGAAAGCAACACGCTGCTGATGCCAAAACATCTTTAGACCTAGTTCATGTTTGATCAAGATGAGCACCTCGCCTCAAGAGGCTCTCCACTAGCAACACAGTTGTCAAGGACAGAAAATCAGCAACCGCACAGCCTTTCTAATCAGGCCAGCAGACTGAAATCTAATGCCAATCTTTGTCAGAGCAAAATTAAGCACTTGAACTCCAGCATGCCTAATTCTAGGAACGGGAAGCGTTAACCCCTCCAGAAGAAAAAAATACATGCCACAGCTTGTAGATGGAGTAAAGTAAGGATGTCCTGAGGATGTCCCGTTTCCAATCCGATCCCGATAACCACAATTTCTGTGTTAGCCTATGTCGATACCCGATTCTGATACCAGTGTTGTGATCCCGTGTTGTGGCTACAGCTATCTATATCTGGAGTTGTGTTTCAGACTCCAGTCCTCACTTATATGTATGTGCACTTGCAGTTTGGGCAACTCAGAAGCAAACTCCACATCCTGCAGAATGCTGGGACGTGTGGTTGACACTGTGGAAGGTGACAGATTATTGTGATTTTTTTTGTAATTAAAATATTCTATTCTTCTGAATATACATTACTAGAACGGGTGAACAGATGATTCTTTTTTTGACCCTGCAAAAACTGTATCTTAAAGAATATAGTTGTTTGTGTAAAGTTTTGAATATCTGGCGGTGATTGTTTTGTTTCATGATTGTATATTATTGCTTATGATTGTAATTGTAAGTGCCTGGCTGTACCTTGTGCTGTTTGCATTTTGTACAATGCAACCACAACATTGCTGGTTGATGCAATCACTCTACAATACTTCACCATGTTTTTGTGCTATGACAAAAATAGATACAACAAAAATGTACATTCTCTAAGAAAATTCCAATGGTAAACTGTGTTATTTCAACATTGATCTCATATAACATAAATGAATATAGAAAAACTACAGAGCTGAAAGTCTGTTTTCATATTGCTACTGTTTGACGAAACCAAGGAAGTGCATTTTTCACTGCAATTGTTTTTGGTTTTCTGACTTCTACCTACACTTGCAACGCTCAGCACAGCGTCTCGGTCGGCTAGCGCCTCCCTCTGCGGTGTTTCAAGTGGCTCAAGTTATAGTATAATATGCACAATCTTTTGCTTCTATTAGTAGTTTATCTATGGAATGTCCATTCGGTTCAGTTATACTATATTACGTGAGATCATGTTGGTTGGTGGTTTTCATCCCGTGAAGCAACAGGCGGATTTGGACATGCCTCCAAATTTTTATTTATTTATTTATTTATTGCATCCAAAGAGCCTCATAAGGCTGGACTGTCAGTGTGCAAGCCGATTCTGTTGTTTATGGTCTGAAGTGGGGCTGTGCACGGAGGAAGGGTATTCAGCATCCAGCCGGCACTATTGAGCTCAGTACACAATAATGACAAGACAGACACCACTGCTTTCAATAATGGACTATTCACTGTATGTAGCCTGTATGGGAATGACTTTGGGGAAAACAATGAACTGAGCATTCAGTCTTTCAACACGCTTCGTTCTGAAACACAGTCGCTCAGTGCTTACAAAGTGGGAAATATACAATTCAGTCCAATTTGTCTTGGGTCTGACTATGAATTCAACAGTTTATGTTTGACAACATACGCCATGCACATATATGCAGAATGGGTGAACATTTGTGGGAAAAGCAGATGCAGAACTAGTATAGAGCCCTGGGCCACTCCGGTCGAATGTATAGTAACAGTAATTCATTAGAATAGTGTGTATATTTGCCATGTATTCTGAATCTGATTACATACAGTATCTCTGTATCTATCTTTCTGTCTGTCTCGCACTCCTCCTCGTTTTTTCCGTGGTCTCTCTCTCTCTCTCTCTGCATCTCTCCCTCTCTGTACGTACACACCGCGCACACATACACACACGCGCACACACACACACACACACACACACACACACACACACAAACACAGAACATCATCTTCTCAGCAGTTATAAGCCACTGGTGTAGCGTGCACGAGTATCTGCGTGTGCGTGCACACACACACCGCTTATTTATTTATTTTTTATGGTCTTGGCTCCGGAGCAGCCAGGGAGAGAGATAGAAGGAAAACAAAGTTGACTGCGTGATGGTCTATAAAAGAAATGTCCGTCCACATAGCCACAACACAACATCACATCAGACACTGACACTAAATGAAACTGTACAGATACAGTATGGCCAGCTCTGCTCAACCCTGCCTGCAGCTAAGATGATGCCAAGACAATACAAGTCAAGAACACCACAATTGCTTATACTTATCCAACCGATCCACACAGAACGCTTGGCTGATTCTAATCTCAGCGGACTCAACCTTTTGCATTTCAAGGATCCCACAGTTTGAAATGAGTTATTCCGCAGAGTCCATGGAATATGCCTATGTCAAAAGTGGGGGTCTGTTGTACGGACTGATTCTAGCCTATAATAGTCTTATTCCTATACTGTAAAATTGAGGGTGTGCACTGTCTGTAAAAGGGTCCATTTGGACGGTTTCTGGTCCCTGGACCCAATGGTGAGAAGGAGAACCCTTGGATTACACCGACTATAGGCTATAGTGGCATTTCATAATATGACAGCTGGTAGAACATAATAGCCTATAGGTCACATTATTCAAGCTCCATTATGATATTATGGGCGAGGTGGAATTCCTCCAGCTTATTGCCTGTAATAACTTCCAGAATGGCATTTCCAAGTTTCAGGCACACAAGACAATACTATGTAGACTTAATGAGCCAATAAAGAGTACAAACAAAACCATTATATTAGCCTATCACCCGTGTGAATATACAGGGTGGGATATCATCGTCTGCATTCTGCAACATCACAGTGGTATCACCCGATGTCGATTGGAATGATGTATCCCTTGTACATACAATAATGGGCTATAATTAGGCTATTCAGGCATGAATGGTCTATGTGAAAGAGCTACGGGCTATAATAACACGTCAAGGAAACCCCACACTGTATTCACCCTGCAGTGCTATAGAACCGATATAGCCTATAATACAGTAGAGCGCAGGTATAGCCTATAGTGATAGCCTGAAAAGGCTCTTTGAACGACAACAAAACTGAGTCTCATATACCTCAGTCATATTCTCATATGGGTGCATGTGGCTTCATGACAAAAGAAAGAGGACCCGACCGATCTGCAAGCAAACAGCACACCGAAAGAAAGGCCGGGGCAAAAATAGGCTACTAAACTTTAATTTGCCCCTCTATTTGCTTACATGCATCCACATAATCTTTGAATGGATAATGCATGGATGGATTGGCATAGCACAAAACTGCACGTTGGCCACTTTAATGCAACTACACGAATCGGAACTGCACAAAAAAAATCCCGGTGCAATTATCTGCATGCATTGCAATTAGGATGCCCTGCGTGTCTTTTGCCACCAAATTATATAGTGCTCGGAATGGTGTCCCCCAATCCAACTTGCTATTGCAGCTATACAGTCCATAGTGTTATTGCACTGTCTGCAATTTAAATATTCACATTTTATAGCCAGTATAAATCCAATATATCAGTTTCTAGTACGATGCACATTTTTATTTCCAGATATGGGACAACAGATATGCCAATTTTATTATTTATTTATTTTTAAATCCCATTCCCAGATGTCCATTTTAAAGATGCGTGCAGATTTCTACACCCCAGCGCCCCGTCCCATGTGTAATAATGATTAATGAAGCCTCCCCCAAAATATTAGGCTAAAAAGCCCCGTGCGTCCTGCAGCCCGGAGCAGAGGAGTCTGCACAGAGATGCTACAGAGAAAGATAGAGAAGACGGGGGACTCCATTCTCTCTATTCTGTCTGAACAGGGGTCCGCACAGAGCTCATAGAGAGTGGTTTTCAACCAGCGGTCCGGGGACCACCAGTGGTCCCTGAGAGGATTCCAGGTGGTCCCCTGCAGCTAAATGATGGACAGCTGGTAACCAAATGGACCCTTATAGATCCGTAACTCTTGGGATCGTAAAATGATACCAAATGGGCGATTTGGTATCATTGTACGCTCTTAAACATCTGAATTACTTAATTTCAAGAATGTACACAAAGTGGAGGGACTGTTATTTTGACCAACATTTTGCCAGTTATCTCCTAAATTGTGGACCAAAACTTGAAAATCCGTAGAATTTTTGGGTCCGAGAGACTAAACCCAACGTCAAATAGTGGTGCTCTCTAGCTAAAAATGCAGAAAAAAATAGGGGGCCTTGAAATGAAAAAGGTTGAAAACCTCTGTGATAGAGAACAGAAAAGAACGGGCGGGGATCAGTCTCACTGAGAAGAGAGGAGAAACGGGGACTCCGTCGATCCTTACCGGAGCAGTTCCAGCCCGTGGGCGTCTGGCAGTCGCTCAGGGAGGACGGGAAGGCGCGCAGCTGCTCCACAGGTAACGTGGCGAGGAAGGAGACGAGCGTGACCCACAGCCAGCCTCCCACGGCCCGGCCCCAGCCTCTACAGCACTGCAGCCCCACGCCGTGGTGGTGACCACCACCACCACCGGGTTTCCGGAGCGGTGCCAGCAGCGCCGCGGACACGAGACCCATACCGAAGGGGGGAGAGCCGCGGGAGCTCAGCGGCAGTGCTGCTGCCGTGCAGGGGGAGGAGGATGATGCCTGCTCCGGTCCGAGGAGGAGGCGACACGCACCGGCAGCGACAGCGACAACTCCTCGACGGGTCCCTCCGGCAGCAGTCTCAGCGGTGCAGCCTGATGGGCGCCTAGCGGTGACCGGAGCATTTTCTTCCGTGCGAGAATGATGCGCGATGCCCCATGAAGAGAAAGTGCCACCGGGTGTGTTGCTTTTTTGTTGTTGTTACAGCCTCGTCGTCTACTACAACACGCACCAGACCAGCACTATACTACTGCACACACACAATGATGATCACCTGATTTACTCAACCTCCCCTCTCCAAAAAAAGAACACAACACAACCCCGGGGTGGTGGTGGTGGTTCCGTGACGATCGTTACGACTGCTGCTCCCAATCCGATCCAAATTCGATCCTCTGCGCGATGCGCGTGATCCGGTAGTGATCCTTTTAATTGGGTGGCCGCGAGAGGGACCGACAATTACCGATATGAAATAGTAGAGGTTGAAGGGGGAGCAATGAAGGAGGAGGTGGGGTGTGTGTGATGAAGAAGGTGGATAAAGTTGCTCCGAGGCAGGCAGGCTACAACAGTAGCGAGGAGAAGGATGCTGAGGACAGGACAAAACAGAAGCGATGCGGGGTTTAATAAGAAGAACGCAAAAAGGAGGGTGGGGGAAAAAGATGAAGAACTCTAAAGAAATAGAATATCCTTCAAACTATGAAAAGTGCAGAGAGGAGAGGACGTACGGCGTACGTGTTAATAATAATATCCCAAATTGAACGAGTTGTCCGCCTGGCTGGCCGTACATACAGAGAGAGAAAACAAGTCTTGACGTGCGGAGTGTGGACGAGACTTGGTGAAAGAATTAGATCCAGAAACGGAGCAGAGTGGAGATGCTGCTCACACGACACGGTCCTCCCGCCGACTGACACCGACTGGCTGTGCGTTTCACTGTGGGCTGCAGTCTGTCTGCTGTTTGTGTGTGCTGCCGAGAGACTCCTCCTGCAGCCTCTCTCTCTCTCTCTCTCTCTCTCTCTCTCTCTCTCTCTCTCTCTCTCTCTCTCTCTCTCTCTCTCTCTCTCTCTCTCTCTCTCTCTCTCTCTCTCTCTCTCTCTCTCTCTCTCTCTCTCTCTCTCTCTCTCTCTCTCTCTCTCTCTCTCTCTCTCTCTCTCTCTCTCTCTCTCTCTCTCTCTCTCTCTCTCTCTCTCTCTCTCTCTCTCTCTCTCTCTCTCTCTCTCTCTCTCTCTCTCTCTCTCTCTCTCTCTCTCTCTCTCTCTCTCTCTCTCTCTCTCTCTCTCTCTCCCTCTCTCTCATATCACCATCACCTGGTTTCTGGCTTTGGTTATGACCACGTGATGCAAACAAACTGGGGGATGGGATGTTCCCCCTTATCTCATTGGCAGAGTTAAAAATGAGAGAGAGAGAGAGAGAGAGAGAGAGAGAGAGAGAGAGAGAGAGAGAGAGAGAGAGAGAGAGAGAGAGAGAGAGAGAGGAGTGAAGGAGAGATATGGAGAATATCTGAGTATCACTCAGCCTACCTAGTGTCAGGACTTGGGCACAAACTTAAAAGCTTAATGTAGCCAATACTTCATCTCAGGAGTGTGACGCCTGCCAAAAAACTGATCTACAAGCCTATAGCACACCTTGGAGCATAAATCACGCTTAAATCAGTGCTCCGCTGAGGAGGATATACTGTATGTATAGGCTAGTAAAAGGACAGAGGATGCACTGAGCTGTAATTGGCCAGAAGAAGCATTTAAAAAGGGCTGGAGGAGGAATCGATTCGTCCAGCGGGGCTGTGGGGATAATTGCTCTGCTTTGGAGACGGCACTGACCATAATATTGGCTGTCGTTGATGTCAGGGCAGAAACCTCTTATGTCCGTGTTTTAACTCGTTAAGATTTCCGTAATAAGTCGACGCACTACTTACCTGATCAATACCACGCACCAGGATCACACGAAAGCATCAAAAGTAGCAGATCTATGCACTTGAAACATGGTGCGAAACGTTTCGAGCCTGACGACCTTTGTACATCGAGTCGAAACGGTTTTGGACATGAGAGGTTTTCTCGCGACCGCTTATGCTCTGCCCTAGAGCAGAGAAGAAAAAAAAAGAACAACAACATATCAATAGTTATGTGTATTTTTGGACATCATCAAACGTTGTCACATGGGGGATCGCCGGATGCAGCAACATGATTCTCGGTAATTGATATGCCCTCGGCCATGAAAGCACCCCGGCCTGGAAAGAGGAAAGCCTTGGGGGCTGGTAAAAAAAAGAAGAAAAAAGGAGAGAGGCAAAGAGGTCATCCGTCCACCCACCCGCCCGTCCCAACAAGCATGTTTCATACACACTTGAAGTCACTCCCTTTGAACTGAAGGGAAATCGGAGGCCAGCGCTTAAGGGGAAGCCCGTGTTCCAGCGCCACACAAACGGCCCAGTGTTGTGGAGGAGGCCCTCGGGCCGGGCCGCTGCCAAACGTGGTGTCAAAACTCAGCCAAACATGTTTTGACCTCGTGACTGGCGGTGTGAAAGCAAAAGCCTGCGCTTTTTTTTCTTGCCTCGCAAAAACAAGGCACGGCTTTTATTATGCATGGCCTCCTTGGAATGGTTTGAGATGGAGATCGTTATTATTATGGGATGGGAATAGCACCCAATCTTCATCGCACTGCCCCAGCCAACGGATATGGCACGTCGAGCACTTTATTGATAACAGCGATGCAGGAAACAGGAAATGCACACAATGTTGTCGGCAAAGTCCACCAGGAAGACCTTGTATGTCCCAGAAGCTTTACTTTTGAGTGAAATAGAAGGAGAAACAAATAATCATACGTGTGTGAGTGAGGGAACTCTCACTTCTTTAGACAAGGGCTGTTCAAAAGCGTGTTGACAACAACACGTTGCTAGTAAAGGAGTTTTAATATACCGGTAAATGTCTGTGCATTGACTTCACTGTGTCCATGTACATGACGTTGATGTAGACAAGACATTCTTTATCACTGCATAAGCATATGAACTACAAAGCTCTGCAAGCCCGAAGTGAAGTAGTTAACACAGACTAGACTAGTGGAATGTAAGGGGTTTACCGTATGCGTGGGTGTGGTTGTGCGTGGCTGTGTGCTTGTCCAAAGCAGAGCCAAGAACAACGGTACATTAGGCCTCTCTCAGTAGTAGTCGTAGAGATAGCAAGGCCATTTCGTATGCCATAATCGTTCTCAAATCATGGTTGGCATCACTGCAATATAGTATTAAATGATTTGTAATTTTATTAGGACGGCACTGATTTGAACAGTGTTAAATAGAGTGGTTAATATTACCAGGGAGGAATGAGAGCAGGGGGAAGAGAGACATCTTGTGAGTGTGTAAGAGCTATTACTGTGAGCAAGAGAGGAGACTTACTAATTAGCAGAATGGAGGCCGACAAACACAATGCAGCAGTGCAATAAGGATTGTTTTGTAGTAGAGCACATAATGTGGATGCAAAGTGAGCCGTCTGTCTGCAATGTCGGTATCCTGTCGGTGGAAAGTGACATTTACTACTACCTAAGTAACATTTTGCGGCACTTTTATATTTCTGATTTCCGATATTTTTACTTCTACCGCAATGCATCTCGGATTGTACTTTTACTCCATTGCATTTATTTGAAAACTTTATCTGGGAACCCATCCTCTGCAGCACTAATTCCCCATTTAGAGAATGGATGTTGCTCCGTTCACTCCCCTTCAGCCTTCCTCTTCCGGTGGTGTGCCTTTGTTTACATTACTATTGACTAAAACAATCTGCTGTGGAGCTCTAGCCCTTCTAAACCCAACAGGTTTTGGTGTATCCAACTTTCTCCAGTGAACATGATTGTCTGTGCTTATCATTGTCGGGTGTGAGGGTGCTCTGTCGCTGAACTAGCATCTCCTAGCGGCATCTCGCGTTCAACAGGACAAATAGGGTGTCATGCCCTCCCATGGTGAAACTCCTCGCTGTCAGATGGAAAGAAGCGGCTGTAGTGACATAGCCTTGAGGTTGCTCCGTTCTGCGTATTTGAAATGTCACTTCGCAACTCAGTCTGGACGGAGGCTGCTTGACTCACATTTCATAACATCTCGTTACGTAGCGGCTAGCGCCACCCATTCCATGCTTCTCACTTAATATTACTCTGGCTTGAGAGTAAAAACCTTCTACAGTATAAAAAGTTCAACAATCGAGTAGTCTGCCTCCAGGGGACGGTGGTGAATTCAGCAGGCATTGCAGGACAACAGTAGCTGCACATTGCACATTGATACGCTGTCAACCCAGTGTTTTTCCTCAACCCAGACCAATGAGAAGCTTCGGCTGCATTTCAACTTCATATGTCCCGCCTACCTGGGGAATAGGCTGCTGTCCAGACTGATATGTCATTAGTCATGTTTCTTCAAAATCTTCGTGGCTTGATTGTAATCTGGGGGAAGTATGTGTCTCTGACACCTCAGGCCGGATCCCAGGATACCATCCTTGTGTCCTCTGCTTGGGTCGTTTCCTTGCACCCTAGCCCTGTCTCTGAGCGAGGAGGCGGCGAGAGTAGAATCGACTGCTGTTTGCTTTAAGGAATGCAAACTCTGCCCACAAACAAACATACCAACAAAAATGAAGAGCTGTACATTTAAAATATGTGAAATCTATATGTGAATAAAAATGCAGTTATCCTTGAGATGTTCCAGTAAAACTTAAAATTTCATGCATCACAGCAACGCTTGGGTCAAAGTTTTGTAAGTTACTTTCTGAAGTACTTACTACTGCATTTAACCCTTTAAGAATGGTTTAATGTTTTAACCTTTCCGTTATATACTGTACTGTATAATATTAGAAGGTAGGTCAAGATGTAGATGCCCCAGTCTTACATGTATCAGAAGTATAGCATTAGGGATGTCCCAATACTGTATTGGTATCTGGAAAAGTATCAGATCAGCCCTTTTTTTGTCATATCGGTTAATATCGGTATCTGCAATACTGTATCGGTACCAGGAAAGTATCAGTATTGGCCCTAATTTGTCATCAGATCATTCCGTATTGGTAAATATACCAGTATAACTAGTGATCCGACACAGTGGTAAAGGGTTGACACTATGGCAGGTAAATAAATGTTGTGGAATTTGCTTTGGAGTTGCCCAAGTGCACATTTGAGTGAGGAGCGCTATTGTAGTCTGCTATATCATTCTGCTATTTGGTGGACTTCATATAAGATCTCTTTGCTTGGGACAATTTAATTGAGTCCTTTTTTTCTTAATGCATTTGCAAAATGGAAAAATGATCGGGATTGGATAGGGAGCAAAAAATGCGACCGGGACAACACTATATAGCATAAAGACATTTTTAGGGCCATTTGCTTGCTTTGCTTGAACAAACATATAGTGCAAAGCATATAAAACCAACCAACAAATACAAAAAAACACAAAGATGTAATTTCTTTATGGCAGTGCATGGGTTAACAGGCCAATTAACTCTGTGTGAACTTTAAATAATGGCAATTCTAAATATAGAACAAAATGTCTCAGACCAGCCGTTTGTCATGAAAAGAGGTTCTCGCTTGGTGCTTTGGCTTCAGACATCAATTAACTTATTAACTTCAAAGGTATAACATAACAGAGCTTCATTAAATGCTCTTCTCATGTTGATATACAGTATAAGGATGGACCGAGAATTTTTGTTCTGCCCCAAAGATTAATCACAACACATTAAAATGTAAGCCTTTTGGGCGTTTTATAAGGCTGCTGAGAAATGGCACAGTAAAAGATCAAGCATGCAACAAAGCCAGATAATAAACTATGCTTAGTTTCTTTTTCACCAACTAGATTCAGTCTCGATGTGTCCTGGAGCAAGACACTGAACCCTGCAAACTATACCCTCGGTACCTTGCATGGTTCTGCTAACATTGGTGTGTGAATGGGTGTATGGGATGTTTTGGATAGGCGCTTTTATCTAATCTTTATAATAAAATGTTTTAGTCAACAAAAAAATAGATATGTCCACCTAGTTAAGCTTATTTGCCATGCTTCATAGAATGCAGTTGAACGTAACGGTCACAAAATTATAATTGACTGAAAAAGTATCGGCTGAAGCTGAAGCTTATCATGCCCACCTTACTAATGATTACAATTCTTATCACATAGAGATGAGAGAAACAAAAAGAACAAAGGCAAAAGGAAAACTGATTTTTAACAATGCTGTGCTCACCAAATATCAATAATACCCAACAAACATGAAAAGACTCATTAGGCTTCGCAGGCTTGCATGCGTTATAGTTGTTGTGGTATTATTACGTTTATTACTGTAACTCTTGTTATTCATGAAGCGGTTCTCTTGGAACGGGTTTGTCACAAGGTACTGTGCAGAGCAGCATATATAAAGGCATAAAAGGTACATTAAATCCAATTAAAGAGACATTCCGGGACAAATTAATAGCAACAACAAAGCAACCCTTCACCCTTTCTCCACATTATCTCCAATCCACACAGGCCTAATGGCTCATAATGCTCACTCTGTATACGGTAGGCAGTGTCATTTCAGACTAATGCGTACCTGCAATGACGTCACCACTCCTTTCCTGTAAGAAACAGGAGCTGGGCTTGTGTAGCTCTCACAGCTTACATGAGTACCACTGAGTCAGTGAAGAAAGTTTTTAAAAATACAAAATAATCACATGAATTAGAATCCTCTTATTTCCATATTTGAACACTGTTCTTCTTTAATCTTTTTTACAATGTATATTCACGCCCATACTTCAAAATACTAATATACAGCGTCATCACACAAGAACGAGCATCAAAAGTAGCAGATCTAGATCTGCTAGATCGAAACGTGGCTCAAATCGACACGTTTTGAGTTTGTCGATGGAATTCTTTTTATCCAAAAGAGAGAATATCAATTTTGTGGAACTTTACTTGAATATTCATTTCTCATTTTACAGTACTTCTTTGTCTATGCACAGGCATTTATACACTAGGTACACATGCACCTTCATACTATAGTTACTGAGTTTTTAGACATAAGTTATTACAAAACATATACCGGTAAAACAGATATGGGTACTTTGAAAAAGCCTGACAAAATTACGTAAACGTCTGAGAAGACTTGTGAAATGCAGACTAATATAAGTATTTTATGTTTCTCTCATAATTTAGATAGTATATTTAGAAAAGATGGCACTATTTTTGTTCTTTTACTCAATTAACATTTCAAGTACTTCTACATAGTGTCGTTGATGCTAAACTTCTGCCAAAATGCAAGGTCGTGTGTGTATGTGTGTGTGTGTGTGTGCGACTCAGTGTCATGGTAGACACTCAAGTAGAGAGTAATCTGATTACTAAGCCGTTGGTTGAGCTCTCCGCTGGGTGTCACCGACACTGCCAGAGTTGCCGGGGTAAGGACAGGGCGGGACGGGACAGGACAGGACAGGAGGGGGTTGGGGGTGTGTCGTGACAGCGATGACACAGGGTGTCCTATGAGTCACAGCGGCGCTGAACACACCGGGGGGTGATACTGTATTTTTGGGAATCTGCTGTAACTGTCACAGTGAACACTGTGTAATGCACCACTCTACTGCTGTGCTGTGCTGGGTGGCAAGGCACTGTGGCCACAGAGAGCAGGAGAGTAAGAATAGCATCACTGCTACTGCAGCTGGGGGTGTATGTATGTGTTACTTACATACCACTGGTCCTCAACGCCAGCTTTGTGCAATGGTGGGGGAAAAAAGTGTGCAAATGTTTTTGCTGTCGTGACTAGATTCTAGTTTCTGACGCTAGACTCTAGTTTTAGATTCTAGCTTCTGACTCTAGATTCTAGTTTCTGACTGTCCGTGAGTTTTTGACGCTACATTCTAGTTTCTGACACTAGATTCTATTCGACGATACAGTCTATTTTATGACACTAGATTCTATTTTTTTCTGAAAAATCTGTTCCTATGTCAGTGATGCTCAACATATTTCATGCCCAGGACCCCCACAATTATCTATATTTGGCTGCGGACCCCCATCTGAAAACATGTAGGGATTCCCCAAAGGCAAAGATTTGAGTTGAACAAATCTTAATATATTCAAAGATTTGCACCACATTTTCACATTTCTTTCAAAAATAGCAGAAGTACAAGCTCATAGCACGCCACTCGGTGGTGTGCTATGAACTTGTAGATCTGCTATTTTTCAATAGCTGAAGTATAACATAATGCTTTGAACACCAAAACACGTCACAGTACAGAAATGGTTAAAGCTATATTGTGCATTATAATTATTATACATTATAATTATCATTATAACACAGATACAGGTACAATACAGGCCTGTCAATTATTATGAATATTATTCTTTTAACCATTAGTGTACTGAACGCGTTTTGGTGTTCTAAGCATTATGTTTTAACTATTGAAAAATAGCAGATCTACAAGCTCATAGCGCGCCACCGAGTGGCGCGCTATGAGCTTGTAGATCTGCTATTTTTGAAAAATCGTGAAAACGTGGTGCAAATCTTTGAATATTAGAAACTAGAAATCTAGACAGGACACAACCCAGATAGCAAAATGCATTGATTCAACATTGAATTTTGGTTGAATCAATCCAAAATGCATTGATTCAACGTTGAATTTTGGTTGAATCAATGCATTTTGCTATCTGGGAATGGGTTAAGCACCGCCCTACAGTCACAGCCCACCGGGAGAGCTCCCGGAACTCCTTATGTCCAGTCCGACCCTGCGGTGGTCACCGAAACTCCAAACTCTGTATGAGCCTTTACAGCAGGGATGGCAAACTCAAAACAACGGGCCAAGTGAAAAAAAAAAAAAAAGATACAAGCAGAGGGCCAAAGCTGCCGGACTATTCAACACACTTTGAAGCTATGAATGCTATGTATGTCCATTAATAAAAATAAATGCAAAGACAAAACCGCATGCATTCAAACCTGGAAAATGCATTATTAAAGCCCAGTTTCCTGTTCTATGATCCTCACCAAGCACTGCTTTCATATAAAATGAAAAGTACGTTGTACATCATTTGAGTTGAGAAAATGAAACAATTACTTGCACTAATGTCTTATCGTGGGGTGTGCAATATACCAGAGGGCCAGTTCTAATAGTCATTAAATATCAGGGGCGGATGTAACATTTCCCAATGGGGGGGGGCAGAAGAAAATGCTATGGGGTCGGCCTCATATGAAGCTGCACCCATACCGTTTTTGGTTACAGAACTTATATTAGGCAAGTAAACATCAATAAGAACATCAGTTGAAGTTGCAACAGACACACAGCATGCATAAAGCTAAAGGTCTGACTCAGTTTTCCGTTTTCAATGATGAAATTCTGTTGGTGACACAGCTGCAGTTAGTAGCAGTAGTAGTGTTTCAAATCATTTTAAATATAAGCACTTTAATTATTTGAAATATCTTGCGTTGCTTTGCATGCCATCATTTTTGATGGGACAGACTGGGCGTTTAGGGGGGCATTGCCCCCTATGCCCATGCCTAGATCCGCCATGTTAAATATCATCCCGCGGGCCGAACATAATTCATTCACAAGGCTAATTTTTACACATGGGGTCTTGAGTTTGACATATGTGCTTTACAGCCTGTGTTCTGAAACGATTACTTTCTGGTCCATTTTCCTGTCAAAGAACCATATGTATGAGCCACAGAATTCTAAGGAGAAACTAATCAAGGATACATGCCTATTCATTAATTTGTTCATGTCAGAAAGACAGACTGACATTTGTCAGGTTGATTGATGTGTATGATTGAACTTGACATCACACATCAACCAAATGGACCCGGTCAGGGAAGTTGCATATTAATAACCAAATGACTGCGTGTAACCAAAAGTACGGTAACCAGAATCGAAAAAGGAGCTCAATAACCATTCAAATGAAACAATTGAAAATGAGACACAAGCAGTATTAAAGGTTAAGCATAAAATTATTATTGACCTTTGCAGAGTGTTAAAGCAATTGAACATTTATATGAAAAATAATAACATAATGGGGGGGGGGGGGGTTTAAGTCCAGTTCAAAGTCAGTCTGAATCAGTCTTTGAGAGACAACGACGGCGAGAGCTGATCGTCATCGACACCGACTGGGAAATTGAGACCAACAGCGGCGATCAGACAGTCATCATTGTGGACGTGGCGGTGGAGAAAGAAAACGTCCCACAGCAGGCTCCAAATGTATTGGACGGAGACCTGAGCATAACAGTCACCCAGCGTGCTGATGTGCTGCCTCACGCACTGTCCAGTTCACCTTCCAGCCTTCTGCCAGGATAATTGTCCCCATCAACAGCAATGTCCTCCGATATGAGCAGTGCTACTGCTATATCTGTGATAAGCCAGCTTCACAGTGTGAAAATTGGACCGTCATTGGGGCATGTCACTCTAACAGCCACAAGAGTACCCGCGCATATATACAGTATGTGGTGTAGCATACAGATACCTGTTGATATAATTAAAGGTAGATATAATACAAAATATGTGTGTGTGTATATATATATATGTACTATATATTGTATATATAATTATTGTAAATGCTTATTATTGTGTATGTGTAGCAAACTGAGATATCTGTGTCAAGCCAGCTTCACAGTGTGAAAATTGGACCGTCATTGGGGATACCTGTTGATATAATTAAAAAGGTAGATATAATACAATACAAAATGTATATTGTTGAGATTACACACACCCACACACATATATATATATATATATATATATATATATATAATATATATATATATATATATATATATATATATATATATATGACAAATATATTAAATATAAAAGGACAAAGATCAATAGTTAAATGACTCCCTCTCACCTCCCATCTCTCCCAGTTTTTGGAACACACTTTGCAAATACCTTGTTAATTAATTTGTACAATATAAATAGTTTAAAAAAATGTGGGATGGGGGGTGCCTTTAAGTCCAGTTCAAAGTCAGTCTGAATCAGTCTTTGAGAGTCAGTGGGTATCAGTCTCAGATCAGACTAGATCACCTACTACTACTAGGACTGAGTGGGAAAACGGAGCTTGTTCTGTTGGGATTTCCTGGATCGGCTCGCCAGGTTCTGAACCGGCTGGTTCCAGAACCATCCAAGGTGTGGTTCCTCTCTAGGGCACACAAAAAACCTGTTTCAAACCAGTTTCAAATTCTAATGTTGTACAACCAAATGGGGGTGGGGCAATGATATATATATATATATATATATCAAATCAAAGATAAATCAAGATAATTACAAAATAACTTGATGTGATCGAGATCAAGTTACCTCATATTTCAAATGTTTCTATTTTAGCATGATCTTAATATTTTAGTACTTAATCTTAATGTTTTAATCATCTTAATATTTTCAATCATTCATTTGAATTCTCTTACCCTAAAACAAATGTTATGGTTTGATTGTTTGGCCAATCACACAAACAAAATGATTCAACTAAAAGCATCCTCCAAAATGTCATATCAAACCACATATAATGAAATCAAACATAAATCAAATATTTGTAAATAAACTCAAAATCAAATACAAGCTTGCATCAAATAACTGAACCAATGAACAAACCAATGACACCAAGCCAAACTAACTCACCGCTGAGCGGAGTAAGATCTAATCCAAAGTTGATGTGGTGGAGAGGAGAGGAGCTGCTGTGCTGCTGGCAAACATTTCGGCCATCTTGCAATGGAGGGTGAAGATGGGAGTGGAGTGAGTGAGAACTCATGTGTGAGCGGGTTGCCAGGTTGGTGGGTTACACTGTCATGAGTGGAGAGGTAAGCGGGTTGCCAGGTTGGGCTCTGGGTTACACTTACAGTATGTATTGACATATTGTCAACTACTACTCTGTCTACCAAACCCCTGTATCTCATGTGTCATGGTATATAATGATTGCTATACGTTAAACAGCCAGTATAGACAGAGACAGACAGTGACAAAAAGGTTGAGGCACTTTGGATAATACATAAAAAAAATACATGATTTATCTGACCAATTGAGGGTGTGTTACATGTCGGTGCGCGCACACACACACACACACACACACACACACACACACACACACACGCGCGTGCGCGCGCATGCACACCCATAGTACACAAAGTATGATTGGCATTAGAACAAAGAACATGTGTGGCCAGATGGTGGCAGTATTAAGTTCACACATTCAGTTCACAACCCTGCAAACAGGTGAATTCACATGCTGCCAAATAAATATGTTTTGGACCGCCAGGCTCTAACTTTAGGTGCATTTTCTGTTGAAATAAAATCATATTAGGAAAAGTAGGTGGAACAGAACAAGACTGCACTTTAGTGCTTTCATTTTAAAATGGACAAACGTTACTGCCAAAATCTAAGCTAGGTAACCACAGACCCCCATTAATAGAAATATTGATATATAAATAAATTAAAATTTTCATCCCCGGGACAGGGGTCATCAAACTGTGTCTGTACTCTGACAAAATGTGTCCAGGGAAAATATTTACTCAATACTAAACTCAAATGTGTGCCATTCAGTTTATTGTACTTGCGTGGACCCCCTTATAGCTCTTAAAGTGCACATGTTCTGTGTGTGCACATGTAACACCAGCGATCTAAGATAACAATAGAAGAATAAGAAACCTAATTCACCTGCAGCAATTATAAATAAAATATTACAAAAGGCAGCTGTGCGGCTATACGATAGAATGCTATGATAAATGCACACGGATGGAGGGTACAGGTGCAGAATAAGATGATCAATCAAAAAGCAAAAGGGAGACAACTTTTCTATACATTATGTCGTCGCTCGCTGTTGGGCGGAAACCTTCTTTGGCTTTTAGATGCCTAAATGGCAATTTCTAGACGGTATATTAGACATCTGTTAGATTAAAAAGTGCTCAGTGATTGATTCCAGTGGAATAGGTTCTTTTTTATGTTTCCTGAAAATGAGGGTTTTTGGACATATACAGTAAAAGGTGACAGCAGTGACATATTGCTCAGTAAGTTTTCTCTCTGTCTCTGTCTCTCCATTTCTTCATTCCATTTTCAGGTTGGGATTGCCAATTTGAATCAGTAGGAAGAATGGAATAGGTAATTCTCCTCCAAACAGACTAGCCCAGAGGTTTTCAACCAGTGGCCCGGGGACCACCAGTGGTCCCTGAGAAGATTCCAGGTGGTCCACAGCTAAATGATGGAAATGAACCAAATGGACCCTTATAGATTTGACACCGTCAAGAGTTGAATTATATTTAAACATCTGAATTACTTGATTTTCAAGAATCTACACAATTGGAAAGTGTAAAAGAATTGTTATTTTTAACAACATTTTGCCAGTTATCTCTCCAAAATTGTGGACACAAACTTGAAAATCCTTAGTTTTGGGTCCGAGAGACTAAACTCAACATCAACTGGTGGTGCGTGGCTAAAATTCAGAATAAATGATGGGCCCTGGTATGAAAAAGGTTGAAAACCACTGGACTAGCCTACTGCACTACCAGCATAAGTCAATAGATCACTCCAGTTGAAAGTTCTCAAATAAGACACCATGGTGTTAAAAAAGACCTACATATTTTTCTTTGTTCAAAGCGGTTACTTTTCAGGATTTGAATGCAGTAAAATTAACTGATCTACAAGCTCAAAATGTGGAAATTGAAACCACCTTGTGGATTTGCTACTTTAAAGGTAATCATTATTTACGGCATGGCTACTAAACAATAACACAACCAAACCGTTATGTTGACCAAAACCAAAGCAGAACTCCAACCCAGGCACTCTGGCAATCAATGGATACAGTTGACACTAGGGCATTAACGACTTGAGATTTTTTCAAGTCGACTTGTCAGACAGTCAAGTCGAAGTTGTATCGATTTATCGTTTTATGGCGTGGGGGGGGTCCGTCGTGGACTCGTGGTGGTTCCCCGAGGGGGGGTGGGGATCAAATGGTCCCGCTATATGCCGGCGCAGTGCTTATACAAAACACATCGCGAGGCTACGCATGGCGCATGTGGCAAGCTTAATATGAAAACAATATTGGCACACAGCTGCACATCGTCCACTCCCAGGCCAGCCATAAAAACACATAACATTATCAATACGCAGCAGCCCACACGTTAGAACGCAGAATATGATCCATTTACATGTAGCCTCCTCCTCCTCCTCCTCCTCCAACACCACCATCGCGCCGCTTTTCTTTTATGATTCATTCAGTAAATTAATGAGAATGACGCGGACAGAAGCATGCGTCCCGTGCGGTAGCCTAATGCGAAACGAAGAACAAGACGGTCACTGTAGCACGGGGAGGTGTTGGTTGATGAAGTTCTGTATTCCTCTGACACTGTTTGCTGTTCGATCTGATCCGTATGTACGTAATGATCAGCTGGAACGCCGCGCGCCCAGAGCACAAGAGCGCGCTGCGCATGCAGCTGCATAAGATTGGTAAGCCTAAATTAAAGCTCCGATAGAGTTGCAAAGAAAACTTCAAAGGAGACTTCTGTCCGTGAGTGACAGTAACCAATGTTACATTTGAATTATATACACACTAGGGCTGGGAATCGATCCGAATTCCCTAGATCGATTCGATTTCGATTCACAAGGTCACGATCCGATTCGATCCACGATTCGATCCGATTCGATTCGATATCGATCTGTTTACAGACATAATGGAAATAAATACTGTCCAATAGACAAGACGGCCCCATATGTTGGTGATTGTATCTGTGTATGTGTAAGAGGGACACAGAGAGAGAAGAGTCAAGTATTAAGTAGGCCCTACTGTAATTTCCGGATTATAAAGCGCACCTGAATATAGGCCGCATCGGCCAAATTTAGCGAAAAAAAAACAATTGTGTACATATACAAGCCGCACTGGACTGTTAATTAATTACCATAAGTAAGGTAATTACCATATGTAAGGGTTCTTACTTCTTGCACAGATGAGATTGTCGGCAACGAAATGGTGTTTGAGAAGCATCCTTTTTATTATTTAAACGACTTCAAGAAAAAAAATGCATTTGTAGGCTATAACTCATTCAAGTGTTTTAATCTATAGTGCACAGAACGTGTAGCCTACTGTGCCGTGAACTGTATTGTTTCAGTCATACACGTGTAACATTTAACTGCACGTGCTGTATGTAATTATTACTTTGGTTCAATAAGTAGCATTGCATCTCCGTGTATGTAGGCCTATTTATAGTTTTAATTTAACGGATGGCACGGCATTCTGGCCATACGCTGGCTGAGGGCTGCAACGTTGATTCACACGGTAGTAGATATACTCAGGCGCGGATTGGCACATATTTTCCCACCGGGACAATTTTGCCTTTGCCAGGCCACCCTGGGGGGGTGGCGCAGGCCACCGGGAAAACTCCCTGTACTCCAGATGGCCAACCCGCCCTTGGATAGGCATACACTTGTTGTATGTACTCTACGCGGGGAAGGAAGCGACACGGACACTTTACAATATGTCCAGAATCCAGACCGAGGGTATAGGCTTGGGAAATGACCGTGCGTTCAAACTGGAAGACAGTTGTTTGTTTTCCCGAGTCGCTTTACACTCGCACGTGCGAGCCCCTTCATTGCGACACGCAGTGGATATAATACTCATTAAAAGTTAGCAGCGCCGCAGCAGCCCAGCCTTTCGAAACCCGTTCGTGATCGTGGATGGATGTTTTGACACTTTTCCACGCAGTCAGGACCCACTGCCAGACTTGAGAAAAAGTTGCTTTCCGCATGCGACCAGTTTTGGTGAAAGATTTCTCGCCGCTAGTCATCCAAGCCTGTTTTCAAAGTGCCGAAGTGCCACTTACCAGGGGCTGCAGGTGCTTCGTTGTGCCCCCAGGAATCACGGCAGGAATCGAGCACGATTTCACAGAATATATGTGCCCTCATGTTGTCCAAAACGAGCTTTTTTTTGGCATGTGTTTTTTTGGCAGCGGCGGCGACGCATTTAGTAGTGTCTGTCTTTTCTATAGTGCGCCTCCGCGTAAAAGAAAATGGTGCCAGCCGCCTGGAGAAGATCGATCCACACATTTTTTAATCGATGTCGTGTTTTTGAGCGTGAATCGATATCGGATCGCTGGATCGATTTTTTGAACACAGCCCTAATACACACGCGTCGCACACAGAGAAAGAAAAAAGGGGAAAACAAAGATAAATGTTTAATTCCTCCTCTTTCCTCCTTTCCTTCGGAGGAAGGGAAAAAAACAACTTATCGACTCGGGCTTTTTGGAGTCGACACGTGTTATGCAAATCGATGCATCGATGTATCGATTTTTTGGTTAAAGCCCTAGTTGACACCACTAAATTAATGGACAGCATTTCATACAAAAAAATCTGTATATCCCTTTAATTCAGAAAATGTTGCTACAGTAAGTATAAGAGCCTGACCAGCATTTCTGTCTTTATGAGTTCATTTTAATACATGCTGCATAGGAATCAAAGTCCTATAGAGTGCTACAAACAGGGTCCGGAGTGGCTACTTCATCTCCTTACCATCTCATTACCATGTTACAAGGAAAAGTCCTGAATTAATTAGAATATACTTGAGTAAAAGTACAAACTAGGGCTGCAACGATACATTTTAACAACGATTTGACATTTATCAGGTATCTAGGCATGGGCATGGGGGGACAATGCCCCCCTAAATGTCCAATCTGCCCCACCAAACACGATGGCATGCAAAACAACCCAATATGTTTCAAATTAAAGTGCTTATATGTAAAATGATTTGAAACACTACTACTGTTACTAACTAACTACAATTGTCTCCCCACTAAACCAACAGCATTTCATCATTGAAAACAAAACTCTCTGAGTCAGACCTTTAGCTTTATGCATGCTGTGTGTCTGTTGCAACTTCAACAACAACTGATGTTATTATTGATGCTTATACCTAATATAAGTCCTGTAACCGAAAATGGTATGGGTGCGGCTCCATGAAGCCGCCCCACATGGACGATATTTGTTCATTCTGGCAATATGCTACGATTCAATGATCTAAATTAGATACAGTAACTATTTAACAAATACATTAAAAATGTGTGAAACATGTGGTACTGTGTTTTTTAAGGGAAAATGTATTATAATGGAAATAATGGATGTAAAAAACAGTGATCTGGCATCTACTGTAGGTGGACATTGTATTTACATTCGTTACACCCCTAGCACAAACGTAAGGGCATTGAAATGTACTCAAAGTAGGCCTACCAAAAGTCAAAGTATTCATTATGCAAAATGACCCATTTCCAGTTTTCAAATGTATAACAATGTTTTGGAAATAGCAGATCTAATTTATAATGTGTGTTTTGTAATAATACTCAAAATCTACAAAGTAACTATAGTTTCACGTAAGTAGTGGAGTAAAAGTAGTGGAGTAAAAAGTAGTGGAGTAAAAGAAACCACAGTATTTGAAAGAAAGATAAAAGCACATTAGTTATGCTGCTCTACAGACAGGGTCCAGTGTGGCCACTCCATCTCACCCGGTAAGGATTTACCGTTGCTGTCATGGCGCCGTGCGCCGTGGCCCGGCCCGCTGTCACCATAAACAAAGGCACAGACCATCAGAGAACACGTTTTGCTGTCATGCTTTACAAATCATCACAGCAGCAGTCCAACATTACACCGCCTCCCCACAGGAAGCCCCACAAAGATGCTTAATGATTCTTCAATAAAAAAAAACAACAGCAACAATACTTTCATCCCAAAAGGTTTCCATACTGTACACACTTCATTTTATTTATCTGTCCTCTTGCAAAGCAATAATAACTCATAACTCCTGGCTTGTGTGCTGCTGCTATTGTGCTGTCCGCTGTCTGCACTGCAGTATAGTGTAGGCGTTTTTTTCCCTTTCTTTTTTTTTTTTTTTAACTAAAAGCTCAAACAATGTGGGCCGAGGCCCACTGGTTTTATGAACCAGTGGTACTGGATGCTGTACAGTAAGCGGGCCAACAAATAATTGGCCAAACACAGGAGTAGTTCCCAAAAATGTCTGTGTAGAGTTTGCATGTTCTCCCCGTGTCCACTCACAAAAAAAACATGCAGTACGCCTAATCCTGGCACCCGTTATCAACGATAATTCACAGGATGACGTTTATTAAGCCGAGTTCCTCAACAAGCCATGTTGTCTGGGAGCCGACCCATCACGATTGCATTGATAAGACGAAAACCCAGCAATCCTCGATCAGCATGGCCAGTTGGCCACCTTGTTTAAAGCCCTGTGTCAGCGTGGCGACGTGCCGGAGGTTATGTTGAGGATTAGGTTTAGATGTGGGCGAGTATACAGATCAAAACAACCGCACTATAGTAGCCGAAAATGCGTTAAAACAGACTGCATTCGAGGGTGGAGCTAAGGACACTTATCAAGTCAGACGGCTGGCAGCCAACATGCCTGGTCGAGGATTTCGGCTTAATAAGCAGCTTTCTGGGAATACGTGCTTGATTTTCGGTAGAATCTGGGCAGGATCTAGGCATGGGCATGGGCGGGGGGGGGGGGGGGGGGGGGGGGGGTAATGCCCCCCTAAATGCCCAGTCTGCCCCACCAAACACGATGGCATGCAAAACAGCCCAACATATTTCAAATTAAAGTGCCTATATTTAAAATGATTTGAAACACTACTACTGCTACTAACTAACTACAGTTGTGGCACCACTAACAGCATTTCATCATTGAAAACAGAAAACTCTGTGAGTCAGACCTGTAGCTTTATGCATGCTGCCTGTCTGTTGCAACTTCAGCAACAACTGATGTTATTATTCATGCTTAATTGCCTAATACAAGTCCTGTAACAAAAAATGGTATGGGTACGCTATTTTCTCCAGCCCCCCAATTGATAAATTTTACATCCGCCCCTGTCCTGCACTACATCCTACCAGGGTTAACTCCACCTTTCAGGCGATAAGAAGCGGTTTGAGGTCTCAGTTCGGGCCTCTCCCAAGGTTTGGCGGAGGGACACCTGCTGCTGCTGCTTGGGTGTTATGCCATATCCAAATGACCATGAGCCATGTAAAACAAATATAGACCATGTGAACTACAGCTACACGTTGCTCTCGAGAATGTTTTTTTTTTTAACTTTTGAACCAAGAAATAGAATCAAAAATTGATTCGAATCAAACATTGATTCTACTTGGTCCACACATCTTTGTTTTCAGAGGCAACAGTGAAGCACTGGGCAGACAGCTAGCACAACACTGATGGAATGGAAATACTTTCATTACAGCAATAAATGAAATATCCTATTGTGTTGTAACTTTTTGGCAAATGTAGGCATGTATATTTATTAAGTAGTTGCGTAATGAGCAGGTCAGGCGTTCATTATCGAGAAATAAATCCCTTCAGGATGGTTAGGCATTTGACAGGCATTTTTTTGACATGGTTTTGGTCAACTGAATCAACACTGATGTGCAGCAGCTAGCTCTCAGGGGCGGATCTAGGAATGGGCATGGCGGGGGCAATGCCTCCCTAAATGCCCAGACTGCCCCACCAAACATGAGGGCATGTAACACAATTGAAAACAGAAAACACTCTCAGTCAGACCTTTAGCTTTATGGATACTGCAATTGCTGCATGTCTGTTGCAACTTCAACAGCAACTGATGCTATTATTGATGCTTAAATGCCCAATAAAAGTCCTGTAACTGAAAATGGTATGGTCATGAAGCCGCACCCATACCATCCCCCCCTAATTAGGAAATGTTATATCCGCCCCGTTAGACTCTAGTGGCATGGTGATTTGTGACATGAGAGGTGAGGTTGACACTTGGATGTTGAACTGGACTTACCACTTCCCACTGGGTGGACGGATGGATGGATGGATGGAGGTTATGGTATAATGAGGAGAGACACACAGCACCGCTGTGATTGGAGCCACCGCCAAACTGAAAGAGAAGAAAGGTCAGTCTGCTAGGCTGCTATACTGTTGGGGTGGGCAAAAAAAAGATATGCCAATATATATCGCAATTCTTAATGGCATGATATCAATATCAAATCACCAGGTTCATTTTCTTTTCTCATATATTTATGTAGGCCTATTCATTAATGTGTTCATGTCAGAAAAACTGATTGATGTTATCAGGCTGCATTGATGTGTATGATTGAACTTTCTGTTATCTATATTGTTTAAAATTGCTTTAAGATGTTCTGGTTGATTGAACTTGTGGCGAAACACAACTTGATGACATTTTTCTTTTAGCACCTATTCTGAAAATGGGTGGAATTACCCTTTAAAATGTTCTAGTATAATAAAAGCACAGTCATTTGTGTGTGTGGGGAAAAAGCGATATATCAATATACTGTATATCAAATCGAATCGCACCATGATTAAGAATTGCAATATAAATCCATTCAGAACCCTATAAAAATTGTATCATATCGTGAGGTAAAGTGAACCGTCCCACCCCTACTATACTGCATAAGTGTGTGTGTGCGTCTTCCCCTTTTAAATGACACAAACTTGTTCACTACACAATTGCAGGCCGTTCTGCATATTCTGCATATGGTTAGCCTTCGATGCTTTACTGGGTTTTACGTTTTCATGACAAGCCCAAAATAAAATAAAATAAAATAAAATAAAATAAAATAAAATAAAATAAAATAAAATAAAATAAAATAAAATAAAATAAAATAAAATAAAATAACATGTCAACTGGGATGCCTGGGAAAATAGTTATTCTTACAGTGTTAAAATATCTAAAGATTTTAAAGTTTTTTTTTCTCCCTTTTTTTTTCTTGGAAAGAGCTGAATCAATAGCATCAAGAGACGTATGCATTGTATTAATTTTAGATTATACTGTATCAATGGCTCTGGCTTCCTATGTCAACATTCTATGTTTCCAGGACGAGACAGGCTGCAGTTTCTAATGCATGTAAAAACGGGACCTCTCTGCTTGACACTTGGAATCAAGGGTTGGATTGGTGTGGGTCCCTAGCTTTAACTGGCTGTTTTCACCAGAGGCATATTCTCTTGAAGTCTATGAAGGTTGTACCCAAATCTCTACCCAAATCTCAATCTAGCCTACCCTGATTAAAGAGAAAGAAAGGCCACATTTCCAACTTAGAACAATAGGGGAAAAGTTGTGGCTTACTCCGCTATATAATATAGCGATACGGTGTTGCCCTCTCAGCCCCATAGAGGTGCTATGTCCCCAGTGTGTACTTGTACATTATGGCTAGATGATGTACATCAGCCGCCTCATGCTACAGAAACAGCAGAGATAAGGCTCCTGATCTAATGGGCCACATGGCCCGACTTGTTGGTTCCCATACTCGATGCTCTGATCTTCCACCTTGGAAGTAGGTCCAGAGATGAAGCCACTAAAAGCCAACATCTGTCTACTGTTTCACTTATTATACAGTTCAAACAATATAAACTGTTCGCTTCGCACACTTAAGTGTCAAACCCGTATCAGACTTTTAGAGCTTTGTACTCGTTCAAAAGACATGGGATTCAGAACAGACAAGGGAAAAGGACAGAATGGAATAAAATTAGACGAGAATAGGAACGCGGCGTGCCCAAGATAACTTTGCGTGAATAATAATGCCGTACATTCAATGTGCAGTCATGGGTGTCTATAGTGGGCGTCAGTGTGAATAATAATAATAAAAAAAGGCACAAGAGAAAAGAGAACACTTTGCTTCCTTGAGACAAAGCTATTCAAGCATGAAAACATCCATCACGGACGTCCCAGTGCGCTTTTCACCCGCTGGCTGCTTCAATGGGTGAATGATGAAACATCTCTCTTTCTTCTCTCAGTCACGGCAGATTAATGCCTAATTGATACTCAGTCATACGATGTTGTCAAAAAGCTGAAAATATCCCGATCTACAAGCTCACACGTTGTGTCGTGTTGTGATTTCATAGATTGGGTCATTTCCAGGTAAATACACCATCGCACAACATTGTACAGTAGACTGAGCAAAAATATAGCTGCAAGCAATAACACAGGACCAAGCAAGCAGCTAAGGCTACACACACACACACACACGCACACGCACACACACACACACACATTAGGCTGAGATAACCGGAAAGTATTTTGGCAGGGACTGACTCCGATAGGCGGTTTCCTATCTAATACAGTCCTACTCAATAAATACATAAATAACCAAAATAAATAAATAAAAACAAACAAAAATCTTTTGTGCCCATATATGGAAATCTCTGAGCACTCGCTCCTTCTGTGGTGATCCTGTTTATTTTACTATAGTTTAAAAAGGAGTAGACTTTTTTTTACTGAGACAAGTTTTGTAATTGTATGCCAAAATGGGCTTTGTAGGTGCTATATGCAAGAACAGAGACTTTGAGCCATGTGATGTAAGTCAACTTGTGGATGATCAATTACAATTCTTATCCACAGTAAAAATTAGACAACTCAATATCAATTGAGCTGTCTTGAGGTCAATATCAATTATCAGATACTGTATCAATATTTGCATTCAAAATAAACCATCTTCTGAAGTGTCACTGTGCCTTACGGTTGATTGAAAGAGGCCAACTGCACAACAATGACATTTAAAAATATGCAGTAGTCTGACTTCTATCAACATCTGGTCATCTTCAGCACAAATGCTCGCTAGAAAAGTGTTTTGTTACCTGCCAACAAACCTGCATTGAGTTGATCACCACAGAGGCTTCAACCAGTCCTTGAAGAACTTAATATGAAAGAGCATGAGTTTGGTCCATGGACAAAAGACATGTTTTTAAATACAAAATGACACTTTTGTTTGATCAGGGACCAACTTCCCCCGAAGTCCACCAAGAGTTGCCAGGAATACAGTTTAAATTAAGATCAAATACATGCTTTAGTGTGTCCGTGAGCTCATTACAGAAACTTTTAGAAACATTATGCAAGGTATATATTACCAGAGCTGGATTATGAAGTTGCATTTAACTTCCCGCTTGTCTCATTTAGTTATGTATTGTTTAAATGGATGTGACTTTATCTAGGATAATATAGTGCAGTGGTTTTCAACTGGCGGTCCTTGAAGGGATTACAGGTGAATGATGGGAAGAATGATAACCAGATATGGAACCTTGTAGATCTTTAACTCTTGAGAGCTTAACATGAAGCCAAATGGACCCTCTCAAGAATTAATGTTAAACATCTGTATTACTTAATTTACAAGACATCTACAGATTCAGCACAATTGGATAATGTAGAAAATTGTTGGCTGATTGTTATTAACATTTAACCCTGGTCGGTCGACGGACGCTCAGGAGCGTCCGCCGACCTACGTCACTTTGACACGACGTCACTGTCGGACTTCTGGGTGGTCTCATTTTAATCCGGAGTTGTTGTAGATTTCAACCAACGTTGGTTTGAAGAGAATCGACCACTTTTTCACATAAATATAACCCTTTGAAGTTGACATAAATATGTACACGTGTCCAAATGCGTAAAATCTGTGCGTATGTGTTTGTTTATCCATGTGTTTGTTTATTCTCTTCTCCGATGTGTCGTCGGTTCCATTGCTTTTCAAAACAAGGTTTTTACACCAAGGATGAGTCAAAAAGCTAGTTAGCTAGCCAGCATTTGGCTAGTGGGAGGCAGTTACCACGTCGTAGACGTGTAGGGATGTGACGTAGCCGAATCCTCCTTCAGAATCTCCACCGTCCATCCGCCGTCTATATACACTCTATCATGGCCAGAGTTGCGACATTGAGGGGCAGGGACACAGCCCATAGACTCCAATGCATTCCGTGACTTCCGGTTGTCCCCATTGTCAATAGAAACTCTATGTAGAAGAGCTTGGACTGGCCCCATGAAGTGAACGCAGGTAACGTACCTAACGGTTACGTGTTCCCTCAGCTCTGCACTTGAGAGAGCCACAACACACACACGAACAACACACACGATGCAACATTTATTTTTATATAATACACACATGTGAGGGTGTGTGTGCGCGCATCTGCCCGTGCGTTATGCGCAAAACAAAGACAGATCGATCGATAGTGTGTGAGGGAGGGAGAGTGTGTTAGGTCAGTGTGTTAGTGTTAGTTCTTTGTTTGTTTGTTTTTGTGTTTGTTTTGTATATGTTTTTGTGAAAACATATAATATAAAGAAATGCAAAGAAATTCATATGTACGGTATTTTCTTTCAAGTTTGGAAATGTATTATTGTTGACCCTCTTGAATCATGAACAAACTGGATCAATCTGCAAAGCCATACAAGCTCACAATGTGACATGGTGTGAGCTTGCAGATCTGCAATTTCTTCTTGTTATCAATGTACAATGAAGTACACATTATTGTTATTATTATCATTGGCATTTCACATGGGGAGCGATAAACACCTGCATTAACACCTGGCTCAGCGTCAGCTCTGCTCAAGAGGGATGCGATTGATAAAGATTGATATAACAGACCTCTTGTTCACTTTCAATGGGACCGGCGTTTTGTGAAAAATCCAAACAGAATCCAGGCTGCTCTGGTGAATCGCGAGTGTGTGCGCGAAAAGAGCACACGTGTGTGACTCACTTAAACTATCCATTACCGCACAACATCTTCTCAGCAACAAAACGCCTGTCCTGTTGAAAATGAATTAAAGACACGTTTTTATCGCTCCCTGTGTGAAATACCTTTTTATGTGTGAAAATATCCTCTCTGCCGGGTGGAAACAAAAACAGCAGGTCTAAAATGAGCTTATAGATATGCTACTTTTGATGCTTTCAAAACACGTTTTATGCTAAAACGTCTGTTAAAGACTTTGCTCTGTACACGTTGTCAGCGTTCCCGCTCCCCAAAATAAACTCCTTTTCAACTGGTCTGATTCACAGCCCAAGCAAGGTAAAGTGAAATGTTCCCCTTTATTTTGTTGAGCTGATTTGTTTTTGTTCCTCTTCCTCTCCTTCCCTCCTGCTCTGCGGCAGTGAGCTCACACTTCCAATTAGTCGCACTCTCACATCTCACAGGAATATATCGTTCGCTAACAGGCATCTCTTGTCATCGATTGCTTCACTCCCGTTCGCTTTGTACTGCGATTCGGCATTGCTTTCTCTTGTTATTGTTGTTCCGTTGCTTCTCTTCATAGTTCCCGCAATTATTATCATCATCGCGGTTGGTTCCATATCTCCTTATGTTTGTTGGTTTGTGTATGTTTGCTAATTTGTCCTACCTCCTACATGAAACAATTATGCTGTAGTTATGAGTAGCAAAAAAGAACAGTTCTACAAGCTTACACATAGTGAACTTTGTGAAAATACAAGTGGTTACGTAAATATTGAACCAAACAAGAGCTTATGAAACAATACAGTAGCTCATGGGCGTCACCGCCATTCACTATGCGGGTGCCTCAGCACCCGCAACTTTTCACGTCGGAAAAAAAAAATGATGCGGAAAAAGTGGGGGTGCTGGCCAAATCGCAACTGTCCATGCTGCGGGAGAGGCAGAGCCATATGAACCATATAGTGTAGACAGAGTTACGACAACTCCGTCCACTCCAAGAGGCAAGTTCAATGGCGGCTTTTCTACTGAGACTCGAATCGGGAATGGGGACAACAAATAGGGACAAGTCCTGGACCTGAAGTAGGCAGTAGGCTAATGCAACGGCCTCCGGCAACAGCCCCTTGAAAGCATGCATAAAATAGCTCTTATTTACGCTGTCACCCTCATTGAAAACAATGCCTTTCCAACTCCAGTTTCAGTTTCTCCCTATTCAGGCTGCATGAACAGCAGCGCGAGCGTTCAGTTTGTGACCCATCAATGTCGCAACTCTTCTACTAGATGGCACTGATCTGGGAAGGAGGGAGACGGGGTGACCGGCCGCTTGCATTCATTGCTTTGATATGAGTTGCGCAGTCGGCGACGGTGCGGTTTTGAAACTTTTTCGTCAATCCACTACATTCTCGTCTCGACACGTCACGTCAACCATAACTCACAAACGTCTCTTCATATTTTAGTCATCATAGATAGCCGTTTTATCTCGTCACAGTCAGTCTTGTACTGCATTATAACACTGCTTCATTGAAGTGTGTACCATTACATTTATTGTGAAATATTAGTAAAAAGTGTTTTAGAGGGGGAAAAAAGCCCAAATTTTTTCGCGAAGCGAAATCAGCACCCGCATCTTTCCAGACGCGGTGACGCGCCTGCAATAGCTTATAAACAATAACCACATTGGATCCATTGGAAGCCAGGTAATTTTTTGAATAAATCTTTTAATTTCCTGAAAAGTAATGGCTTCAACCCGTCAGCGACAATATAATGAACTTTAGTGAAGGAACTAACAAAATGAAAACAAACAGATGGAAGTATGTAATTAGTGAGTTTTAAGAACAGAACAGCCCTACAAGCAGCTTAGGATTCTATATTAAATGTGCCCTGAAGACATGTTTCAGTTTCAATTCAAAGGGCTTTATTGGTATGAGAAAACATTTGAGTTTGAGAAAGCAAAAAGCACAGTACCAGTACCTCCCTCCCCCTCTCCCTCTCCCTCTCCCTCTCCCTCTCCCTCTCCCTCTCTCTCAAAAAGGCAGTGTTGTCAGTTGAGGAGGTTTGTGCCAAGATCACGCACAAGATCAAACTCAACTTTAACAGTGCGCCGGAGGTA
>CM076978.1:26658521-26666021 GCA_039105355.1 Benthosema pterotum
TTGTAGCGTGCACAATTGAGAGAAATGAAGGAATCATTAATTCCTTGAAGATCAGCTGAGGGCGGTTTTATAAATGTTGCGATGTGAGCTTTTATATCTGCTATTTTTAATAGCCAACAAGCAAATCTTTGCTGCATGTCTCCCCACATCTCTCTGTGTGCCATCAATAAAGGCAGAAAAAATAATAAAAAATAAAATATTGAAATCACTCAGTGTGACGTGAGGGCCACTCTTATCATACATGTCATTCCGCCCAATCACAATTCAAAAGTGTCTTTGGATTTTCTTTCCTCTCTTTTTATCCTCAATACATACTTTGCCCAGCCAATCAAATCATCACTATGGGGTACGCACACAAACAAACAAATCTGGGCATAAATAAAGTTGAAATATGGAGATGCGTGCTACTATGAGCTTTTTCCTTTCTTTCTTTTTCTCAGACAGTAGAATACTGATCAGCCTCCACACTCTCTGCCTCCAGCAGCGTTGTTGTTGTTGTTCTTGTTGTTGTTGTGAGCAGCCTGGCTGCTATTCTGGCTGTTATGAAAAAGTGAGTCAATTCCTTCCAGCAGAACTGCATCAACAGCACTCAGTCTGTGGACGTCGTGCTTTGTGCCTCATACTTTCTTCCAGTGGTGGGAAGAAAGAAGATAATCTGATTTTGTTGGCTGTCGGAACAAAAACCTCTGTTTTTTGTGGGTGTTTTTGTAAATTAGTTCCCCTACTTGATTATAAACGAGGCATCACACAGACGTACCGACGGCAGCGAGATCTGCGAGCTCAAAGCGTTGTGTGAAACGCTGCGTTTCAAGTTCGCTAATTTTTCAGGTCAGGATACCAATTTTATCCAATCGGGATAAGAGAAGAGAGAGCATATAGACAGGGTGTAGAATAAACTAGTGGAGTTGTAGGTGATGACAAGATTAAGCTGATAATAAACTACACCGATCTTGTATTTGGCTGAAAGTCAGTTAAAAGTTGAAAAGATGGAGAAATCCTGCTGTTACCTAAAATACTAGAGATTTAACCTTCTTAATCTTTTGTTTTAACCAATTACAACGTAACATCACTTACCCCACTTAAACGTAAAAAGTACAGTAGGCTGAAACTACCGCGGCGGCACCGTTTTACCTCTAACTCTACAAGACTTTACAGCGTCTTGTGCTTGGTGGTATCACTTATCAAAATTAGCAGATCCATTTTCTCCGCATTTCTGAGTTTGTAGATTTACTAATTTTGTTTAGTGTATTTTAATTTGAAAACCTGAAAACTAGCCGTTTTAGACATAATACGAGGTTTCCACCCGGCAGAAATGATTATGTCGTATTATAACTTCACGCTCCCCGAATCAATTAGCTCTAGCTGTTCTCACATCTTTTCAGTTCAGCGGGTATGTTGCTCTGTCTGCACCATCGACTTCCCTCTCAGCCGTTCTCATAAAACTACAGTCAGTTTGAGTTTGTAATTAGTAGTTCCCGTTAAGTCCCCGGTGGCTACAGCCAAAAACCCGATTTCTTTTTTAAAAGAATCCAAGTGAACTCTGCCAAAACCAATCAGCCAAGTGTGCTCCTAAGATTAACGACACGAACACCGCGAGGCCCTCAGGTCGGACGTGAGATGCCTCACTATATTGATCCCAGATGAGCAGATAACAGCTTCAGGAGAGATTTAGAGGGATACCGCTAGTTGAGGGAACATAGGAGGGGACAGAGCACAGTGAACACTGGGAAAAGAGCATAGAGAAAAGATTTGAGGAAACGTACAGGCTTTGATGGGGGCCTGGGTACGGGGTATTCTTTGGGGCATGTTGAGAACTCCACTAATACTTTGGTAATTCTACAGTTTAAATGGAGATGCATTAGTCAAAAGGGAGACATTAAAGAGGACAGGTGGAGAAAGATCAACATATCGAATGTCAAAACAGGCTTTAACATACAGTATATTTATATACAGAGATTGAGGGTTTGAGGTCCGAGTTCTGAGATCAGATATAGAGTCGCTTGCCATTATTGAGGACATCAGAGACCTCCCTACATGGGCGACAGCAGTCGCAATAATAAAAGTTAAAAAAATAAAAATAAATAAATAAATAAAAAAACATTTAATGTTTGTGTTGATGACTAAAGAAAATAACTATTCCAATGAATCTGCTTCAGGGCTATTTGATTAATAAAAAACACTACTTGATGTATAAAAATAACTGATCCAATAAAACACGCTTCAGGGCTATTGATTAATAACAAAAAGCAAACCAAAAGCAAACCAAAAAGGTCAATGTAATAATCATGGAGAAAGTAAATCGACAGTTGCAGCCTTCGAGGAGCTGTCAGCTCTAGAGGTAAGTTAGACTCGATATGATCAGCTCAATACAGTTCTTTCCATCGCCACAGGCTACTGTACTCATATCTCATAAACGGACATACTGTAACCATCAATCAAACCTCCATGATGTGGCCTATATGAACCAGTCATTCTCAAGCATCTCTGGATTGAGTAATGAAGACATTAGCCACTTTCGATGATGTGCAATTGTGCATTGTGTGTATAGGCAACATGTTTTAAAATAGCAACAATGGCTGATCTATAAGCTCACAACATCATGATCAAGACCAAGTGGATCAAGTGGATTCCTTTGGAGACCCAAAAGAGACTATTTCAAGGCTCCATGAGGTGAGTAATCCAAAATAATAATAAAAAGATTTTAAAAATCACACCTGTGTGAATTGAGTGGTGCAACTCTGTTTGGGGGGGGGGGGGGGGCACAACGGTGGCATTTTGTTGTGAAAACATTACGTGCTCGACACGTAGCTCCTTAATGGAGTTGTTGCACCACTCAAACTCGATCCCTTAACTGCTCATTTTGCTGCAGGCAGACCTCCTGGACCCCCTCACGGACCCCATGGACCATACCCCGTACCCCACTGTGAGACCCACTGACATAGACCTCATTAGGAAAGAGGATGCTGAGCTGCTCTGTTCATAGTACTCAGTATTCCTCTTTCATTCATCACTATTCTAACATTATTCTGCTAATGGTGTTTCATCTGCATTGGATTTATCGTCTTTACACTTGTGTCAATACGGCCGAAACTCAGATGTTGGATTTATGGTTTAATAAAATATAGAGGCTAAACGGTATCAACCATTCAAATGTGGGGGGAAAAAATAGACTTGGGTCGTAATTGGTGTCAATTTGAATAACAGCTTAAATCATTCCAGCCAGCTCTTCCACTTACAGTAAGAGTGTTGCATTGATTGGGGGAGAGTAGCAAAGCCTGCTAATCAGCCCTTACATTCTGTGTGTGTGTGTGTGTGTGTGTGTGTGTGTGTGTGTGTGTGTTGTGTGTGTGTGTGTGTGTGTGTGTGTGTGTGTGTGTGTGTGTGTGTGTGTGTGTGTGTGTGTGTGTGTGTGTGTGTGTGTGTGTGCATGCACAAGCGCACGCCTGTGGCGTGTGTAAGTGTGTGTGACGTGAGAGAGATAATTAATTATTCAGGGGCATTACACAAACATCGCATTGACTGAACCGTCTGCAGAACAACACAAAGCACATAATTCCTCGGCTGATGAGTTTGAATGCCGAAAAAAATGAAATAAGGAAAAGTTATTAGGGCAGAATTGTATAATCATTTTCTGTTGCTTCTGTGATCAGATGAAAGGGAAGGGAGGGCGAGAGAGAGAGAGAGAGAGAGAGAGAGGAGAGAGAGAGAGAGAGAGAGAGAGAGAGAGAGAGAGAGAGAGACAGAAACACAGAGACCATATACAGCAGTGGTTTTTCAACCTTTTTCATACAAGGGCCCACTATTTATTCAGAATTTGAACCACGGACCACTATTTGATGACATTTTAGCCCCACAGACCCCAAAACTAAAGATTATTTTGCTTTTGTCCACAATTCCAGGCTGGATTTCGGAGAAAAACAAAACAGGCAAACAATAGATACAAAAAATACCATTAATCTTCATTCTCTAGTAGTGTAGACTCCAGATGGTAAATACTTTAACTCTTGAGAGTGTAAACATGAAACCAAGTGGACCCGCAAGGGTCCATTTGGTTTCTTTTTTGCGCTCTCCAAGAGTTACATCTGGTTAACCAACTTCCCAACTAGTCTGGGGACCACTTGGAATCCTCTCAGCGACCACTGGTGGTCCCCGGACCACCTGTGGGAAAACCCCTGCCTGATATGCAGTATACAGCAATGATAGAACTGGTAAAAGGTCTCAACTGAGCAGCTGAGACCTATTTTTTTCCATTTCTGTCAAGACACGTGATGGATGTGATGAAACTATTTTCACCTGGAGAGTCACAACTCGAGGTCGGACCAAACGCCACAGCTGTGTCTCTGCACTGTCAACCCTAAAGATGTAATCCACGATTTATATGTTGAATTTTTTTGGCATAAGCCCCTTGAGATGCATGCATCTCGTTTTCGTGGGAGTCCTTTGGCACAATTAAGACACAACGATACATCAAACATGACAACACTCATCACTCACTCACTCACTCTCTCACACACGTACGCATGCACGCCCCCACTCAGGAATCTGCATAATACTGGTACATGCTAAATGAGTAGTACTAGTTTATATAGTATGGTAGAGTATTTATCCGTCCATTTATCAGTCTTTCTATTGATTTCAGCTGCCTCAGAGTAAGCCTACCGAAAAACCAATAGATTACTTTAGGGAGGTCCAAAAGCAAAAATGGCTGGCTAAATAATGGCACACCATGGGAAAGCATAATGTTTTGCAGTCGTGAATGTTTTGAATATCAGTTGACCGTTTTGCATAGCAGTTGTGACCGTTTTTACATAATGGTTATAGGTTTAGGCAGAGGTTTTACTGAAGTTCTGTTAGGGTTAGGGATTAGTTTTAGGCAAATGTTTTACTGAGGTTATGTTTAGGGTTAGGCGACTGCCAAATGGACATACGGTCATGGATATAAAACCATTGCGACGGCCGTCGTGGTCTCTACTGCACATAGCGGAGGGAAATGTTCCATATGGGGCTAGGCCACTCGCCTCAAATGTTATACCAGTATCAATCCACAAGCACCTGTATGTTCTTATCAAGGCCACGCAATGCATCCTCCATACTGCCTAATCCGGGTCTCTCTCTGTAATTGTGCCATCATGTGTTGTGTAGTTACTGTATATTGCCATGGTAGATTGAGTGGGTTTAGTTCCTTTATTTGTAATTAAAAGCTAAAGAAATGTGTAACCCCACAAAACACGCACGCAGAGTATGTTCCTTCTCTCTTGTGTCTCGCCAATGTACTATTGAATGAGCCAGAGCAGTCATATAAATAATAAATGCATAGATCATCAGCAGAATTATCCAACCATGGCTCTTCTTGTTGACACCACAAGAGCGATGACTGTTGATGGCTCATCGTGAAACACGGCATTTATTCACAAAGAAGCACCATCAAATTCAATTTAACATATTAATTGTTATCCACCATTTTTAATTGATTGATCAACATCCCTGCCAAAGCGGAACTGGAGCTGACAAACAGAATGGTACAGTCCTGCTGCCATTCCCTGACAATGATGGAAGCTCTAACAGAAAAGAGTGTTGTAATCTGCCCTTTTCATGCTTTCTAATTATTTGTTTGGGCCACAAAATTGTGTTTGATTTGTTGGCGCGCCGATGCCGTTGAGTTGACTTTAGCCGAGGTTTAGGTTTGTTAAATAAATATATTTTGAGATGTACAGTATAGTACCATAAATCATGCAATCTTGACGTGAGCAAACTGACACACCAATACCTCAAATAGCAGATAAACAATATCATACATTTGTAATCAATGCTATAAGAATAGCCATGCATGCACACACAGATACTATCAGGGCCGGATCTGCCAATTTTATACGCGATTAAACACCCATAATGTTTGGGTAGGGCAGGACGCACGTTTGGGTGGACAGGACTCAAGTTTGGGTGGGCCGTGCCCACCTCAGCCCCTCCTAAATCCGGCCATGGATACTATACAACAGGGGTAGGCAACCTTTTCGACATGAAGTGCCATGATTTTTTTCGTTGACCCTCCGAGTGCCACAGTAAAATTTACAATAAATTAAATAAATAAAAAAATAGGGCTAGCGTCAATAAATGGAGCATTTTCACAGTTTTTACATATTTAATGTCCATTTTCTGCAGTTATATGTCATGCTTAGGCCATATTAGACTTAGGGTGACCAAAACTCTTCATTTGAGGACAAGTAGGCCTATTACTTGTGAGGGTAAAGTCAGACAGTTAATTGCGGGTAGCAATATATTAGTTGGTATTAAAAATGCCTCTTGCCATATTTGTCCACACATAGTCCTAATAGTGCCCATCATTTTGTCATTTATTCATGTTGGTCTGTATTTCTCCTGTTATTTTAACAGGCTTAAAACACATCTAGCAAAAAAGAGACAGTGAGAGAAAACAGAAATGGGACTATTAGGGCAATTGACCACTGTAGTCTGTCAGTCACAATGTGGGACAGGGTGTCAATTTGTGGGATGACTGAAAAGTAAAATGAGTGACTGTCCCACGTAAAGAGGGACATCTGGTCACCCTCAAACAACAAGCCGTTTTTCTGCTCCGACAGAAACAAACACACACACACACACACACACACACACACACACACACACACACACACACACAACACACACACACACACACGCACGCACGCACGCACACGCACGCGCGCGCGCAGGCGACGCAGCCTTTGCAATGCGCAAGGATAGCTCTGCTACAAGTTAGCCATGCTAACAATATTCACACACCAGTCAAAACGCAATAATTTCAGCGTTGTCTGGTTAGGCTGACATGACGGCAGGTCCGCGGGTTCTGCAGGGCAGACACAGACGCCATGCCAAGGAGGAGATTACTTTTTACTGGTTTTGGAGGAAAGTTGGACACGGGGCTCCGCGTGCGTGCACGCCCTTATGACTGATCAGAGCGCAGCAAGTGTCAACACTGGATCAGACTCGCTCCGGTTGAATATTGATTAAATTAATTAATAATCGCAGCCGTTGCAATTTGCTAATCAAATCGCAATTTCGGTTTGAAGCCTTAGCGAAATAGTAGGCCTGGCCCTGTAATCTTTTATTTTACAACGTGCACATTCAATAGGAATAGGAATTATTACTAAGATAAAAAAAAAAAAAAAAAAAAAAAAAAAAAAAAACTTCCCCCAGAATCTGGCCGCGTGCCAGCTGATACCACCCGGCGTGCCATCGTTGGCACGCGTGCCTAGGGTTGCCGACCCCTGCTATACAACATACGTGTATAAAGGCCCCGCGCACACGCGCGCACACACACACACACCACACACACACCACACACACACACACACACACACACACACACACACACACACACACACACAGGATCCACTAAATCCAGTGGTGTAACTCACAGACTGGCTCGTAATTAAACATATCAATGAGCAGATTACCACTTTTCACATTTGGAAATGTCATTAGCCAGTCCTGTAATTGGATTCC
>CM076978.1:26676021-26701021 GCA_039105355.1 Benthosema pterotum
GGGGGGGCCCTACATACCCAGTCTGCCCCCCCAAACACGATACCATGCAAAACAACCCAAGATATTTCAAATTAAAGTGCTTATATTTAAAATGATTTGAAACACTTCTACTGCTACTAACTAACTACTGTACTGTAAGCTGTGTCACCACTAAACCAACAGCATTTCATCATTGAAAACATTTCTGCATGTCTGTTGCAAATTCAACAACTGATGTTATTATTGATGCTTTACTTGACTAATAAAAGTCCTGCTACTGAAAATGGTATGGGTGCGGCTTCATGCCGCACCCATACCATTTTCTCTTGCCCCTCCAACATGTCCCCCCCCCCCCCCCCCCCCCCCCCACACCCCCACCCCAAATGGGACATGTTACATACGCCCCTGAAGGACAGACAGGGGGTGAAACATAGTCACCACCATACTGGTGGAGACAAAAAGGCCAAAAAATATATATAGCTATATATCTATTTTGATTTTTGGCTAAAAGGTGCCCGCTATCACCTTTCAGCTTTGGTTAAAAGTTGAGCTGAGGACTGACAGGGTGGGCTGGCTTGGGTGCAGACATGCAAGACAAACCTCCTGTCAAGGTGTGTCACCTACTGCCGAGGCTGAAAAACAAATTCAGATGCTGAAGATGACTCCTGTGGTCAAAGGTCAAAGTGATCCCCTTGAAAGATACAGTCAACAAGCTTGCAGCTATAGTGGAAGACCTTTGTGAAGCGTGTGACATAATGAGAGATTTACGGCATTCCGTAGAAGGAATAGAGGTCAGGACCCAGCTGCTTCATCATGAATGACCCACCTATGTGTTCTCTATACAGTAGATATTTTTCATACAGACGAGAGCAACTTATGCCTGTCTTCATATCTTGATGGATTGAATGCATTTGTTGTACGAATGTATCTCTGTGCTTGCAAACTGTTAAAAGTATAAAATCAATCCTGACATATTTCACAAGAGACTGAGTTTACTTGCAAACTGAGAGATTTAACATTTTTGTTTGGCATTTCCTGCTTGTTTTACATTTTTACATTTTTACATTTTTACATTAGTGGGGTTGACTGAAGGGCCAAGTAAGACCCAAGTAAGAGACTTTTATAACTATTATTAGCATCACCTCTGCCACACACTCCGTGCTGATATAGTTATTAACTCAATGGAAAGATGGCCATGCTAATGTGGTCTACAACTCTATGGTTATTAACATTGCTCTAAACAAACATTACAAGACCATAGACTTGGCTGCCACATGATGCAAGTAAACAAGCAGGTATATAAGTAGGCAAGATAGGTTTGAACAGCAATAAAACAGGCAAAAAAAACAGCTGAAACAAAGCCGACTCTACCCCTACGACTTGATGTGTTGGTGTGTGACATACACACAGGCGAACATTACATACTGTACAATTTAGCCCCTCTGTGCCACACCAAATAAGAAAGAAATGTGTATTTCCGCTCATGCAGCAGTACCCAGAAAAGTAAAATGCAGTACATATGACATCATCAAATTGATCCAATCAGTGTGCAGCCGAGACGCACTGATTTGGGAGGGTTTGGGGATATATAAATAGATGTGTCAGTACTGCTTAATCTGCAGTACTCTACTTAGATGTTAGTTAGATGCGCAAGAAAGTTTCCAGGCACTGGAAGTTAGCTAGGAAAATGATTAAGACGTTGTTTGGCATCGCCATCGTGATCGCTGTTGGCTATTTGGTGGGCATTGCCTACGCGGTGGCAGTGGCAGCAGCACTGCTCGGCTGTTACTTGTGGTTCTCTCGATCTTCCTCAGGGGGGAGATCGTATCGGTACAGTGACCAGTCCAGCGATTGGTCCAGTGATCGCTCAAGTGGCTATAGGTACAGGTGAAGGGCTGAAAGTGAACCAAGAGATGGAGGATATTCAAAAAGAGAATGCATTATCGAATGAGGATCAGGAGAAACTGAGAAAGGAAATTATAGAATGGAAGAAGAGGGAGGACGCACCATAGAATGACATCAAGGAAGCTTCGCTTCAACTCAAATAGAGAAAAGGCGTTTTTTTTCCCCAAGAGCATAGCATGGTGTTGTGGATGAAAGGAGGAAGTTATCACAATTTCTATCTACTTATTTGAACTTGATAAGAACTGCTGCTCTCTGAGAGCAACAGGTTGATGCAGAGAGGTTCATTTCATTTGATTTTGATTGCTTTGAACATTAAAAATCCATGGACGTTAGTGCCCCTCTATGGCTGTTGAATGATGAAAGTAAGCAAGGCAGGTATAAGGCATATATTAAGATAGGTTTGAACAGCAATAAAACGGACAGAAACAACAGCTGAAACAAAGTCAACTCTATCCATGCGACTTACTTGGTGTGTGACATACACACAGGCAAACACACTAGCGAAATGCGCTTCTATACAATTTAGCCCATCTGTAAAATGCAGTACATATGACATCATCAAATTGATCCAATCGGTGTGCAGCCGAGACACACTGATGTGGGAGGGTTTGGGGATACATAAGTAATGTGTCAGCGCTGCTTAACCTGCAGTACTTCACTTAGATGTTAGTTAGATGCGAAAGAAAGGTTCCAAGCACTGGAAGTTAGCTAGGAAAATGATAAAACGTTGTTCGGCATCGCCATTGTGCTCGCTGTTGGTTATTTGGTGGGCATTGCCTACGCGGTGGCAGTGGCAGCAGCACTGCTCGGCTGCTACTTGTGGTTCTCTCGTGGTTCTCCCTCAGGTGGGAGATCATATCGGTCCAGTGACCATTCCAGCGATTGGTCCAGCGATCGCTCAAGTCACTACAAGTACTACAAGTAGGTGAAGGGTTGAAAGTGAACCAAGAGTTCGCAAAAAGAGAATGCATGATCGAAAGAGGGAGGATCTGGAGGAATTGAGGAAGGATGAAAGAAGGGGGAGGGCGCACCATGATCATGGAGTGCCATGAACGAAGCTTCGCCCCAACTTGATTAGAGAAAAGTCACTTTTTCCGGTTCATTTTTTCCCCCAAGAGTATAACAAAGTGTCTTGAATGAAGAGAGGAAGTCATCACATTTCAACAGTGTACTCATTTGAACTTGCGCTAGCCCAAAACGCAGCTAATAGGAACCACTCTATGAGAGCAACAGGTTGATGCAGAGGGGTTCATTTTATTTGATTTGATTTTTTTTTTTTTGGGGGGGGGGGGGCAGGTTGATGGACGAGACATCCTTTTAATGCTGAATACACAACTATGACAATGTTTATGAGAGGGGATATTCCCTGGGGGGTGAAATTGAAGCGTGACAGTAATATAATGTGACAAATAATACTACTAGACAACCAGAAAATCGACAGACACAGGTGAACACAAACACACAGCACCGGAGCCACCACAGGACCATGTGCATTCAGAGAAAGCTCTTATACATTTCCATTATGGACTCATAGCAGTTGGCGTGAAAGAGACTGTGGCACTCCATATGCATTCTCGTGGTCATGATGTCCATGATCTTGTTCATGGCGACTGACTGCATACTGTTCATTCAGAGGCCTACAATAGAGCTGGCCTTTGAGCGCAGGCCTTGACGCCCTGCAACATACAGTACCACTGCATTAAACAGGCATACACTGACCAAACGCCTCCGCCCATAGTAGCATGGACCTTCACTAGCTTCACATTGGTTCTGCAATGCACTTTTTTGTTGTACCATCTCAATTATTATTGTCACAGATTTTCATCGTCTCTGACCGTCTAGACTAAAGTAGCATCCATCCTAACCCAGGCTTTGTATTCCGCCTGTGCTGTACAAAACGTTAAAGCCTGCAGTAACTTTTGATCGCTCCTGGCCTAGAAGGGAGTCTACCCTTCCGGGTGGGAGTTGCTCCAAATGATGCGATGTAGCACAGCACTGGAAAGGGGTGAAAGGGGGCTAGAGCTGACGGGCAGGCCGGTTAGATCCAATTGGGGTGTGCCAACATCTGAGCCAAGACCCCCGTCTCTAGGCCAGTATAGGCAAACCCATTTGATAGTCTTTTTTAAATAAAATCTGGAAAGTATTATTCTACTGGATCAATTTTATTTCGATCTGTATGGTAGTCTGCTTGCTAAAACAATTTAACTAATTGGCAGTACATGAGATGGTCCATTGCCATCTACCTGTAAGTTTTTTGTAATGATTTTCATAAATTCCGCGTATCACTACATCGTTGCACTGTGTAGTCCCAGGTCTAGATGAGCACGTCATGGCTGAGACTTGCGCTGGACAATATCGGTTCAACGATCTGTGTTTGAACAGTGGGACAACAACGGTGAGCATTACAGGAATTCCATTGGTTATCACCCAGTCATCCACTATCGCCAGAGGATGTCGCCCGATGTCACGCTGAAAAATGAAGTATTTTCATCTTTTTCTGAAAAAGGTTCTACGCCCACATTTTAATCATCATCCAATCGCCTGGTCCCACCAGCTATCGCCAGTAGTTGCTGGGTCCCATAGACAAATAATACCCTTCTGGAAAATATGGTACGTTTGCACATCGTCCACTTTTATAACATGTGGCTCACTTTTTATTTGGACTTTCTGTGTCTACACACACAGTAAATGTATAGACTTTTTTGTTATCATTTGGTTTTAGTTTATGAAGGGGCTCTAGCCCCTCCTATGTATTGCTTCAATGTTTGTTTTTCAACAATGTCTGATATATGCGATCGGTGCACAGCCGCTTGGCGGTCCGCAGTCGGTGGTCGGTCCCTCGGGGAACCGGCTACTTATGACTAATGTCATAAGTATTAGCTCGCTCCGCACTTCAACTCTTCCGCACTTGTGCTGATCTAGTTATTAACTCAATGGAAAGAGTTCACCATGTGAATGTAGTCTACAACTCTATGGTTGTTAACATTGCTCTAAAGAAACTTTAAAAATCCATGGACATTAGTGCCACACCATGGCTGTTAAAATGACCTCTAAACAAACATTAAAAGTCCATAGACCTGGCTGTCACATGGTGCAAGTAAGCAAGCAGGTACGTATATAATAAGTAGAAAACAAAAAAAACAGCTGAAACAAAGTTGGCTCTACCCATACGACTTACTTGGTGTGTGACATACACACAGGCAAACATACACACAGGCAAACATTCATACAGCGAAATAGACTTCTATACAATTTAGCCCCTCTGTGCCAACCAAATAAGAAAGTGTATTTCCACTTATGCAGCAGTTCTCAGAAAAGAAAGTAAAATGCAGTACATGTGACATCATTAACATGATCCAATGAGTGAGCAGCCGAGACGCACTGATGTGGGAGGCTTTGGGGATACATAAATAAATGCTAGACTGCTTAAGCTGCAGTACTTCACTTAGATGTTAGTCGGATGCGCAAGAAAGGTGCCAAGCACTGGAAGTTAGCTAGGAAAATGATTAAAACGTTGTTGGGCATCGCCATTGTGCTCGCCGTCGGTTATTTGGTGGGCATTGCCTATGCGGTGGCAGTGGCAGCAGCACTGCTTGGCTGTTACTTGTGGTTCTCTCGCCGCTCAGGGGGGAGATCGTATCGTGACCACTCCAGCGATTGGTCCAGCGATCGCTCAAGTACCTACAGGTACTACGGGAGGTGAATGGTTGAAAGTGAACCAAGAGATGGAGGATATTCAAGAATATATTCAGAATGCATGATCGAATGAGGATCGGGAGGAATTAAGGAAGGAATTGTTTTTCAAAAATGTCTGTTTGGGGAAACATCATAGACAATAAGGAGAAATCTACTGTTTGCTTTGAGGCAAAAAACAAACATTATGTTGTAAGATGAGAGCACCCCTCACTTCACAGAGGTGTGAATTTTTATTGTAATATGGAGGGTGTAAAAGGTTGCCAGCTGGCATGGCAAATGCAATTAAAGTAGGCACAATATAAAGTTGATTAGAGTGTAAAGTTCACTGAAGATAATTTACTGTACCTCTATTAGTTGGCATGATCTCAGTTGTGTTTGTGTGTTATTTTTGTTTTGATTTATTTTCTTGAACCATGAGTTTTACTTATTTGTTATTTTTTTCGTGCCGCTTTGTTCAAGTTATTTGCTGTGTTGGGGTCATTGTTTTTTTCCCGGTTCCTGATTATGCAGTGTTCCAACCGGCTCATTATTGTTTAATTTGCAACTGGGCTGGAGTTAGCCAGCAATCTGCAACCCGGATGGCGGCCAAGGCGGCCCCATTCAGCAGGATCTGGTATGGTGAGACGGCAGGGACAGGGTGCCCGGGGAAAGAGAAAGCGGAAGCGGCACACTTCTGGAAGTGGGATGCCAAGAGAAGAGCAGCAATCATTTGCAGTTGTTTGGAGAGTGGGTCAAACAGCACCTCTCTCAAGGCAGAGAGCTGGCAGTGCCATATGGCACTGGCAGGGTGACACAGGCAGGGAACAATGGAGCCCAGACAACAGGAGCGAGCAGGAGAGGTCTTGAGCACCACTCCAGAAGGCCATGGCTAGCAGTGCTATACATGAGACTGGCTGGCGGCAGAGCTGTCTGCCATGCTGGTATAGAGTCCTGCCTGTACGGGTGTGATTTTTTTTTATTAGAAATGTATTATTTATTAGTGTGGTTGCCAAAGGCAACCAGACTATTGTAATCCTGGAAGTTTAGTTAGCCCAATAGTTTGTTTTATGTCACTTATTGATCTAGAGCAGTGGTTTTCAATCTGCACAATTAAGAACACATCGAAGAAATGTTATTTTGACCAACCTTTTGCCAGTTATACCTTGTAAGCTGTGGACAACAACTTCAAAATCCTTGACATCAAATGGTGGTCTGTGGCTAAAATGCAGAATAAGTAGTGGGCCCTGATATGAAAAAGGTTGAAAACCACTGGTCTAGAGTAAGCAAATAGTTTGTTTTATGTCATCATTACACCGTTACCATATGCCTAAACCAGTGATGCAACATCACCATTACATCACCTAAACTAGAGCTGTAATGACAAATGCTATATAATACATGACCACACTTTACATTTGCAAATTGCATCTCTCTAGTTATTATAGTGTTATTGACAGCAGCACATCTGTTACAACAGGACTCTCACTAGTAGCTGGCAAAAAGCATCACAGCTGGACCTAGAGCACAGTAAGTTTGGTGTGACATCAATCAATCAATCGATCAATCAGAGATGCACCGAAAGGGAATCTCTGAAACCAAATAGTGCAGATAATTGCAGCAACCATATACTGTATCTTGGGAAAAAATAGGTGAGGTCCAATCTAAACTACTCTATATCTAAAGGGCACTGACAGAAGTTATTCTTGATCGCATTCACCTGTGTGATCACAATTACAATTTGTATTGCATTGCAACACATAATATACTGTACATACATAATACAGATACATAGATTAGTTGAACTTACAAGCAGAATTTACAATTTATAGTTTAAGCACTAAATACTTGGTAATACATTTGACATTCTATATAGGTAACTTATCTAGACTAGAAAAAGTTAAATAAATGTGAATGGTTCGGGATCATTAATATTCGTTCTCATGGCGACCTTAGCGAGCGAGTGGTTCGAATCCCGAGCTTCGGTATACAGCCTTAGCTACTTGATATGCTATCTACCTAGGTTGGTAGTGCAAGTGCTATGGGCCGATATGTACTGCAAGTGCTATGCTATGGGCTGATATGTACTGCAAGTGCTATGGGCTGTTATGTACTGCAAGTGCTACAGTATGGGCTGATATGCACTGCAAGTGCTATGGACTGATATGCACTGCAAGTACTATGGACTGATATGTACTGCAACTGCTATGGGCTGATATGCACTGCAAGTGCTATAGACTGATATGCACTGCAAGTGCTATGGACTGATATGCACTGCAACTGCTATGGGCTGATATGCGCTGCAACTGCTATGGGCTGATATGCGCTGCAAGTGCTATGGGCTGATAGTGCTGCAACTGCTATGGGCCGATATGTACTGCAAGTGCTATGGGCTGATATGGAGTCTGAAAAGGCGTGCTTTTAGACTGCGGCAGGTAATACGGAGTGAGTCTGCGGTTCCGATTGCAATGGAAAGTGCATGCCATAGTTTTGGAGCCAGGAGGGTTTGTAGGGTGCCATTAGACCAGCTATGATTCCCACAGCTGCATGTTCCTGCAATCACCATTTAATCATACAGGGCTACTTTGTTGTGAAACTCATTCAAGATGACCTCCAGACACTGTATTACTCGTTAGAATTTATTACTACGTTTGGGAGTAGTGCCAACCGCCTCCATTAAGTGACTTTGCATGTCTGAGTGTAAACCAATGACCTCTGGGAGTACAGACGCATGAGTCCATGTGTGCACAGTGTGATTGTTTTTCACGCTGTGCACACACGCATGCGGACACACATGGCGGCACGGACATGCTATCGCAGTATATAAAGCAGATGAAGCATTATATTCCTTTTTTATTGACATCTCGAACTAAAAAGCAGAGCAGAAATACCCCCCACCATGCCAAAGGCTACACTGTTATCATAGCCATAACATGGGACCGGCCTCGTTTCCACACAGGTGACCTTACAGGAATAGGCCTATACGCAGAGGCTCCACTTATGTAACTTAGATAGCATTTTACTGTATGTAGCACAATAAAGAGCATCTATATGCATCCAACTAGATATAGCACTTTAATGTATAATTGTTTTGTTTACAGATATTCCACTGTTACATTCTTAGCTTACTTTTGTATGTATGTGATATATCACCATGCATTTTTTTTTGTTGTTCTTACTTAATGTATGTCGCTCCAGGTAATAAGATAATACGTCTAAAATGCAAATTGTAGGCCTACTGTATATGTGAAAGAACATAATTTAACTTCATGTTTACTGGTTTCATTTCTACTCGCCTGGGAGTTCAAGGGAAACATTCAGGGGCTTTTACTGTGGTGCACGTAACAACAACAACACAATGCAACACTGTCCAACTGTCTAAATCTGGCTGTGGAATGATGCCGCCGATGCCAACGCATCACATGCTTGGCTCATGAGCTTTCAACACTGCATTAATTGTTGTTTTGATTACCAAACCCGCGAGGATCAAGGCATCCATATCTTCACACCGCTTGTTATTTTAACTGCTTTTATTTTTTTTTCTTATTTTAGATTAACGTATTGTCTTTTACCATTACTTTGAAACCTAATATAATATATATTCTTTCACCTCATTTTATTTTTATTTTTATTTTGTGTGTGTGTGTGTGTGTGTGTGTGTGTGTGTGTGTGTGTGTGTGTGTGTGTGTGTGTGTGTGTGTGGGGGGGGGGGGGGGGGGGGGGGTTTCTCTACTCACTGAGAGGTTCGTCAGACAGTTTGCAGCCCCTGCCTCCGGCAAAGTTGGAATTACTTTCAGGTGACTTTGTTTCCATCACCGTTATCACCTTAGCCTAAACTTGTCTTGAAATCTACACGAGGGAAGTGGGTGTGGGGTGAGGGTAGGTAGCGTGGGGGGGGGGGGGTGTGTTGGGTGGGCAGGTATCGATTAGTCTGCTTCTCAGCAAAGAGAAGGCCCCCCGAGGTGAACGGTAAATACTTTAGGTATAGAAACGCAGTTGCACACATCAGGGGCGGATGTAACATTTCCCAATTGGGGGGGCAGGTGAAAATGGTATTCATGGTATGAAAATGGTATTCATCACCGGTGTCGCTTCGTGCCATGGGCGATGAAGCCGCTCCCACAACATTTTCAGTTACAGGACTTTTATTAGGCAAGTATCAATTATAATAACATCAGTTGTTGTTGAAGTTGCAACAGACACACAGCATGTATAAAGCTAAAGGTCTGACTCCGAGAGTTTTCTGTTTAGGATGATGAAATGGTGTTGTCTTTTAGTGATGAAAAGATTGTAGTTAGTTAGTAGCAGTAGTACTGCTTCAAATACTTTTAAATATAAATATTTAAAGGGGAATTCCACCCATTTTCAAAATTTTCCTGAGAAGATACAAATGTGAACCAAATTTGTACCCTCTCAGGAAAAAGGGGTCTGAAAGAAAAATCATGAACATGGTGAAAATACATCTTGATGATGTCATCAAGATGTTTCACCATGTTAGTGGTTTTCTTCAGACCTCCATTTCTTGGGAACACAGAATGGGGGAACTTTTTTTTATCAAGTCCACCCAACACCTCGAAGGCACATCAATGACATAGTAAAATATTGAAAATGGGTGGAGTTCCCCTTTAAGCACTGAAATATCTTGGGTTGTTTTGCATGCCATCATGTTTGGTGGTACAGTCTGGGCATTTAGGGGGGGCATTGCCCCCCCATGCCCATGCCTAGATCCGCCCCTGGCACACATGGACGTAGGGGATGGGAGCGGGAGGGGATGGGGAGTATATAAGAGACTCTCTGGTAGCTCTCTGAACCTTTCAGACATCATACCTATTGAGCTCTGAAAAAAAAAATCATGCCACAGGGTGTGGAGCTGGTGGCGAAAGGGAGAACCATAATGTTTATGTCTGGGATGGGTATATGAGTTAATTGTGTTTGGATGGGTTTTTAGCCCCTGGGGGCCGTATTCTCACACACACACACACACACACACACACGCACGCACGCACGCACACACACACACAGTAAAGTCAAGTAAAATCAATGGTGTTTTTTAGAAGGGGAACGGTTGGGGCTGTTAAGAACTTCATCCAATATACAGTATTGATACCCTACTGTGCAGCCTCATTTCAAGGTGGTCCTAAAAGTTTAATTTTGTTGTTTTATGTTAACACAAGGTTTTTACTCCACGTCCATGTTTACGTCTTATACATACATACCTATGGTATGTACAGTATGTATTTATATTGGTATTGGTGGAGGTGGAGGTGGTGGTGGTGGTGGGGTGGATGAGTGGGTTCACAAGACACAGAGAAGCATTTCCAGGGGTCCCCAGCCAAAAAAAAACAAGAACCCCTGGTTTATCAGGTGCCTTTTTTGAGGGGTACTTGTCACTCTAGCACCTCTATAGGCATGGGTCTATGTGTAGGTGTGTTTGAGCATTGAGTTTGTATTTTCAGCATGGATGTGTGTGGTGATTTGATTGGCATGTATACTGTCGATTAGTTCCATTTCTCTCATTAAAACGCATATTTTTCTTTCTTTTTTTTTTCTTTTTTTTGCGTACCAAATTATGTTGACAGCCAGTCGGCTATAATGGACTATAATGAGCTTCTGAAACAAAACACAAAACAAAAACTGACACAACTTTAAAAGGATCCCTGGGTAATGAGACAAATATGCCTCAAAAAACTGTACTTGCCTTCTATAACTAAAACATGTAGATAAAAACTCCTTCAATACTTTATTTCTTTCATAAATAGAAAATCTTTCACTCAATAGGAGGCGTTCCTGTCGCAGGATGATGATGTCACATGAGCACGTGCATTCTGTATATTCCATAGAGCTAGACCACGCCAGGACACGCGACATCATCATTCTGCGACAGGAGCAGTTCCTGTTGAGTGAAATATTCTCCATTTACGAAAGAAATAATGTGCCAATGGTGTTTTTATTTGATTATAAGGAAAGTATATGGTTTTATGCGATGTTTGCCTTATTAGTCAGGGATCCTTTTAAGTGTGGACATGATTACTGCAGGTTCCTGCCCGTAAAGGCACGCACGATAAGCACTCTCTCTTGCAGATAACCTTTGACCCAGAGCTCCCCTCCAAGCAGATAACCTTTGTTGAGAGAGCGTTTAAAGGATGTTTTCCATTTTGTTGCATTTCTCCCACACCTGGAGCCCAATTTATTGCTTGGTGTCTGTCTGTCTGTCTGTCTGTCTGTCTGTCTGTCTGTCTGTCTGTCTGTCTGTCTGTCTGTCTGTCTGTCTGTCTGTCTGTCTGTCTGTCTGTCTGTCCATCTATCCATCTATCCCAGTGTTTTTCAACCAGTAGTCCAGGGACCACCAGTGAATGGTCCTTGAGAGAGTTCCAGGTGGTCCCCAGGTAAATGATGGACAGTTTGGTTAATCAAATGTAACACTTTGAGAGCATAAAAATGAACCCAAATGGACTCTTGCGGGTCCATTTGGTTTCATTTTTTACACTCTCAAGAGTTAAAATAGTCATCATCCGAATTATTCTACACATTCTGTATAGAGAATGTAGAAGATGGATGGCCATTTCTGATCTGTATGTTTGACTGTTTTGTCTCCAAAATCCAGCCTGGAATTGTGGACAGAAGCAAAAGAAATCTTTAAGTTTTGGGCTAAAGTGTCCTCAAATGGTGGTCCGCGGCTCAAATGCTGAATGAATAAATAGTGGTCCCTGGGATCAAAAAGGTTAAAAACCAATGATCTACCACCCATCTATCCATCTATCTATCTGTGAATAATTAGGAAAAGAGGACGGAAGCAACTCTGATTACTACTGTTCACTGGCGTGATTTACCTCAAACGGTTTGCACGGTTGCACAATGAGCAAAGAGTTCAGTGGCCTGGAGGCAGTGACACTCACTCAACACACCATCGGTGGAATGATGGTGATCAATTTCACATTACACAAGCAAGAAAAACATCCACATGATAGCTGGGCTGCTTGGCATGTGACAGCAGTGATGGGTTGTGTGTGTGATGGATGACTGCTTGGAATTTGGGGCTTGGCTTTGCTCCGTGTTGTTTTTTCCCCCGTTTTCTTTTTAAACTTTCATATTTTCCAGCGAATATGTGTGTGAGCGTGCACCAGGGGCGGATCTACGTAGGCATGGGGATAGGGGGGTTCACCAAACATGATGGCATGCAAAACAACCCAAGATATTTCAAATGAATGTGCTTATATTTAAAATGCTTTGAAACACTACTACTGCTACTAACTACAGTTGTGTCACCACTAAACCAACAGCATTTCATTATTGAAAACAGAAAACTCTCTGAGTCAGACCTTTAGCTTTATGCATGCCTGCGTGTCTGTTGCTACTTCAACAACAACTGTTGTTGAATGTTGTTATTGATGCTTTACTTGCCTAATATAAGTCCGGATAAGACCGTAAATGGTATGGGTGCGACTTCACTGGTATGGGTGCAGCTTCATTCATACCATTTTCCCTTGCCCCCCCAATTGGGAAATGTTACATCCGGCCCTGGCGTGCACACAAAGTAGCTACACTTACACACAATAACACATGGCAGCTGCTACTACAGTGTAGCTGTGTAGCAGTGTCTGTCTTTCCGACTGTCCGCCTGCCTTCCTGCCTGCCTGCGTGCGTCCGGATAGCTCTGTGCACAGTGCCAGTAGGCTAATGTGGTGTATCCAAAATATTTAAGTTTCATATAATAAACCAAGTACTGCAAATGGGACTCAGAGTGGGCGGGAACCTCACCCTCCAATCTGGAGCGTGAAATCCCAACATGATTCGATTTTCCTTTAAATCCCTGCTACTAGCCTACCCCAGCCTGTACAGGACATTCCTCAGAGTTAGCTCCGAGTTGAACAATTTAAATTGCATTTATACAGTACTCAGAGTTACAGACCCGTTAGGCTCCAGAGCTCCTTAAATATCAGACATTTAGCTATAGGCTCTGATCGACTGGAGGGTCCAGGGGTCCCCATAAGGGTTCCTGAGCCTCGTGTTGGGAACCAATGTATACAACAATCCTATACAACAAGTGGTTGAGTCAGTGTTCAAAGGTTCCCTTGGCTCTTAATGACATTAATGAAGAAGTGGTTCTCAACATTTTCTGGACCGTGGGTCCCCTTGAAAGTGTCCCGCTCAAGTGGGCTACACACATTCTCAGAGTCAACGTTTACCTTGGGTCAATGGAGTTTCGATTAATCGGTATCACAGTGAAAACGTATCATTACATAAAGCATCATTATGAGACTTTACTCTTCTAGCCCAGATTTGAACTCGAATTCCTGTACAATTAGGTGATGAAATCACCTAATTGTGTGACCGTTTCACCCGGGTGAGCATCCGTTTACAAATGGTCATGACCCTGGTCAAGGTTGTAAGATGATTTCGCCGCTACTGACTGAGCTACTGTAATTAACATGCTCCACCATACAGATTGGACAAAATGTAATTTCTTCTGTAAAACAAAAAGTTACATTGTGTAACTTTGAGTGTTTTGCTAAGTGTGTGTGTGTGTGTGTGTGTGTGTGTGTGTGTGTGTGTGTGTGTGTGCGTGCGTGCGTGCGTGCGTGCGTGCGTGTGTGCGTGTGGTGTGTGCGTGTGTGTGTGTGTGTGGGTGGTGGTGTGTGTGTGTGTGGGGGGGGGACCAGATGTCCCTCTGGGACATCCCGCAAATTGAGATTCTGTTCCACATTGTGACTGGCAGGCAGCAATGTTCAAAATGCCCTAATACCGGTAATTTGTAGTCCCCTTGTAGTTGGTTTTCTGTCGTCTCTTTTCCTGTTATAGATGTGTTTTAAAATCTCAGAAGGATTCTCCCCTGTGGTGCCATTATATTTCCACATTCACTCCATCATATCAAAAAGAGCTGATCTCCAATTAGCTATTTTTGCAGGAGGATATTCAGTTTTCATTTTGCAATGTCCTCACAGGCCATGACCGGGCCTTGTCCCACAGGTTGAGAAACCACTGTATTGCGGCACAGTTATAAGTCATTTGTCACACCAGAAGTTGTGTTAATGCCTGTCTGGAAGTTTTTAATGGCACCCCGGTCACCCAGATATAAGTTCATTGGAACCACTCGCCAACCTAATGTGCATTAATTGGCATGTCTTTTCCCTCCCCCAAAATACGTCTATTTGCGCCGGTTGCCAACCTATAACAGGCTCACGGGAAAAGCTAGCCAACTCAATATAGCCCCCGATCAATTTGTCTGAGGGAATTGCATAGTTGACACAATTTTCATAGCAGTATAGCTTTATAATATAAAACGGAGGGGGGAGTAGGGAGGGGGCACACTGCAGTTCAATATACAGGGTGTATTATCTTTTGTGACATGATTTGTGGCAAATTGTGCATCAATAAATCATTGATTTATTAGTCGATATGTTTATTTGTAGCCTACAGACTTCAAACAGCACCAGAAAAAATGCTCCTAGTGTTTCATGGTCAAATATATATCTGTTTTTTAGTAAGTTGGGTCTTTAATAGCCTATGTGTACGTCTGTGTGTCTGCCTGCCTCAGCAAATCACTGGTTTTCAAACCTGTTCATATCAAGGCCAATTATTTATTCAGCATTTGAGGCACTGACCACTATTTGCTGAGATATACAGTAGCTTTGCGGATTCAAAATTATAATGTGTATGTAGTTGGAGAACAATGTGTCCAAACTTCCATGCTGCATTAATATTGTACCATAGCAGAGATAACTGGCACTGTATGTTGATCCAAAATAATTATCTCTAATTGTGTCGACTTTCTGTAAAGTAATTGCTGCAGTTGTTCAACAATAATTGCTACTACCGAGAGTGTAACATGAAACCAAATGAACCCATAAGGGTTAATTTGGTTTCATTATATTCTGTCAAGGGTCCACTCGGTTACAATCTCTACATTTAGCTGGGGACCACATGGGATTTGCTCAATACCACTGGCTGAAAACCACTACAGTTCATCTGACATAATTATGATATCTGTAAAAAAGGTATTAATAAAAATAATTTAAGCATTATTCATGTCTGAGACTTGTGGATACGGTATTTCTCAACATCTGCCGGAGGCCTACAAAATGGTACAAATCAGACCTTTAGGGTTTGTAATCATTTCATCCTCAATCTACTTTAAGTCTGAGGGAGCACAAATGGTCTCAAAGTTACAGATCCATAAGTGTAAATTTGGACCACATGGGGCCCCAGGACCCGATGTTGCAGTATACCATTAAGAAAAAGATTACGTTAAGGTTTTGCTGACACAAAAGTGTGGAAGCACTTATCTACCATGTGTATTGAGTAATGATGTGAACATGCTCAATTATAAGAGCTTTGTTTATGGTTCATATTATGCAGTGTATACAGTACATGATGATTAAATTGCACTTGACAAAGCCTGTTTCCATATATAAACACACAACATGTTCCGACTTGTTCCATCTACAATCCAGTACAGTGCAGGCAATTTAGCGTCTGTCTGTGTGTGTGTGTGTGTGTGTGTGTGTGTTGTGTTGTGTGTGTGTGTGTGTGTGTGTGTGTGTGTGTGTGTGTGTGTGTGTGTGTGTTCTAATAAAACTGCCTCTGTCCAAATTGCCACCTCTACACCTCTCCAGACCACTAGGTTGGGATTTATTTTTTAGCAATGGCAAAGTCCTTAAACCAAGCAGTAGCCTCCTGTTCTTCCAGGTACAATAATTAACAAACTTGCACAATAGTTTTACACTCGTTCATATCGCCATGTCACACAAAAGTGTGAGAATTTACTAAATTCCCTGGCTGCTTATTCAAAATCCAGTTTAGCTTTTCGAAATAAGTCATGATGCAGTTATTAAGGACCAAATATCACCACGTTTTTCGCATCGTGAGCTAGCTAAATTACCCCACACCTAATATGCACGCACACACACAGCCATGGGGTCACAAAATTAATGTTCATGTTCACAGGGAATCCAATATATTTCATCTGTAAACCGGATGTGTGCATTCTACTCTGCTTTTGAACCAGTAATGCATGCACTGTTGGTGAACAATACACACATCTATCAATCCCTGGGATTGAAGCAGCCGGCCGTCAGTCAGTGGGAAGTGACTCTATAACCTGCTAATCAACCATGTCGGTGCTAATCTGCTCTCTGTGACACGGCAGCAGTGTATCTCACCTATTCACTGTCACTGCTGTCAGTCATACTGCATCACTGCTAACACCTGGATGGGGGAGGAGAGAGAGAGAGAGAGAGGGGGGGACTCATTGGCCGACTATATAACCGTTTCATTGCATAATCGGATTATGCCTCTTATTTAGCTATTCACCTTTGAAAATGGAATTCCACCGATTTTCAAAAAAAATCTCCTAAGTCCTAAAAGAAAAATCATTAACATGGTGAAACACAACTTGATGTCATCAAGTTATGTCATCCCTCCCTTATCGGATGCGTGAGCTTCAGGGCGAGGCCTCCCTCAAGTGCCTTACTGGTTAGATTATAACTTAGTCTACATTTATTTCATATTTTTATGTCGATTTCAACGCTGACATTTTATTTTATATGCATATAGAATCTGACTGTGCCATTATCTCGTTTTGGATCAAATCCATTTTGATCCAAAGATCGGTGTGTTTGTGTTCTGGTGGAAAACAATGATGTGTGCGATGGCAGGTCCTGTATCACTCTGCAGCACATTCGGATAAAGTCTGTTTCTATTGAAAATGTAACTAATTCAGCAGCAGTATAACATTAGCCTTTTCTCTTAGTTCATTCTTCATATCCTTGAGTGAAATTTACCTAAAATCTCCCTATGGGGATTATAATATAAATGAAAATGTACAGTACATGAACCTGTGGACTTAGTCTCCTCTAGTGATATTGACATCAGATTTTAGTGCTCTGTAGAGCCTGTTGAATTTATTGAAACAGAGACACGGGGGGTGTCCATAGTGACAGACAGGCAGACAGACAATGATCAGAGACACTCAGAGATTCTATATTTGTTAACAATTGCCCGACTCTCATGTCCCCTCCACCCCGTCATGTCACCAGGCAGACCGTGGCTCTGTTGACATTAATCATCATCATCATCACCATCATCCTCATCCTCACAGCCTGCAGGATAATTAAAACAAGCGCCAAGCCAGCCAGCCATGTTTAATTGAATCCTCTCTCCATGTTCATGTAGCAGCACCGTGTCACTCAACTCTTCACTGTATCAAAAAGCACATCGCATTCCTGCTAGTGCTAGAGGTTGACGGATGGCTGAAGACAGCGGTGTGTGTGTGTGTGTGTGTGTGTGTGTGTGTGTGTGTGTGTGTGTGTGTGTGTGTGTGTGTGTGTGTGTGTGTGTGTGTGTGTGTGTGTGTGTGTGTGTACTTTGGACACGTTCTGAAAATAGGCATTCTACAAACTCATAACACATCTATTTGCAGCCAGGCATTGTGAGCAAGACACAGAGAGACAGAAAGAGAGAGAGCGAGAGAGAGAGAGAGAGAGAGAGGAGAGGAGAGAGAGAGAGAGAGAGAGGAGAGAGAGAGAGAGAGAGAGAGAGAGAGAGAGAGAGAGAGAGAGAGAGAGAGAGAGAGAGAGAGAGAGAGAGAGAGAGAGAGAGAGAGAGAGAGAGAGAGAGAGAGAGAGGGAGAGAGAGAGAGAGAGAGAGGGGGAGAAAGAGAGAGAGAGGGAGGGAGATTGAGGGAGAGACAAAGTCAGTAGTAAGTATTTTGTATATAGCACTTCTCAGAGAAAACTCGCCAAGTGCTTTAGATACGGGGAATAAAGACATAATAATGAAAAGAAAATTGTATAGAATAAAAAGCCTATACAATTGATCTCAAAACAAGACAACAAATAATGCAATCATGAAAATGAGATCATAAAAAAACAATGAGAAACAGAAAGAAAGACACAGACAGACAGATAAGTCTTGTTTTGCTACAAGCGTCTCTTTCCCAGAAATGAGGAGGATAGAGAAGGCATTCTGGACCATCAAGACTGGGTGACAGTGTGTTGTGACTCAAGCGATTTCCTTCCTTGTTTACATGCACTAGCCTTACTGTTCCACTGGATGCCTCCAATCTTAAAACGCTGCCTGTTGTACATGTACATGAAGGGATGACTAATGTGAAGAACGACAGACTAGGCAAACTAGGCATGGATCCATACTCTGTGAAATCCTCAGTTGTTCATGTATCCATGTGTACAAAATGAGTTGTATTAGTACTCCAGATTTTACGTATGCTCTAAGTAGCAGTAGCATACATGACATATGTTGCATCACAGTGTGCTTCATATGCATAGAGTCCTTGAAGTCAGAATCGCTAGTCTTCCAGGATATGAACCTTGAATGATGAACTGGACTCTTTTTTCATGTTTTTTTTAGCCGTCTTTTGACAGGGGGGCGGGGGGATTTGAATATGGCCCTAAACCTGTATTTGTTTACACAATTTTAAATCGATTTATTATTATTTTTTTAATTGTCTACAGTCCTACTAATCCCCAGGAAATTATAGCTGGCCACAGAAGTTCACAGGATTGACTTAGTGAACAAGGCAGCACACTGCACTACACATGGTATACTGTATACGGCAGTTTGTCACTTTAAGTAGCTCTTGTAATCTTCCGTGGCCAAGTGTAATTTCCTGGGGTTTATTAGGACTGTATTAGATGATAGAAAACAAATCACTTTTACAAATTCTGTAAACAAATAAGTATTTAGGGACATGTTTGAATGCCCCTCTGCCAAAAACAGCCAAAGCAAATACTAATGTTTGCATGTCCTACATTGCACTCAGCTACAACCTGTTGCATTCCAACATTAGACCAATCTTCAGGAGGTGGGGACTCTGGAGTGTCAAGCAGAGTTATACGGCGATCGCAGTCCAACATGCAGTCCCAAGATTAGCACCTGATAAAAGGGACTGGCCGTTTAATCGGACTCCGTACTGGATAAGATCGCTACGCCAATCTTAAGAGTCTTATTAAACAGCTCAAGGGACAGGACCTGTGGCAACTACAGATAATTTACAGGACTTTGCTGGTATACAGTGTTTTGCACAGTGGATAATGTTATAGGACGGTATACTGTCCCATGGCTCTACTATGAGACACAGATCAAGTAATCCTACTCCTGGTCATGTTTTGTCATGAGCATTAATGACAACCAACGAACAAAATTGGTGATGTTGTCCTTTAATGTGTCAAACCCCAGCCTCCTTATTGTGGGGAAGACTTTCGCTCACAGCAGATTGCATCTGTTATTCCCTCCCCACAATAACAGCAATAGCAGTGCCATAGAAAACTGTGGGACTCTACTCAACCATATAATGGGGTTTAAGTGGTTAAGTTTGTGCGGACAGACAATGTGTCTTGGAGGAAAAAAACAAAACAAAAACAAAACAGAAGTTGTTGGGCTGCTGTCGACCAGAAAGCCCTTGAGCAGGGTGGTGAAAATGACCCCGGTGCATCCCTGGGACCGATCTCACCGACCGCACATCAAGGACATGTGACACACAGAAAGGTGTGGAGAAGAAAAGCCTGAAGCATCATGGAGGAATGCGGCTCAGCCCTTTTCAAGGACTGTTTGACCCACGCTCCCTTCTGGAAGAGGGCTGAGGAATATTAGCCGCTGAAAGCAGGATTTTAGCCTGTTTAGCTTCGGATGGTTTGTGGTAACCAAGTGCATACTATACTCAAGCACAGTACTTGATTCTTATTTTATCACTTTTACTTTGGCACTGTCAGTACACTGATCAGTGTTGGCCAGTAAATAATTACATACTACTGTAATATTGTTACCTTTTTCCAGCAAAAGCAAAGCTATTACTCTGCTAAAATGAGTAATAAGTAATATGTTACTCTGCCAAAACATGCCTCATTACTTATTGAGTTTGTTGTTGCATGTAAAAATAGAACAGATTTACAAGCTAAAAACAGATAACACCAGAGATGGACTGTAGTTTGTAGATCCTAATCCACCGCAGCATTCTGCACAGGACAAACACTACAAGTTATTGCAGTTGTCACTAAACAGATTGTGTTGTACATCTCTATTCCTTTGTGGGTAGGAGGGAGGGACATGGGAAAGCAGTATTGTAATATGTAATATATTATTCTTTGATTCTAGTAATAAGTAAGGGGTCATAAGTAAAGTAAAGATATTACTCTCCAAAGTAAAATTGCCCAACACTGACTGTGATGCCAATAGTATCATTACTCATTGAAATTATAACAGGACTTTTACTTGTGACTTGTATTATACCATCAGGCAGTAAGATTTTTTTATCTGTTTGTGAGAGTTTAAAATGTTTTCATACAGTTCTCAACGTTTTTGGCTGGGGACCACAAAAAATGCTTTCGCCATGTTGAGACCCCAAGACTATTTGCTTTGTAATTTTTTGGAAAGATTTCACTCACTCACACACGCATGCACACGCACACACACACACACACACACACACACACACACACGCACACACACACACACACACACACACACACACACACACACACACACACACACAAATCCAACATTGTGGAAACAACAAAGCAATAGAACATTAAACATATTAATGCAGTGGAGATGAGGACTGATTTAAGTGCACAAAATGTTAAGTACTGTCAAGAGTTACAAATGGCTAAATTAACACCAAAGGAAGATTAAATATCTAAATGTGAAAATGAAAGCAGGGAAAGTTTTCTAAATTAAAAAGTGAAATTATAGCCTATAATATACCCATGGTCGACTATAAGTATGCGTGTAGCACTGCCCAGAGGATAATATTGGTCTGTTGCAATAGGCTAACTGTACACATTTACAGATCTATTAAAGTGTAAAAGCTGCAGTTCAGAACATACACATTTACTGTGCCCATAAAATATATAACTAGTGCATCTGAATGGTAGAGTATGTGAATTCAATATGCATCTTCTGCTACTGTACTCTACCTACAAGTGAATTAGAACATCTTTATGTTAAGGGATGACAGGGATAGACATGGATAGTGTGAGAGTAGAAGTTATCAAATTGAACCAGGAGTATACAGATTAAAGACACACACACACACACACACGGACGGACGGACGGACGGACGGAGGGCAAAACATATTTCCCAAGTAACTAGTTGCATTACTAGTTTTCATAAAAAAGTAGGTGTTTTACATTAACCACCCTAAACAAGAACGGATGATCTGCATTTATTTAGCACCTTTTTCTTTTTCTAGAAATTTAAATTACAATGTGCTGCATTTCCATTTAACCCATGAACAGAGGCCATATGTACATTCAATGACCTCAGTTCAGAAGGGGCGGACTGCGGCACATGTCACAAAATGATGAATGACCAACCATTTGTAAAACATTCCCGCTGGTTTTGGAAAAGGTCTCAACTTTTTTGTGGTCGCTGACATGTAAAAAGGTCGAGACGGATGCTAACCTGGTCATGGTCCCCCTTTTTTTTTTTTTTTTTCAAAATCCATCCTGATCTAGGTCGACGTCGCAAAATGATTGTCCGTCTCTCCCTCAGTTGCTTTACAAAGCATCTTAACACATGAAGCGACAGCAGAGATCATGTGTCTCGGGACTGGGAGAGCGCTTTAGCTCAGAGTAGAGGCTCACGGATGCCACATTTGTTTAGTCGGACGCCGATCTCGATTTCCCAGAGATCGATCCTTGTCCACAACCCCCGGGCGACTATGGCTCAGGATGTCGAGCAGGTAGTCCAATGATCCGTGGGCTGGCGATCCACACCTCCTGTCTACATGCGGAAGTGCTCTTGTGAACACCAAATTGCTCCCCAAGTGTTGGCTGTGCCTTGCACGGTCTGGTGCAACCGGTGTGTGAATGGGTGAATGTACTGAAATACACTATGTAAGTGGTTTTCAACCTTTTTCATACCAGGACCCACTATTTATTCAGAATGTGAGCCACGGACCACAATTTTATGTAATTTTAGCCCCACAGACCCCAAAACTAGAGATTCCTTTTGCTTTTGTCCACAATTCCAGGATGGATTTGGGAAACAAAACATACAGATCAAAATAACCAATAATCTTATACATTGTCTAGTTGTTGTTGATGGGTTAATTCAGATGATGAATATTCTAACTCTTGAGAGCGTAAACATGAAAATGGACCCACAAGGGTCCATCATTTAGCCTGTGGACCACATGGAACTCTCTCAGGGACCACTGGTGCTCCCCAGACCACCTGTTGAAAACCCCTGCAGTATATAAAGCGCCTTGGGTAAAGGCGCTATATAAATGCACCACATATATTTTTAAATACAAACAAACTGATGTGTCACATCAGTCACATTGTGAGCTCTGTGATCTGCATTTTTTTATTATTATTAATATTATCATCATCACTACTATTATTGAACATCTAAAATATATCTGAAAACCTGACAAAAATGGGGGCACTGGTTTGAAAAACCAGAGGCCCGCTGTCGGCCAAAAAGTCGACATGGACCAAATCGCTTGGCGATGGCCTGGTGTTGTACAGTAGCTGTCAGAGCCGTGCATTAGCCTGCATTAGTAGGAAACTAGATGAGCGATGAGCTAATCGCGCTGATGTGCGCTGCTACGCAGCTAATGGCGGCCAATTTGCTAGTGATGGGAACTATCACTAATTGGGTTCCGGTAGTGGTGCACCTCAAAGGGAGTGGTGGTGGTGGGTTCATTGTGTGTGTGTTTGTGTGTGTGTTGCGCGTCTATGGATGTCGGCAGTAGCCTATTTGTTTACAATGTGTGTCAATGTATAAGTGCCTGTATAGAGACGGGATCATCCACAAATCTATATGCAGTACATTTATGGCCTACATGAATTATGCATGTAAAAATAAGCAAACATTCAGCAAAACTCGCAGAACTACAGGCTCACAACGTGTCACCTTGCGAGGACAACCTTAGAATCTGAAAAAAAAGAAAGAAAAAGAAAACAATATTTATTAGCCTAGTAAAACCAAGGTTTTCAACTAGTGGTCCGGGAACCGCCAGTGATTCCTGAGACGATTCCAGGTGGTCCCCAACTAAATGATCGACAGTTGGTAACCAAATGGAACATTATAGATCTGGCTTCATTTCACACTCTCGAGAGTTAAATTATATTTAAACATCTGAATTACACAATTAGAAAATGTAGAAGAATTGTTATTTTGACTAACATTTGCCAGTTATCTCCCCTAAATTGTGTACAAATACTTGAAAATCCTTAGTTTTGGTACAGAGAGACAACACTCAACATCGAATGGTTGTCTGCGGCTAAAATGCAGAATAAATAGTAGGCCCTGGTATGAAGAAGGTTGAAAACTATACTAAGACATGGAACTAGGCACACAAAGATGGGCACATGCTTGGTCTATAAGAGGTTTGCACGGTTAGACACGGACATGCACCACATTAATAGACTACAATAAACACTTACAAACACTTACAGTACAGATGCCCTTTCCCAGCCATCGTTAATAATAATAATAATAATAATGGATTGCATTTTTATAGCGCTTTTCTATCCACCGCATGTATACTGAAAGAGCTTATAATCGGCATTCATTCATACATTGGGAAGTAGAGTGACGAACAGTCAACGCCAGCGTCTCTACTTCCCACATTCACACACCAGTGGTGGCAACCACTGGAGGCAAGCTAGGGTTCAGTGTGTTGCCCATGCAAGGACACTTCGACATGTAGAGAGGCGGTGCAGGGATTCGAACCGCCGACCACTGGATCATTGGCCGACCTGCTCTACCTCCTGAGCCACAGCCGCCGAGCCGAACAGCTGCCCGTTCCTCCAGTCATTCATTTTGCTACCATGTGGCGAAATCCGGGAGACACCAGGTTCAATCACTCAATGCAACATTTTGATTGGCAGAAAGGGCACATTCCTCTTTCGTCATTGGACTGGACCCAGAACCCGTAGAGAGAGTGCTACGTCACAACTAGCATAGACTCCCATTGTAAGAATGGAATGTGGAAGTTCTTGTCTCCATCTCAATTATGAAGTTCTAATGTTTAGAACTACAGGGGGCAACATTCTGCTTCGTGTCACGTACAAAGCATGGCACAGCGTTCTCTTCCTCTCTCTCTCTCTCTGAACCACATGACGAGGGTGTCATGGCAGAACCGGAAGCACTGAACGGTGAACAAATCTTTGAACTAATCTTTTTAGTGAACAGGAATGCAATGAAACGAATCACAGAAATGACCGACAGTTCCCATCACTAGGAGCCAGCCATAAAAAACTTGGCATAAAAAACATTGACACGTACTGCGTGTCGGTCTGTTTTCTGCCAGACAGAGAGACGTCATCACAGACCATGCGACGCAAACTTCTGTCTCGTCCTTGATTGGTGCAGGGCCGCTTCCACGGGGGGGGGGGGGGGGGGGGGGGGGGGGGGGGGGGGGGATTCGTCCACACTGTATCCACGTGTGACATATGCAGAGCAGTAATAGACATGCTT
>CM076978.1:26706021-26886021 GCA_039105355.1 Benthosema pterotum
TAATGATTAATCAGAAGCCAAACCGATCCGACTTATTTAAGTCCCTCTATGCTGTTCTAAATCTAGTAGATAGCAGTGCACATGTTTTAGCTGTAACTTTTATTACTAGTCTGGCAGGTTAAACCAGTATTGATCACGTGATATTAATCAAAACCGAACATAATAGTCAGCGAACAAGTTCCACAACAGTAGGTTGAAAATAACTGGCCCAATTATTTTTAACCAATGGGTTCACCTTAACTTCAGCTGCATAAAATACAATACAAAACATTCGAAGACCCTGAGTAAACTAGTAAACAAGACAGTAATGCAACACTTCAAAGTAGTGAGAAACAGTAGAGAGAACATAACAATGTTATTCCTTATACTCACTATGGTTTGATCAAAGCCTTTAATCAGTCATTTTCGTGCCAGTCCGAGACGATCCTGATTGGGCTTTTTTTTTTGGCTGAAATCGCTCCGATATGACGTAATCATATCGCTGTGCACACACAGCACGGAAAACCAACTCTGGCAACTCTGCTGCTCTACACTCACCAAAACCTTGTCCCAAAGTAACAACTTTGGACATGTGAGCTTTCCAACATGACAGAGACGATAAAATTTGAGGAAGCACTTCGCCCATTTTCAGCATTATCTTCATCTAATCGCTCCTTGGTAATGGTGCCATTATCAGATGATGGCACCATTCCTGCCTCCGTCCTCACTGCGTGTTGTCGGTGAGCTGTGGACAGAAACCATGCCTCCGCCAGTGACATCATCATCATCCATGGTGACAAAGTACAGCCTCTCTCTTTACTGGAAAGTGAACACACTGAAATAGAAATCAAAACTGCCTGCCGATAATGTCAAAATGCCAAAATGTGGAATGTGTCCTGACACCATCCATTAGAGCAGTGGTTTTTATCGTGTCAAGGTTCATTATTTATTCAGCATTTGAGCCACCCACCACCATCGGGTGACAAGGCTAAGTCAGAATCCAATTCAAAAGAATATTTTATGGCTTTTGTTGTACAAGATTTGGCCAATTCCATGCTGTAATGATAGTACTAGGAGAGATAACAGCCAAACAAGCAATATTTTCTTGTTGTCGTGTGTATACTAAATTAATGCAGATGTATGAACTCTTGCAGGTGAAACAAAAATGGACCTGTAAGGGTACATTCAGTTTCATTCTACCATCTCAACAGTTAAAGATCTAATGAGGTCCACACGGTTACCAACTTTCCATCAATTACCTGGGGACCACCTGTATTCCCCTTAAGGACCACTCATGGTCACCAGATCATTGATTGTAAACCATTGCATTACAGGGTGGATTTGTACTAAGATATAATATGTTCCAACATTGGCCTAAAAGAATTAATTAAATAAATAAATAAATAAAAATAAGGAGGCTACTGTATACCCACACAACACACAGAATAAGACCAAGACAAAATACTTGTGTGCTTGTGCACTGGATGGACAGATCTACCAGCCCACCCAAGCCAACCCCCACCGCTCCAGACCAAAATGCTTTCAGTTTAGGCCAGGCTAGTCAGCTTGTTAAGTTCTGGGTCAGACACGCCCAAAAATAGAGAGTGACACACACACACATTCTGCGTGGCTTCCATAGTAAGGACTCATAGCATTCGCAGTAATCATTCCTGAACAACCACACAATAGCATTCATTACTACCAGAATATAGCAATATTTAGCACATATGGGGTGAGGAGGGCACTTACACAATTTGCTACTCCAAAACAACAGCAGTGAACTTGAGAAGGAAATGAAAAGTGCGTGACTATATCTCATGAATGGCTGAGCACATTTCTCACTCTTGTGTGCACGCGCGCGCACACACACAGACACGCACACATTCACACACAGGCCACATAAATAGACCACAATAAATCCCACTGTCTGTGCCACTCGTTACAGACCTGATCAAATACTTAAAGCCCCGACAAAAATAAATGTGATGAAATAAAGAAAAGACGGCTGCTCACACTGTGCAGCTGACACAAAGAAACGGCTTCATTCCTGAGCAGAAAAATGACCAGTGATGGAGCATGATGAGCCAATTTCCCCCAGTCAGACGTGACTTAGTTTGCAGCTGGTAGGAGAACTTTGTTCATTTTAATTGCCAATTGCAGTATAACAAGCACAAACAAGTGATTTGGGTGTATTTTAGCTCTTCTTTGGATTACACAAATGACTTGTGGACCTACCGGACGATTACACCAGTGTGAGCCTACTTTATATGGAATTATGTGACTGTCACATACTGGCTATTGGTACATAAGTAATACATGTATGCAACTGACTATAACTGAACCCGAACCCTGACCCTAAACATGATACATATTTGAATATGAATGTGCTGGAGAAGTTAGAAGCCTAGAGGCTTATCGAGAACTTCCCCAAAAAAGAACAATACAATTGTACATATGACAAGATAAAATACCAGAAATATATACATAAAAAATACTAGTATATCTAAAAATACGCACACAATACTTTTTTTTACAGGGATAATTAGCCTGTTAACAGACCAGACGAGCAAAATAATAACTAATACCTATTCTACTGCAAGAGCATTTTTTGTGCTGCTTTGGAAGTTGGCAGAGATGGAGAGGCTTTTAGCCTAGAATCAACAGAGAAATAATAGTAAAAAAGGCAAAGAAGTTAAGGATTAGCACGTTACGAAAATGGAGCCCTAAGTCTGAGAGGTAACTAATAGGACTAATATCCATGCAGTGATATGCAAGGCTATTTTTGTTTTGCTAGCACCTTGCGTTGTGTTTTTTTTTTTTTTGTTCTTCCTTCTATGGAAAATAACGACTGTAGTTCTCCTAGCAGTGTCACACTGGTTCCAATCCAGATTACACTTCATCAGGTTAAAAGAGGATCAGTTTACAAGGTGGCTACCCTGCCAGCTGCTAGTGTAATTCACTGGAGGTTTTATGACTGTTCCCACTTCTGGCACGGCGTATTGGGGCTGAGGAGGGGGAGATTCGGGTATGTTGACAAGTCTTTTGGATGACTTTGGTTTGTTTACTGCTCCCGTTGGCATATATACTTTGTAATGTAACTGGCCCTAATGATTTGGAAAATGCCTCCCTGTTCACAATATTATTCACTGAGAAATAATAATTACCTCATTAAATCATACTAAATAGTTTAAAGATGTCATAAGTCTTACAGCACCTTTCAGATACCGCAGCAACTTTTTTTGTTTACCTACAGTTCACCTATACGACGTTATGGACCTTAAATACCCCAAACCAAGACACCACAACTCATTGTGGGGTGCCATGGAGAATATAAATGTCACATTGTTATGAATATATTTGAAATATGGCAACGCGTTAAAACGCTTCATTGAAGGCTGTGGAAGAAAGACACGGTTGATCTGTCAGCACAAGTTCTGCACAGATAGCTTGCTGGCCGGGGTTTTATTTTGGCGACTCCTGAGAGTCAGATATTACAGTTGCGTGTTCTGAGGTTGCAGTATGGAACCCCCGGGGTGAAATATAATCACCTCACTAGTCACTGACTTTGTTTTGATTGGGATTTATTGGATTTGAGGCTGTTTTATAATGGAAATGATTGCCTGAGCAGCTATATGAATTCCAAAACTCACAGCAAATAAGAAACGCGTCAGGCATTATGAGTTGTTTGGGGTCATGAAAGTTGTGTGCCAGGATGTGGGCAGAGTGGAACTATTCTTTCAGTCCTCACACAGTAAACACGATCTTTTCACCAAACCTGCAGACCTACAAGCTAAAAAAAAACAACTCAACAACACACAACTACCAATATTTGTGACTTTTCAGAAAAACAAGGAAAAACATCCCCAATCTCACTTGCACATGCAATTCTATATCTGTCTTTACTCTTTATACAAGTGATACTCAACTTTCAGATGAAACTGTGTGCCAGCCTTGGAGGCATTATCAAAAACAATTATGCATATACTGTACCCCACAACACAGTGATTAGCTAATCTAAACATTAGCTATCTTTACATTATTTTTATTTTTGCACTTAGTGGATTGAATTGGATTAAGTTGATTAACTGGATATCTCAGCTGTCGAAAGCAGTGGTTTTCAACCAGTGGTTTGGGGACCACCAGTGGTCCTTGAGAGGGTTCCAGGTGGTCCCCAGCTAAAGGGACAGTTGGTTAACCGGGTGTAATTCCTTGAGAGCGTAAAAGTCCACACAATCAGAGCGTAGAAGATTAATGGTCATCTTGATGTATGTTTGACTGTTTTGTTTCCCAAATCAAGCAAATGTCCTCAAATGGTGGTCCGTGGCTCAAATGCTGAAGAAGCAGTGGGCCCTGGTGCCAAAAAGGTTGAAAACCCCTGGTCTAAAGCGATGGGATAAGTAGTGGATCCAGGCCAGGGTGGGGCGTGCGAAACCGAGCCGCAATAGGGGTGGAAAGAAGCAGGAGAGAGAGAGAAAGTGGAGGTTGTGTCCTGTCCTATGGGGGGGGCTAAAAGAGGCGTGGAAGGACGATGATCGCGGTCAAAGACGAGGGTAGGATGATGGATGGGAGCCCTCAGACAGACTCTACCGTGTGAGGGAACCCGGGGAGTGTGGAGACACCCTCATGTCTCCGGTGGAGCGTGGAGAGAGCCACCGTGCAGCAGAAAGCAGGGGAAGGCGTGGCACAGAGCACGGTGTGTACAGTACGAAGCCCTATGCTCCACTGGAGAGGAGAGTGGCTCTGCCTTCCCCCTGCGGACTCTTGAGAAGGACAACGGCTGCTTCTGGAAGTTATTCATGTCCCGTGGACACGTTGGTGCAGTGTAGGAGGCGGATGATATACCAAAGTCTGCAATGTTTTATTTTAGCCACAAGAGCCCTTGCAGTAATAAGCCCCGTCCTCCAGACTGGCCCATTCATTCCAGTGTAAATATTATGGACATTACACATTAAATACTGGCTCATTTTTTTGGAACCAGACCTTCAAAATCTCTACCAAATCCGTCAAAAGGGCCTGCCAAATGCAGTGGAGAACTGTGTGTTTTATCATATAGGAAACATATTGGGGGAGAATTTTATTTTATTTAGAGTACTATAATTAGGGAGAGTAGCGGCACTCCCATTGACTCCCAAAGCTATGTCTGAACAGAGATGGCTATTGGCTGAAAAGCACACATGACGATCGCTATTGGCTGAAAAGTGCCTGTTTGGAACTAACATAACTAACATAGTTCCAAACAAACCACTCTCGTCCATCCACTTGCATTGACAGCAGGACTCCATTGCAGGCACGAAGCGCGAGACGTGAGATCAAAGCGTGTCGCTACTCTCCCTAATTACAGTATCCTATAGGTCTATTACAACAATGTGGGATGATTGACTTGTTTTTGAAGAAAAAAAGTAAATATGAATATTGTTTGACAATAATGGCATGCCCAAATACAACGTAAGAACATCTAGTTTGAAAGTGGTGGTAAAAACACAGATGCAACTATTCAAAAGAATGAGGATTTGTGTTTGATGGACTGTTCTGTAGAAATATATATAAACGTGTGTTGTTCTTGCGTATTGTGAATCACTCAGGAAGAGGGCCTGCTAAGTACCTAAATTGTTACACTGTTGTTACACTGTTTTGAGTGATTTGAGCCTGATTTATAATGGAAATTAGTTATGAGCACCTGCCATTATCTTTCTTTCAATTGCCTTCATCTCCAATTCTTTGTCCCAGATGGCATTTCTGGTCAAAACAAGCTTTTTCACGTCTATTCCACGTCTATTCAAAATAAAGGTTTAAAGGGGGAAAATCCTGTTGTGAATTATATCAAAGTATTATATAAAAAAGTCCTGATCCTAATAAATCCTAAGCCATATTTCACCCCTGTGCCAATCATATGGGACATGATCCTGGGCTCTACACACTCTCCGCCTCCCTGGGGAGAGCACCGGACGGACCTCATGCTTCCTTCATGCATGGGTATTCAAGTGACTTATTTTCACCTGGGCGTAGTGCGTAGGTCTTTCCTGTCCAAGATCAGGTACCGCTGTGTTTGTTTGCCTCTTTGTCTTTTGCTATGGAACACCAATCCATAAACTAAAATCTCTGTGTCCGTTTAATTAACTCTGAGCGTGATACACAAGATACACAGATTTTCTTTCTTTTTTTTTTCTTTTTTTTTTATGGGCCGCGTCCCCATTTGTACCCCTGGTGGGCCCCAGAATCCTATTTTGAGATCTCTAAGATCCCCCCCTCCCAGGACAAAACCCTAGTGGGTTCATCTGTCAATCCCGTCCCTCCCCAGGCAAGGCCATGAAGGATGTGTCTGTGCCTTGCAGACGACATAGATGACAGAATGACTTGGTCATTTATCTTTGGGGGCAGCGCAGTGAATTAACCGCAAGACATTTGTCATTGTGTTTTTTGGGGGAAAAGAGAGACACTTACAGTATTTATTGATCCTTGTCGGGATGAGAGAACAGAGAAAACACAAAGGCAGAAATGCAAGGATTATTTTCGTTTCTTCCATACTACACCAGACCGTTTTCAGTTCACCTTTGTTTTTAGACAGACAGACAGACAGACAGACAGACAGACAGACAGACAGACAGACAGACAGACAGACAGACAGACAGACAGACAGACAGACAGACAGACAGACAGACAGACAGACAGACAGACAGACAGACAGACAGACAGACAGATTAATTGTGGTCAAGGAGGCTAGGCTATATCTTCATTATAGGCCTGGGGGTTGTTTTTTGAGGGACTGCCAAGCTTATATTATTTTCTAAGCCTATTACCTCCTAATAATGAACGCTAGGCCATTGGTGGAAGAAGTACATAAAAGTAACTAGGTTATGGCAATAGGCCACAATGTAGGCCATTGTGTTACCTATGCTTGCAATAAAATGTTACTTACCGTAAGTGAGAGTACGAATGTTCTGTAACAATGTAATTTGTGTAATTCGGAGATCCATCCACAATTGTACAATTGTGCCTTAAGTACAGTTCTTGTAACTGTGTTTTCCACCACTGGGAATAACTGGGAGTTAAATCTAACAGTTCATCACAAATACCGCTCACTTTAGTATCGCAAAAGCTTTTCTATATCTCTAAGCAGCAAACTCATTGCCAAATGGAAATAATTTCAAAACACTTATCCTATTAGTACAAACATAACCGTTTCACAACAACATAACTACAATGTTGGCATAAACCAAGACATTGGCTGCATAACACAGCTTGCTGGGAAAGTGAAAACACAAACCGAATTGGGGGTCTGGACACGTTGAGGTCTTAGACAATTGGGAAAACAGAAGAAAAAAAATAAAGTAAACAGCAGAATCATTCTGCCGAGTTGTCAAGTTTTGTGAGGCTGACAGCCTATAATTAGAAGGCAGAAGCATCTCTATCAGCCTCAGGGTCATTATTATGTTTCATGATGTGTTGAATGAGAAAGCCAAACACAGTTTCAACCTTCATTTAAACCTTGCATTCAAACAACAACAAATACAATGCGATATATATATATATATATATATATATATATATATATATATATATATATATATATATATATATATATATATATATATATATATATATATATATATATATATATATATATATAATCTTAGTAGCAGTAAAAGGCTTCATTTTAAAAGTATAGTGAGCATTGACATGTGGACCTATGCAAACTTGACTTTGGCAATCTTATTCTAATCACAAAGGACTGAATCTATTTCACACAACGTAAGCACAGCTGAGATCAGGCGCTTAACATTTGAAAATGAGAAGGGGACATGTTTCAGATGGATAGGCAATGTTCATCAAAAACTACACAAACTACAACCTTGTCTTCATTATTCTTGAATTTAAAAGAAAACTACAGCAAGCATAGCCAATAGACACATACTGTATTTAAGTCTTAAATTAAAAGAAGTGCCACAAGTCTTGCGACATGTGATATTGTTCACACCTATACTTATACAGCATTCACACTCAAGCAGGTGAAAATAACGCTAAAATCCCTAATGATGCAGATGCTCTCCACGTTTTAATTTGTTAAACAAAAGTCTTTGTTCGCCAGGTATGTGAGATGTGAACCCTCTTGTGAATTCTCTGGGGACGTTTCAAGAAACGCGGCAACAAAGCATTATAAGCAGAATGCCATTAAACGGGAAAAAAGGAAAATGAGTGACAGCAAAAATGTTGATCAGCATTTATTATTGTGAGATATTATTCTCTCAGTGGAGTCACCACAGCAGTTGATTGCCTGGCACACAAAAGCCTTTTCCAATTTCCCCATTCCCCGCTGATAAGGGCCTAAGCCAAATGAAGAGGAGTGGCATGTGAGAAATGTCTAATGGAAGTCTCTCTCTCGCTCTCTCTTCTCTGGGTGTAAATAAACCTCCAGGGTTGATTTTCCCCTGGCTCCACTGAGTCATTCAGTGCCAGACACAAATCCATAAACGTGACAGATGAAGAAGTGATTAGGATTGATGCCTCTGTACCTGTATGAAACTACATGAACCCTATAGCCTTAATTCACTTCATGATCAGAATAGAAAGAACATTTGGCCAGAGATAGAAGCACATAATGCAAACTAGAAATGCACTCTCTCCGTGTGCCAACTTGCCCCTTGCACACAAGTAGGCCATGTACAGTATGCCTACTTGTGCGTTAGCAGAGCACACATTGAAGTAAGCTTGAACACTTCTGGTAAGACTGCTGCAATGAGTGCTAAAGGTCTTCACTTCTGTATGGATACAACTTAGTTTTAAAACTCTATGCGAGCCTGGCCAGGCCTGAAGCCGAGATTTTAGGCCTGACCCTAACCCTAAAATCTATGCTAACCATAGCATATGGGCTTGGGCTCCATGAAAACATAATATATATCTACAATGAAGATGATGATGACTGGCATTTCACTTTTACTCCGTGGAGTTCACAAATTCTTAGTTACGTCATCAAGAACACTGGTTCTTTGGAGTTCACCAAAGTGCGTACATACAGCCGATCGCAGTACTTGCACACACTGCTTGTGCAAGTAATGATAAACACAGATTTTGTATGGTGTTTCTGGCAGAATACAGTTTCTGTTTAAGTCTGTGGTCAAGTACGTATTACCAGGGGGGTCTTTCGAGAAGCAGTGTCAAAAATCAGTGAACTACATGAGCCCTAAGCAGTTGCAATCCTGTTCTGAAAAATGATTTCCCCGCAACACCGCCAGACGCACAGAGAGGAAGAAACACAAAAGCGTTTGATAGCTAGCTCTCATCACATTCAACTATTCATAACCAAATCAATATATAAAATATTATTACACTGCTTCATGATATGCGAAACTTAAAACAACGTCTACAGTTCTGTCTGTGAAGTAAGCTCTGTGAGAATGGGCCTATCCAATGTCGCTCCTCTCAATCTGTATTGATTACCTCGGTTGAGGCGGTGTCCTGCCATCAAAAACAAATTGTGACGATGGATACATTGCATTTATAAAGGCAGTGGTTTTAGCTGCAGAGAGATTCAGTGTTGCAGATTTGATTTCTTTGGGAAGAGTGCTTGAAATATTTGTTGTGTGCCTCTCATTTTTATATATATATAATATAAATGTATTCTTTACTCGGAATTCTCAGGCAACAGTAACCAGAGCTTACCGTAAGACCTGACATGACTTCTATAAAACAGTTCAATGCCAATGCAATTGCCATAAATATACTGCGTGGACAATTGCACTGACTATTATACAACTCGTGCATTTTCCTTTACTTTCTTAGGGGCAAAAAAAAAATCAAGGTTCAATTTATTGCTATATGAGAAGTACACATATTTAGGTATTTCTTTCATTCATTTCATTACATGGTCGGCCCCTTGGGGGACTTCTATTGGCCAGTTTATGTGATGACGTAATGGTGACGTAGGTAAAAGACCTATGTTGTGAATATTAGTCCGCTCTGCTCATGCACTAGTAGGCCATGGTCTACTTGTACGCAACGCACAAGTTTGCACTCTACCGGGTGCTGATCTAGTTAGTTCATTCATTCATTCATACAATCTACTCCCCTTTCACTCACTCTTTCAATCTATTTTCTAAGCATGTTCCTTTGACTTAAAATGACAAAAATCAAACTGTAAAATGTATCAAAACGTACATCAACCACTTCCATTTCTTTAAATAAAGTCTCAAATGTCTTATCTGAGCTGACAGATGTATGCCAGACCGTGAAAAAAACTTATGCTGGGAGAGGATAACCAAAGCATGGACTTTTGGGCAACATACAGTACATTTGCTCTATACCATGTTTATTATTGCAATAAAAAAGCATCGGATCTGTGCATTAGTGGGATCAGCAGACGCCAGGAGTGTTGAACTCGAGTTGAATACGACATTCATCACATTTATTAGCATAGAGGTGAGAGATATTGGCTTTCAGGGGCTGTGGAATGTGTTGTATTTCAAAGCTTTTTTTTCGCTGCTAGTTGAACATCTCTCTTAAAATAGTTCCACTTCATTGGAGGGCCACAGAGAAAAACAAAATGTTCTGTGAAAATAAACATTTTGCAAGCCTGAGTATGGCAAACTGACACCCCAAAAGCCACTATCCAATACCAATATAAATAGTTTTGCAGCTGTTGTTATGCAGGTCAGGCTTTGTGTCTTGCAATGTGGATATTAGGGTTAATGCAGATATTCTGGCCTTCATATTTTAAGTGCAGGCTTCTGTATATTCCCCTACAGGGGTCCTTGGAGTTCCAGGTGTTTTTTGAGTAAATAATGTTATCACAGGTATTTAAAAATAGCAAGTATAAGCTCACATGTGCTATTTTAGAATTGTGTTTGAACAGTCTTACAAAAGGTTATAATTGTAATCGTTTTATTCTTCTGGGGCCTATCATTTTGTTATTAAACCCCTCTGGCGTCTCACATTTAGTTGCTAATGCTAATTTTGGATATGGGTGATGTGGCCGACTTAATAGCCTAGAGAATATTAGTCATGTTATTTTAAGAGTGTTAAAAGGACATTGAAAACAAGAGACAATGAAACAACAACAGAAAGCCATCCGTTAGGGCACTAACTACTAGAGCATTTGTATATTGAGACGGCCAGTCACAATGTGATTGGCAATGGGACAGCGTCTCAATTTGTGAGATGTCTGAAAAGTCGAGCACCTTAGACTTAGGGGTCCATGGCACACTGCTGCGGGGGTCCATTTGAGGTTTGGTGTTCTCTGGACCAGATATACTGCGGCGTCTTTGTGTTTGTCCAGGTTGAGTTCACAATCTGCTGGGACGATTCATGTAGTCTATACTGTTGGGAGTATAGGCCAAGGAAGTGCCTCCACACGTTATTTTACGTACATGCTACTTTAAAATGCTTGCTAAAATCTCGTCTTTATATTATTTTAGGGGATTCACTGTTCGTTTTCCTGACGAGCCCGGTGAATAATTATTTGTATTGGTATTATTTGTATTATGTTTTCTTAGTGGTTTGTTGATTTTCATTAGTCTTTTAATTTTTTGTTTCCTCGTGGCCGTCTGTTCGCACTTGTGTGGTCGTTTTGGCTCATCCAGAGTGTGTGTTTTCTTTAGTTCTTTGACAGTTGTTGCTGGTAGCCTACTCATGGCAGCCAGTTCGCTTTGGATGTGTGGTTGTTCTGACTCTTGAAGATCATCTGTTTTGTTCAGTTCTCCAACAGTTGCTGCTGGTAGCCTACTCATGGCTGCCAGTTCCCACCTAACGTCCCGTGGGAGTTCCGACTGCTCCAGACCATACCGAATAACCGCTAGCTTACATAGCAACTTCATACTGGGACGCAGGTCCAAGACATACAGGACATTGGCAGGTGTGCAGCTCCTTCCGTTGAGTCCTTCGAAGAGGAAGACACGATCACCCACGACGCAGCAGCACATCCGGTCATGCATGCACAGACCTTTCCCCGTGGGCTCCACCTTCCTCCAGGAGAAGGACTCTGGGTTGAACCTCCACAGATCGCTGAGGGACTGTGGCTGACCGAGGCTGTGGCCACCAAATATGTACAGCTCTTCGCCATAGGCAAACGCCGAATGGCCCCAGCGTCGTTCCGGAGGCCGAACGGTCGAAGACGCACTCAACCAGCAGACGGTCCGTGTGTCAAACACCCCCATGTTGTTGTTCCCATACTGGCCACCAAATACAAACACCTTCGTCCCGATGACGTTGGCAGAGTGACACGACGAGGCGGGCGGCGGGGTACCTACGGTGTTAATCAGCGACCAGACCATGGTGATGGCGTCCAACTTGTAGATGTCATTCGTGCATTCTAATAGATTATTATACCCTCCGTATATATACATGAGCTTCCCCAAGACGCAGGCCGAGTGGTGGTACCTCGCCTCTGGGACCGTCCCAGACACCTGGGACTTCAACCACCTGTGGATGTCAACGTCAAATCTGTAAAGCAGGTCACAGTACTCCCCCGAGTACCGTATGCCGCCCCAAATGTAGACGATGCGCTCCAAGAGGACGGCCGTGTGGCCGTTGCGCGTGGAGGGAACCTTGAGGGAGCGTTTCCTTACACTTGCCACCGGGGGCAGCTTGGTCCAGTGCAACGACACTGTGCTGAAGACCTGCACGCCGATCTGATCCCTGTGCTTCAACTGGTACCCCCCGAATGAATAGATTTTATGCCCCACTGTCACGGCGGCACCGCAGTCCCCCTCTGGCCCTCCCTCCAGGTGCACCGTCCAGCACAACATCCCTCACACCAGCCGGAAACGTGGAACAGATTTCCAGTCTTGCTCAGTAAAAGGGCGAAGATCAGGTAGAAGTGTGGGTTTAATTGCCCAATTGAGGAAGCTTGTCTATATGGGAATGGAAATCCCTGTGTTGTATATAGCACATAGGCTGACTTCTAAGGGGGGTGGAAAGGCCGGAAGGAGTGGCTGTCCAGAGTTATTGAATGGCATTGTTTATTTGACAATTCATCTTATAGGACATGGCTGTGTTTGACAACATTGTACTGTTGTTTGATGATGATGTCATAATTATGAAAAATACACAATGACATCACTCAAACCGAGAGGCTGTCTCAGCAGAAACTATAGAATTTGAATTGTTCCACTTAAGCACAGCTTGGCCACTTCATGGAGTACTTTGGGTGTGCTTGTCCAAACCCATGTTAATAGCCTACTCTCTTAAGGGCGTGTCACAGGGAAAACGCGGCTCTAGCTCATTGTGTGTATCCATCAGACGCTGATCCAGGCGTTAATGTGGGCGTTTATTGCTCCCTGTGCGCATAGTCATTCAATCACCAATTGCATGGGCTCAATATCAATGCATTTAAGCTTATAAATATGGTCCAAACAACCTGCTGCAGATTGTCTTACACAATCATCGCTAAAATTCAGAGAACGGCACAATAAAAATATATCAATTCCAGTAAGTTGGAGCTCTGCGGGTGAAAATACCCCAGAAGTGAATGGAGAGACTTGTTTGTGCCCATAAAGCCATAATCACTTAATTGGTATTATGAACGAGGTATGCAGAAGAGCATCTCTGAAAGCAACACACATTAAACCTTGAGGCAGATGTAGTACAGCAGCAGAAGACTACACAAGGGGACGACTACAAGTTGCACAGGCGCACAACAATTGATCAACAGAAGGTTGGAAAAACCTGGTGTAATGAGTTTTGGTTGTTATTGTTACATTCGGTTGGTGGGGTCAGGACCCTTTCCATTACAACATATTGTGAGCTTATACGAATTTTGTGTTGGACGATTATTTAAATTTGTATTTAGACCTAAGCCTATTGGCTGCCATCTAGTGGGGGCCCAGAGCAGCACACTTGCCAGTCAACGAGGCTCTTAGATTGAAAGCCGTTTTGGCTGGAAGACGAGAATCGGGAAGCAAAAAAAAAAAAAGATGCTGTTTAACATCATTCCAATGTAATATTAGTATTTAGTATATATTAGTACTAGTATTTAATGTGTAATGTTACACATTAAATACTACTTTATTTTTGGAACAAGACCTTCAAAATCTCCCCCAAATCTTAATTGGATAATAATGTACTAATGTTTTAATATACTATTGGTGGAGAGGTTTGTCTATCACATGTTATGCTTAGCTGTGATTGGGCCATAGCAGTTTGGGGAGGGGCTTACTGAAAAGTCTATTGGGGTGCTTGTATTTTGTTTCTCTTCTATTCTGGTTTGACAGGACCTGATTGGATCCATTATTTTGAGATGAAAGTCAAAATGCAATACCAGCAGCCGGAAAGTTAGATTTGGGCAGGTGATCCGGTCCATGATATGTTAGTGCAGCTTCAATTTATTAAAGCACAGTTACACAGTTAATTATGTGTGCTACCTTTGTATGAATCTAAATATATTGAAATAAATTTGGCAGCAAATCTTTAGACCAAACCTGAGGGACTATGAAAAACAATATGTGTACCCCCCAAAAACGTCTTCATACTTAAACTGCCATGTTTTTTGTTTTGTTTTTTTTTTTGTTTGTTTTTTAGAATTCATTAATCTATTTTGGCCCAGATTTAATGTTGAGTCTTTGCCAACCCTCAAGCCAAGATCATGATTTTACATGGCTTTAAGCCCCCTGAAATAAAGGTTTTGTCGAGAACGAGGGACCCGATTCATCATCACTTTAGCTGCAAGCACTGGAAGTTAACACTAAAGGGTTTGACTGCAATGAACACAGTGTTTCAAGAAGTAATTTTCCAGAAATCTAGGACCAGATTCAGGGAAGCAAATACGCCCACGCACTGAAGCGTACCGACATTAACGCTCATTCTCTCCCCTCGCCGGTAATCAGAAAGAGGAATTTCACACCGCAGGACGAGAAGTTCATCGCGCAGCCGTCGGACAATACGCACATTGGCAAGTCAGCTCAGGAGGTGGTGTAAGGAGCACATGGCTTGCGTATATGTACCTGCAACAGTGGAGTTGATACCAGGGCACACTATTTAATCAGCATTTGAGCCACGGACCACCAAATGGACCACCTGTGTGTGTGTGTGTGTGTGTGTGTGTGTGGTGTGTGTGTGTGTGTGTGTGTGTGTGTGTGTGTGTGTGTGTGTGTGTGTGAACAAATCGCCGATCACCGAAATCAAAGCATTTAAAGGGATTTAATGACAATTCCAGCTCTCAAACAAGGCCCGGACCTCTATGGAAATAATAATACATAGGTATACCTTTTTCCTTTAACGGAAAAAAAATAAAACTTACATTAATCATGTCCCTAAACGATTTTTTTTTTGTAAGTTCAATTTTACCACTGTATTAAAATAACAATCCTACGGCCCATCACTGCTTTTCCAACTCCACACAGAATAGTTTAATGTGCCTAGTAACTTACCTCCTTACGTCTTTTCAAAGGACCGTTATATCCAACACTGGAGCCTATATCCACTATCCAGTGGAATGAATGCAGCTGACGCGCTAAATTAATTAAATCACTGGAGCAGGTCTGTAGCCTACATATTGGCCAAATCAATGAACTGTGCAAAGTCCAACACCACCTCAAACTCGCTGGATTATAATTCAACACCGAAAATTATTGTGTCTGTTTTTGTTTTATCATGGATGGGTCTGTGCGACTCTCCAATCTCACAAATACCACATGCAGAGGCTGCTCTGCTGGTGGCGCCCTTGCCAGAAATAGGCTAATAAATGAATAGCCTAATAAATAAATGTGAGAATATGCTGTGCTTCGGGTTGAAATGCATGAGAAGGTAGGTATCCATATGTAGAAAACGGATGCTTTTGGTGCTGGTCCAGGACCCCCCCTGACTTTTTCGCTTAGTTTTGTAGTTCTTCACAATAGCCTATTATTTATTCGAGGACGAGGAGGAGTGATCATCCATCTAGCCTAGACCCTGATGTCCCCTGAACTTGATGATCAGCTGATTTTGACAGCAGATACGCAATAATAAATATTATTATTGCCTGTTATATTATATTTCATTTAATATTGTAGGCAGCGTTGCTTAATAGATCTGACCCACATTCAGAACTGGCATGATTGACTGTAATTACTTAATTGGTTGCACAGCTGTGTAACATTCGATATTTTAACATTTTAAAATATTGTAATATAGCCTCAAACATGTAGCCTACAGTATATTCGTTCAATGAGGTTTTGCCTTATAGAATAGGCCTACATGGTTCTCAGTTTTTCAAATCAAGCCCTTGATAATTAATGGCACGCACATGTGGTCTAAGCTGTCTAAGCTCTATAAGCTGCGCAGATAAAAAAGGACGACGCATTAGGCCTATCTCTTTTCATATTGTTTGAAGTCATATAAAACCTATACCTATACCTATACCCAATGAAATATAAAATATATAAAATATACACTGTATTGACACATTGGAATTAAAACAATCGCTTGCAAACTGAGTGAGTAAGGACAATTGAAATCTCAAGTTTTGACGAGTCCATGCGGAGTTGATGCCTGTTGACAGATGCTTGGATTCATATATGGTAAGTGCCTGCTTACAACGCACACGCACACTTTGACAAAATATGCAGTCTGAACAATATTGTTGTACATAAGCGGTGTGTGGCAGAATTAAACATTATATTTTGAGGTGGAGACTGCTGTCGCATTGGGACATGCGAGATGCTGAGGGCATGTGCGTCAGGCAGAAATGAGGAGATCTGCAAAGTAACGCCATAAGCTATAATAATAATAATAATAATAATAATAATAATAATAATAATAATAATAATAATAGTATTAATATGTTTGCAAATAACAGCTCATGGGCGCTTATTTGTACGTGGGCGATTATTTTGACAAGGCGTTATTAAGCAAAATGATGTGGGAACATGGGCCTTATTTAGTAGGCGGTTGTTTAAGTAAGGGCTGTTATTTGGTATTTTATGGTAGGCCTATGATCGTGCTTATATCTTTTTATTAGGCCTATATTATTGTTTACCTTTGCAAAGGTGAGAGTGAGCAATTGTTCAATAGAAAGGGCTTTTATATTTTAATTACCAAATAGCTGAGGTTGAACTAAATACTAAATAAATGCATTTGCATTATATAAGGGGCGGCTTATATTTTTTAGTGCTTGCATTCAATCAGTTGACATTGCAAGTGACTCTTCTGTCAAAATCAGCTGATCAACAAGTCCATGCGACATGGGGGACCACAGAGAGACCACAATGTTCAGTTGTAAAATTTCAGAACTCTGGGCTGCAGCTAGAGTTCAGACAAACTGCTGACTCACGTTTGTTGCCTTTTATGGTAAGAAATGAGGCGTGGAAGAATGAAAATGGATGGTCCTGTCATTTGCGATCATTCTCACACGCTGGGAATGCTCGTGCACGGGCACCTGATGTACGCTACCTCCAGAGGATTACGCTCAGCGTACTCAGGGTTCTCTGTATTATACCGTTGGTTCGAGTGTAGCGTGTTTACGGGCACTTGGCACCCCCTATCGTTGAATTTGCGTATATTTTCTTTCCTGAATTAGGTCCCTAGTGTTTAAGTCCCAACAGCAGTGTTTACAGAGTGTGTGTGTGTGTGTGTGTGTGTGTGTGTGTGTGTGTGTGTGTGTGTGTGTGTGTGTGTGTGTGTGTGTGTGTGTGTGTGTGTGTGTCTCTGTGTGTGTGTCTCTGTGTGTGTGTGTGTGTGTGTGTGTGTGTGTGTGTGTGTGTGTGTGTGTGTGTGTGTGTGTGTGTGTGTGCACGCGCACGGGCATGAGCATGAGCTAGAGGTCTTCACGGTTCTCAAAAATGCCATCCGAAAACCGAAATAAATCCGTGCAATATCACCGATTCCGAACTGTTCCTAAAATATTTTCAAATAAATAAATTGGATCCGAGTCGATCCGTGGCATGTTTTCCCGTTCCGAACTGTTCTGAGATTTTCCCCAAATTGCTTCGCCGAGCCCGACCGAAGTCAGATTATTTTTGACCGTCCGACAGACCCGCCTTGACCAAATCCCTCCCCCGCCTTGCCTACGTTTGATGAACCTGTAGATCAGTTATATTTCGCATGCGACGCTGCCTCGGCTCGCTAACACTGTTCCGCGCTGCCAGTCTACTCTACACTCTACAGGTACGTGCACACACACAGATTAAAAAGGGGCCTGCAGCCCCAGCTCTTTCGCATGTCTAAAACACAGAAGTGCCCTCATACTGGAGGTTACCCCTGCCCCCTTATGTAACACGCTGTCTACACGGACACCACAGCACAGACTGTCGCCCCTATCATACATGTCAGTGCATGTCCAGAAGCGCACTCGCAGAGTGACAAAGATAGCCTACAATCATACACACACTTGGTTGATAGAATATTTTATTATCATTAAAAAGGCAAAAAAAAAAAGTAGAGAAAGAATACGTCTCACTGTAGTCTCGGGTATTGCACATAATGATTGACAGGTCCGACTTCCGACGGGGATACGTCCGATTCCGACCTGTCCGAGTGACTGTGATAAAACACACCACCGAACCGACCGGAACTGTCGGGTCTCGACGGACTCGGATTTTTTCGGGTTCGGACCCCCCGTGAAGACCTCTAGCATGAGCACACTCAAATGCGGGGCCACTATGATGTGCAGTGCTCATACAAAAGACATAGCCATCTATGGCAAGGTGCTTATTATCAAAACAAAAATATCAACAGAAGACATCCTAGTTCTAACATAATAGGCACATCAGAATATAATCTATTTCCTTGATTTCACATTTATGGCATGTGTGTATATTTACATGTATTCCTCCTCCTGATCCTAACATCGTCAAGCTGCTTCTTTTCTTTTCTGAGCCATTCAGCAAGTAAACAAGAATGCACCCTGTCTGCAGAAGTAGGGTTCCATGCGTCCTGCGTGTAATGTCACTATAGCATGGTGGGTGGTGGAGGGTCAAGATTGGTGATAAAGTGTGTGTGATTTCTCCGACACTGCGTGCATTTTTTATCGCATCCGTGTACGTATTGAATTGATATGTTTTATTTTGGAAGATCCGATACAAAATCAAACTATCAATAGTTCAATACGTACACAGATCCGAGCAGAGATCAAAGGCGAACACAGCTGTAGTCAGAAGATTGAGAGGCTGAACTCTGATATAGGTGCAAAGGGAAAGAATGACTTGTCTGCGACAATGGCCTAATATTAAAGTTGATTTCTGTACACACACATCGCACACATAGAGCAAGAATAGATGGGAAAACAAAGGTAAATGTTGGTTTGTTCCTCCTCCCTCCTTTTGCAAGGAGGAAGGAAAGGAGGAAGGAAAAATAACGAACTAGCTAACCAGTGTGGTTTCCATGTAATGACATGAGGCACACTTGCAAACTAACCAAGTTGGTGCAACACATGGATCTCCATATGTGGAGCTGACTATCATCACGTGGATCCTGAAGATGATGCCAATGACCTCATCAAACCCTGGATAGTAGATCTGCATATATTGTGCCAGCAATACATCCAGCCTTTACATCTGACCTCACTGACACCATATTTAGTTTAACTATACTGGCATAAGAACATGTTGGCAATAGCTGCTGTACCCAAATGTGCCAATTAAACAACATTACGAGATTGTATTATTCTATAAGAGTTTTCCATAATCACACACACACACACACACACACACACACACACACACACACACACACACACACACACACACACACACACACACACACACACACACCACACACACACACACTAAAACAAGCTAAATGTGAATCTGGCGTGCTTAGTATGTGGCTTATTAGTTGCTGGGCTTCAGCCCTGAATCACCACTTTAAATCATTTTCCCTGGTGGTGATTCAATAATAATGAAGTGAAATGAAACGATAATTGAAACGATAATTCAGACTGAGTGTCAGGCAAACTTATTAGTCATTTCTCAGCTCAAAATGAGACATAATCCCAGGTTTGGGAGCCTAAAAACCCATAATTCAACAACAACATTTTTTTTTCACAAATAAATAAAGAAAATCAAACCACACTGCCAATGCTAAGCACGTCCCGTTACATGAAGTTCCTTGGACTATTCTAACTCCAGCTCTTCCCCTGGCAAGCCTCTATGCATCAATACTAGTGACATATTGATATACTAGATATACTACATCAAAGCACATGACTGTGTGCGTATGCACACACACGTGTGTGTGTGTGTGTGTGTGTGTGTGTGTGTGTGTGTGTGTGTGTGTGTGTGTGTGTGTGTGTGTGTGTGTGTGTGTACCTGCCAGGCGAGAGGAGAAGGTGGAGGTCCAGGATGCATTCAGAGGCGGCTTGCAGATGGCTGGAGTCACTTAGCAAGATGCAGAGAACAGATGAGATGATCTGCTGTGGAAGAAGAAGGCCGTGAGCACATTACAACTTCTAAACGACACAGATGCAGTCACCATGTTTGGAGTTTTAGAATGGCTGTGGATGGTAAATAAAAATGGCCGTTGCGGAAAAGTGCCACAATGGCCTGCTTCCAAAGGATGCACGGCCTTGCGGCAAAAAGAAGCTGTGTCCAACGTCTCTTTCCATCCAGCGCCTGTAAAAAATTATGTGACATCAAGACGTTGCAACTTGTTTGTACGCAGTGCAAAGTGTAGTGTGCGTGCAGATGAAGAAAAATTGCATTGTTTTACACTTCCTTTTCTGCCACCTGGTGGCAACAAAAGGTAGTTAACCCATTTAGGAACCTAAGGTTTTTGAAAAACTTTAAATATTTATATATCAGCATAAAAACAAATTGAATATTTGAATACTGTACATACTGTACAGGATCCAAATATGGATTCCCGACCTTAATTAAACATTGCCAGAGCTATGTTAACTCTTTGTCTGCCACCTGGTGGTGACAGAAGGTCGGTAAACCCTAATAAACGAATGTTTGTAGTTAGAAGTAGAAGCAGTCATTTTCAGCAAAAGCCAAAGGTATTCAATTGTAGTCTCTGTTATCTCTATACCTTAGTCTAAAGTGTGTCTTTTATTTCAAGTTTTCATTTGCTACAGAGGTTGAGAAATAATCTTTGAAGTGAATGCTACAAATTCTGTAAAATCCTTTTTTCCCCTGTCGCTCTCCAGAAAACACTTCAGGATTTATGGGCCTTAAGTCTAAATAAGTTGCAAAAACGCATGGAATTCAACATGACAACCATGCAGTCCCAGCGTGGTCTCTCAGCTCATTGCTAGAGAATGAACAGCGTTCAGCTCTAATCAGACACCCACCACAGCAAGCACAGCACCCATACCATCGCAACATACTTTATTCCAAGCAGCACATAATGTTCTATAGACAGCTGATCTGACAACCCATGCTCCTGAGCCAAGCACAGCATTCACTACACTTACATAACACCGTTCATCTGTAGTTCCATTTGTTACCTCATATCTACGCTGGATGCGCTTAGCTCTGAGCCAGGGATCCATATAGAAATGAATTCCTGCACTGGTAGAACGGGAGTCTGTCTGAGTAAACCCTTAAAATCAGGCTTAAGTTAAAAAAGTAGGCCAGTCACTTTCACATGGGATTTTTTAACAACAAAGAAACGTCTCATATCTGCTGGGCAACAAGTACAATAATGTGCAAAAACAGCAACAAGATTTGTGGTCTGCTGTAATAAGGATATCAAATGGAACACAACCACTCTAAAGACTAATCATTGTATATTCTTGCATAGTGTGAAGATGGTGCACAGAAAGACAGTCTGACTCTCAAATGCTACCGTTGTGCCAACCTGCCCCCTTTATTCTCCAAAAAATGAATGGTAATCGAACAGCATTTATAGAAGCCACACTAGCGTGCGGATGTGTTATAGAAAGACGAAGGAGCACAGAGCCAAAAATGAAGTGCCATATGGAAATCCGGGATGACTAGACTGACTCTTCTGTTTCTCTGACACTATACGATGTATTGACATGATCATGGAAGAGGAACCCCCCCCTCTTGTGACACCATGTGGGAGCCACAGTGGGTGTCCCTCACTCCATAACCTGAGAAGTAACAGTTTTGGACATACAAGGTTCTGCATGACAGTAATAGTGTATATTATATTATACTAGATGACATTATAGCATAAGGCAATTTCAAAGTCCCTTTTTTCAGTGCCACATCACCCTGTGAAGTCGACAAAACGCTGTGATCTTTTGGTAAATGTAAAGAGACACTCCTTGCATGATTTCCGTCTAAATTGCTGCTTACCGCCGGCATTCCAATGAGTCTTGTTTTGTTGTTTGAGCTTTTTTTTTATGGAGCTGCTATTGTGATGCAAATCTGCATTCACAACCGGGGCGGTAAAGACTATAAAAGGAATCTGGAAGAATACCTGACATCAGATTCAAAGTCCCCACGACTTGCTTTATCACACAGTCTAATCCCATCGCACTTGCCCACTTCAAACAGTGCATAACCACATCAAAGCGTGCAGGGCTTTGATGTGGAAATGTAGCTTCGAGGAGGAGGAGGAGGATATAAAACATTGTGTTCTTCCCCATCCTTGCTATACAGCAGAGAGAGAGAGAGAGATGGAGATGCAACATTCGCTGGCGTGCCATCATCTCATTTCTGACAAAAGCGATCCATTAAAATATGTTTTTTAAGATGTCCCCCGTGCAGCGAGTCCGCGGACGACGTGTTCCATTTCAAAATGACAGCTGCTTTGAAGTGACAATAGATTTTTAGTCAATCCATTTTCATTCATTATTATTTGCTGCGCCAAATCAGCTCATTTGACCAGGGAGTAAGTTTGAGGGTCGGGAAAGATAGACTTATGCCCAATTTACTCAGAAAAAATAGCCAAACTAAACTTTTGTACTGTCTACAGCAGTGGTAGCCAAATTGTGATTTACCAGTAGATCGCAAAGGCTGTGCAGGTAGACCACATGACATGACCCTAAAATGTGAATAGTAGTGCTGTATGTGAAACAGTGCCCCCTGTTGGATGTTAAACACGGGGACACACCTTAGCCAAACATTTGGACAGTACAAAGCCAGGAACGAAAACCTACTATTTATTTCCATTAGGCCTTCTATTATTCCTCAACTATTTCCACTGGCATAGGCCTATACTGGATGTACACCAATGTCACGAGTTTAAAAACTTTGGACGATGGACACCCGGGCCTACAGATTGTTTTGACCATGTACATCTGCATTTTGTGTCAATTCTTTTTTATTGATTAAAATGTAAAGGTAATGCATTATTACTGTCCATGAAACCCATACCATGTAGTATTACCTCCATGCAGAAGTTTACTTCTGGAGTTTTCCACAGCCACAGCGGAAGTGAGAAAAAAAGCTTTGCTAGTAACAGCAGACATAGGCCTAGATTTCCGTTACTGGTAAACCCCTTATCCAAGGCGTTACAAAGGCATTACCATTCCTGATGGTAATGCCTTTGCATTGGCTGCTCAGCCGTCGCGTTGGATTATTGTAAGGAAACAGCATGGAAAGTTTGCGATCTGAATGGATTCCAGTGGTGTGGAGGAGTGCATCGTGGGTTTCTAGCAATGTGGCTAACAACCTGGAGGGCATTGTATCGGTGAATCACCGCTGTCCACCGGTCATTAACAGTATAAGCTATAGACACAATTATATGCAGCCCTGACGACGTGGCGGGGGGGCGGAGGGGGGCTCTCAACCACACAGACCTGGAGTTAGGGGTATTAGGTCGCAAATCTACAAGCTCACTTTGTGCAGGGCCGTTTCGAGAATCTTCAACATGTGAGAATCAGTGTCGGGTCTCAACGATTCAACTGCATATCTGTCTGTCTTTCCGTCTGTCTATCCAATTTACTTGCAATGCATTGTTCCCTGTGATGTAAAAAGAAATGCCCAAAACACAGGTGGCGATGAGGGATGAGAGAGACAGCCAGTCAGACAGGAGTGACCCCAGGACATCTTACTGTAAGCTAGCCACACAAACGTGTGTGTGTGTGTGTGTGTGTGTGTGTGTGTGTGTGTGTGTGTGTGTGTGTGTGTGTGTGTGTGTGTGTGTGTGTGTGTGTGTGTGGAGGGGGGGGGGGGGGTCTTGGCCAAGCACATTAGTGCACCCGTCGCTCGCTCACGCCGACAGCACAGCACGACACTTCCTGCCACCTAATAGCTTCCCCTCTCCTCTCACTTCCTTTTTTATTCATTTCTCTTTAGAAGCACACATGCCCTGAGGCCATGTGTCTTGCAAATAGCAGGCAATGGAGAAACATTAAGCATGATGTGCGTATGTGTGTGCGTGTGTGCGTGTGCGCACGTGTGTGTGTGTGCCCAGAAGCGTGCACATGTGTGTACTTGCACTACTACACTTGTGAGGGGCAAATCTCGCCCGGCAATAGCCAGAATTTGAAAAATGGACATTGTGAAGAGGATAATGTCTTTGTCTTCGCTAAAGTGTGTGTGTGTGTGTGTGTGTGTGTGTGTGTGTGTGTGTGTGTGTGTGTGTGTGTGTGTGTGTGTGTGTATGTGTGTGTGTGTGTGTGTGTGTGTGTGTGTGTCTGCGTGTGTGTGTATTAATTACAATTAGGAATACAGGGTGGGGTTAGGCACTTAAACTGGAGTTAAGCCTGTGATTTATGATGTGTGTGTGCGGGCATGCAAGTTTGTGCACACTATATTTTCACATGGTGGGGGTTTACATTCCAACACGTTTTGTTATGCGTGTTATGTTGTTTTTCATACTCTTAATCTTAGTGTGTTTTCGCCAATTTTTTGGGGTGTTCCATTTGCGATCCCTTTGTGGATGGGAATGGCGGTTACAATACACATCTGCACGTGGTATATGGGGTGCATGCATGTGCACATCTGGCGCGGGATGCAGAATGAAGTGGGAATGAAGTGTGGTGGGAATAGCGGGGCGGTGGGTGGGTTCTCGCTGGGAGGTGAATGATGTGTTTGTGAAAGGTACACAGAGTATAGCGGGGCGTCGCATTAAGGGGGGGTAAGGGGTTGGTGTCGCTAATGGTGGACGACGGCATGGAGAAATGGGAAGAGCCACACGCCGAACGCGCTAACGTTCACACAGCCGGGAAGGCCATTATCTTGCCAGGGAATGACACTTTGTTTACTGCTGGCTGTCTCTGCATGCCTGCGAGCAAGAACACGGTTCTACATCAACAAATAGCTGAGCCAGGGAAGGAATGTGTGCAAGAGGAGAGTTCTGTAAGGGATTCAGTTGGTTCCAAAAAAAGTTAATTATGTTGCAGGATGGAACTGCGCTGGAAACCAAGTGTTTCATTACACTTTGATATGTATATTCAGAGTTTAAGCACTTGTGATGACAAAATCCAATAAAATCTGTATCACCATTGGAATGCATCACATCCCAGTGAGCAAGGCATAGGAACTCTTGCAACATCGTTTACGATTGCTATAGGCTTTTGTCGATGGTGGACTCACTAGTGTCTCTACAGGGTTAATTAAAAAAGTGTGTTTTCACAAAGTATGGACGACTGAAAACCTTGTCACAAGGTTGTGACAGCGATAGCGGATACGCCGCTGTGTCTTCAAGTCACCTATAACTGACGGAAAGTCCGAGTCTTGTTCAGCCTGCCTGACGACGGGCGACACTTCAAATATGTCTGGACTGCCTCGATGGAGCGGGATCTGAAGGTCTGGAGGGCACTGACTGGCATGAGATGAGGAGAGCTGTGGAAATCCGAGATGGGAGATGGCCTCAAGATGACCTCGTGGCTATACAGTGCAATCAGTACTGCTGTAGTACACGGGCCAAGAGAGACACGGACACTCACGCAGAAAAAAAAAGTCCTGGTGGACTACAGAAGGAGACCACCTCATAAATGTGCCACAGGTCAGGGACAAAGGCATGCTGGCAGTGCACTGCGTCGGACACAAGAAACGGGTAGCGAGCAAACCGACGCGGCGGGAGTTTATACCAACCCAAGGCATAGCGATAGAAACATCCACAGAGCCTTGCCCTGTATGCAAGGTGTAGACATGACACTCCAGAGGACTATCAACCCATTTTTACCCAGGCAGGGCAAGGAGGAATACACGTAAACAACATCTGTGTGCAGGACAACGGTCCCTTTCTGGATTCTTGCTGGTATTTTAGTGGGTAAAAGTAGCAATAGCACAATGTAGAAATACACAAGCAAAAGGACCTGTATTCAAGTTTTTATGAGTGCAAATATTGGCATTAGAATAGACAAGGGCCTAGATTTTTGTTACCACTAAACCCCTTATCCCTCGACTTCCTTCCCTTTTTATTACTTTTTTTCCCCCAAAAAAAAATCAATAGTTAAAATGGCCAGTCTACAACACTTCACAATATGTCAATTGATTGGCATGTTGAACTATTCCAAAAGTTTATCAAAATAGCAAAAAAGAGATAAGGGGTTTGGCATAAGGGGTTTAGCGTGTGACAAAAATGGAGCCCTAAATGTCCCATTAGAATCTAATGTCCAATTATTTTATTTCAAAAGGTTTCTGTATACCGTATCTACATTGACTATTTTCTAACAGACTAAGAAAAAAGGTCTTAAAAAGTATAGGATTTGTAATAACCTAAATCAGCAAAGCAATGAATGAGCAACTAACATTTTCAAACAATTGTGGTGTATTACTATACAGAGTATATTATATGTCTCATCTGAGATATAGTGGAGTAAGAGTATATTGAGAATTTGACATACTGTACTAAAATAAGTAAAAATACCTCAACACAAATTGTACCTAAGTGCAGTACACAAGTGAATGTGCTTTCAATCACTGGCATTGTTCAGAGGCACATGCACCTCCACGTCAGCCTGCCACTTACCCATATTTATAATAAACGATAACAATAACGAAGGTGAAATGAGCGCTGCCCGAAGGCCCTGTGATTGTGCATAATGAATTCCATGACATTGTGGGGCTATTGTTCAGCTTTAATGAAAAGAGAGATGAAGGCGAGGGGCCAAGGCACAGAATAGATTAATAGATCACACGGAATTGAACTCCATTTTGGAAATCTTAATGAGCTGTCAGTTTGCGGTTCCGACAGAGTTTTAAGGCTCTGTGTGCTGCGTGCACGGGGAGCGGAGAGAGGGAGAGAGGAAAAAACTGAAGTGACAGAGCGCCTGGCGGGGGGAAAAAAAGGCCCATCTGGAGGTCAAGATAATTTAAAGAGCGCGACAGATGCAGCGATTATGACAGCGTGCAGCCAAAGATAAGTTAAGCTGATAAGTATGTTTTTTTTTCTCTCCCTGCCTTTTATTAGACATCCATTAAAGTTATTTGGGATGGCGTTTCCTTCCTCCTAGGCAGTTTGTCACTAGAGTCGAGACAATGCAGCTCTGAAACAAAACAAACAAACAAACAGCTCAATAGGGCTTTATACTGTATGAGACTTAGGAAATAGTCTTATTAGTGCGGTTTATTTGGAATACTTTGGTGCCGATTCTTCCTATACGCAGACTACGCACCCTGCGTTGGGCCCCCGATTCCCCAAAGGCCCCCTCCGCCAGCTCTGAGTAAATAACTAATTGAAAGAACTGTTATTTACGCAAATAACGTAGAGTGGGCGCATGTACGTTTATTGAATCGCGGAGCATTACGTAAATAACGTACAGCGGGCGAACGTAACCACTCTAGTGCATGGTAGTTCTGTACGTAGAAGGGAAATCTTCTTCCGTAAACAGCGTTACTTGAATCATGCCCGCTGTCGCGGTTTTTTACACCACGCAGAAACGCCCCCCCTTTTTGCTTAGCATGTTTGGTCAACAACATCATTACTTCAGGATATGAAAAAAGGAGCAGCAGCAGTCAGGTAGGCTGGCAGGCTAACGCTATGAATGACTGCAGTTTTCGGTTGTGCTGTTAAATGCTGGGTTGTCGGTAGTGTGTTGTTGTGTTGTACAAAATGTTTGTTTTGGTGGCAGAGATACAAGCTTGTTGTATTTTGTCAATAATAATATCTCCTATCATGTGGCATGCCCAAAGCTTAGAGTATTATGGATATAGACAGTCATGTCAACTCCATTCACTTCATGAAGCCAGTCCCATCACAGAGTCTCTGTGACTGATGTTTATGTGGCACTATTATGCTACTACACAGAATGTGTTGGTTACTGTAGCCTACAATACTTTGACGGTGAACAAATATTTTCAACTCTTATTTGTTCCTATTCTAGACCTTCTACATCTCTACATAAGAGACAGTTTCATAGTTTTGTTGTTGGTCAGGATTGAAATAGCAATAAATACATTTTGAAAAGGAAACATTGGAGAGAGAGAGAGAGAGAGAGAGAGAGAGAGAGAGAGAGAGAGTCTGTGTGTCTCTCTGTGTGTGTGTGTGTGTGTGTGTGTGTGTGTGTGTGTGTGTGTGTGTGTGTGTGTGTGTGTGTGTGTGTGTGTGTGTGTGTGTGTGTGTGTGTGTGTGTGTGTCCATAGGTTTATAACAATTAAGTTATCTATAATTTATTTCTCTGCAAAAAATGGCCAAAATAACAAAAAAAAGCAGGGCCCCTAGTAAAAAAACCTGCTTAGGGCCCCTTGGAGGCCAGAATCGGCACTGGTGCGGTTTATTTGGAATACTTTGGCACACTAGTCCTCTTGCAGTTTTTGTCGCACGCACTTGAGTCATAATGTCACGCCGACCGGCTTCATCGGAGATTCATTGTATAGTTTAATTGATATTCTACCACGGCTCGTTTTGAGGAACTAACCTGATTGGTTGAAACAGGTCACATGCTGTTACTTTAACCAATACACAGTCACAGTTAATCAATACAAACATTTCAGCTTGTGTTTTTTTTTTCTCTCAGAGCGCAGCAGACTGGGTGGCTAGGCTAGCTAGTTTCTCTGTACATTTGTGCTCGTAGTGACTATCTCTGTCATTGTGGTGGTTAACATTTATTTTTATTAAACTGATTGTGATATTACCCTATTGACCTGAAAGACATTTTGCCAATGGAAATGTCCGAAAAGTGGGGTTGTATAATATTCAGGACCTATACTATTTGACAATCAATGTTCTTTTTCCACAAATGAGTCTTGAAAAATGCAAGTCATCTGTACAATTTGGTATATGGGCAGACAGTTCAAATTTCCCAAAATTATATGCAGATTCAGTGTGACAAGAAAACAGCTACAGTATAGCACTACAAACACTTACCCAACGTGCCATGAAAAGTATTTATACACTGGGCTACTGCTACTTTTTTCCAGTCATGTGAGTGCACTGCTGCTTCTACCAGCGGGGGATGATGATGACACTGTTTGAAAAAGGCACAACGCAGTCAGAACTTACTTCTTTAACAGAAGTGCCAGAAGTGGTGCTTGTTGTGTAGCACTTATAGTCCCCTGTCCAGCAGACAGAGCAGTTTGAAGGGACTGATCAAATGCCAGCGTGGGGGGCCCTCCGTCTCCGCCTGTCTCCGGGCTTTGACCTTCAGCCATCTCTGTAAACCACAGTCTACTCCAGGATGGGCCTAGTGTGTAAAACGAGAAGTCACCTCAGCCAAGGGCATCCAGCTAAGTACATCATTTATGTAATGTAATTTATCCCCGTCGCATCGTAATTAAACCGAGCACTCTCTCTCTCTCTCTCTTCGCTGGCAGGCTAAAAGGTTGAGGATGGTCGTCTCTGCTCTCATCCCAGAGATAACCGGGGGAAATCGGCGAGCATGGGTGACACTTGGTGTATTTTCTGTGTTGTTCCATTAACCGGTACACCCTGTTGCTTTGTGTGCCATAATAATTCCCTTTCCGTCTTGTAATGGTCTTGTGTTTTCTCCACCTATTGCCCAGTGCCTTCCAATCTGGGGGCTTATTAGTGTTTTTTTAAGTGATATTTGTTGCAAATACTATATATTTTTAAATGCACTTTTTTGAGGCTTTTACCTTTATTTATTTTCATAGGAGGGACAGATACAGTAGTAAGTAGGCTGACAGGAAGAGAGTGTGGAGAGAGATGGGGGAGATGACACGCAGTAAAGGCCATAGGGATCGGGAGTCGAACCGGCGGACACTGCCAGTGCCAGATTACTGGCCAGGGTGCCTGGACCACTGACCACTCCAAATATTTTCAACCTGTATTGTAGCAGTGTAATATAAATAAAATAAATACATTCAATCAATCAATCAAACACAGGGTCCATAGTGACATGTAAAAAAGGCATACAAATAAGTACAAAACAGAGGCAAACAAAGTCTACACAAAATCATAAAATATACAAGCTAACACGCCAATGGTTCCATAGTTTAGAAACAAATCTGACTGAGCTCAATAAAGGGTTAGTTAGAATTAAAACAATGCTGTTGTCAGAATCTGACAACCTACACATGCATCTGTACATGAGGTTCCTCAGCACAGCAGAGCAGGTGGGTACACCGATACAAACAAACATTTCACTTGCACTGCTGCAGCGTGGCACTTTAATGTTATTGTTATCATCGTGGTGTTCACAATAAAATTTTAAGTTGAATATTAATTGTTAATAAGTCATTGACATCTCTGTTTATCGTCAAACCTTCACTTCATTAATGTATGAAGAAGAAAAAAAAGTGCATCTGGCAGACGCTCTCAGCAATGGCAGACAAAAGGTTAACAGCATGGCGTGCGATTGCAGCATGCTGTCATGTCATCTCAGCACATTTCAACACCTTGTGTGGGAACCTTTTGTGTCTCGTGATGGGGAGGGGGGGGGGGGGGTGGTGTTGTGTCGCACATTTTCGCTCACACACCTTCCCGGCTCGCCAAAAAGAAATCATAGAGAATAATGGGTCGGCGTTCATTATTTCTTCACAGCAGTGGAGAACGTCCAAAAAAGTAACAGAAATAGAACATTGGCATGGCCCGTGCACTCGCATGCTGAGTAACAGAGTTTGGGAGTTGCTTGTTCTTGCGTATATGGCCTGAAAGCATGTTGACAATGTTTTGTGTCCAAAGGTAATCAGCAGCAGCAGCAGAATATAGCTTACACGCTCTCCATTCATTTTCCATTTGTAGCACTTAGCTGTTGCAATTAGTGACTCCAACACCCATGGTAGTTCACGACCAGATGCACTTTGCACACTCAGGCGGTGTAATTGGAGCAAGCACTTACTGCTCAAAAAATACTCCCGAAATATCGCTGCCGGCGGGCGGAAACCGTGTATCTACATTTGTTTTGTGTGGTGCAACCACTCCGAGGCCTGGCTTTGTCCTATGCTTAGCTAACGTATGTCCCTACCTATGCTTACTGTACCAACATCCCCCCCACACACACGCTCAGCAACACACGTTGGTATGATTTGTAACTGGTGCAGCCACTTCACTAAGGAGCTATGTGTGCCCATGCCTGGCTGGCTAACCAGCTGGCTGTGTCCGTCTGTCCGAGTACGAAATTGCGCGTGCGCGCGCGCACACACACACACGCACACACACACACACACACACGTGCGCGCACGTGCACACACGTGCGCAAATAAGATACATAAAATAGTTAATACTTAAAAGGAACACGTCACTACTTTAACATATTTTCACGGGACAGGGGCAGGTAAAATTAACATCAAATACCTATATACTGAATCAAGTAACTTATAAACTGTCTGGGTTGTCCACCTGAGGTAGAGTAGATGATAAAATTACCAAAAGTTTTTTATAAACTGAACTACTGCTTTAATATCGTGTTGTAATGTTACTCACTCAGTTTCTAATTGCAATTCCATTCCAGACTGAGAACAAGAGGAATCCGAATTATACAAAGAAGGGTGCATTGATGACATCATTATGAGGCCAAAATCAAACAAGCTGTTCCTGAGAGCAATTTAAAACCTATACCATCATATGTAAGTCTGATTGCTCAAATATGGTTATTTGTGGGATAGAAAACCTGTTCCTGTGGCCTTGGAACTTCCAGGGACACCCACGCAGTAACTGTGCTATTAGAATAAGGACCCTTACCATTATTCATAAATAGTCTGAATGATTTCCTATTGGACTGAAATCTAAAGCATCCTGAAAACATCAACGACACCGTGTCGTTGTCGAATTGAATACTATCCGTGTGCAACAAAGAAGGCATTCTTTTACGGAGAATTATAACCATAGAAGAGTGCCACACAAAAGGAGAGGAACTAGCCCATCTTTAAAGGTATAAGTGATTTCACTTAATTAAAATAGCGAAGATATAAGGAATCCTCCCTGTCCCCAAAGAGCCCCAGCGTTAAAAAAAAAAAAAAAAAAAACACTATTTAGGTTTTGGGCTTTGAGAGAAAAAAAACTTTTGTCCAGTCAGTCAGGTTGAGAAGGGCCTTCCTCCACTCACAAGCAAGTGGGGGTGGGCCTTGGTGCATGTGCTGTTGACCTGTTGCACTTCCCCCCACTGTACTGTGTGTGCATGTGCATTACTTGTTACTGGTGCGATCGGAGTACTTTCCAAATCACCCAAATCACTGAATGCTCCTCTAAGATCTGCTTTTTCCCCTAAGATCTTCTTTTTTTTAGTTAATATGGATAATATCTATGTTGAGTAAAACTGTAGATTCTGCCTGTTACGGGTGAGGAGCAAAAAATAAATAAAAAACATAAAACAGAGCAGCGATCATAATCGGTCTTAAATTAGTATAGGCAAAAAGTCCAATGACATGTAATGCGCCCATATGTGTATTACCAGGCCATTAACAACCAATTACACCTAATAGGTGTGTGGGAAATTGGGGGATTGCCGGAGATGAGTGCTTGGTTGGGCATTAAATGGCTAATTAACTATTAAGTAGTTCTGTAAAGCACACAGACATAACCACTTAATTGTGTATATTACAGTATATTTAATCATTTTGGCTCCCAGAAATAGACTTGCCTCCCAAAGCCTAAATTAAAATTCATATATTTAGTTTTGCAAAAAAAAAAAGAAAGAAAAATCACACTCCTCTCCTCTGTTAGAGTGAAAGTCGTGTTCGCTCATCTCTCGACCCCTCCAAATGCGCCAGGCAGCTGTCCTCAGCCAGGGAAAAAAAGACGCAACATCCGTGGCATATAAACAGCCCTCTAAGGATCCATTGACATTCAGAGCAGCGTGCGTTTCAGACCAAGGGAGGGTTTGGGGGGGTTCTTAAGTGTGACTCAAAGTGCAAGTAGCTCGGAGATGAATCAAAAAGCAGGTAATAAAAATGTCTGGATTAAGTCGCAGCGTTTTATACTTTGTGGTACGACGGCGCACAGCAGACATAGCCAATCTGTAAGCTCACGGCACAGCACGGACGTAACGCACGGTGAGCTTACAGATCAGATTGGCCATTTTCGGTCTCTGTGACACACCGCCGTGTGCGTTTGTGTGTGCATAAGTTCCTATTTCTAGCTGTGTTGCCAGGTTTGCAACAGAAACAAGTGGCCAGGTCTATGAAGACCAGCACAAATTAGAATATCTACTGATCTACAAGCTCACAGCGATGCATTGGGAGGTTGTACATCTGTAATTTAAAAACACTTTGGGAATAAATCTAAATATTTTGAATATTTTTTTTAAAAGGATGTGAAGAAATGCCGGAGAGTGGGAACAGTAGTTTAGATTTTTAGGAAGCAAGCTCAAATAAGCAACTACTCTACACTTTAGGAATAAGCCTCAAAACACCAACCAGCAATTTATTTGTAAGTTACTTCTTACATGAAAAAGTCAACGGTTGCTTATGATAAGCAAACATGGTGACACTGCATGAAGGGAGGCATGAGTGTGTGTGCTTTGGTTCCGGTCCTCATCAGTTACTTGGCGGGGAAACTCGTGGATAAGAAATACACAGACGTGTCCATGAGTAATTCACGAAAACATCCAAGGCACTCGTTTGCATGTAAACAAAGGAAACAACATGCTAATTTGATGTATGCTAGCGCACCACTAGAACTGGCAAATGGCACGGTAGCATCATCTAACTCAGGGGCGGATGTAACATTTCCCAATTGGCAGGACAAAATGGTATGGGGCGGCTTCATCGCCCGTGTCTCTTCGTGCCACAGGTGAAGACGCACCCATACCATTTTCGGTTGCAGGACTTACTGTATATTAGACAAGTATAAGCATCAATAATAACACAAGTTGTTGTTGAAGTTGCAACAGGCACGCAGCATGCATAAAGCTAAAGGTCTGACTCAGAGAGTTTTCTGTTTTCAATGATGAAATGCTGTTGGTTTAGTGGTGAGACAATTGTTTAGGGGGGCATTGCCCCCCCCAATTGCCCATGCCTAGATCCGCCCCTGATCTAACAGCGGGCGACTGTGAAAACTCGTGGGGACGGTCAGGTAAGGCCATAGCCGCGCCGTGGTGAGATCTCGACGGGGGATAGTTTTAGTGTTAAATGACTCAGTGCCGTGTGTGACACAGTCAACTCAACTGACTTTGAAGGATGATGATGATGTGTGTGTGTGTGTGTGTGGGGGGGGGGGTTTCTCAGCGATTAGTGAGCATAGCAGGGGGGTGGGGGGGGTGGGGTGTTGGTCACAAGGACGATGGTGTTGGCATTTACACATAGCACTAATATGAATTTGGTTATCCGTCTGAATACTATTCAGCTAAAGTACAATAGGCCTACACCCTCTGCAGTACTGCGATGTGTAAATACTAACATGAGAGTACCTATTTTACATTGTACATGTGTCCTTAAAATACCAATTGCAAAAGTACTCATCTAAACTGCTACCTAAGTCTACATAAAATACCACCTACAGTAGGATACCTAGACTGGTACCTTGCCTAGGAGGTTGAAGCTTTTATATTGCATATATTGCATATATGTGACCGCATCTGACGCTTTGTGCCTCAAGGAGGCCTAGGTCAATTTTCTGTTTTTTACAGATTATTAAAGTATACAATGTAAGCTTTCATTTGATGCATCACTCAAGGAAATTGGAGCATTTTTGTAGGAGTTGTTTGCATTTAAATTTGGGTGTCCCAAAATAGGAAAACTGAGAAAAAGGCATTTTAAGTTTGAGAAAAAGTTCACACCTAAAGCAGAGTAGAAGTGGGTGTTTAACAACTGGAGGTGACAACGGTCTTCCACTCCACCCATAATGCCTCATTTAAATACCCTAACCACCCCCACAAACTGTAGGCTAACTGTATACAGTATATCAGTGGTTTTCAACCTTTTCATACCAGGGCCCCACTATTTATTGAGAATTTGAGCGACGGACCACTATTTGATAGACCCCAAAGCTAAAGATTTCTTTTACTTTTGTCAACAATGCTAGGATGATTTCAGAGAAAACAAAACAGTCCAACATACAGATCAAAATGACCATTAATCTTCTACATTCTCTAGTTGTGTAGACTTGGGATAATTAATTCACATGATGAATATTTTAACTCTTGAGAGTGTAAACATGAAACCAAATGGACCCGCAAGGGATTTTGGTTTCATGTTTACACTCTCAAAGAGTTACATCTGGCTCCTCTCAGGGACCACTGCAGGGACCTGTTGAAAACCCCTGCATTATAGTATAGATCGTTTTGCGGGCAAAAAAAAGAAAAGAAAAGCGGCTGATAGCGGTTTTATATCAGACATTTACAGGCAGTAATAACAATGATCAAAATAAGTCATGTTAAACACATTATAAAGACCCTGGAGGTTTACTCTTTATCGGGACAAACAACGTTATAATATAAATCTTGTGGGGTCTCGCGCTCGAGTGTTGTTCATTCAGCCTGGATAGGGACACGCAGTGTTGCCAACTCCCATGCAGCAGAGGGCGCTAGATGCACTTCCAAAATGCGCTAGAATGCGCTAGGGGTTTTATATATATATATATATATATATATATATATATATATATATATATATATATATATATATATATAGAGAGAGAGAGAGAGGAGAGAGAGAGAGAGAGAGAGAGAGAGAGAGGAGAGAGAGAGAGAGAGAGAGAGAGAGAGAGAGAGAGAAAAACAATTGAACTTTTATTTTTCAGAAGAAATAGCTGGTTGGTGGTGTTATGGGTAGGGGTTCGCGGAGACAGCTCATTTCGTCCCCACTCCACAGTTTGAGCCTGCTGCTGCTCTGCTCGGCGAGTTGCTGCAGCCTGCTTCCTGAGTCGTCCTCCTGAGTACAAGTGTTGCGATATTGAAGGGACAGAAAAAGCCGGCCACGTGGTGTATGTAGTTGTGCGATTTGTCCCTATTGTCAATACAAGTCTATGTAGAATAGCCGCCATTGGACTGGCGGCTGGCGTAACTCCGTCTATACTCGAATGATCTGCACATTGGCGCTCCGTGCTGACAGTGCTGGAGGCAGAGAGAGGGGGGGAAAAAAATATATATAGGGATTTATATCTGGCGCCTGCCAACCAATTTCGCGCCAACTCACTCGCAAAAAAGCGCTAGATTTTCCGCCAGGAGTTTTTCACTAATTTGGGCGCTAGGGGGGTCTGAAAAAGCGCTAAATCTAGCGACAAATGCGCCAAGTTGGCAACAGTGGGGACACGTTGGAAATAGCCTACATTGTTTTCCACCACCAGACCACCCGTCTTTGAGGGGGAGGAAAATAGCCTGGTCACGTGGTTCATGTTCTCACTCAAGCCCATAGACAATGCATTTCGGTTGTCCCTATTTGTTGTCCCATTCAATAGAAACCTATGCAGAGATTCCGCCATTGGACTGGCCCCATGAAGTGAACGGTAGATTATATTTTGGCCTTCGCCTCCTTCTGTAATGCCTGGTGAAATGCATGATGGGTAGCCAGTTATATCTAGTAGAGTTGCGACATTGAGGGGTCAGAAACTGAGCGCTCAAGCGCTGTTCATGTAGCTCAAATAGGGACAAACTGGAGTTGGAAATTAATCGAAGGCGGTACAAATACGAGCTGTTTTATGGATGTTTTCAACATGTCAATGGTACAGTTATTGTACAGTAGCCGTTTTACTGTACGATAGTTGTACTATTACTAAAACGATCTAAAATAAAGCAACTTAAGACCGTTAAAGCTGGGCTGTTGCCGTATGCAGAAAATCCTCCATTAGACTGGCCCCATGAAGTGAACGGAGTTTACTTATCTCTGTCTGTAGGCTAAGCTAACTAGCTACGTCACGCATGGACGGGAACAGGACGGGTTTTATGGGGCTAATTTTGCCGTGGCCTGGGCAGGGCAGTTGTTTTACAGACAGGCAAATGGGCAGAGTTGGATTCCTCCTTTAATATCGATGTGTACACTGGAGCGATTATGACAACAGAGCCTGCTAACGTTGTTAGCAACAGGAGAACAACGTTGAGAACGGTTGTTCTCCGCACTCTATTAAAAGTATACGACGGAACGAGCCGTCCGTCGCTCGTTCATGCAATGCAGCCATGTGTCGCACGCACACGCACACATCATGCAGGGAGGACGAACTACTTCGGAAGTACATCGGAAAAGTGACATTATTTGGATGTAAACAGCGCAGCTCTGGCTTAAAAACAACAACATCGATGCGGGCTGCGGGGTGTCTTTGGGACTCTGCTGTAACCAGAGACCGAGTGACCAAGTGTGACCAATCACAATCGATGTATGCAAATCACCGAGTCGCCCCTCTCCCACCCACACAAAGACGCTAAACCAGCGATTAGAAGTCGCGTTTTTGGCAAATATATAAAACACATTTAACTTCTTCAAATCATCTAACTGTTCGGATGAATAGTAAGATCAAAGTCTGAACTGTATCAATATGTTAAAAAGTGAATTTGGGTAAAAAATGAAAAAAATCACTTTCATGGCTTCTAGGGGAAATTAGTCTCTGCCGAGATGAGGACGAAAGCGTCAGGCGCGATCACATATTGCATATTAGGTTGCCGCTGGCTTAATTATCTTAATAGCGTACAAGCGTGCAGGGACTAATTATGCGAAGACGCGTCGCTCCGATACATCTGTGCACCAGAGTACTCTGGTACTGTTATAGAAGTCATACCTCGACACACAAAACAGGAAATAATCAAAGCACTGCATTTGTTTTTGGTTTAAATCAAATGAACACATCGACCACGATCGCGTGTGCATCCTTTTCTGCCCTATACCACGGCTCAAGCCAGTGGATTCGGTAAAAAAACCCTTATTTTGAAGCGCCAGATCTCCTAAACAGGATGTGCGATGACGTCATGCCGTTTCTGGTGTCTTCACTAACCTGTCCTCTGATGAACTGAGCAAAAAGTCCCGGGTCAAAAGTCAGGAAGTGACGTCTAGCCCTAGTTGATCTACCCATGCGCTCACAACAATCAGGGGCAGAATCTCAGGAGAAGCTTTTGAATGCATTGGATTGAATGCATTGGGTACGAAACTGCGAATGGGACAAAAAAAAAAAGTTGTCGCGGCAATTCTGTCCGAAATGGAAGTCACAACGGGATCTTTATCAGACGATGCGCTCGGACTAATAGTTGGATTAAAGAATGAAATCTACATTTCGTCAGTGCGCCTTCATCATTATGGGCGGACGGGACCGCGCTCGACGTGTACGTGTCACAAAGCTGCGAGTCACAAAGCTGCGATGTGTGTGCTTTTCACTGCTACCACGAGCACATTAAAGACAACTGCACTTCCTCAAGGCAGATTGTGTTCTGTGTGAACACAAGGAGTCAGGGGCGATATCCCCTAAGAGGGCACTTCTGTTTTTTTAGACATGTCACAGGGCAGGGGCGGTACCCCTTTTTGTCTATGTGTTCACGTCCCTGTAGACTGCAAGTTCAGTTATTCTTTTTTTTTTTTTGGATTCGATAACTTGTTCGAATATGTAATTTGTTCGAATACGTAATTTTTGAAACTTTTGCAGCCCTACAGCTCTGAGTTCTAGTGGCCAGATTCTATGGCTATTGCTAGTAAGAAAAGGAGAAAGCAGCCAACATAACAGCATGGGTTTAGCTCCAACAGCACTCACTCATCCAAATACGATTTAGCAAAAGTGCTAAATCGTATTTGGATGTGTCATACTACCCACGTAGCATTTTAGAATGTCACTTGCTTTTGTTTCCCTGATAATTACAAGAGATGACACATTTTATTGAGAACGGTACGCTAGCCGCAACATCAGGTGAGATTGGAAAGGCACGACTGTGATCGCTGATCGTTAAAAGAAACATGTCACACACCCACCTGCCATGCGGCAATAACATGTTTTGAAAGCTCTAATCGCTCATCAGTGCTAATCAAATGGTGACTCAGGCGATGTAAACAACATGATGATGGCCGGGTGCTTTTGACCACGCATGCAGCACACGAGAGAAAGTTCTCGCCGTGTCTAAATTGAGCCGTGACTCCTCGTGTGGGCTTTGGTGTCGCTTCTCTGTCCAGCACCGCTTCCCACGTGCACTCGCACCCGTCCTTCAGTTGGTTTTGCAATCTCCATCTCTCCGCCACATACCGCCTTTTTCTGTAAATATGAGTCATGTCGAGGCTGTGTGCACAACATAATAATCAGCTTCTACAAGCTCATATCATCCTATGATATGAGCTTATGAATATGTAAGCGTATATGAAATTGATGTGAACATCATCCTCACAAGAGCAGGTACAGTTAAAGAAGCATTCAGTGATCCAGTTTGGGGGTTCTACCAAACCCCAAACTGAAACTAGAGCATCTAGAGGACCCTAGAGGGGCTCATTAGAAACAGGCCTGACTACATTGTAGTCAGGCGGATTAGCCAAAAAAAAAAAAAAAAACAGTATTCGATTATTCGAGTATTCAACAATATTCGATTATTCGAGTATTCAACAATATTCGAATTAAGCGAAATCACTTACTATATCTTTGAGCAGCTTCAAATGCAAATCTCTGATTTATACCTTTCAGGCCGGGAATCCATTGTTGCATTCTGTACAGTATGTACAGTATTCCAGAATTAACTTTTTATGCTCATATATAAATATATATAAAGTCTTTCAGAAACCTTAGGTCAGGCCTAAATGGGTTAAGTCAACAGAAACCTTGTTGAATGCTGAAGGGAAACGGAGTACAATTATTTTTGTTATGCAATATACTATTTTGATACTACTTTTGATTTGACCAACTGGAACTATAACAGTGTGTGTTGGACTAATGCCTATTGGTAGTCATAACCGTTTGTGTTGGGAGATATGAAGCTTAGTTTTTAGTGACGCTGACGTGTTGGAGAACCTACAGTATATGCCACTGACGTTTCAACAAAAGTATTTTTTTGTTTTGCCCAAATGGCGCCAATGCAAGATGGATCTTTGTACATAGGGAATCTTTGTTAAAATCTCCATTTTGAGTCAAAGGCTAAAAACTTTATAGGCAGGTTCCGCGGTGCCCCCTCTAGGCCGCCGGAGGTGCGAGTCAAACGCTGAGCCCCTCACCTTGCTTCTATTGTTTTGGCTACAGTCAAGAGAGGAGGTGGAGGGATTCATCACTAGAAAAGCAATTAACCCTACATTACCATGCATAAGCGGTCCTGGATCCCCCAAATTAATCACAGTTAATCAGATTCTTTTCTCGGATGCACGCCGGGGTTTTTGTTTTATTTATTGTGACCTTAACCCCTGTAATTAATTTTGTCATGAATTTCTCATTGTGAGATTCACTCCCGATGTAGCCTATTTCACTTGCAAATAATTGTCTGGGCGTCCACACCCGTGTGCCGGGGCTTTTCATCAATGAGACTGCTCTCTGTCGTTTCTTTTTCCAATATCCACATGCGTGCAGGTGCACACAGACACACAGTCTCTCCCTTCTCCCTCTCTGTGCATACCATTATCAGCTCCATTCGGTTTAGACTTTGGCGCGTATCGCCTGAAACTTACCTCTGAGGTACACACACACACACAGACACACACAGACATACACAAGTGGAAAAATAAAAAGTCCACAGAACACACTGTGCAGTCTGGCACAGAACAAGGCTAGGCCAGGATGTCCAAATGGAATATTAAAAAAAGAAGAAGCCTCAGACATTGTTCCTTCAGCACCAGAGTTGTTATTCAGCGCCAAACAAAAAAAGGAGCCCTGGCTAATGAGAGACAGTGTCATTACCTCCGCTCCGCCTCAGCCCCAACAATGTTAATAAGCAAGTTTTTACAAATGCCATTTCTTGGTGGGCCTTCTGTGAAGTCTGTGAGCACGAGAGAGAGAGGGGAAGAGGGAGAGAGAGAGAGAGCAATAGATTGATGTGTGGAGAAAAGCATAGTTTTGCAGCAATTTAATTGCCTGCAAAAATGTATTATTTTTTCCCTATCCCCCGTCCCCTGGATCTGGGCTTTGTTATTCTGAGGGAAGCTCATCACCCTGGGGCAGGACATGTCCTGTTTGCCAGCCTGTTGGATCGGTTATGATAATTTAGTCCTGCCTGAATGAGAAACGTTACCGATGGCCCCACCGACTGACTGCCGCGGAGAGGTCAGAAAGCAGTGTGGTGGTTGTGGGGGTAAAATGTATTTTTAAGAACCGACACGACAGCTGGCTATAAAGGGGGGCATGTTGTAATGATCCCCTGCATAAAAGGAGCTATAAACGCTCTGGAAATATGAGAGAAAGTAGGATTCTTTTTCTTTTTCCTCGGCCGTGCCTAATTCGAGTGCAGATCGGTTCAATCGCTCTCCTAAATCTATTACACAGGAAAATGACCCTGATTACCTGCTGTCATCTGCTGTCCTACATTTTATGACTGGCAGGTGTTATCAGTAAGGTCTGTTGCCATTATCGTCCTTTCCAGTTATTACAAAGAGGTGATGTGGATTTTTTTTTTCCCGTTGACCTCTGAAGCCTTCTGTTCTCGTAGCGGTACAGTAGCCTATACATACAGCTATGAAAGCATAACATTTTGCACCCATTAGTTTTGTGAACAGTGGTACTCTTTTACATCTGCTGCTGATCATTCTATCCTTAAACAGCCCTACTGTATGTACTTTTGTACTGTATGTACTTTTTTTAAACCATACACCAAATCTAGAGGGCCAGCGAAATCAATTTGTGGCCTCTGCCGATGGTCCATCTCCATTCTTCAGCGGTTGATACTAAACCTAAACCTAACCCTAAAACCCTAAAAACTAAGCCAAAAACTAACCTTAGACCCCAACTGATAGGATACCTGCCGCGACCAACAGGATACCTGCCACAACCGATAGGATGCCTGCCACGACCGCAAAACAGTCGCAGGGTAACGGTCACGAGGATTGGTGAAGCGTTTATGATTTCTTTCTTTCTTCACCATTGGTAACGGTTGGGACTCACTTACTACCAGCCACGGCTATTGGTCGCGATCGTAAATTGATTTTGCCCTTTCTGCAAATCTATTCTGCAGAGCATAGCCAAATCTACAAGCCCACAAGGAGCTGCCTCACGTAGACTGTTTGCCTATTGTCTCAGAATGTTCCCGTCACTCCCAGGATAAGGATGTCTTCTGGTTAGAATGCTATTGGTGACATTACTCTGCTACCAGATGACTCATTTGAGTCATTTCACATTGTCAAATGTCATTATGATCACAGTGAATCACTGGTGCGTTCTACTGCTGTTGGTTCTCAAACTTGTGAAATTAGCAGATCTACAGTCAGTCAGTCACACAACACATTGCTTCGCACTGCCTGGCGAGATTGCAGATCGGGAAAAATAATTGCACCACAAATGGCTCTCATCCAACTGTTTGGAAAACCATTCTACCATGTTGTTGGAGACTACAGTAGCCTACATAGCATCACACCCACAAAAATGTGTAAAACAGTCATATACCATCTACCAACTAATAACCATCCAAAGTAGCATATCTGACATGCAGGAGGAGCAGCATGTGGCATCTGAGGTTGAGTTCAACCTCAGCACCGGTAATCGGGCTCCTCCCGTGTGCCTTTCCGACGTATTCTACAAATTGTGGAATATCTGGACACTGGACATCCTTAGGGGGACTTTGATATAGATGTATAATTACTTTTAAAAGGAAACATCCATAATCCCCACCCTTTAACGCAATAGCTGTTTATAGGAGTGGCTAGCATCCCCCAAAAATAGGAGCATCTAGTGGGGACATTAGACTCTTACCCATGTGTTACAACTAATTAACTTACCCAGAAAATGATACCCTTGAGGGAATCCCTTTCCCAACTATAGAATTTGCACTGTCATCATATGCAGTTGCCATTAGCAACTGTGAATTATACAATGACAATTGGGAGTTCTCTTATTTTTTTCCTTCCTTCTCACTCTCATTTCTCCAGGGCGTTTAAGGGACTCCAGTAAAGCACAGACGCATGCCTCGGTGAACCCAAGACTTACAATGTCCTTATGGCATCCCACTTGCTTAGTGTAATAATGTCTGCGGCATGTAGATGATGAATCAAATCCATTACATCAGCTCATGGGGGAAACATGTAGCACAACTCAAAAGTGCCAGATCAGCAGTTCTCTTAAGACTTTCAAAACTGCCTTAAGAGAAAAATATACATTCCTCCTCTGGTCACAATACCAACAAGAATGGATCATAGACCGTAGCCTGCCATATACTACAGCGCGAGTGTGTGTGTGTGTGTGTGTGTGTGTGTGTGTGTGTGTGTGTGTGTGTGTGTGTGTGTGTGTGTGTGTGCGCGCGCGCGCACGTGCATCATTTTAGATTTTAGCATTGGCTATACTCAAATGATCGAGTCTGTTTTCCAGCCCTGGTTTACTGCGTCCTTTGATGTCGTTTTCTCCCTCTGCTATCAGTCTCACAGCTCATCAATTTGTTCCACACTCCTGCAAGCTCCACTATTTTTGAACATTGTTTGGACCTGAAAAGGGCATTTTGCATAACGAGTGGTATGCTCAATAGTGTAACAATCTACATTCTTATACTTAAGTAAATGTTTTAATTTCGGGCATTTACTCCTACCGTGAGCACTTCTACATTGCCGTACGGATACTTAAATACTTACTTAAATTTAAACATCTGAATTATTCTTTTTTCCCCCAATACTGCTAATATGGTAATGCACTCACCAAAAAGTGTCTCTGCTACACAGTGCCCGGCGCTGAATTAATTTGTCGGCATCTCAAGCCTGAAGGACCATTTAGCAAATCCTCTTTTGATTCCAAGTATCTCCTTAATGCAGTGGCCCCTTCTTGGTGCGGCCATTTCCAATTAATCCCTTTGCATTATGCATGATTACATTAAACAATCCAATAAATTGATATTATAGAGTCTCTGGCTAAGAGAAGTCTCCGTTAATGGGTATGAAATGGAGTTACGCCACTCTGAGATGAATTCATTATTTCAATTATGCTCCGAAAAGGTAACATGCTGCAGTTCTGGGAGTCATCATTTCCTCTTAGGATAGGTAATTGTCCGGGAATAATCTCGTTGCTGCATGTCTTGGTTGGAATTAAAACTGAGAGCCAGGCTGTGGGCTTCAGTGCAGCCATCAACCCATATGAAAGACCAACAATATACGAGTGGGTGCTATGAAATGTGTCTTGGATTCATAATTGTCTCACTTCCCTCTCATGCATACTGTATATCACTGATACAAGTTAGTCCATTACGTTTTAGTGCATTTAGTGTGCAGCCCCAAGACACGCACACAGAACTATGCACAGCACCGCACCACTGATACACCAATACACAAATAATCTATTGCAAGTAAAATGCCTGAATTCCATAAGGAGGCATCAAAATACACTTCAAAGTGGAAAACCACTCATTTTCAATTTCATTCAAGGACTCCACCATGAATTTTACATTTTCAAGCTTTGTAGTGTTTTTTTTTCACTGAGAAAATATGAAAAATGATTACCTGAGAGGTTGTTGAAGCTACAGAGTGTATAAAAAACTATTACAATGCAAATTCATGGCGGAGCCTCTTTAATATAGCTTAGAGTTGTGTAGAAGAAATAAAAAAAAGTACCCCCCTTCTGTTTAGCCTAGAACTGGAGGGGTCATGTGATCAGCGACTTCACAAAGTTGTAATTTTTGGCTAGCAGAGATACATCTGAGCATCTGCACTGTGTGACACACTAACAGAGGCTGTTAGTCGAAATGTTTGCCCTAATTAAGTAGAGAGAGAAACCTGCCGAAATGTGTTGCTTGGTGTGTCAATCATTCTGCCTTCCATGCATGGACGGCGCCAGGGGGGGCTAGCAGGGCTCTAGCCCCCCCTGCTGGAGGCTTAGCCCCCCCTAAGCCCCCCCTGGCCAAAAACATGACTGTGATGAAAAATATTCAGGGAATAAATAAAATATATGGAAGACCAAACTGACTGACTTTCATGTAAATCATTGCTATAAAATCATGATACTTGTAATTTTTGGAATGATGTATAATACTGAAATAATCCATTTCTCAGAATTCTCACCACCTGTCATTTTCGCCCGCACGGTCACGTACGCAATACGCATTGCAATGATTGCAATCCTCCAATCAACAGAGCGTCCGCCAAGTTCATAGTTCACGAACCTTTTGACTGTGTTTTTGGAGGGACAACTAACTCGGTTGCTGCACCGTTTGTTTTAAGTCCAGTACAATGGACCGGTTTGTTGTGTTCGGTAAAAAGCGACGCCTAAGAGCCGATTCAGTGGACGACTCGGCTGACGGTAGACCTGAAACTTAGACCTGCAGTCTGATTCGGGGCCAGAGAACCAACATGAAGTGCCCGAAAATGAAGCCAGGGGAGCAGCGTGTGTTGTGGGGATGGTGCGACCAGGTAACCAGCCTTCTACTAGCGACAACTGCCCCAAAAATAGCTGATCTACAGGCTCCCACCGCGACATGCATTGTCGCGGTGGGAGCCATTGAAGCATTGTGAGCTTGTAGATTTGCCATTTGTCCAAAAGTGCCCTCTTATGTGATTTCTGTCCCTGGACCCTAACACACTCTGCACGTCCCTGTATTTACATGTTTGCATTTGGCCGCCGCGCCTCACTGTGTGTGTGTGTATATTCGCAGTGCTGCGACTCCTTCTGTGTGTCTGTGAGATCAAGTTAGAAGCTGTTTCTAGCCTGTGCGTCCCTTTATTTAGCCTACATGTTAATGTAAAGGCCGCCTCACTATGTCTGTGCGTGAGTGCAGTGCTGCGACTACTTCTGTGTGTCTGTCTGTGAGATCAAGTATTGTAGAAGTGTGTGTGTGTGTGTGTGTGTGTGTGTGTGTGTGTGCGTGTGTGCGTGTGTGCGTGTGTGCGTGTGTGCGTGCGTGCGTGCGTGCGTGCGTGCGTGTGTGTGTCCATTTACGTTCTGCAGATCTCTGAAACTGTGGTACAAGAGTTCATTCATTCATTTTGGGGAAAAAAATTAGCCAGTGACAATGATTTGCTTTGTTGTGTAACATGAACATGTATTTTAGCATATAAACAGGACCATTGTATTTGCGTGTGTGTGTGTGTGTGTGTGTGTGTGTGTGTGTATATATATATATATATACATATATTTCATTGTTTTGCCGAAATTCACTAGCCCCTGCTGAAAAAAACTCAGCCCCCCCATAGCCCCCCCATGCACAAATGTCTGGAGCAATCATCCTGCCTTCCATGTTGATTTAAGCTGATATAACACACCGTAAGTTAGAATGCAGTGGTCACAGGGAAGTTTTCTTTTGAGGCGGTGAAGATGAAACGGAAGCGTGGAGGAGGAGGAGGATGCGTCACATTTGCTTGATCCTCTGCTCATTTCCTGAGCCAACATTGTTCAGACTGTATGACGGAAGCATTTGAACATTGTGGAGGAGGCTAATATTGTACGTAGTTCATTTACCCTGCTGCACATGGCAGTATACAGTTGAGAGCATAACACAACCTTTGCAACTTGTGGATTGTAATATCAAATCTTTGGGACGGTAACCTCATGTTATCTTTTTTTTTTACCATTTCAGGATGATCTACAGTACATACTCCAAATATGTCAATGTGTTACTGATAGTTTGATACGTCATTGATAGTTTGTAGATCTTAAATGTAGGAATACATAGAATATGGCAATAAGGTGTTTCTGCCAGCGACGGCATAGTGTAGCATCTGATAAAATGGCTGCCACAGCACACCGGAACTCCGGGTCGTTGTTGACACGGCACCTCTGTTGCACTTATACAACATCCAAACTCTCCAAATCATTAATTTATGAGTCCCCTGCATCATTATTGTGGACCTCTCCACCGCTGTGTCTCCTAACATCCCCATTCTGCTGTAAAGTAGCATCATTACCTCTACTCTGCATTCTCCCTGATTGAAACCCTCTCTCTCTCTCTCTCTCTTCCATTTACTTTTGGAGGGGGTCTATGTGGCCAACAGTATCGATCGAAAATCCCCATCACAGCAGCTGAATGGCCACCAGCCCTGTCACTCGACAACAAACAACAAACATGACCCCCCCAAACAAATATTATAATATATTACAATAATATTACAAATATTATTTGGAGCCATATTATTATATATTATTTTACAATTATTTGAGTACTTAATTAACATTGAAATGTCATGAAACAGTGTCTGCATGTCTTACTGGATTAAAAAAATACTACAAAAACAACAATCTAATAGCATACCACAGGCCTAACAGATCAATTTTAAATGTTCCATTGACACGAAGCAAATTCCATAGACTCGACCTCGGCACAGAGGGCATATCTCTCCCACTTACACTTGACTATGATAATTTTCCAAGGATTAAAATTAGCCAGTTTTCCGCCAACAGGCCATAATTCTACTCTCCAAAACTGCAAAGTGTCCCTTCACCAGTCTATATATTTTCTCTCTCTCTTGGCCTCTGAGGAGTTCTGATGGACATTAATGATGCCACTCTTGGTAACCAGGACAACACAGGCTACAGCAGACTGCCTCCTGAAGAGAAGGAGACAGAACAAAGATGGAATGAGTCCACCACGTAGATTGGCTCTCTTCATTACCATGACAGAGCTGTGTGACCAAGTATAAAATTCACAATTTAGGCAATTTGGGCTTTTGGCTTAATCCAGATCGATTTGCAATGAGCAAGAACAAAGACACAAGAAAGGCAATGCTGATGAATACTGTACATAAAAACTACTTTTTTACATTTACTTTAGTAAATTTACTTTAAGTAATCCACTGCTAATAATTTATACTTCTGCAACATCACGAGTCAAATATACACACTTTTTACTCTTAACCTTAAACTATTCTTAAAGGTAGGGGAAGTGATTTCACTTTTGTCAGATATCACCCAAAAAATATTTTTTTTTCTGTTAAAATGCTCTATTATAAGGTGTGGAAACCATATATGGAGTTTCCCCCTCCCCCACGTTAGCAGAGGAGCTAATAAAAGTTCCCCAGGTGGTGGCGAATTCTCCTCCAATCAGGATCGAGCAGCAGGCTCACATAGTGTAGCTACTGTTTGGCGCCCCTAGTGCACCAGGCTGGAACTACAGGATGAATTTCAAATCACTTACCCTACCTTTAACCTTACTACACCTTAAAAGGTGTAGTAAGTGACTTCAATGAAATCTTTTGGAATTCAAATATGTTTTTTCTCCTTTTTTGTCTAATCCTTCAGACTATATTGTGTGGTGACCATATAAGGAGTTCCTCCCTGTTCCAAGTGAGCCCCTGCAGCGGTAACATCCAATCAGAAATCCACCCCTACTCACTTCCACTGTTGCACTTCCTTCCACTGCAGAGTGTGTGCATGTGCACATCTTGCTACAGGAGGGTTTTCCAATTCACCCAAATCACTGATTGTTCCTTTAAATCATGGTACTTTGCATTATTACAAAATATTATGACCGATGGAAAAAGGGATTTTTTTATTATTATGTATTTATTTTTGAGTGAAATGTTTAACTCCTTAGATATCATTTTGCCAAGCTGTAACACCCCATTTGGTTCACAGTGTCATTTACATGCATTAATTAATTGACTGATTGATCTCAAAACAAAACAAAACAAAAAAATAATCACAAACCGCAGTCATATACATTCTGGCCACCGATTGCCACAATATGCTCAGATAAGGACCTAAATACCACGCACGTGCACCCACATATTTTGGGCAATATTTACAAGAGAACGATCCCAATGTTAGCTGAATATGCTAATTCGGTAAAGTGGATTAATCAATGAAGTAAACAAATTACGTCTTGGCACAGGTAAACCACCTTGTTTAGATTGTTTACAAGGATGGCGTCCAAGGATTTAACACATGCCCTCTACTTTACAATATAGTTCTATGTTTGAGTAAAAGTAATTCTTCCATCAATGGGTATCATTGGACAGTCAAAGAGGGGGAAAAACAATGGCTCAAAATTATGGGATAGGAGAAGATGGAGAGAGACAATGGAGAGAGAGAGAGAAACAGCGAGAAAGTAGAGTGGAGAGAGTGACAGTGTGCACAGGTTTAACTACCACTACCACGGTTCTCCTCCAGCCCATCCAACAAGTCAGCTCTCCTGCTGTCTCTTCTCTCATTATGCCGTTTTCTCTGTCTTCACCTCTTCCTCCGCCTTTCTGTCAGGGGCGGATCTAGGCATGGGCATGGGGGGGCAATGACCCCTAAATGCCCAGACTGCCCCACTAAACACAATGGCATGCAAAACAACCCAAGATATTTCGGTGCTTATATTAAGTATAATAGCTTATATAAGTATTTGAAACACTACTACTGCTACTAACTACAACTACAACAACTACAATCGTCTCACCAATAAACCAACAGCATTTCATCATTGAAAACAGAAAACTCTGAGTCAGACCTTTAGCTTTTTGCATCCTGCGTGTCTGTTGCAACTTCAACAACAACTGATGTAATTATTGATGCTTACTTGCCTAATATAAGTCCTGTAAAAGATATAAATATTGTGGGTCAAAGAACTAAAATAATTAAATGAAAATGGTATGGGGGCGGCTTCATCGCCCGTGGTGTGAAGCGACACGGGCGATGAAGCCGTCCGCATAGCATTTTCTCCTGCCCCCCCAATTGGGAAATGTTACATCCGCCCCCGCTCTCTGCCCCCCCCTCGCCCACCCCCACACCCCCGTTCCTCTACTCTTTCCCCTTCTGCCTCTCGGATTGTCGACTTCCCTCCTTTGTTGTGCTGTCTATTAGGGTCTGGTAGCTGTCAGGGAAGCGGTGGCTAGCCCCGAGCCTCGTATCGTCGTTACCCAGCCATCGGTTGGCCAATCTAACTCCAATCGGTGGGGAATCCATCTCAGTTGGAGGTGCTTTTAAAGACCAGTTACCTCCGGTAAGCATTATACTTTGTCTTACAGCAAATAGCTAAGAAGACAACAGGCGAGATCATGATGAGCTTGCAGCTGAGCTACAGTATTTGGGGAAATGTTATTCATGGATTTATTTAGTTCCCCCCCCCCCCAAACTAAATAAATCCATGAATAACATTTCACCAAATACTCTTTGACAGTGTCACGCAAATATGGCATTTAAAATATGGCATTTAAAATAGAGCTGAGCAGCCCCGCCCTCTCGTAACGTCACCCTGCGCTCCAGAAATGTTTTCCCCATTCATTTTCCTCATAGACTTTTCGAAAATGATCTATATAAAGACGATTAAGTGGCGGACTAAGTCCACTCAGATTGTGTCAAATCATGACAACAAACTCAACTTCAACTCAACTCAACTTCAACTTCTCCAAAGTTCAATACCATTGCACACTGCATCATTAAGTCAAAGCTGTGTTTTGTGTACTTTCACAGATGCACACACAGACAGACATACTGAACAGACACCTGAGCCTACTATAGATGGTCAGCCGGATCACAGAATTTAAAAAAAGTGAAGTATATCGGTATTTGTACTGTTCATTGCACAGTGCGATGTCTGGCTGGAACTGGCTCTCGAGTCTGACATTTTGTGCACTTTCATAAGTTGTCAGAGCTGCCTGCATCCATTTAGGCAATCCGTCTTACTTATACAGGCACATCTATTTGGAGAGCACTTTTTCCCATCCTTCTTTCACTTACTATTCTTCCACAGGTAGCCCTGGAAAAGAAGTCCAAGAAAGTAAACACACAGCTCCTAAGAGAGCCTAAAATGTGGTACAGGCATGTAGTGCCAACGTGTACCCATAAAAGAACAAAAAAACAAAATCTTGAGCATCAATGCACTAAAAGCAGTCTCAATTTGAAAGACGTGCATGCGCATCCTTTCCTTTCAAAGTGGTCGATGTGTCATTCGGCTGCCTGCCTGCCAGAGACCCTCGCTTCCTGCCCGGAGAAATTTGTAAGTGAAACCACATAACATGCCATGTGCCATTACACGGACGCTTTCATCCAAAGTGCCTCACAGGACGGGGAGTGCACCCATCCGCCCACCCCCCAGACCCAACCTTTAAACACAACCATACACCCACTCTACCTTTCCCTAGACCAGTGGTTATCAAGCAGTGGTCCGGGGACCACCAGTTGTCCTGGCTTGTGAGAGTTCCAGGTGGTCCCCAGCCTAAATGATGGTTGGTTAACCATACTGTATGTAACTTTTGAGAGTGTAAAAATGTTTGAAAATGGTTTAATTTTACACTCAAGAGTTAATATATTCATCATCTGAAGTAGCACCACACAATTGGAGAATGTAGAAGATTAATGGTCATTTTGATCTATATGTTTGTATGTTTTGTTTCTGAAATTCAGCCCGGTATTGTGGGGCTAAAATGTCATCAAATGGTGATCCATGGCTCAAATGCTGAATAAATAGTGGGCCCTGGTATCAAAAAGGTTGAATACCACTGCCCTAGTGCCAGTATATACTGTATATTCGAGTCATTTGACACCTGCACTATTTTTAATTGTCTTACTTAATACTAATTGTCTATCATGTAGGTTGACCTAACTTCTTGTTTAATTCAACAGGCTTTTCTTAATCTTTTAACTAGCTCTATATTCAGATATTGCTGTTCACCAACATGACACCTTGCATCATTCTCCGAATCTCCAAATTGGGATATCAATGTAATCCAATGAGGCGAGAGAGATCCTACTTACAATTTTTGCGTTTAGGGTGAGGCATTAAAGAGGGTCCTACATGTGGGGATTCCACTGGGGGTCGGGACACACAGGTTGAGATCCACTGGCCTAGGAAAACCCTCGGCCCCCACAGCTGTGAGACCACGCCAACATTAACGGATCTTAAATGGCCTGACTGCGATCTCTGATCTCCATAGAACATATTGTCCTACATAATATGTATAGGGCTGGATGTCTGGCCTCAAAGCCACCGGCCGGGGCCACGGTATCAGTGTAATTACCTGCACATGCATGGGTCAACCCCGGGGGGGCTTTAGAATGAAAAAGGCACTCTTTGATCATAAGCCTCTTGAATAGCATCCCCCACACCCACTCCCACATGGGAGAGGGGAAAACCTGTCTCTTTGGCTCTAACGAGCAGATGGCCGTGTGATGGAGAGGAGGCGGATGCTATTATTAAAATAATAATTATATGTATATACAGCATACTCTCACTGAGAATCTGGACATTTTTTTTCTTATTGTCTAAACCGATAGTATCAAGTAAACATAAGCAAGAAAAAGGGAGAGAGAAGAGACATGCAGCGAAGGTCGTCACGAGCGGGACTCGAACACGCGACACGCTGTCAAAGCCCACATGTGGCATGCACTGTGTGCCCCGGAAGGCTATTTTTTAAATCCACACCACCAGGATGACTGGGACTGAGGTCTCAACAATGTGCTTATAGAATGTATGAGTAGGAGGATGTAAGTCTGTTCATGTGCAACTCTACTCAGAACTGTTGAGAAAACAACAACATCCAGCTTACAAGTGAAAGGACAACTGAGAACTGACCAGTTCTCAATGCGTCTGTGGGGGCTAAAATGTCATCAAATGGTGGTTGCTTTTATCTTGAAATTAAGTTAATATTACGCAGACTTTAGTTCAGCCTTTAGTCTTGGCCCTCTACAATATTTTATGGATCTCATTTGGCCCCTTGGGAAAAAATAATTGCCCACCCCTGGTCTAAAATGGTCTAAAATTCTCAACACGTCTCTGTAGCAACCTTCTAAAATGACCATTTCTCAATGCGTTTTTGTAGCGACCTTCTAAAATGACCATTTCTCAATGCGTTTTTGTAGCGACCTTCTAAAATGACCAGTTCTCAATGCGTCTTTGTAGTGACCTTCTAAACTGACCAATTCTCAATGTGTCTTTGTAGCGACTTTCTAAAACTGTTCGGCTTGTGCTGTATACCGTGCAAGAAGAATCGGTGCTATTGCTGAAGTAATTAAGCAAAAAAAGTCAAATAAATAAAATGACAAAATTATCATATTTAATTATTTAATGAATTATCCTTGTGGAGTTCTCAGCTAAACCTTAAACACTGAGGAGTGCATGTGTGCATTCAGAGGCTACAGACTGAGTTCACTTTGCATTAGGAGTAGGATATGGAAAACACATAGATTGCTTTCAGAATGTCTCAATTTATATCTGCTAAAAGCCAACACTGCTCTGGGGTTCGGGCAGAAGAACAACCGCAACAGATTACTGCTCGCATGATCGTAATCTCCACCTCCATGTAGCCATTAATCACTGCAGGAGGACTTAAACACGGAGAAAAGCAAACTTGTGGAATAAATCAAAACGTCATTTATTACCACAGATTATGATCATGACCTTACCATAACGTGTAATTAATTCAAGTGTGCAGCGCCGGGATTGCGTTATAAAACTGTCAAAGATTAAAGATTTAACATTATAGCCAGCGCAAACAATCTGACATGTACAGTGGAGGGGATATGGGGGGAGAAGGGGGGGGGGGGGATCCTACAGCAAACCTCTGTGATGATATGATGGCGGTCGCGATTATATACGCATGTTAATGAGCTTTGCTTTTCATGCCATCGTCTGCCGCCGTGATAGGGTCTTAATGAACCTATTTAAAATCACTGGTGTGTATTTTATGTCCATAATGAGCCTCCGCAGCGTCAAAAGAACAGACAGATTATTGGCGTGGCGCGAATCCCTCCGGGGGTCGCTTATCACGCTTAACGCTGTTACCATGTGTACTATACACGCCTCCACACAACACAGTGAAAACATTCACACTCACACACACAGGTATGATGATGTGGTGCTTATTGTTGTTCCCACTTTGTCTGAATGACGGCAGGCGCCCCCCAGCTTAATCGACTTAATTAAGGAGTATTGATTCTGAACGGGTGGGCCGAGGGTCATTGTTGGACAGGCGGACGGACGCCGCAGGGGGTTGATTTTCAGCTTACAAGAAAGAATACATTGTAAAATCAACAGGAGGTTGACATGTTTAGTACAGCTATACTGTAGTTCACTTCCTGACATGGCCTATATAAAGGCCCTGATAGACTAGTAATATCTTGATCAATATCAACTAACAATGTCAACATCAATGGGCAACATGATGAGACACATGGCAACAGGCAACACCCCCCATTAAGGGGAATTACACCCATTTTTTCCTGAGAGCGTACAATGTGAACCAACTGATTTGGTTCACATTACTCTCTCAGAAAAAAGGAGCCTAAAAGAAAAAGTATTAACATGGTGAAACACAACGTGATGATTTTATGATTTTTATGATGTATTGTATTCATGATGTATTGTTCTGGTGACAAAAAAAGAGCGCTAATGAGCTGACTTTTCTAAACAACCAGTAGTTGATCATTTTCTATAGAAAAGTGAAAAGTCAATGTTGATGATTGCCGTTGCTTGTTGATATTGATCAAAACGTTGCTAGGTGTATCAGGGCCTTTAGGCCTATATTATACTCAACCCAAACCTGTCCATTTGGTTGCTAATGCTTTCCCAAAGCAACACGTTTTTGAGCTTGCAGATTTGCTTTTGTGTCCTGCTGAGTCAAGAGCTTGTGACTAATATAATAACAATGTTGGATTCATTGGAACACAGATGTGTTCTTTCCATTTTCTGAACAGTAATAGTTTTGGACATCAGTGCAGTGAGAATGAAAGCAATTAGTCTTGGACTAATAGTGACAAAAAAGAGAAAAAAAAAACATTTCAGTGAAATGTGTTGACAATCACAGACCACAGCAGAATGGTGCCGTATTGTGTAGGATGCGTCTGCTTTTTTGATATTTAGCACAGTTGCCAGAGCAATGTTTTCCCAGATGTACTTTTCAGTTTGAACTCATCACTTTTATATTAGAGTATCACTGTAGCAGGGAAGTGAATCAGTAATGGAAAAGAAACAAAAAAGAAACAAAAAAAAAAGATAAGATACAAAATATTGCCTAGATGTTGACGTTTTTAAGAAAAGACATTGCCATGCTCAAACTATTGTTCACCTGTCATGTCTGACAAGACTTTGTCGCTTCCTCTGGGGCTTTGCTTTTTTTCACTCAGCTTCACCGTGCTGCATCTTATTCTGCCTTCAAGCACCACTGCCTGGAAGAGAGAAGACACAAAAAAATGATAGTTTAAAAAAAAAATCAAACCCTCCATGGACTCAATGAATTAAAAAAAAATAAATAAAGACTAGGTCTAAACAAAGTTACGGTTGGATCGTGGGCATTTAAAATGCAGGAAAAGGAGATAAAACAATGCTGTGTAACATGTCAGTCATCTATATCTCAGAGCAGGGGCCTTGCATGTCATTTCCATGTCAAGGACCGATTAGCTGAGAGATAGATCAGTCAGGTACAACCACAACACACACGCATGCACACGCGTCGTGCACCCACCATACAATCTAATGTTGGTCTTCTCCATCAGATGTAAAGCTGCTAGGTCCAAAATGGCTAGCCTGGCTGAAGCCAGACCAAATCAGCTGCTGGCAAAACAATCGCCTGTCAGCAGAGTGGTCTGGAATAGCTCAATTGTAAACCGATTTCCTACTCCAGAAAAATTGGGTTGGCCAATCAGGACACAGTATTCAAATATGTTTACATACTGTGCCCTGATTGGCCACCCACATTTTTGGAGTAGGAAATGGGTTTACAATTTTACAAAGCTATTCCAGGCCAGTCTGCATTTTTTTTTTTACCAACAGCTCATTTGTTCTGGCTTTAGCCAGGCTACAAAATGGCTGCTTTTCAAGTATACAAATAAAAAATACCAATAGTGTGTGTGTGTGTGTGTGTGTGTGTGTGTGTGTGTGTGTGTGTGTGTGTGTGTGTGTGTGTGTGTGTGTGTGTGTGTGTGTGTGTGTGTGTGTGTGTGTGTGTGTGTGTGTGCGCATGCTCTGACACCACAGAGGGTAGCGTTTTGGATGTGCACTCTGGTTGTTGTGGGCCATTCTGTGCCAAATTCACTTTAAAATGACGGGGCCAACTTTTGTCCCAGTCCGTCCCTGTGATGCTTTCGTAATATCAAGTAGGACATTCATTTGCCTTTCTACCCGACAGCAGCAGCATAATTGTGAGTCATTGTGCCATTCAACAATGAGCAGATATGCAGACGGATTGAAGATGAGTGCCTTGCACAATGGCACTTCAGAGATAATGCTTCATTGTCCGCAAAACAACAACAACAAAACAACATAGCTTATACAGCTTTTCAAAGGACTCAAACTGGCAGCTTTCCAGCCAAACAAAGCCTGATCGCATCTTGAACGTACTCCCGTTCAGCTGACCTCAATTTATTTATTGCTATTTTGTTTTATCTCGCTTCTTTTTGTCTTGTTGCTACAATGTGGAGGTGACAAAAAACAGTTTTATTCCCCCGTGTACCAGCTGTTGTGGAAGAAGTTCTTGGTTTGATTTACTAAAAGTAAAAGTAGTAATACTCACACTATAAAAAAGCAAAAAGTAGTAAGTTACATCACTGTGGAGATAATAGACACTTTAAGTTGCCACATTTTCAGAACGGCTCCATTTACCGGAAGTACGGCTGCTCTGGCGCAATCGCCGCCCAAATTGCTTAGAAACGCCACTGCTTGTGAGCCAATTTTAGCCTGCAGGCCTGCAGGTTATTCCAAGACCAAGGGCCAAAGTAAGCCAGACATTTTTTACCCATCTCAGATTTAAATGCCGGTACAACACACCGAAACCACGCATTTGATCTGAGATTGAGACCATTTCGGACAATGACGAATTTAGAGTAAAGGTAGGACAGCAGAAACGAACCCCATAACACCTTTATCAGGCAGAACCCCCACAATACCTTTATAAGGCAGAACCCCCGTAATACCTTTATTAACCGTTGAAATAATCAGCCGATGAATCGATTCTCGAAAATAATCGTTATGGTTGCAGCCCTAGCTAGCACACACAGTTTTGGTCACATCTGTCCGTTTATACTTCAAAGGGGGTGCAGGGCAGGCATGGAGCCTCAACACCCCCCCGTTACCCCCCAGTTCCCCTCCCTGTGACACCCAGAGCCTCTGTCAGGTCTTTCTTTATGTTTATGAAAACAGGGTAGGCGTGTGATTTACATGCGACTCGGGGTGCCTGGTGGTCGTTCCAGGGGTTCAGCGTTTCCTCTCCCCCGAGGAAGAAGCAGGTGGGAGAGGCCCTGTGCACAGCAGGATGGCTTTTTGCCAGTCCCTGTGCAACCCGGGGGTTGTGTGTGTGCAACGTGCGTGCATGTGTGCAGTGTTGCCAACTGCCAAAATCCAAAATGCACTAGTGGCACTTCCAAAATGCACTAGAATGCGCTTTTTGGCATGCACCAGGGCCCACTATTTATTCTGCATTTTAGCCATGGAGGACCACCATTTGATGTCGAGTCTCGGACTATGGTAAGATAACTGGCAAAATGTTGGTCAAAATAACAATTCTTCTACATTTTCGAAATGTGTGGATTCTTGAAACTTAGGTAAATCAGATGTTTAAATATAATTTAACTCTTGAGAGCGTAAACATGAAACCAAAGTGGACACGTAAGGGGCCATTTGGTTTCAAATGCGCCAAGTTGGCAGCACTGTGTGTGTGTGTGTGTGTGTGTGTGTGTGTGTGTGTGTGTGTGTGTGTGTGTGTGTGTGTGTGTGTGTGTGTGTGTGTGTGTCCGTCCGTGACAAAGCTTGAGACAGAACGAATGTGTCGTCGCGTGCTCTGCGCGTCGGTGTGCGCGGTGATACACGAGCACTAAGCCTCCAGCGGCATATGGTTGCGTTCAGCCTCTCTCCACATCTGTGCAGGCTGAACAATAGCTGGCCGTTGCCCCCCCCTGGGGGACCACCGCAGTCTGTCAGGCCTCATCAGCCACGTCCTAAAACCTAAACGATCTGGGCGCATAACACCCACCCCATCCCGGGCCCCGTACCGGCGCCGAGTGATACATCTACCTCACCCTTGACCTCTCCCCATATCCCTCCTCTGCGTCGCCGCCGCCCACGCAATCAACCAGCAAAAAGAAGAAAATACATAAATACACAGGAGAAACATTTGGACGTTGGGGTACGGCCCGCGTCCGTGGGGTGTAATCACAACGGTTGTTCTTTCAGTTGGCCCCTCACGCCGCCAGATTCTATTTATTCATCCCCCCGGGCCTCACTCACTCCCAAGTTGTGGAAAGTTAAACTGAATTTAATTTACTTGATAGCCTATTGGGTAGGCCTATTACTTGGGTATTTGCTGTGTGTATACTTTAAAGTTTAAACTTCTATCTCAGAGGCATGAATTACTATTATACATTTTACTTTTTAAACAAAACATATGATCAAACTATTTGGAAATAGAAGATCTGAAGTACTTAAGCTCACAATGTGTCACAAGGTTATGTTGAGTTTGTAGAATGCGTGCTTGAAATTAGACAATCTCATCTCTACAATGAGTATCCTGCATTCACTTTTGGTATCCTTTAAGTAGATGTTGATGCCAGAAATGGTCAAGTAAAATGTATAAAGGACTTCTAACTAGGAATGTCCCGACCCAATCACGTGATTGGAAATCTGGGCCAGTCGTCTAATTTCAGAAGTGATCAAAATTTGTTTGGGAGCAACAAATATTGCATGTGATTTTGGAAACTGTACTATTGTGATATGGCATGAGTGGGATCAGGTAAAATCAGTTTCGGCAGATCAAATGATCAGAATTATGGAGAGATAACATTGACTACATTGACTTTTTAACCAATATCCTGATATTGTCCAACTCTTAACTCATTGACCGCGATCGGATCTTCTTTGTTTCCTCTCCATTGCCGCGGCTCAAACCAGTTCGATCGGTAAAAAAGCCCTTATTTTGAAGCTCAGATCTCCTAAACAGGATGTGCTGTTTCTGTTATGCTGTGTCTGTTGTCTTGCCTAATCGATCATCTGGCGATGTACCCAAAAACATCCGGGTCACAAGTCAGGAAGAGCTGTGTAGCCCTGGCTGCTTAACCCATGCGCCAGCGACATTGAGGGGGCAAACCGGAGGAGAGCCGTTTGAATGCATTGGGTTGAATGCATGTCAATGGGACGGAAAAAAAAAAGTTGTCCCCAATTCTGTCCCAAATGAAAGTCAGCAACGGGATGATCATCAGACGATGCGCACGGACTAATAGTTGGATTAAAGAATGAAATCTACATCTCGTCGTGATACGAGCCGTCCGCGTGACCGGCAGTGGGGTTCTCCACGGGATGTCCACGAGCAGCGCGTGGACGGCAGAAAAACTATTAATAGGCGATTTTTCGATACCAAATGAAATTAACCGATACCGATACCCCCCCCCCCCCCCCCCCCCCCAACAGACCAACATCACGTGCACCAAGGCCTGCCCCCACTCAATCATAACTGGCGGAAGCCCCCCTATATATACTGTATATGTTTTTGTGTGTGTGTGGCTTTAAACATTTTTGTGAACAGTGTTTTTATTGATTAAAAAAAAACATCATTTTTGTAATATTTTCCCCCAATACCGATATTTTCCGATATTCATTTTTAAAGCCTTTATTGGCCGATAATATCTGTATGGCTGATATATCCGCCCCTCCCTAATCAGAATTGGATTGGGAACAAATAAAAATGAGATGGGGACGTCCCTATCGTACAGCATCATTTCTACATGGTGGCGCTGCCTGTTCTACTCGAGTAAAAAACGCTGCTTCCCCCAGCGGTGTCCACAGGGTGTAATCCAAACTGTTGTTCTTCAGCTGGCCTTCCCTTTGGGTGGTGTTTATTCATCCCACGGACTCATTACATGTGTGAACACACACCGACCATAAATCCTGGAGGCCTCTGGTTCGTCTGTTGTCCCCTTCGGACTAATTGGAACCAGCCACACGGACACACGAAAGCAAATAGTTCAGAGCACCAGAGAATAGAGCAGGGGTTTTCAACCTTTTTGATCGCAGGGCCCACTATTTATTCATGATTTGAGCCGCAGACCACCATTTGAGGACATTTTAGCCCGCAAAGAAAGCCAGAACTAAAGATTTCTTTTGTTTTTGTCCACAATACCAGGCTGGATTTCGGAAACCAAACAGTCAAACATAGAGATCAAAATGCCCATTAATCTTCTACATTCTCTAGTCGTGTATATACTTGGGCTAATTCACATGAATGTTTTAACCATTTGTCCATTTGGTTTCATGTTTACGCTCTCAAAGAGTTACATCTGGTTAACCAACTTTCCATCATTTAGCCTGGGGAGCACCTGGAACCCTCTCAAGGACCACTGGTGGTCCCCGGGCCGCTGGTTGAAAACCACTGCTATAGAGGGTTGTTCACTTTGTATGTGAAAGTTGTGTGTCCATCAGTAATATACTGTAAGGACTGTGAAACAAGCCAGATTGCGTTTGTCGATTTGGTGGTCTGGTCTTTATCAAACGTGGACTGGGGGGGGTTAATGGTTTTCCTCATATGGATGACTGGCTGACATGTATACTGTGCTGTAGTGTAGGCAATTCATCCCCAGTGGCTTATCAAAACATCACAAACATAAAACGGAATACGTCGAGGGCCACCATGAAGGAGCCATTGGAAAAGAGGTCAAAGAAAAAGGGCATGCAATTATGGCCAATGTTTTGATACTAACAAACATATCAGGCCTAATACTGAGCGTTTAAACCAGGGGTTTTCAGCAGGTGGTCCGGGGACCACCAGTGGTCCCTGAGGGGATTCCTGGTGTTCCCCAGCTAAGTGATGGACAGTTGGTAACCAAATGGACCCCTATGAATCTGTAACTCTTGAGATCGTAAAATGAAACCAAAATGGACCCTCACGCGTCCATTTGGTTTCATTTTACAATCTCAAGAGTTAGATTATGAATTAATTTTCAAGAATCTGCACAAATAGAATTTGTAGAAGAATTGTTATTTTGACAAACGTGTTGCTAGTTATCTCACCAAAATTGTGGACAAAAACTTCATCAACATCAAGTGGTGGCCTGTGGCTAAAATGCTGAATAAATAGTGGGCCCTGGTATGAAAAAGGTTGAAAACCCCTGGTTTAAGCCATGACCACACCCAGGAAAAGTCACCATGTGGTCCTTGGGTCCAAACGGTTATGGTATATCTTGGGACCGTTGAATTCCAAACGTTGAAACACTAAGTACGACGTGCGTCAATCCTGGAAAAGGACATAGTGGTGGTATCACACCGCTAGGAAAACAGGAAAACCTCAAGCCTTCGGTCGAGACTGAATGAGGTCAAAGGTCTTACATAAGCCAAGGCAGCGACAAGAAGACTCAGAAAGAAACAAGTCAACATTCAGATGATGCTGATGCTGGGAATTCTGGCGCTCTTTTGTCAGTGGAGGTCATGAAAGTGAAGGCACTTTCTTCCGCCCAAGAAGAAACAGCAAAGTATAACATTCACAAAGATGACATTGCTGAGATCTCTAGTCCCGTCTAAAAATATATACACTTCATTGATTTTAAAACATAAAATAAAGATGCCAAATCAAAGACATGCATCTTGATTTCTCGATTAATAATAGTAGTAATCAATTTAATAATAGTATAATAATTGTTTACGTAGAAGTCAGTCATTTGGGCTTGTTTGGGGCAGGGGTGGGGGGGTGTACACTACCACCAGAGGGGGCTAAAGCCCCACTTGCCCCCATCCTCCCCTCCCCTCCAGAGTCGTCTCTGGGAAAAATATGAACACACATACACACACGTGTCTCTCTGTTTAGGCGCCACGGCATAATAAAAAGAACGCTGCTGACATGTTTGACCGTTTCAATCACTCTCTGATCTCCTGCCACGGTTTCACGTTTCCATTTCTTCATCACCTCCCCTGCATGCAACCATGTGCTCCCCTCTCTCTCCTCCATCTCAATGAGAAGCACATTTTACTGCTACTCGGAGCCCAGCTCCACTCCGACGTGTTAGTTTCCCCCCAGTGTTGCCAACTGCCAAAATGCACTAGCGGCACCTCCAAAACGCACTACAATTTGCAGGATGCTTGGCTGGAAGGGAATATGTTACAGATCAAAATAACCATTACCTCTACGTTCTCTAGTTGTGTCAACTTGGGCTAATTCACATGACGAATATGCTAATTCTTGAGAACGTAAAAATGAAACCAAATGGACCCGCAAGGGTCCATTTGGTTTAATTTTTACGCTCTCAAAGAGTTACACCTGGTTAACCAGCTGTCGTCCATCATTTAAACCACATAGGAGGGAAAATGGTGAAAAACGAGGGTTTTATCTCTGGCACCTGTCAATCAATTTCGCCCCAATTCATCAGCCGACAGGCGGTTGATTTTCCACCAGGAGCTCTAATTTTGGCGCTAAGGTGGGTGCGGTCTGAAAAAAAAAGAGCTAAATATAGCGACAAATGCGGCAAGTTGGCAACACTGAGTTCTCCCCACTCCACTCTGCTACGCAAAGCAAAACGTTCCTGCCCTGGAGATCTGACGTCCGAGATCCTCGAGGCCTCTGTGTGCCGCCGTCTATACGGTATCTGCACCTTCAACCAGTGCCAATTAATTCAATGGAAAGCGAATGTGACGCCAACGTAATCGCTACTCAATCTCGGCGTTTGCGTTGCTGCACAGCGTGTCAGTAACAAGGAGTACGACGTGGCTCGCCACCAGGCCCTCCTCCAAGGATTACTGGCAGGGGCGGATGTAACGTTTTCCAATTGGGGGGCATGATAAAATGGTATGGGGGCGGCTTCATCCCCGTGTCGTTTCGTGTCACGGCAGATGAATCTGCACCCATACCATTTTCAGTTACAGGACTTTTATTAGGCAAGTATAAGCATCAATAATAACATCAGTTGCTGTTGAAGTTGCAACAGACACACAGCATGCATAAAGCTAAAGGTCTGACTGTTTTCAATGATGAAATACTTTTGTTTTAGTGGTGACACAACTATAGTTAGTAGCAGTAGTAGTGTTTCAAATCATTTTAATTATAAGCACTTTAATTTGAAATATCTTGGGTTGTTTTACATGCCATCGCGTTTGGTGGGGCAGACTGGGCATTTAGGGAGGCATTGTCCCCCCCCATGCCCATGCCTAGATCCGCCCCTGATTACTGGGCTATTAGCGAAGGCAGGCGCTATTCTAGTATCACGGCTCTGAAAGAGGGAAAATAAATAAATAACAAACACGGACACGGATTTCCACCGGGAAATTCATTATGATACATCAAGTCTGTTCAGACTGCATGATTAGATTATTAGGCATGCATTGGAACACCCCCCCCCCCCCCCCCCACGCCCCCCACGAAACCACCGCAACCACCACCACCAGCCACTGGAGAATTAGAGTAATGTTTGCATTGTAGCATGTTTATTATTGCTGTTCTCATTAGGGCTTCCGATTTTGATTTATTTATTCGTTTTTGCATGGGAAACTGAAAGTGAAACACATTCCATTTGATGTGGAAATGTAAGCGGCTTCAAAGCAAACAATGTTATGGTGCAAAGCAACTGGAGAGAGACGAGCCGTGTTGACTCTCCAGCACTTTGTGGTTTTGCTAAAGACCGTTTCCCGCTGCGTTCCGTTGCATAACGCCGTGCACAAAGCGCACCTGTGCTGTGTGGAGAGTGTAGCTGTGATTGGTGTAGCTCTCTGACGGCCTCGCAGCAGGGGGGTGTTTAACCCTCTGTGTACGCATTTGGGTGGTCAACGCATTATGCTAGACTTAAGCTATTGAAAAATATCAGATCTACAAGCTCACGCTGCGAGCTTGTAGCTCTGATATTTTTGAAAAATTGTGAAAATCTGTCTTTGAATATATTCTTTCGGAAGCAAATATTTTTTAACTAAAATCATTGCTTCTCGGGGAACCCTAGAACAACACGTTTTTAGATCCTTGGCCCTTGGCATGAAATATGTCAGCATCACTGACACAGGAACATTGTTTTTTTTTTTTTTTTTTTTTTTTTTCCAGAATAGTCAGAAACTATCAGAAACAGAAACTAGAAACTAGTAAAACTAGAATCCAGTGTCAGAAACTACAATCATGTGTCAAATAGAATATATTCTTAGATTTGCTCATCATTTTTTACAGTTTTTCAAAAAATATCAGATCTGCAAGCTCATATATGAGCTTGCAGATGTGATATTTTTCAATAGCTAAAGTGTAACATAATGCGTTGAACACCAAAACGGGTTCAGTAGACAAAGGTTTAATATGCACAGCTTTAGCCATCACCACAAAATATGTTGTCTCCGTACTATGGCATTGGTAGTGTCAGACGCATAATAATAATATTCAGCACTCAACTCTATAGGAAAAATGACCTTAAAAGCCTGTATTACAATGTGGCACACAGCGTTGGCTGGTAATCTCGAACGCTATGGTGTAGCCAGGTATAGTGCAAGTCTTCTCATTGGCTGCATGGCAGCTAATCAGTCCTGGGGCCTTGTGTGTAGGCCAAAAGCCTGTACCACCAGATCTGGGCATGGGCTTACCAGATAATTACCCATAATAATTAAATAATTAATCTGCAATTCAAAAAGTCTACAGGACACTCAACCGCCAAATTAAAAATGTTACTGTACTCCCCTGCTTTGTTCATCATGAATTGAAGCTCTTGGTTTTAATTATTATGGGTAATAATTTGGTAAGCCCAGGCCCAGGTCTGGTGGTACAGGCTTTTGGCCTACACACAAGACCCCAGACCTGATTTGTTTTAACTCCTCAGAGTGTTAAAATCAATCCAAATGGACCCTTATGGGTCCTTTTGGTTTCATTTTACACTCTCAAGAGTTAAATTATATTTAAACATCTGAATTACGGAATTTTCAAGAGTCCACACAATTAGAAAATGGAGAATTATTGTCATTTTGACAACGTTTTGCCAGTTCTCAAAAACATGAAAGTTCTCAGTTTTGGGTGCAAGAAACTAAACTCAACACCAAGAACTGTCAACTCAAACTCAATAATACAGCAAAACCTTACAATTCTCCCCCTCCATTTTTCATTTTCTATTTTTCATTATCTATTTTTCATTATAAGTGCATTATTCTCAGACACTATAACAGTAAGTAACACCATCACTTTGTCAAAGCTCTTCTATGGGGCCTTGAAATTGATTTTCAGTAATGGGATAATCACATGTTTGATGTGTAGATCTTGTCGATCCGCTCATTTTGAAAGTAGCTCTCAAGTCAAAAAAGTGTGGGCACCCCTGGTCTAACCTCTCTCACTCTGGCCTACACAGACCATCAACAGGAAAAGCACATCAACAGGAAGATCCACTGTTATTGTACAGCGTGACGTGTGCCCTTTGGAAAACGGGGACGGTGCCGCCATAATTACAGCAAAGTGCAGGACTCGAGGTGTGAAGAGCCTCGTCAAAAAAAAAAAAAAAAAAGAAAATCACAGCACAGCCGAGTACCGCATGGTGCAACAAGAGAGGCTAGGTGGTAATAACTACGGAGTCTTCTTCAGCACGGTGTGATGATGCACTCCTCATCTTTCAAGAGGCCAGGATAGCGTCGATCCGGATCTAGGCATGGGCATTGGGGGAGGCATTGCCCCCTAAATGCCCCGACTGCCCCACCAAACATGATGCCATGCAAAACAACCCAAGATATTGCAAATTCAAGTGTTTATATTCAAAAAGATTTGAAATATTACTACTGCTACTAACTAACTATAATTGTGGCACCATTAACTCTTTAAGAGCTGAGTGGGTATATATACGTCGTTGTAGAACAGCGCCACCTGGAGGCTAAGCTCATACATATACGTCGTTCAGACATTTATCATTCAATCATATTTTTTTCAATTAAAACCCAAGCTGTATGCATTAAATCCCTAATGGGGCTGTAGTATACTGTTGCTTTAAGGCCCTGACGACGTCACAACCAATACTCCGCCCCCCTACCCATTTTTTTCCCTGCTTTGAGGAAGTAAACACAAGGAGAGACAGCTGGACGTAGCAGAGCCTTAGCACTCGTCAGTCCCCTGCACTCTCTCTCTCTCTCTCTGCTCTTAGCAAAACAGCATTGTGAAGCGATCGCTTGTTTTTTTTTTCATCAAATGCAAGAGGCTATTTTACTTTAGTCATCTGGACACAGTGTGACTGCACTCGCATGGGGATTGCATTCTTTCTTTCTCTATTTCTCTCTCTCTCTCTCTCTCTCTGTCGGAGGCAGAGGGGCGTTATGGAAGAGCAGTCAGGCAGGCACCTGCAGCTCGCTAATGATCGTTAGGAAAATCTGGGTCGTTCGCGCGTGTGTGTTGGGTGTGTTGGGTGTGTGTGTGTGTGTGTGTGTGTGTGTGTGTGTGTGTGTGTGTGTGTGTGTGTGCGTGTGCGTGTGTGTGGTCTTCAAGTTATGCTACGCTAAACGTCTTTGCAAAGAAAGCACAACAGCCCCCCCCCCTCCCACACACACACACACACACACACACACACACACACACACACACACACACACGCGCGCACACACACACGTGCGCACACACACGTGCGCACACGCAACAGATCTGAGGCATTTCTCTGACTATTGCAGGGATTCTGACATAAAATCCCCAATAATTGGTGAACTATAGATGGCATATTTTTTTTCTTTTTCTTATTGGAGCAGAGGGTGTGCCCTTTCATATGGTATATGGTTTTTTATATATTACTGTCAACATAATTATATTATATAGACCTGAAAAATATTATTCCATAAATGATATGGTGTTGGCCCACAACGCAAGTTGAATTCAAATGACAATTACAGACGAACGGAAGATGGGAGGAATGTAATTTTTTTTTCCCCTAAAAATGGACAAATAGGGCTGTCAATCGGTGTATAGCATGTACAATATCTTTATTTGGTTCATATATATATTTGTCTGTCAATGTCTCTATACAATGTATTTTTACAAGACTGCTCATGTCTCTATAGCATTCAAATGGCAATAAGTCCTGAACGATAGGTGGTATAAATGATTTTTTTTTTTTCTTGTGAAAGCAGCGAGTGTGCTCTTTCAGACGGTATATGGCATGTAAATGTCGCTATAGGACTTTGTTTTTTATTGGCCTTGTTTTAAATTAGTGACATCCCTAGTGACATCACTCAAAATGCTTAGCACAGTACTTCCACCTGTTTTCCCAGAATGGTTAGCTCTCAAAGAGTTAAACCAACAGCATTTCATCATTCAGAACAGAAAACTCTCTGAGTCAGACCTTTACCTTTATGCATGCTGCGTTTCTGTGGCAACTTCAACAACAACTTTTGTTATTATTGATGCTTACTTGCTTAATAAAAGCCCTGTAACCACCATACCATTTTCTCATGCCCACCTATTGGGAAATGTTATATCCACCCCTGGACCCGACAAGCCTCCGGTACAGTCTATACCCGGTTTCGCTGCATGATAATTATTCCATAAATGCCCTTTACACACAACTTCAGACTTGTTGAAATGTTGTAGTAGGAGACCATGAGGATGGCCAGATCCATGTGGGAACAGCATGGCGCGCAGCCACCACCATCCGAGACCCCTTGGCTTACGCTATGAGATTAAGGTTACATATTTCATACAATATGAACCATGTGCGAAAGCTAAATGCATGTGGGGGTGATGCGTGCTTCTGTGGCCTATACTGGCAGCATGCACCATTACATTTGGCGGTGGTGGTGGTCCAGCTGTTCGTGAGAACAAATGGTGCATCTCCGACTGCCGTTCTTCCTCAAAGTGGGGTCCAGGGACCCCGAGGGGTCCTTGTGTGGGGGGGTTCCACTGGGTCTTCCATGGAGCAATGTCAGTGCTTATAGCATCAAACCAAACCAGTTGAGACACTTTAACCCTGTACCATTTAAAAAAACAAATACATGAATAAACTATAAAATAATAACCTGCATTGCAAGTCTTGTATGGGCTGGTTGCTGGCACAGCATATGTTCAGATGAGGGCCTGTAGCCCTCATCTGAACCATAAAAAGAAATCAAAGAAAAAGACCAGTAAGCCACTGTTCACATCCCATATACACACACACACAGACAGACATACATGTATCTGCCTAGCATACATTGTTTTCTGGCTCACAGCGTTTGCAAAAAATACCATGCAGTATATACGGTACTAATACTATGCGTATCAGGCCTGTTGAGAATGTACAGTACATGTACAAAGCGACAACCACAGATCTCTATATTAATTGCAGGTCACAATTACTGTATATCTTGATCCCTGCTCTGTGTGTGTGTTTGTTTGTTTGTTTGTTTGTTTGTTTTGTGTGTTATGTGTTTCTCCAACCATTTCTTCTGCGCTGAAATGTTTGTTTCTATTGTATCACTTTATTACACTCTCCTAATGTGCCTATAATGTCCTATGGGCCTCAATGTCTTACTGTGTAATGTCTTAATGTAAAGCACTTTGAATTGCATTGCTGTTGAAATGGGATGAATAAATCGACACATACACTAGAATATGTACTGAATTGGTTAATGCATAGTTAATGCATATGCATAGTTATGCATAATAATATTCAAATGGAGCATTGTTCATCCAACAATGTTCCATGACATGACGTCACACTACCTGTCAGGATAACGTCTGGGAGAGAAGGACATCGCTACTATTGGAGAGGATTAGAGCTGCGGCGATTAATTGAATCGTAATCAAATTGACCATTCAATTAGTTGTCAACTATTTTAGTAATCGATTAATGGGTTCGTCAACTCATCACTGAAGGGTTTTTTTTTACCAGTTTTCCCCACTTAGCCATAGTTTTCCCAGTGTAACGGATTCCACCCATTTTCAATGTTTTACTGTCATTAATAAATACACCTTAGATATGATGTGTGGACATGTTTCGAACTGACCCTTTGAAAATAAACTGTGGTGAACTAATGTGCCTTGAACTTTCAATACATGATTTAACTACAATTTACGGTGTGTGTGACCAGTGTGCTACAGTGACTTTGCATACATACCGTTACAAAAGTAACAAATATTTTCAAATAAATGGAGTAAAAACTACAATATTATCTGGAAAAAAAAATCATTAACAGGGTGAAACAGAATTTGATCATCATCAAGATGACATGACACCACCACCATGTTAATGATTTTTCTTTTAGGACATTTTTTTCTGAGAGTGTACAAATGGAACCAAATGGACCCGCTAGGGTCTATTTGCTTCCATTTGTACACTTTCAAGGAAAAAAAAATGGGTGGAATTCCCCTTTAAGTAAAAACAATGCGTTACTTTCCACCACTGCAACAAGGTCAGTACTATCCCAGCAGTGACTCCAACCTCTGTAAAGCTATATCTCTGATGCAGAAAGTGAAACCACATTTTACTCTGCGTGAGCATGATTGGACCAGTCACCAGAGTGTTTTTGGTCCAGACGATGAAGAATGACTGCAGTGGGCCGCGGGGGCGAGTGGGATAGATGGAGGGAGAGGAAGAGGTTTTGCGTGCATTGTGGGGTTTTATTCCGTGCGGATCCCCCCGCCGGGACCCCCTGGATCTCTGAGGCATCTGGCCTCGAACGCAGAGCCCCCAAGAGCACAGCTCATAAATCCCTAGGTTTTGACAACAAGTACTGTGTGGAGCGGGAGAAGGGGAAAAAAAAAAGGTCCTGCTTGCCGAGGCATATATGTAAAAGTCACGCACACACTCAATTCAAAAATGCAACTTCAAAGTCTCTTACTGGTGTCTTACACCAGTGGTTCTCAAACATTTTCCTGACAAGGGACCCCTTCACTGAAGGCACTCAATTGGAGCGCACAGGCTACTTTGGCTCTATGACGGAGCCTCAATTTCCAGCAATATGTCACTACATATCCTCCTCATTCTCCTCATGAGACAAACTCATTTTTTAAGCACTGCCATGTTTCAACATCTGACCCTGAATTGACTTCACTGTTCCAGTACACATACATATTTTCTGTCAAATGGAGAAGTAATTTGAGAGACCAACTTGCTCCGACAATTCAGTCTCACAGGGTCACACTTAACCTAATCCGCACCGAACACGACAACGTTGCCGTGTTCTCCCCTATGCGCTGGCCACGGCTTTTCGGTCATAACCCTTATTTTGAAGCGCCAGATCTCCGAAACGGGATGGATCCACGTCACAGTGTTTCTGGTGACCATTCTGTCCTTTAACCCTCTGTGCAATAATCCCCGGGGTCACGAGTACCTGGAAGTGACGTTCAGTCCCTGTTCTTTTACCCTACCTATTACCCATGTAAGCGACATTCAGGGGGCGAATCTAAGATAATGCCTTTTGAATGCATGGGATAAAATGGGTGCGGATGGTGCACTGTCCCAAGTTCTCTGTTCTCTGTCACACTGAACACAGTTCCCCATATGAATAATTGCCTAATGGCAATCTTAATGGCAAGAGTTCAAGAAGTCATGCACGTTGTTGTATGAGATGTTTAGCATATAATTGGTGTTTAGCATATCATGTTTAGCATATCATACAGCTGAAACAGGAAGAGTGAACATAAGGGTTGTATGCATAGATATGAACGTGACTATCCTATCGCCATTGCCATTTATTTTAATGGCCTTACACATCTCCACATTACGCTTATTGATAACCATACAAAAAGTCAACCCTGAAGAGGTGGTAATCATGACTTTCTACTCAAACAACTTGAGGCATACTGGATAAATAACACTTTACCTGAAAGGGCTTAATGATGAATTACTCTTATTTCAAAGTACTACTGTCAGACATTCTTGGTAAGGCAGATGTCCAGTACACTATGAGAGACTACATACCTGTACACCATTTTTAAATTTACTTTCCACTCTGACATTGGCACTGGTATTAGGCTGGCATCTTTTTCTTGATGGTGATATTAATACATGACCTTATCATGCCCACACATCAGGCCCAATTATCTATGTTGCGTTTTCCACCATTAAAAGGTCATAAAAACCTCTACAAATGTCACAGTGTAAAAAAATAAAAACAAGACACTACCAGCCTACCTTGTTTAACTCAGTCCAAGAAAAAAAAATCCAACCAAATGATCCAACCAAAAGAAGACAAAGAATCATTTGCGCGCGCGCGCGCACACACACACACACACACACACACACACACACACACACACACAGACTCCCTTGGGGTCACTTGTGACATCTTAGTCTGTAGACTCACTTCCGGGATCCACCCTTTCCAGAGCTCGTACAGCTCCCAAAAAAATCAGGTGTCATTAGTAACTATCAGATTTGACAAAAATATGTTTAAATGAGCGAAAATCCACTTCTTAAAATTATCGTCACTTGTGGGGTCCTTTCTTAGGCTCCACCCACTTCTCCTCTCTTTTGACTTATGAAACCCTCCTCTCTTTTGACTTATGAAATCCTCTAGTTTTCTTACACACTTGACTTAGGATAGTCACTTGTCAGAGCCTATTTGGCAATTTTGACTCATTAATGTTCATGAAATATTCATTGCGAGTCAAAAGTAGTGGTAAAAGACAAGACAGACCAAATCACATCCTCTACTTTTTATAAATGTATAATTTACGTGTACGATTTTGTGATGAAAAAGATGACCTGTTCCCTAACTATGGAAGGAACTCCCACAATAGGGCACCCGCTGCCAGCCGTTCGTCCGACACAAAATTCCACAACATTAAAACATCAGGGGGAGATCGGCCAATAGCGTCTCGGTGCGGTCTCCCCCCCTAGAAAATTCCACCCGTCGGAAACCCCACCTAAAACATTAGAAAAATTCTAGACCAATGGGCGTGCGAGGGGGAGAATTGTCTACGCCCCCGACCAATCGCGTGGCACGGGTTCCCCGGGCTATAGGATCAAGGTTCAAGGTTCAAGGTTACTTTATTTAGTCATGTGAGAGAAATTTGTCTTGGACATACAGACTTGCAGCAACAAGTAAGACAATGCAGGACAATACAATACAGTACAACACAATAGTAGTGACTCGTGCACCCCATCAGGCTTGCATAGCACCTTCCATAAGTAGTGCTTCGTTAAGTAGTAGTAAGAATATAAATAGAATAAATACAGCGGTACCAAAAAACTAGTACAGTTCCAGCAGCATCATAGCAACATTCACAGTCTTCTCCTTCCTCCCCTTGCCCCCTCTGCAAGAGAGTTATTGAGGAGTGAAATGGACATAGGTACAAAAGAGTATTTAATTCTATTATATCTCCATTTTGGAGCCTCGTACCTCCTACCTGACGGCAGTAACCTAAACTCAGGGTACAGTATATGAGAGGGATCAGACACAGTTTTCTTTGCCTGCCCTTGGGTGGCTTGCTCAAAAATGGTCTGTGGGGTGTTGGGAGGTGTTGACATCCCCATAATCTTCCCCGCCGTTTTAGCCAGTCTCAGGAGTTCTGACTTAAACTTAACCGTCAGGTTTCCAAACCAATTGGCGATACCGTATCTCACTATCACAGCTACTCAATTGGAGTAACACAGGCAACACAGTTTTGACACCATCACAGAAGATCCGCAAGCTCATATTGCACCAAACTTCACAAGATAGTTGCTTACTACTACCGCAATGTTCTTAGCCACTAATTGCGCTCCTACTGCGTCCACAGCGGCTAATATACCTAAGTAAATTAATTCCTCGGACTATCGTGATGTCAAAAAGCTACGGTCCAGACCTAGCACAACTGGGTGCAACTCTACCAGAGCCATAGAGAAAGGCAGAGTTGCACCATACAGAAAGGCAAATAACCCAGAGCTGCGACATCTCCGTTCACTTCCATGGAAAGGTGTAATGGCGGCTGCTCTACATACTTTTATTCAGCATTGGGACAGCTATCTGTGACAAGTTCTCAGGCGACAGCCCAGATTTAATTCTCTGAAACCACTTAATCCATGTTGCATGGGCACGGCCGCTGTACCACTTTACTTTAAATAGTTTTGTAGTATGCCTAATAGTATCCATGTTACACGAGCATGGCCGCTGTAAATCACGCTTTACTACTGCCCGTAACATCGTCCCCTCCCCTTCCTTCATTCATTGTAGCCGTAAGCTGACCAATTTTGTTTTCCGTGGAGTTGGACAAGAAAGCGACCATCACTTTCGATCGTCGCGGGCTCGCGGACCTGAGTTTTATTTTTCTACGATGGTGCGGGATAGTCCTGTGCTTACAGCGAGACCTATGCACCGTCAGACGCATGACCGCGCCAGAATTTATTGTCGAGCGGTGAAAGTGTGTGTTTTTGTGTAGGAGATTTGAGCGCACACAGGACACAAAATCTCCCATCGTAATGCAGACGTGTGGTTTTGAAAACGTGACTGCATGTATCCATGCAGCAATTTGCGTGCATGCTTACTGTGTGCTTGCGTGGCCAATATCAAGTACATGCATACACGTTTAAGCAGTGGTCGGTGGTCCCCGCACTGATGTTGCCTGTATGGAGCAGTCTGTCATCAAGTTGATAGATTGATTAGGTCGACAATAATTATAACCAATGACGGTTGTTGTGTAGGAATGAAGAGACGAGGTCAGCGGCAGCCCCAGGAAAATACAACTTCATTTTAGTAGCCTAAAGCAGGGCTTTTCAACAGGTGGTCCGTGGACCTCCAGTGGTCCATGAGAGGATTCCAGGTGTTCCGCAGGCTAAATTATGGAAAGTTGGTTAACTAGATGTAACTCTATGAGAGCATAAAAATGAAACTAAATGTACCTTTGCAGTTGCAGGTCCATTTGGTTTCATGTTTACACTCTCAAAAAATAAAATATTCATCATGTGCATTACACAACGACAAAATGTAAAAGATTAATGGTCATTTTGATCTGTACGTTTGATTATTTTGTTTTCTCCAAAATCCAGCCTGGAATTGTGGACAAAAGCAAAACAAATATAGGTGTAGTTTTGGAGTCTGTGGGGCTAAAATGTCATCAAATGGTGGCCCGGGGCTCAAATTATGAATAAATAATAAAAGGTTGAAAACCACTGGCCGAAAGGAATTAAATAATTGTGAGGCCAGCATGTTTGTGGAGTAGACCTGCAGCTTTAGTGGCAAGTCCATGTGGTCTGTGATTCAAGCTTGGCTGGTTGGGCCAATATACGAATGGATCAGCATAATAATAACAATAGGCTAATAATAATAATAATAGGTAATAAGCTCATAAGCAGCTAAATCAGGGGTGGACAATTATTTTTTCCCAAGGGGCCAAATGAGATACAGAAAATATTGTGGAGGGCCGGGCTTAAAGGCTGTACTAAATTCTGCATAATATTAATTTAATTTCTATATAAAAGTAGTAAATGACAGTGTTTTGACACTCTAATAAGAGTATTATCATTCTTATTATGCAATGAAAAAGTGTGGTTGTTAGGGTAAGGGTAAATTTGGATTAAAATTGTCATTTAGCTGGGGACCCCCTGGAAGTCGTGTTGTGAGCTTTCAGATTGCGGGTACAAACTAATGGGTCTATGTGTTCCATTTGTACACTACAGTAGTTACAGACCGATAAGGGTGCATTTGTTTCCAAACTATCATTTATATATTTTGCACAGAACAACAGGCCTACAGCCAGTCAGTTGGAAAGCCTCACTGCATGTCGCAGCTGCGGTCATGTGCAACCTGTTTCAGATTGATTGAGACACTAGAAAGAAACTACTAGGCAAATGTGTTTGCATGTATGCTATGTCCTGCTATGGCAAACGTTCAGGGCAGGTCAGATCCAGGCAAACCAGTAGTGGTGTATACTAGGGCTTAATTTGCCCTTCGAACATCGAACAGCAAATTCAGGCCGAGCTTCGAAGCATTGAAAACAATGCATTTCCAACTGCAGTAACAGCGCGTTTGACAGCGAGTTTCTGACCCCTCGATGTCGCACATCTACTAGATGGGGGGGGGGGGGGGGGGGGGAGTTAAATAAATAAATAAATGCGAATGGTTCGGGATCATTAATATTCGTTCGCGTGGCGACCTTAGCGAGCGAGTGGTTCGAATTTCGAGCTTCGGTATACAGCCTTACAAACCAGCACAAATAAAATCTGTCCTAAACCAGCAGGGCCAACCAGAAGCCATAGTCAGCTCAGAAAGCAGAATAAATGACATTCAAAAGCTCACTTGGGTTACTTGCAGGTGTGTTGATTTAATTATTTCATTAGTAGCCTACTATTGGGTGTAATGGGTTGTATTTATGTATTTTATTGCGTAGGATAATATTAGGACAAATGGGTAAGTATGGTAGAAGTGTTTGTTTTGGTTTAACTTGCCGACTATATCTTCATCAATCAGTTCCACACAGCGTGTCACTGTCCTGCATGATATATCATGCAGGACAATATAATTTGGACAAGTTTGGCAAGCCAGATTAAAAGGCTTAACAGGCTGCATGTGGGCCCCGGGCCGCAGTTTGCCCATGTCTGATTTAGACAGTAAATGAACTGAAAAATGAGTGCTGATTCTAAAATAACAGAAAGCTATGTGACAAAAATGTTTAGGGGGGAAGGGACTAATGGAGAAGAGATCCAGAAGAAATAAAAGACATGCCATTGTATGCTTGACTGCATACTGAAAATATAAGCTCAACACATAGTGAGCTTGTACATTGGCTATGTTGAACATGGAAACAACAGTAAAATCAGCTATGACAATGCCCTCAAGCTCTGCCAACATTCTTGTCTACTAAATCCCCCCACCCTGAGATGACTTGGAATTGTAGGAATTCAGTTGAGATATTACATTGTGTTTTCAAATATGGTGAAAACAACAGATCTACAAGCGCACGTGTTGCAGAGGCGACACATTGTAGGCTTGCAGATCAGCTAATCTTAAGGAATAATTTCATGGTACTCACTACTATTACAATTCCTCTTATGTCCAAAAATTAAGTTGCCTTTGACGAAAGATGCAGTGTTGCAAAGTGTACAAAAATACTTGACTCAACATTTTCCACATTGGAGAGAGCACAGGTCGCCTCAGTCTCATGTGAACACCCCAGACAGGCTTCTGCTGTTTTTGCTAATTAACGACCCAATCAATGCAGTGCAAGGGTGGGGGTTATTCTCCCACTCTCCTAGGGTATTATGATGGCCGGTCGTTAATTAACTGGGGGAGAGGGGGGGGTGCTCTCTCCTGCAGCAACTCTACTCTACTCACTGAACTGATCAAACTGGATCTACTTAAATAAGAAGTTCCCTTTATTGAAATACGGAATGCACCAGCTTGATTATATAATAATCCATTTTATTATGTTATTTGGATACCCATAAGAATCATACAAATTGAGTTTGAGACCCCTGTCCTACTGCGTGTTCCATGCTGAAAATTTTCTGTTAAAATGCTTCATTATGGTAAGGTAAGGTGTGCACTTCACCCCACTGTAGAGTATGTGCATGTGCACATCTTGTAACCAGTAGGACTGGAGGATTTCCCAAATCACACAAATCACTTACTATACCTTTTAAATGATTGTAGTGGGTCAGTGGGCCTAATGTTTTAACAATGTTTGGCTCTGAGATGTAGTGGAGTATAATTTCTTGTAATCAATGCACCTGCACAGTTCAACTCAGAGCATAAGCTGTTGAAGAGATCAGACCAACTTTACACACAGCTTCAGTGTATACTGTATACTATATAATATGTTTCTGTTCTATAAATGGAACAGAAAAATATATGGTCTATAAATGGAACCAAATGGACATATCATCTAACCTGACACAATGATGTTCATAATTAATTAGGGATGTATACAGTCAAGATTCCCTGGAATCCAATTTGAGAACCACTGTGTAAAACAGCATTAATAATAGGAATATTTCTACACAACAGCTTGGAAGCTAGTTGACTCAATACTAGCTCTGTAGAATATCAGCATTATGTTCGTACTTACTCCAAATAGTCTTAGGCCGTTTCTCAATTCTACCCTTGTCCCTCGCCCTTGGCCCTAACCCTCGCTGATGCGCGTTCCCGTGAAAAAGTAGTGTTATCCCAATTCTCTTAGCAAGGGACGAGGGGAAGGGCTAGGGCGGGGATTTTACCCCTTGAAACGGAGCCAAACGGCGACCCGACTTAAAACCAAGGGACATCACAGAGTGCGGAAGTCAGACGCGGTAAGAAGCGTTTTTTTCTTAAGAAAAATATGACAATAGCCGATGCTATTCCAACGTGTTATCAATCTGCATTGCGAAATATCGCAATCTCTAGAAGTGGTTAATGTTTACCTAATGTGAACTAACGATACGGGCCGACGCGCTGCATTTCTACAGCGTTGGTCGCTCGCTATACAACTTGACTGTATTATCAGCTGTATCGGCTTTACTATTTTCTGGTGCTCGTGGTCAAAGAACTCTTTCTTCTGCAAGCTAACAGCACGTATCAGTCCGACCTCGACACCCATTACGATGTCAACATTCTGTAGTTTTGAACTATTATTACGTGCATGATGCTGCTTAATATTGGCTACTCGGTATGATATGTTATGCAAATCCGCATGTCCTGACCGCTCTGTCATGTGTGGATGGACGCACAAACGATCCCTGAATGTTGTAGCAAGTTGTAAAAGTTGCAAAACGTATTATAAATGATGTTTTTTTTTTTTTCTTCCTGCAGGCAAACCAGCTATGGAACAGACTGCAAGCTACTGTGCAACCTGGAGATGAATTCAACAGCATTGAATGTTGTTGAATTTGAAATGTTTCATCCATACTGTACAAAGCACAACACTAGCTTGTCATAACATATGAAATGATTGAAAATGACTCCAGTTATGAATCACTTCTTAATTATGTTAAAAACAATAAACAGTGACCCCAGGCCCTTAATTCTATACTGTACATTGTTTTCCTTTTTCTAACCCTGTATGGCATTTTGCATAGTAGGCTACAATTACAATTCAGGCATTGAGTAGATGATGAATGTCTTACAGCTAGCAAGAACACCTGGTTAATAACTGTCCAAGAATCATTAATATAATATATAACTGTAGAGAGCTGTAATGTACAGCTGTGGTGAAGGTCCCTCAAATGGACACTAATTTGCCTGTGGACCCCGAAGGAATATGCTAGAGGATCCCATAAGGGAAGATATTTATTTAACTCTGAGAAACAGACATAAAGGTCCATTTGGTTCCTATAATTTTCATTAAGCAACCCCCTGGAACTCCTCAAGTGGGGCCTGGGGACACGGTTGAATTAACAAAATGAACCCTTATCCCTGTCTGTAACTCAGAGTAAACAAATGGTCCATAGAGTAATGCATGTCAAACTCGGGGTCCTTAAAGTAAAACGATTTGAGAATCACTGCTAAAGCCTTCTTTTATTGGTCCATGGGCAAATTCGTTTTTTGGGGGTCCTTGACATAAAGTTTGGGAACCAGTTGCCAATAGTGAGCTTGTAGATCAGCTATATTCTGAGAATATCACCTATATCATGGGGTACTGTATAAGGGGCAATCGATATCTAGGGACATTCCAATTCCTAGGGGGATGATTTATCCCCCTAACCCTTGGCACTCATTTTGTAGAGGCAAGGGGAAGGGACAAGGGACAAGGGCTACGGTTGAGGGTTAAGGGGTAGGGTTGAAAAAAGGAATTGAGAAAGGGCCTTAGTCTTCTAAGAAAGTGCAACCGTTGATGTATTCTAGCACACAGGTTTTTCTCGCAGTCTCTTCTTGTACTGTTGGATTCGCGATTTTATTTATGCAATAGGTCTGCTTATAAAGGTTCGTTCTGGTCGGATACTCGACTGGAACCATTTCTGTAAATATAAAAAATGAACGCGAACAGCAACGTCCACGTTCGTTTTTTATATGTGCATCAACGTGGTGAGCACGTCACCACAGAGGCATTTACCTTATAATGCAACATAACAGCACTACATATAGTATGTTTAATATATACGTGTTGATCTGGTTAAAGACACAAGAGTAATGTGGTCACACAGAGCTATACCCTGTTGTCTTCAATCGTTTCAGCAATGTGCATTACAATGCAGCGTTTGCTACTATTATCATGGGCAATTAGTCACTACGATGGATTCATGTATACATCAATATGGGGTGTGAAATGTGTACAATAGTATGTTCCAGCCAAATACTTGCTTCTTAAAGATGACTTGAATGAGATGAATATATATTTTAGTGTTAAAGAATATAGCTGGGGTAATTATAATTATTTTGATGTGAGGACTATGTCATGAATGAATGAATGAATGAATGAATGAATGAATGAATGAATGAATGAATGAATGAATGAATGAATGAATGAATGAATTTTATTTGTGCATGCAGTAGGCCTACTAGTCAACTGAAAATACTGAATCTACACACCATGCATTATACTTAAGGCCAACTTGTTAATTTCATTTAGAGATGTACAAAACATTTACTTCTATAAAGCCAGAAGCAGCAAACCATAGTGAAAAGGAGAAATATACAGTACAAAGAGGGGAAAGTAGGTGGATTCTGTGCAAACTATCCTGAATGTACATGGCAATAACTGTATTAAACTGTAGGCTTATTCACATGCAAGTAAGGTCAAAATGTCACAAAACATAGCCAGCTTCTGCTATTTATACAGAGTGCAAATCTATGTGGTGTAAATTCTCCTGCATCATGATGCATGTTTAGCCTACATCAAATTCACAATTTCAACAGTGATAGGCGCAGCTTACCTCTGCATTTCATACAAAGAGCACTAGCTCTAACTAAACACATCAAACTGTAAATAGACTCATTTCACTATCTTATAGCAAACATAATGGTGGTGATGACAGCTGCTCTGTTTGTTGACCTCTGTCCCAGGCCATCATCTCACCAGGTTCAATCCTGCTCTCACCAGGGCCAGGCACCAGACTATCAGATTCTTGAGCTATTGTATTGCATAATTTATTTACTGTAGAAATATTCAATAAGTCAGTGTCTTAGACTGTTGCTTACTTTAGGCTGCATTTCATACACACAGCCTTAGTGTATATACTCTAAAAATGTCAGGCATGGTAAATCAATTGATTTAGAATCTGGTAGCGGTGATTATGATAAAATAGTAAGCATAGCTCTGATGTATTTAGGTACTCAGAATGAATAGCTTTTATAGCTGTGGCCTTTCCTGGCACTTAAATAAATAAAGCAATCATTGGGCCTTAGTAGGCCTATATGGATTAATGAGATGCCATTTACACTGCTAACCATTAAGCAATAACAGAACAACTAACCAGCACACTGATAAACAATGCTGGGTTAAAAAGCAATGTGTTAATTCTTATCTAAGCCTGCTGATATCCTGCACATTGACAGTAGAGCCAAACACCAATGTACAGTATACAGTTAATTGATTTAGCAATCATGTTTATTATTATGTTTTTATCTTCCCGCATGTCGTGGCCGAAAACAGTGATGTCATGACAGTATAAATCAGATTAGAAAGCATATACAGTTTAAACCTATGCCGAACTGTGGGCATAGGTTGCTTGAGTATAGTTAAAATGGGGTGACATGTACAGTATGTTATGCGTTCCATGCCAGCAGTGGGGATTGAACCACCCAACGTACATACAAGGGCATGTACGTCACTATGCCACTAGTTACACAGGGCTGTTGGTTCGAATCTCATCTGTTGCACGCAGGTCCGTCACACAACAGGAATAAACTGCTGCAGTGAAGCTGGACTCCTCTTTTTCCTCTCTTTCTCTCGGACTCCTCATTTTCCTAAAATCTATGTGGTGTAAATCCCCCCGCCTGCCGAATGGCCCCCAGCTTGCGTGGCTACTCACTCCCAATCGTCCATCATAATCTGAAGATCACGTCTTCATTCATACTCCAACTTAGCCCGTAGTAGAACTTACTTTAGCACATGTCTACCCTCAAAATCCCTATAGGCTTATGCAAAGGCAATTTATTGCGAACGCATTGAGCCACTTACTATGTCACAGAGCACGGAATATTACTGCACTAACAATCTTAGACTGATGACAGTTACTGTACTCCACCACAGATTACTATTGCAACTCATTTCATGTAGTATTACCAATGTGTTGGCTTTGCTTAATGCAATTCACTCAAGTCTGTCTCCCTGCATGTTAAAAACATATAACTTATGTGGTTGTCCAGAACTGACAATCTAATCAATATTCTCACATTTGGGATTTCCAATACACGCTGTGAAGCTCACAGCTTGTCCACCATTGGTTCACAAAGTGAGGGATCCCAATGGAGGGTATGCGCAATTGCGTTGATCAGCCACAGTGTCACATGACCAAAGTATAAGTACTATTCCAGTTGTTCTCAACCTTTTCTCTTTCGTGCCAATATGTACTGTATGTACACTACAGTATGTGTAGAGTCAGCTGGGGAATTAAGGCTACTGCAGGGCTGTCAACCTTGACAAATTTCTATGAATACACCTGGCACATATGCGTCCCACACTTGCGCGCACACACGCTTTGCCCGGGGCCCTGGGCACGGCATTTTTTGTGACAGGATGCTATGCATGATCATGGCCGCGGGAACTATTTTACAGTAGCAGGGGCTGAGCATGGAAGCGGGGGTGCGCAAAAATGTGCGTGCATGCGTTTCATCACGCGCATTTTCGCGTGTTAAAGTGCCCTTTAATTTCCCTCTCCACACACAAGTTATATGAACAAATTGACAGACAAGATGCCTATACTGTGAAACAGCATATTAATTAGGCCTGGCCTACATAAATCACTTGTTTTGAACATATAGGCTGAATGAATAGGCCTACAGAATCCTCACGCAGGATATATAATCACAACAAACGCCCGACAGCAACACAAACTCAAACAACTGACAGTTCCAAACCCATCATAAAAGGGCATATGCCTATTTAGTCCACATGAGATTTAGCAAGGCACAAAAAATATAAAGGCTAAACAGAGGAGCTGAGGTCTAGTAGGAGGTATATTTTTATAAGTCCCAACAGCAACGAGTTGACAGCGCAGCGCGCTTGGGTTCGGCGACCCGTGTGTTCACATCATCATCACACAGCCCTCCCCGTCAGTATATACGAACAGAACATAATACATAATATCTCACATTAACTTTCAGCAGCAGGCAGCAGTTCAGTTGGCACGGCGGCCATGTGCATGATACAGAACATTCCACACAATAAATGTAGTACATTGCACTAATGCAGAATTATTGTTGTGTTTTACGGTTAAGATTTATAAATCTCTGTGTCTCTGGTCCCAGCTGCATCTGCATCTTAGACATATGATGAGGCTAAAGCCATATGAACTCCCCAGAAATAAAATTGTTAGGTAATTCGACCAAGCATCATTTCACTAATATGCACCACAAAGCTGGGACAATATTCCATACCATTAGGAAACCAAACTATAACTATAGCTATAGCTAAACTCAAGTTTAAAACATTATATAGCATTGCTTTTACTCACACTTATATTGGTTAAGTATTTCTTGCCTGGGCTTTAAAATTAGCTGTACAGTACTTACAGTATGTGTGAAAGATGCTATACAACAGAGCACCTACTTGCTCAGACTTGCTCAGACAGAGTTAATAGTCCACCAATAAATTTAAGTGTGAATGTCAAAATACACTTCAGTGACTATAAAAGTAATGAACATACTCATGAACATGAACTCATTCTAGTCTCACTCTTGAACAGGGCTCAATGCTTAGGATTTTTCCAAGCAGGCTACTATTTTACAATATCAATATATTCACATAGCCAGGTCGACTGAAAGCCGACCATCAATTATGCAAATGAGCCCGGGCCGTCGCGGGTATTGTTTCGGTCGGGTATTGCAACTCTATACAATAGCCCATATTGTTATACTAATGACAATGTGAAAGGGTCCCCCAAATCTTAAGGCCGACTCTGCTTGTAGCAGGCGAATTGTAGCCTAATAGAAATGACAATGATCCGACGGCAAATCAGCCAATGATGGTAAGAATACACAGTGTTGTGCGTCCGAGCGCGCACGTGCATCGTGCGTTATTTATGATTAATCACGGGATAGCGGCACACGGGCGTGAGGCAAAAGGTTGCTGCGCAGACAGTATATGATTCAAATACACGCACAGCGCAGGAAGGTTATAACAACCAACATCAACAGCTTTAGTAGCTCATTCAACGTGTTGGAGAGAAGCGCAGCGTGTTGGCTGTCTGCTCTGATGCTGTGTGCTGCTGACAGAGCAGAGGGAGGGGCGGGGCGGTGGGCAAGGAGAACAGATCTCCAAGCTAAGGATGCCTCGAGCCTCAACACGTTGATAGCTTGTAGATCTGCTCTATTTTAGCGAACAACACCGCCGTACTATAGTAATGTAAATTTCGGTATAACTCATAGAATGTGCACTTGTCATGTCTCTATCACAGCTGAATGGCCAAATGCTCTACTCGCACCGGTGCTATGAACTTTTTAATCACAAATGCGAGCCTGTCGAGCCCTGCTCTGAGCGAAATAGAACGCAAGAAAAGTGGCGTTCACTCACGCCAGAAATGAACGAGTTCACATCGCCGTTCTTCAAGCAGATAGAGGGTCCGTTCCGTTCAAGTTCCTTAAAAATACGGGTACAACTCTGCCTCTCAATGCGCTGAACGAGGCGACATCAATGTGACTTTTATTAGGCTTTTTTTTTCGCCGCCTCGTCCTGATCGCGCAGCAGCCCAGCCTTTCGAAACCCGTTCGTGATCGTGGATGGATGTTTTGACACTTTTCCACGCAGTCAGGACCCACTGCCAGACTTCAGAAAAAGTTGCTTTCCGCATGCGACCAGTTTTGGTGAAAGATTTCTCGCCGCTAGTCATCCAAGCCTGTTTTCAAAGTGGCGAAGTGCCACTTACCAGGGGCTGCAGGTGCTTCGTTGTGCCCCCAGGAATCACGGCTGATATACAGTAGCTTACCACAGCACAATATCCATGAATCCTCACACCAAAATTACAAACCGAAATTGTGGGTTCAGTTCAAGACACTTTTTCCCGACGGTTGAAATGGCAATACGACCGCGAAAATGGCCTTTTTCACACTGCACAGGTTCCCGTTCACGCTCACGGTTCTGTTACTCATGCTACGAAAATGATGCCATCATGCATTGAAACGTCTTCAAATCATGAATTTTGCCGCAACAGAAGGAGAACAGGTTGAAAACTGTATTTAACTTACAAAGTGACACATTACTTTACCTGTCACGGAGTTCAAGAGGGTTGTACGTTCGGAGTCAAGAATTGTTTGCAGAGTTCGTGCTCCTCGCGCCTGTATGCAATTCTCAATTCTCCGATTGCATCAGAAACATGGAGTATAGACAGAGTTACGACAACTCCGTCCACTTCATGGGGCCAGTCCAATGGCGGCTCTTCTACTTATTGAATAGACAATGGGGACAACCTGAGCTTCAATATTCTTAAATCCCTTTATTTTAGATACATAAACATAAAACTAGGCTACGGAGTCTTTAGTAGTTACTCTACAAGAGGCGACTTTAAAACAGTTGTCGCACGTATGCCCTATAATAGCTGTTATTTGCGCTACCCTCATTGAAATTCCAGTTTGTATGAACAGCAGCTCGTGCGCTCACTTTCGGACCCCTCAATGTCGCAACACTTCTACTAGATGGTTGTGGACCGTCAGTACAGTGTGTGTGTGTTCTCCCAAAGGCTCACTTGTGTAACCCAATGTGCGTTAGCCCACTCATCTTGTGAAGTCCGTTTGGCTCCACCCCTAGGTGTGTGTAGAACACACAGATTCTGCAGTAGCATGGTCGATCCTCCAGGGGGTCCGCGAGCACAAACACACACACACACACACACTCGAATCTAAGAAAAATCGCACTTATAAATTCCGACCTAAAAATCACACCATAGCACCATGTGGGCATAATAACTTGATTTAAACAAAAAAAACTTGTGGCGTCCAGTTTTTGGATTTCACAAGTCAAACGGACTTCACAAGATGAGTGGGCTAACGCACATTGGGTTACACAAGTGAGCCTTTGGGAGAACACACACACACACACACACACACACACACACACACACACACACACACACACACACACACACACACACACACACACACACACACACACACACACACACACACACACACACACACAGTGGATTCTTTCTTTTTTCTTGTTTTGTTTTGTTTTGACTTTGAGTGACGTTGTGTTTGTAACTTGAGTTAAAAATAAATCATTTACAGTGTTCAGCGTATTTATATATTTGAGTTAAGCTCAGTGTCTTCTGTGCATTAAACAAACTCATTTTGAATGCCATGCCTAATGAAAAGAAAGTGAGGCCTAATGTAGGATAATGGCATGCTTGTAAGTGTGCCATTCATGTCCAGAACACATTTAAAGTCCACTTATGGTTTTCACAGTAACTAACGAAAATAAAACAAGAAATTTGCAGGAGTACAAACGCACACAGATCACAATCTCGCACACAGTTTTTTCGTGCCGTTGACAAATCGCACACGGACAACAGAGAATAATACTAATTCATTATATGAAAAATACACAATGCTCGCACCTTTAATCCAATTTCTAAATGTCTTTGAAGAAAAGAAAAACAACTGAAATGTATTGCTATTTTAATTGCATTATGTTTATGGTGCATGGTGTCACTACACACTACTCATTGTATTTCTATTTACCTTGAAAGATCTAAAGCTAGATCTTAAAATTATAAAATGCAATATAATAATGTTCTTTGTTTTGTTTATAATTCATCATTGACATTGGGCGCTTATTCAGTGTAACCAGTGAGGTAAACAACTATAAATCGAATCGCTTGCATATTAGCAGTGAGTTACAATGCAGAACTGAGAAATTATACCATATTAAAGTTGGAATTAAAGTTGGATATTTATTACCCAGAATAGCTCCCTATATAGTTATGTAGTGCAATAGTTAATCAGTTGTTATTGCGAAGAGTGACAACTTTGTGTGTGTGTGTGTGTGTGTGTGTGTGTGTGTGTGTGTGTGTGTGTGTGTGTGTGTGTGTGTGTGTGTGTGTGTGTGTGTGTGTGTGTGTGTGTGTGTGTGTGTCTCTGCACGTGCACGGTGCACCTATTACATCATTAGTTCATCATTACGGTTTTAGTGTTCTCCCAAACTTTCACAAGATTTCACAAAACTCATGATAATTTAAAGTGTAGCCTCTTATTGGAAGGCAGTGATGTGATGTTCAACGGTTCCATTGAGTGTAGCCTCCATATTAACTCCACGACTTTGAAAAAGTAAAAAAAAAAAAGCATGATCCAAAAAGAAAACTCCTCAAACAGAATTCCATGGAAGCAGTTCGAATTCTACACTCATGCTATAAAGCATACAATTTAAAATCCTGTAGATAGGCTACAACCTTTTTTACCTTTAAACACATGAAAAGCAAAAAAGACTTGCAAGGCTCTACTCGCCGTACTTGAGGACCTCTAAATGAATATGTATTAATCTATACTGCCAAAGACATAGCTAGCGCAGCACGAGCCGGGCCAGCTATAGGGACATAATAACATTAACAATAGACAGCAGCCCACACATTAGAACGCAACAGAAGACATACTCGTTCTAACAAAGCAGGCACATCATCAGAATACAATCCATTTCCTTGATTTCGCGTTTACGTCATGTATGTATTTACATGTATTCCTGCTCCTCCTCGACAACTCCATAACATTCAGCAAATAACAGAGAACGAAACTGACTGACTGCATAATGCGAAACCAGAAACAAGAAAATCACTATAGCACGGGGTGGTGGTGGTCGAATAAGTATAACGTTTACGTGGTTCTGTATTTCTGATTGTTTGCAGTTCGATCAGATCTGTGTATGTAATGAAACTATCAATATATCCAATCCAACTGCAGCCAGTCAGTTAGTGGGACGCGCTGAGAGCGCAGAGTGCAGCTGCAGTAAGATTCGTTGTTAATTAAGGCTGAGCTCCTATACAGTTGCAAAGGAAAGAATGACTTCTGTCCGTGACAATAGCCAGTATTACAGTTGAATTCTGTACAGTGTACACACACGTTGCGCACACGGAGCAAGAATAAATGGGGAAAAAAGTAAATGTTTCATTTCCCTCTCCTCTTTTACCGAAGAGTTAGAAAAAAAACAACTTTCCGACTGGGGCTGGTGGTAGTCGACCTGTGTTATGCAAATCGATGCATAGATGCATCGATTTTTTTGGTTAATGCCCTAGTTCACGAGTCCGAGTAGACAATAAAATGACCAAAAGTAATTTTGAAAGTGAAATACCCCTTTACGTAAAACATTTGAGTTATATTTTACCACTGCAATGACGTCAATCATTGATGCGCACGCAGACACGCAGGGCATTCTTTTCCGGGTACAAACACTCACAAGCATGCCATTGTCATGCATAAGACCTCACTAACTTAAACAATTGCAACAACATGCAAATAGGAAATGTTTTTTTTCCCCCATCACTGGGAATATTCCCTCGATCAAAAGCGACTTATTTACTTTTCATTAGGCGCGGCATCGTTCAAGGTGAGTTTGTTTAATGCTCTGCGCAGAAGACACCGGGCTCCTTTGTGTCGATTAGAGCATAATGGGCCCCGTAATGAATGGTATAATTTTATGGCTGGTTTAATCTCGAGGCGAGATGAGGTGCCGCGTTGGTAACCGGAATTCTTTGGAATGCTAAATCTCTCATTATGCTGTGGTTGTTATTTTCTACAGATAACTTTTTTGCTGCATAGGGGAGGCTATGCTCATTAATACGCACCACATGGCAGAATACTAAGTACACAACAAAGTGTCCACTTTATTTCAGCAGAGTTTAAGAAGGAACCTTGCTTTGCACTGCCCTCTGACACAAGTACGGATTGGCCCCCCTTGGTTTGAGTAAGTATGCACTGCGATTGGCCAGTGAACAGGTACAAGGTAGTAGCCACCTTGAGTAGCATTTTGGCCAAACACTCTCGCCAGAACATGATTTACTATTCCACCCATATCGCGTTACAACTCGAATGGGGCTGAGTCGGCTAAGAACCTTTTTCAAAAGTCGCAACTTTTTTATACCTCCCTGACCTTTTTGAAACGGTTGCGACCAATTTAGAAAAAGGTCAGGAAGTTAGGAGCTCCCCCCTTCACGACCCTTTTCTAAATCGGTCGCTACATTCTTTAAACATTCGCAACGTTTTTAAAACGGCTGCAACATTTTAAACAAGTCCGAGGTTACGTTGGTTAGGCTTAGGGATAGGTTTTACTGAGGTTAGGTTTTAGGGCTAGGTTTAGCTGCGACCAATAAAAAAGGTTGCAACCGTTTGGGAAGGAACAGGGTTAAAACACAAAATGCAAAATATAGAACCAAATATACCCTCTCAGAGTTGCAGAGGGTCTATGTTGGCTACCATTGTCAGTCCTTCACCCAGTCGGAACCCCTGAGGTCCTCAGACCATAATAGAAGAAACGGTCCATTGACCAACCCTTATTGTTCATTTTGCATCGACCACAAAATCGACTGTTGTTTTTTTTGCTCTCAATCATAATGATAATCATAATCATTATCAATAAATAATTCACACATTGCTATCCTTGAAAAGCTCACAGTATACAGCTCAATGCAAGCATCTGGGATATGAGCAGATAGTTTAATGTAGTTAAAGTTTTCAACATTCTTCAGGCCACTTGGGGTCCTCGACCCTCACTACTGTATACCATTATGTTGCATGGATATTTTATAGAGCTTTGTTGTGATTCATTTCACTTTACGTTTAACAGAAAATAAGGTTACAAATAGGCCCCCACACACACGGAGAGAAAAAGAGTGAAAGAGTCATGACCTAGAAAAAAAAAATGTACGAGCCGTTTTATTCTTGGTGCAATGGAGACAACAAAATGATGTGAATTATTGAACCAAAGCACAGGAAATATGTACTGTATATACAGTGGGAGGTTCACCTGCAGTATTTTTCTAACCATGCGTTTGTTGCCGTCATTCAGTTGCTTAAAGCCCTAACCAGGTTCACCAGGCGTCAAAACGGTTAACGCTGAAACCGCCTCAATTATGGATCTACAAGCTCGTACTTTGCTTCTGGGGGAAGACCCTACAACAACTTCAGCAACCTGCGGCTCAGGAGCCGCATGCGGCTCCAGAACACAGCCCTAGTGGCTCAGTGGCTGTAGCATTATTACATACACACACTGGGGTGATCCGCACCAAAATAATATAAACATTTCAGTCACCCAAAATGCGTTGCGCTGTCTGACAGTTGCCAGTTAAAGTAGCACTTGTTGGCCATGTCAAAAAAGCCCAGCAGTTATCAGAGGTGGAGCTTTCAATCTGAACCACCCATTTTCAAAGGTTTACTCAGTTTACTATGTCATTAATATACCTTAGAGATGTTGTGTGGACTAGAAATGGAGTTCTGTAAAACTCCTTTATATTTTTTTTTAGAAACTCCATTTCTGAAGAAAGGTTGTGTTTCACCATGTTAAGGATTTTTCTTTGAGGACCTTTTTTCCGAGAGTGTGCAAATGGAACCAAATGGACCCGCCAGGGTCCATTTGGTTCACATTTGCACACTCTCAGGAAAAAAAATAAAAAATAAAATGCGGCTCCAGACAGATTTTGAATTTAATTTTGGGAGGAAAATGGCTCTTTCAACATCTTGGGTTGCCGACCCCTGCCCTACAACATACTTCTACATATTTTCAGATGGGGGTCGGCGGCAGCCATATACAGATGATTTTGGGGTCCTTGACATATTGAGGACTGACCTAGAAAACTGTCAGGATTTAGAAGACATTTGGAGAATCAGTTCTCAGGTAAAAACTGCCTAATACGTTGCTGGGATTTATCATATAATGTTTATACTTGACCTTTGGCTCTCTACTTTTGGTCTCCTGTTCCCCTCTACACCAAACCTCTGGCTTGAAAATAGGCAATCTGCACATACTACTCAATCCAAGAAACCCAAGGGTTCCATCAACGTGGGCTCTGCAAAAGATTTGGCAGACCTCCTAATAGAAACTCTGAGGACTCCCTAGGGGTCCTGGATCTTTGTGTTGGGGACCCCTGCTTGAACCTATAACTGTACATGCGTCCCTAATGTGTTAGAAATGTCAGTGTGAAAGAATCCTTCCCTCAATAGCTGGGTGATCTGCCAAAAAAAAAATGTTGGAAACGGTACAACAAATGTCCCCTCGACCATCCGCTTACCGCAGTCTTTCTTAAGCGTACTCACTGTCCGTCGTGCCAGGGATATCGCTTGCCAAAAATTACAATATACAAGCTAGCAATGCATTGTCAGCTTGTAGATCATTATCTTGGCACCGTCATAATTGAGGCTTCACGAGAAATATCTGGAGCTCCGCACCACATTATGACAACTAGAAATTATTTGTGCTTTGGTATCTTGGCAGGCCGTAATGTGGCAGAACATGTCATGATCTCGCAGTCGTACAATTTATCATTGGAGTCCAGCCTGGCATCTGTCCATGTCAATTATTCCTCCAATCTTCTATCTAACACCACACTCTGTTTGGACTTCGCTCTCAATCACAATCAATTATGATCAATAAATAATTTGCAAATTCCTAACATTGAGGTCATTGAAAAGCTTCCAAAACAGCTCAATTCAAGTATCAGGGGGCTGAGCTCATAGTTTAATGTAGAGGTTTACTATTGTTTATTGGAATCCAGATCATGTAATTTTGTCCCATGTCAACTATCTGAAAAACAAAATAAATAAATAGTGAGCTTGTAGATTGAATATTTGAGCTATTTGTGACGTTTCATTCTCCAAAAGGGTTAAACATATATGGATAGGACTAGGTAGTGCCCATAACCCAGCTTTTTTGTATTTGATGGATAACAGTATTATTGAGTAAATAGCATTAGCATATGGTATTGATAAATCGAATACCTGCACTACAGAACCACCTCTTAATGTCTCTCACCTTATATTAGTTGATCTTTCTTCCAGCATTGCTGATTACACAACCACTGCAACCACTTTCAAAAGAAAAACATTTGTAGAACACTTATTTGTAACATGATTCTAATCAAATTAATCTAATTCTCATCAAATTGTTTTCGTTCAGAGCACCTGCAATTTCTTTCAGCCATTTATGTCTGCAGTGAACCGAAGCTCTGTGATGTGACAGGTGAGCTAGATCAGCTATGTTCAAAATAATGATGGATGATTTGTTTTGTGTTGGAAAGTTGTGTTTAACCTCATAATTACCAGTCTTAGTTTCAGCTCTATTCATCAATTTGATCCGAATAGAATAAATTCTAATATCCCAAACTTCCACAGGCTTCAGACAGCCTAGTCAGAACCTGACAGTAACCCAATATCCGGAAAATTTCTTGTAACAGACCAAAGCGGTTGGGCACTTCCGGTTCTTCGAACCATAACATCCGGTAGTAGTGTGAACTCAAGGATTCAGGCAGAATAAGGCGTTAACTAAGTAAAATCAAGCCGTAATAAAGCTTCAAATGATGGATTATGATCAGCGATCTATGAGCGTGCACGTGAGGATTTATCTAATTTCTAGGTGAATTTGAGCCGCCGGTAACCGGTCAGGCTAAAAACAAGCCAATCCACAAAAATATACATCAAATATACATCACGATTAAATGGAATAAAACTAATCTCAGTCTCTCAGGGGTGGCGTTCATGTCATTAGTACTTTAATCTCAACATCCCGGGACCCGTTCTTAAGGGGTTAAGTGGTTACATTTATGTCAGAAAACAAAACGTAAACCCCACAGGACTGGACTGTCAACACAGATGCAAAAAAACAAAAACAAAGGAGTTCTAACAACAAGATCAGAGAGAGAGAGACAAAAAGAGGGAGAGAGATGGAGGAGAAGAAAACAGTCCAAAACAGCCAGCCAGAATCCCATGGGGGGTGGGGGGGTCCTATAACTAACTATATAACTATAACTATAATTATCGTTTTAAACCCACACCTCAAAAGAGTGTACAGACGTAACCAAGTGGACCCATCAATGGTCTGTTCGGAGACCATCTGTGTGCTCTTTGGAGGTAAACGAAGGTGGAATATTTGCTGGTACCGAGCTATAATCCCTGGGGAATCCCATGGGGGGACATTATGTGATAGCAGGGGCGGATCTAGGCATGGGTATGGGGGGGCAATGCCCCCCTAAGTGCCCAGTCTGCCCCACCAAACACGATGGCATGCAAAACAAACCAAAGATATTTCAAATTAAAGTGCCTATATTTAAAATAAAATGATTTGAAACACTACGACTGCTACTAACTAACTACAGCGGTGTCATCACTAAACCAACAGTATTTCATCATTGAAACTTCAACAACACCTGATGTTATTACTATATGCTTAATTGCCTAATAAAAGCCCTGTAACCAAAAAATGGTATGTGTGCCCTCATACCATTTTCTCCTGCTCCCCAATTGGGAAATGTTACATCTGCCCCTGTGTGATAGAATAGCCCTACACACCGTATAGTCCTCAGTGTAATTACTGTATTACCGCACGGCACATTTCACCCAGCGTCCAACATCACAACACACTAATTATGTGGTGAAAAAGTACAAAACAAAGATCAAACAAAGTCTGGAAGTTGTTAGAGGCAAAATGGAAAGAGATGCCCTCACCAGGTGGCAACAAGAACATAAGAGCCACAGATATGTACAGTATATTCTGTACACAAGGTGCCAGAAGACGTTTGTGTGAGTGCACTACAGCACAGGAATGATTTAGTGATCGCGTTCCGGCCTGCTCCCATTAGATTTCTGTCCATTCCCTCCCACTCCCACCATGTTTTTATTTTAGTCCATTCCCTTCCTACCGCAACAACAACAACAAAAAAAAGAGATCCCGTCCTGCTAAAACCGAAAAAATGAGGTCCAGGTCAGGATGGCGTAAGCTGGCGCATGTCCGTTGACTGCCATTATAGTGCTGCACTTCCACATTTCACCACTAGGACGCCACAACACTGGAGAGCTTTGCTCCATGCATATTGCGCTCTTTCATGCACTGTGGTGGTAACATGTCTGATCGTTGTCCAGCGCAGTATGGAGCGTCCTTCTCTTCTCAGACGCTCATATTTTGGTAAAAGGTTATATGAGCTCTGCATGTGGTTGGTTTAGTTTTGAACATGTGCCATTTGTTTAATGCACTTCAAATAGTGGCAGGATTCCTCAATTGTGCCAGTGAGATTACCTTATTTCAACTCCCTTACACACAGTAGCTTCTATCTGTCTTAGAACCATGAAATTAAAATTGGACTTTGAAGAAAAAAGGTGTAGGGATAAAGGGGGGGGGGGGAGCGATTACTGCTATAGGCCACCGGCTTGTTCAAATGAATGCATGGATGAGACAACGACAATTCTCACCGGGCCTGAAAGCTTAATTCAAAAACACGCCATGCATTATCCCATGTGTACTGTACTTCGTATGTGATGTACATGTACTGTACATACGTACCAGGGTGTGTGTGTGCGTGCGTGTGCGTGTGCGTGTGTGTGTGTGTGTGTGTGTGTGTGTGTGTGTGTGTGTGTGTGCATGCGTGTGCCTGCCAGCCTCATTCCCAGAGCTGTGTTCTTGTGACTTTGTGCCTGGCGAAAAAAGTGAAATGCAAATATTTGGGAAGTGGGGGGACAAGGTTGCCAACAGACCTTTGCTCATGGCTCTGGGGAGTCATCTAGGACCGGTGCTGGATTAGCCTCTCAGTATGGCTGCTGGGGGCTGGGTAATATCCAGGCAATCTGCCCAGACAGAATTAATATGTCACACTGCAAACCTCTGCAAGACGACCTCTTGACCTCTACATGCAAATGATCTCGGAGTGGACAGAGGAGAGGAAGCTGTTGAAGCCAGTAGCCTAACACACAGGCCGCAGGCGCCAGACTTCCCACCTCATTGGAATTAAAGCCTGGTATTCCCTCTAAAAACAGTGGTTTTCAACTTTTTTTCATACCAGGACCGCTATTTATTTAGAATTTGAGCCACGGACCACCATTTGATGTTGAGTTTAGTCTCTCGGACCCAAAACTAAGGATTTTTAAGCTTTTGTCCGCAACAGATAACCTGGCAAAACGTTGGTCAAAATAACAATTCTACTACATTTTCTAATTGTGTAGTTTCTTGAAAATGAAGCATTTCAGATGTTTAAATTGAACTCTTGAGAGATCGTCAAATGACCGTAAAATAAAACCATATGGACCCTCCCGGGTCCCTATGGTTTCATTTTACGATCTCAAGAGTTACAGATCTTACCAACTGTCCATCATTTAGCTGGGGACCACCTGGAATCCTCTCAAGGACCACTGGTGGTCCCCAGACCACCAGTTGAAAACCATTGCTTAAAAAACTATCTGTGTGATGCAGTTCATACAGCACTTCCAAACAAGGCCTGAACCCCCACAAACCACAAAATAGTAAATACAAGCAGGAAATGTACTAAATACAAATCTTCACAAAAACAAAACAACGTTGCTTATAACAGGCAGACATGGCAACAATGGTTCCTGTTCCTCTGTCGTTCCGGATGGGCTGTGACAAGCTACGCATGGCAGCCATAAAGGTAATGGAGGCTCCGGGGCGTGGTGGTGATGATGGTGCACTTCCATCCTCCATGCTGCTTGTTTTTAATGTCTCCCTCTGTGTAAATGGCTGCTACAAACACCAGCAGCCCTAAATGTGCTCATGTGTTACACTGCAAGCAAACGCTTGCTGTGAAGTGGCAGCCTCGACTTTTATGCAAATTGTAGATATAGTTATATCGCCTGTTAATGGCGTAGCCCCCGGGGGAGGGGGGGTGGAGGTGTCTACTCACCCTATAACAATTTGTATAATATGTATTTATATTTATAAGTACAGCACTAACTTGTATAAATATTCATGGAGCCTGCTGCGAGTGAGCTATATCAGTCAACCACGGTGTTAGCGTGCATTTATCCCAGTGAGGTGTGAGGTTTTGTGGCGGAATTCTTACACACACAGATCCAAATCCTCCCGTGCTCATACGCCTCGGGGTGAGAGGGTATACAAGTGCTATGATCCACATGAACACAGGTTAAGGTACTGTATAGTGGTTTTACAGGTGGTGTCCAGTAGCCACCAAAGGTTCTTTTGGAGATTAGTTATGGAGGGCAAACTGGTGGTTCTTAAAACAATATATTAATAACTGTATGACTGGCTCAATTATTTCGCAGACCTACTGTATATGGCAGACCTATATGGCAAAACCACACTGCCATTGTCAAATCACTGCTAAGCATAACATGTGATAACAATAGTTAACAAGCCTCTCCACCAATAGTTTTCTTTTATGATAAAACATTGTTTACAAAAGAAATGCCAGACATTTTTTTACGATGCATAATGTGGAAGGCCTTGTTGATGGATTTGAAAAGGACTTTGAAGGTCTGGTTACAGAAATGAACCAGTAATTACTGTCTACAATCCATGATATTTACAGTACATTGGAATGAATGGGCCCAGCTGGAAAGTGCTAGAGTGGGAGCGTCTTAAGTGGGAGAGTCCAGGCCTTTGCTAGAGGTGAATTGTGCCATAATGCTACATATTTTACACATCCAGTTGCATTACATGTGTCCATTACCAGGGTTCATTTCAGACCACAGACTCAACATTATGCAAGCTCTCGTCCAGTCATGCAAATTAAGTCAACATTCCCCCGGCCGCTCGGCCGCCGTGCCACACACACACACACACACACACACACTGACCCGACCGCATTACGCACCGTATAATGTTGCCCTCTTCTATACATAACATAATTATATCAACGTGGGTTCCCTGTGGCTTCATGACAAGAGGCTGTGTTCTCTAAGCGCTGTCGATGCGTGACCATCCCTTTTGTAATGTCTCCATCTCACTCCATCCTACAACAGTCGCCTCATGTCAGGTGGAAACCTCATATGTGCTAAGACAAAACTGTTACATAGTCCAATTGCCATAAAGTAAATAAACCCAGGCATGTCGAGTACACCAAGGTTTGGTGTTAGAATTGTTGAGTATGGGTCCCCTAGCACAGGTGTTTTCAACCCGTGGTCCAGGGACCACCAGCGGTCCTTGAGAGAGTTCCAGGTGGTCCCAAGCTAAATGATGGAAAGTTAGTTAACCAGATCCAACTCTTTGAGAGCGTAAAAATAAAACCAAATGGACCCGCAATTTCATTTTACACTCTCAAGAGTAAAAATATTCATCCTCTGAATTAGCCCAAGTCTACATAACTAGAGAATGCAGAGGATTAATGGTCATTTTGATCTGTATGTTTGCCTGTTTTGTTTCCCATATCCAGCCTTATACTGTAGACAAAAGGAAAATAAATCTTTAGTTTTGGGGTCTGTGGGGCTAAAATGTCCTCAAATGGTGGTCCGTGGCTCAAATTCTGAATAAATAGTGGGCCTTGGTATCAAAAAGGTTGAAAACCACTGTGGACTTGCGTAAGGCTGAGCAATTTACATAATTGTCACAATATGTGACCAATAACCTATACAACCTATAGAAAAAAGTTCAAATGTCATCATGCTTTATGTAGCATGTTATATGTCCAATTAGGATGTTTGGGTGTTTCAATTCATACCAAGCATTTAGTTCTGCTGCGTGTGCGCGCGCGTGTGTGTGTGTGTGTTCTGCAAAACGAATGCTTGAAAACCCTTAGTTCAGACATATCACATGCTTCATAAAGCATGAGGAAATTTTGACTCTTTGCCTTCTATAGGTTGTTAATGATATCCACGTACATGGGGGGTCCACACCTACTCAACATTTCTAACATGTTACATGTAACATGACAGTAGAATATTACTTGTCACTTGTCAGAATTCAAATGAAATGAGTCACGCTTCATGCTGCACATGTGCTACGTTTGATGCTTTTGTGTGATGCTCTAGTACAGGGGTCATCAAACTACGGCCCCCGGGCCGGACCCGGCCCGCCGCCCCATTTTACCCGGCCCCCTGAACAATTCCCGACGCATCCACCCACCCACCCACATTATTCCCCCGAGCAGCGCACATGACAAACCTCTCACGCAAAGCTGAGTCTGGTGCGCACAGACAGATTAACTAGCTGCAGCCCCCACCCAGGCTTCAGACAGACAGAGCTGTCTGGTGTAAAAATAATATTAATAATAATAATCGCGGGTCTTTTCCAACATTGAAATGTAAGTAGGCCAAATGCTGCTTTCGTTTCGTTCTCTCTCTCTCTCTCTGTCTCTGTCTCTCTCTCTCTCCTCTCTCTCTCAGTCTCACACACACAGTCAAGTGCGCTGAAACCAGCTGATCTGCAAGCTCACCACGTTGCAAAATGCTCAAAACAGGTCCCAAAACATGGTTTTCACCCGTGCAACTGTTTTTGTATGATGAAAAATGTGCGACACGATCTCCGTTGGCTGGAAGGCAGCCAAGAAAATGAGCAGCAGCCAGCTAAGGGAGACGACGGGTGCGCTATAGCAGAGAAGTTGCGACATTGAGGGGTCAGAAATTGAGCGCTCAAGCAAACGTGTTTGTTGCCAACTTGTCCCCATTCTCAATACAACTTTATGTAGAAGAGCCGCCATTAGACTGGCCCCATGAAGTGAACAGAGTTGGCGTTACTCTGTCTGCACTCATGGTCCTGGGTGTCACTCACTTGTTTCATTTGTTCCACCTGCGTAGTCTCAGAAGCGCTTTCAATTGAACTAAAAGTGGGCTTATGATAAAAGCAAAACCTTCGTGACTCTTTTGCTTCATATTGATCAGTTGTTCAGTGCTGGTTAGCAATATGTGATGCTAGAGAACAGTGGCTCTCAAAGTGGGACTTCCAGCCCCCAGCTAAATAATCACATGGACCCTTATTTAAAAAAAAAACCAATGGACTCTCAGAGTTAAATTGAAAGAAATAAAAATAAAAATAAATGCGGTTAAAGAGAGAGAAAGACAGTCAGCTACAAGGTCAATACTTTTTTTCCACCAAAATTATGTGTTTCAATAGTAGGCTACAAAATCGAAAATGTTTCAATGGTAATAAACAATAAGATTGTTCAAGCTATTATTGTGGTAATTGAACATTACAAGTAGGCTACAAGGCTTGAAAAAGACAAATTTGAGCAGACACAACCTCTCAAAGCTTCAGCTGAGCTAAACATTTATTGTTTAGCTCAGCTGAACCAAAACAATAAATGTTTACATTTAGGCACCCCTCTATGATCGTCACACTTTTTTCTGTTACAAACTGACCCGGCCCCCCATTGGGGAAGGGAAAAGTTATGTGGCCCTCGCTGGAAAAAGTTTGATGACCCCTGCTCTAGTACATTGGTTTTCAACCAGTGGTCCGGGGACCACCAGTTGTCCCTGGGAGGATTCCAGGTGGTCCCCAGCTAAATGATGGACCATCGGTAACCAAATGGACCCTTACAGATTTGTAAATCTTGAGATCGTAAAATGAAACCAAATGGACCCTTATGGGTCCATTTGCTTTCATTATACGCTCTCAAGAGTTACATTATATTTAAACTTCTGAATTACTTAGATTTCAAGAATCTACAAGAATAAATAGTGGGCCCTGTTATGAAAACGGTTGAAAACCGCTGCTCTAGTACGATAATGTAGTACTGTGTTCATTTGGGAAGAAAACAAACAAACAACAAACTAACATTATGGAGATGGGAGGTTTCCTCCATCTCCTTCCTGCTGATGGACAACAAAGGTAAATCGATGGCGCAGGACAAAGACATTGATATCCAAATAAACGCCCTCCCGCCCGGTCGATGATGATGATGATGATGGTCCCCCACCCCACCACCACGGCTTTGAGTGACATGCTGTCGTCCCTGGGCGTATCTGGAAGGAGCGATGGATCCCCACCCCACCCACCCCACCTTAGGCATTAAGCGGCCAAGGGGGGAGAGCAAGCGGGTGGGGGAGAGAAGGAGGGGGGTAATGTATTCTTGGCGGTGTCACGCTGTGTGACAGCCGTCACTCTCTGGGATTTGGCCAGAGAGAGAGAGAGAGAGAGAGAGCAAGAGCGAGAGAGAGAGAGAGAGAGCGAGAGAGAGAGCGAGAGAGGCAGAGAGACAGTAAGAGAGAGAGAGAGACAGAGACAGAGACAGAGACGGAGAGAGAGAGAGAGGGGGACGGCCGCATCAAGGCAGAGAAAAATGCGAGGCAGATCGATTGCCGTTAATTATGCGGATGTAACGAGGGATGGCGTTGCGCCGGCCTGTTTCTCCTCTTGAGGAGTCGATAAAGGTCAGGCAATTAGTTTTTTTCTTTTTTTTCCCTTCCCTGGCTTATGCACCCCGACCCCCCCCCCCCATCCGATAATGTCTCCCTTGAGATGGACTCCGCCTCTGCATTACAGCCAGTTTGGTCAAGTAAAAAAAAGAACACACTTGGGTGAAGTGAGTGTGCTACATAAGCCCAAATCAAATCGTCACATTCCGTGGTACAAACCATATACTACAGTATATACTGTATATATAAATGATTTGACACAATGGTGGCAAATGGAAGACATGCGTACTCAACCCCAGGGCATCAGCTTGTTGTCAAATATTACCTCCAAGTAAGCAAGTAACTAGAAGTGAAAGTTGCTCCTCGATTTGAGCTAATGGAGTAATTGCTTTTAAAAATAATTTAGGATTCAAAAGCACAAAGACATCTACTTAAATCCTTAACACTGCATTACAACATGTGATCTTGTAGATTAGGGATGTCAAACTCAAATACACAACGGGCCAAAATTGGGGGGGAAAAAAAAAAAAGGTACAAGCCGAGGGCCGGAGCCTCCGGACTGTGTTTCAACACACGGGGAACCAGTTTACACGGACATCCCAGCCAAACAACAAAAACATAATTTTTCGTCAAAAATCAATGTCCCTTCATAGCAGGGTAAATGCAAAGATGAAACTGCTTGCATTCAAAACTGAAAATACGGTAAAATGAGGAAGAAACAATTTGCATTGCTATTCTTATCATGATGCGTCAAATATACCAGAGGGACAGTTTTAAGACTAATTCAATATCATCCCGTGGGCCAGAGATAATTCATTGAATTTGACACCTGCATGTTAGATGCTCAATTTTGGATATGTTTTGTTCAAATAAGGCTTAAGGTGCCTTAATGGAGTTTCCAAAATAGGCCTACATAATTTTGCCTATAAAAATGTGCTTTGTGATCTTGTAGATTTGCTAGACTCTCTTGGAGATCTACAAGCCTTGCAACACTCCCTTGTACGCTGAAGGATAAGCCAAGGCACAGTCTTTTTCTTTTCTTTTTTCTTTTTCCTCCCAGATCCGTCGGGACCAGATGTCTGTCATGTTCCACAAAGGAAATGAAACGGCGGTATTATTATGCAGAGTTTTTCTTATTTATAACTTTGATCAGACTTTGCTGTGAATTAGCGTGACAGAAAGCTGACAGACACATTGGTATACGGAGAGCTTTGTCACCTCCCACAGCTACAGTATGCTTCCACTGAAAATCATGTTTATGAACTTCATCAATCTACACACTTGGAATTGCTTCAATATCCTTTGGGTTTGGTAATGCAGGCTGCATGCCTGTGTGTGTTGTGTGATCTCGCCTCAGCGGGTGGCTTACACTAGTTCTCATATCTGCATCAGCAGGAAGCCAGGCAAACAGAAAAGTACAAGTCATACATTGTATAAGAGGATTTCAAATGAAGATGTTACTTGCATTTAAAAGCATGTAGGCTGTGCATCTTGTGGCAAGAGAGAAAGAGGGAGAGAGACTGGGCTATTAACACAAACTTTCTTGGAATTAAAAGTGTGTGGAACAGTCAAAGTGCCAATATCAAAAGGACTGCATATCGCCCTCAGTGAAAACCACACCACGGTGATGTAATACACCTCCACTATGAGCCAGCAATCATAAGGATCAGATCAATTTCAAAGAGAGAGAAAATACAAAGTACTTCTTTAAGCACTTTTTTCCCCAGCCTGCCTGGCGGCCCTATTTTAAGGCAACGACATTAATATCCGCCTGTCACAATGTGGTGAATGAAGGTCATAATCTCCGAAGAGCCTGCGCAGGCTTGCATGTCATTTGGCACAAACATGCCACTTATACTTGAGGTAGGAGTGCTATAATCAAAATTTTTGGATCCACATCCCAGTGAAGCTCTCCAGAGTTGAGGCAGACAGCACCTACTGGTGATAAGTGGAAGTGCAGCACAGTATAATTGAAGTGAATGGATTTTCATGGCGTTGTGACGTCAAGCCCAGTTGGCACTTCGGCATTTTGCCAACCAAAATTTGGTCGGCAAAAATGCAGAATTCACTGCCATGTTATTCTGAATCGGTGCCTCCATGGGTGCTTCAAAGTGCCACTGAGCAACTGCTACTGAAACGAAACGCAGGGGTGGGGTTATCGCTCTAGTCCAGTCTATAGATTTTATTACTCTGTGGCTAATCCCGATCACTTCTTTTTATTTCTCCTTCAGCCACAACCGTTTCATTGAAGGCTCTAGGCCTGATCCGCCACACAGACCAGAATCCCTGGGTGCCCAGGGTCACTGTAGACCTGGAGTGAATAACTAGAGTTTAAGATACTGTAGCTCCAACATGTGATGCCACCAGCTAATGACTTGGTGCTCGACATACAAGCCTCCATGGAAATCAGCCCCGTCGGCATCTCCTGTTTTCTTAACTACTTTGTGCTTCTGTGGCGATTGCAACGGAGCACACCTACTTCCTCGTTGTCTCAGGGAGGGTGATTAAACTTGCCGAGTCTGGGAAGACGACCACAATAATGTGGTTTTAGATGCTGAAATTGGAAGAGATCACTGAATAGTGCACCCATTTAATGCATTCAAAAGTGCTGAGTAAATGTTTTATGCACCCATAATAGTGATTATTATCCAATTTAACTTGGGCCATGAACAGTTTTTTTTTTGCCATAATCAGGTAGCTTTAAGTTGCAGCCATGACAAAGATGGTTGGAAAAAAAGATATACAATATTAAGCAGATTCGGCTATTCGGTATTCGGCCAACTGTTTCCTATATTCGTTATTAAGTTTCTTTATCATTACTATCATACATAAAGACGAAATATCTGTGGGGACTTTATTACTGATCTGCCAGACAGAATGATGCTGAGTAACACTATTGTATTCAAATGAACTGAAGTCAATATGAATTATTGAAGTCCTCTATCTGACACATCCAAGGAAATTAAATTATGATACAATGGACGGTGACATCCAGCACCGTACAGTGTACAGTGGGATACATGCTGCACATCCTCCCACCCCCCCTCTCTGACACAAGAACTCACACAAGCACACACACACACACAAGCACACACTCGCGCCACACAATGCACGCACAGTCCCAGCGTGTGTGGCAAGATAACAGCATGCCTCAAGAGGAATAATATTGCCTATTGCAACAGACAAACAGAAACCCGAGAACCTGATATTTATTTAAATAGTTTTATGCATTTTCCTTTATCTTTTCTTTCTTACTTAATGGGGTTTGTCATTAAAACCCTACATCACCCGTTGATTACTCTCTCCCTCCCTCTCTCTCCCTCTCTCTGAGCGGTAAATAGAATCTGTCTCTGTGATCAGCTGAGTAAATTAAATGCAGCTGCAGACTCGCTCGTATCGCCCCGGCATAAATAACAGGGCTGTTTTCACAAGGGCTGACTTTTACCTGCCGTGCCATCATAACTCCATTATACACACCTTATCGCCATCGCGTTACAAAGCGTGTATGCCCAAAACCGCTCCATTTTTATCACTTTTAAATCATTTTCAAGTACTGGAAATAACCAATTTACAAGCCACAGGACATCTGCTATGTGCACTGCATGTTGCCCGATGTGCTTTTATTGTAGAGTATGTTATTATACAAAAAAACATAATATGGAGGTAATACGGATAAATATGGAGGTACAAGGGGACATGGTGGCACAAAAAACATTCCATAATCCTGTTCTCTAGACTGCCTCCCCCTGGCCAGCCCCCAGTGGCCAAGTCCCCAAGTGAAGCTCTCCAGAGTTGAAGCAGGCAGGGACTAGTGGTGAGAAATTAAATTGCAGCCTGTATAACGGGAGTGAATGGACACTCGTGACGTCACTGCATCAGCCTTCCACTGCCATGTTATTCTAAAAGGCGGAAGTTGGGGCCTCCATGGGTGCTTCAAAACGCCACGGAGCAACTGCTATTGAAATTGATAGTGGGGGGGGGGGGGGGGGGGGGGGGGGGGGGGGGGGGGGGGGGGGGGGTCCAGTCTCTAGTCTTTATAACGGTGGTTTTCAACCTTTTTCAGACCAGGGCCCACCATTTATTCAAAATTTGAGCCACGGACCACCATTTGATGACATTTTAGTCCCACAGACAAAACTAAAGATTTATTTTGCTTTTGGTTTCGTTTTTACAGTCTCAAGAGTTACATCTGGTTAGAACATTTTCCATCATTTAGCCTGGGGACCACCTGGAATCCTCTCAGGGAGCACTGTTGGTCCCCCTGCTTTATAGGGTTAGGGTTAGCCGGGCCGCCTGATGGAGGGGAGACATGAACTGGTTGTAATGCCGCGCTCCTTCCATGCGCTATAGGGAAACTCCCTCACTGTCAGGTGAAATGGCAAGTGAAAAGAACGCAGCTTGGATTCCTCATGCATTGAAGGAAGCATGAGCCCAGCCCCGCTGCCTCCTCACTAGGGTGTTTAGAGCCTGCGATCACACTAATTGGCAGCGAGTGACAAAAAAAATGGGTTGCAAAATCGTGTGATACACTGTATATATGGAGGTACAAGGTTTCTTCTGCAGTGCTATGATGCATCACATTCCAGGAGCAATGTTGTTGTTGTTCTTATGCCACCCACCCCACACACACACCTCCCACACTGTTTATATACCCCTACTGACAGCTTTACCTCTCACTCTGTATTTCCCCAAGAGAAATATAAACAAGACTCCCTTACCATTAAACCGTCGCTGCTTCACCTCCAGTAGGAAAAATTATCTAAAATATTGTGAGTGTTTATTTACTGCACTATAATTACTTGGAAACTTTAGTTACAGTAAAGTCAATGTGCTGTCTCGAAGTAGCTTTCTCTCCATCTCTCACAGTCACAGTACAGGATTAAACTGCAGGGCCCAAAGGATTCAAACCGGCACACTCCATGGAAACTTGCAATAATCACAGAAGCACTACTCTACATGCTGCCCAGGCTGTCTCACACGTTGCAGTCCTGGTTTCCTCTAATCTAGACCAGCATTTGACACAAGTGAACCACCATCTGCTCCCGAGCATCCTCGCTGATCTAGGCATTCATCGCAGGGACAGGGAAAGTGGTTCTTTACATACTTACATACCTAACCGACGGACCTATACCAGGTTTAAAGGTGTAAAGGTAAAGGTGTCTGGACTTGGTACCCTCCTTTCTTGCACTACATCTCTTCGCACTGTCATCGCGGCTCACAATCTATCTTATTATTATCATTTAGATCACACTTAACTGTTTCTACTAGATGCAGTTAAGTTCTACGTTCTAGTAGCAGAGGCGAGGGAAGACTAGAAACTTTCTAGCCTTCCCTGCCCTCTGCTACTGCCACTGTATGCCTGGCTGACATCTCACAGTAGGTGTCTTCTCATCACCTCAAGCTGAACCCAGACAAGACTGAGCTGTTCTTCTTCCTGCCCCATGCAGTAGCTAAATAGTTCCATAAAGTGCACCTTGGTAACTCCCCACAGCCAATAGCCTCAGTATTGTCTTGGACATTCAGCTCTCATTCGATGCACACATTACAGCGAGCATTCGATCCTATCAACCCTCTTATACTCATAACATTCTATTCGGACTGCAACTAACGATTATTTTCATAATCGATTCATCGGCCGATTCATCGATTAATTGGATTATAGCCTGGCCTAAGCTGAAATGATTTTGGCCTAGCGGGGGTGGAATGTCTCATCTGCCATCCGTTTTTGGACGGCAGATGAGCTGATCTGATTTGACCAATGTGTGGTCATCCCCGGCCCCTCCACTGCTGTGCTACGTAACATCAATTGGAGCGATGCCCACCCTGAAAGGTTGACTCACACTTCTAGGCCACTGTGGGCAACAAATTAGTCCAGGCTTTCCGTTTTCGCGAAACGCGCACAAAAAAGAAAGTCTGGGTGTCAAGGCTAATCGGATTATGACTCTTATTTAGCTATCACCTTAAAAGGGGGGATTCCACCCATTTATTTTGTTGTGTATTTTTAGACCATTTTTTCTAAGAGTGTACACATGTGTACACTCTGGCAAAAAATTGGCATAAAAAGAAAAATCATAAACATGTTGAAACACAACTTGATGATGTAATCAAGTTGTGTTTTACCATGTTAAGGATTTGTTCAGACCTCCATTTCTAGGAAACAGAACTTTTTCATCATGTCAACAGTCCACACAACATCTCTAAGGTGTATAAATTAATAACAGTAAAAATGTTGAAAATGGGTGGAGTTTGTTACTTAACACTGGAAAAACTATGGTTAAGTGGGAAAACGGGTAAAAACTTCAGTGTTTAGTTGACAAACTGCAGTGTTTCCCCCAGCGCTTTCTTATCAAGGCGCCCGCCTTGACCAAATCCCTCCCCCGCCTTGCCTACGTTTGATGAACCTGTAGATCAGTTATATTTCGCATGTGACGCTGCCTCGGCTCGCTAACACTGTTCCGCGCTGCCAGTCTACTCTACACTCTACAGGTACGTGCACACACACACACACACAGATTAAAAAGGGGCCTGCAGCCCCAGCTCTTTCGCATGTCTAAAACACAGAAGTGCCCTCATACGGGAGGTTGCCCCTGCCCCCTTATGTAACACGCTGTCTACACACAAGCGACCGGCTGCCACATTCGCCCGGCCCATCTCTCTCTCTCTCTAACCCGATAGTAACTTCTCCACCCACCGCGGCACGCTCGATCTTCCCCTAAGTGTTGCGACGTTCTTCGCCACCAACATGGAATATAACGATATAATCCACCATGACTATAACAGCGCTGACTCTCGCATAGACACGAGTGAGACATACAACGAATCGCCGATCCCTCATGCAGCCTCGCATTTCCTCAGTGGTAACTGCAGCGCAGCTACTCACGGAAAAAAACATAGCGTCGATTAGCTGCTGTTCCACAGCAGGAACGGATTTTGAGAAAGTGCTTGCAATGTATGTGTCATTTACATACTGTGCATTTCGTGCCTCGCTAAAAGCTCCCAGACTGACAGACTGACTGCCCAGCTCATTATAGGATACTAATGAGATGGGCGTGCTATGTAAATGCGCACCACTCGCAGCCAACACATTTAGTGGTAACTTGTGTCTTTTCTGTTAGTGCTGCGGACAGGCTAACTAGCCAGAGAAAACCGACAAACCGCGCTTGAGTGTGTGTGTGTGTGTGTGTGTGTGTGTGTGTGTGTGTGTGTGTGTGTGTGTGTGTGTGTGTGTGTGTGTGTGTGTGTGTCGGGTGTTGTTAGAAGGGTCACGGGTGTCCAGATCTGGGACAGTCCCAGGGTGACCAGGTGTCCCTCTTTGCATGGGACAGTCATTTCAAAAACTTTTCAGTCATCCCACAAATTGAGACCCTGTCCCACATTGTGACTGAGAGACTACAGTTGCCAATTGGCATTCTGTTGTAAAGTTCTCTCAATGTCTCTTTTCATGCTGGATGTGCTTTTAAGCCTGTTAAAATAGGACATGTCATGAAAAAGACATGTCATGACACCCTATACCTGAAAAGGAAAGAAATTAATTATAAAACGTAATGGCCTATCTGGTTCCTTAGAATAAAAGGTCAGGACCTGGAGTCAGATGATGATAGTGGTGAAAAGTAGCTGTTATAGAGGTGAGTGGTGTAAACACATGAGTGAGGGGCTGTGTTGCTGTTTTTCACCCCAAAGCGTAGCCTACGGTATTGTAATTACATCACATGCACGCGCACATGCACGGACGTGCACGCGCACGAGCACAGACTCGAAGCCTCACCACCTTGACTAACCAATTTTCTGGGGGAAACACTGAACTGATTAATCAATCACTAAAATAGTTGACAACTAATTGAATAATCCGTTCAATTAAGATTCATTGATTAATTGTTGCAGCAGCACATTCATTTGATGAATTATTAGACCCTTCCTCACCCAGGGGTCAGTCCAGCTCCTTATCCAGACATCAGTCATATGAACTTGTAACTCTCTCCATAACAAAAGCACACAGAATTTTGAACCTAGCATCGCGGGAAGAGATGCGCCGACCGGGTTGTTGTTGAGATGGCCACTATGGATTATTATACAGTATTCTATTCTGTTCCATGGAGTATATTCAGGGGGATTTTAGCCTCGACACCCAGGCTTTCATTTTCGTTCGCCTTGCGCGAAAACGGAAAGCCTGGACTAGCGCACGTTGGAAAGTGGCCTTGAGGGGGGAGTGAACCTTCCGGGGTGGGCGACGCTCTAAATGATGTGACGTAGAACAGCAGTGGACGGGAGGGGGAGGGGCCGGAGATGACGACACGTTAGTGAGATCAAATCAGAGCGCAGTACTTCCGCCGTGTGGATCCCACGACACCCCGCCCCCCCAAGGCCAAAATCATTGAGGGCTAGACCAAGCTAGGGGGATTTTAAAAGGGAACTCCACCCATTTTCAACATTTTAATATGTCATTAATATACCTTGGAGATGTTGTGTGGACATGATAAAAAAATTCCCCCAATTCTGTATTTCCTAAAAATGGAGGTCTGAAAAAATCATTAACACGGTGAAATACATCTGATGACATCATCAAGATGTATTTCACCATGTTAATGATTTTTCTTTCAGACCCCTTTTTCCTGAGAGGGTACAAATGGAACCAAATGGACCCGCTAGGGTCCATTTGGGCGTATGCTCCAAAAAGGTAGGTAAAGAATTTCTACACTTCTACTTCAACAACAAAAAAAGAAAATGAAGGAAAAGTACAAGGACAAGTACTTCTTCCACCACTAAGTGTTGCCAGTGTTGAGCATGAGTGCACAGAGAAGTCTGCTATTCTGAATGCAGGCAGCACAGTCAGTCCCTTGATTATCCAGCATGACTCAATGTCTTTTCTGACTGTACAGTACAGTACATGCAAACTGGAAGTATCCAGACACCCATTCATCACTTTTTTTCCTGGTTGCCAAGTGTGACATGCAACTGTGTACTTCTAGGCAGGGAATGTATGTGACTACGTGCTTCCCAGCCCGCAGTCCATACATGCAAAACATTTCCTAACATTTCCCAGAATAAAAGTTCACACTATAATAGATACAGCAAAGCCCAGGATTCTTTCAAAATTGCCAAAATTGTACAGCTACAAACTGACAGTGGCTGCAACTATAATTCTGTGAAAAATGTAAAATGTAAAATGCTGTGTAAAAAAAGATTCTTTTTCAATTAACGGCTAATAGAGGAAACTATAGTGTGTGTACAAACGTTTGTAAACAGATTTGTTTAAAAACAGAATGTGACTGCACCTTAGTTCCACTTTGTTGACAACAACAAAGTTCTGGACCGTCTGCAGGACAAAGCAAGTGTCTGTCTGTGTCTGCAGGTAAACAGCTGCAGCATCAGAAGCAAAGTAGAGAGGAAAAAGGCAAAAATTGATTGTATTGATTGATTGTATCAATTGATTTTTGGCTAAAAAGTTATTATGTATATCGCTGTTACTGAATTACTACATACAGTAGTTTAACGGCATTGTGACATTACAATGCAAGGAAAAGAAACACAAGCTCGACCCATGTCCGTATCTTGGAGGATGAAATGTACAACAAGAAGAATTTTCCTTGTGGGTGTACTTGTGTTAATTTTCCATATGATTTACTCTCCTAATAATCAGAATGACAAATCCAGTGACACTCTGTTCTCACAGTAGTCAGAGCAGAAACCTCCTAAGTCCATATTTTTAACTATTCTATTAAAACCCCACTTGATCATAGTCTAGTACAAGTCACACAAAAGCAACAAAAGTAGTGGATCTGCAAGCTCTAAACGCAGCACAACCCAACACTGCACATTTTGAGCTTATTGAACTGCCATTTTTTTACAGGTTTTGAATTTGAATTTCATCTGATGGATAATGATATCCTTATTGTGCTTTGCACCATGCTACACAACCTGAGAGAATATATCGTAGCTCATCCCCACAGACACAATTACGACTATGATTTAAATATGATTATGAAATGTCTTCAAGGTGTTGATTGCATGCACATTGCTCACAATAACAACCCCCCCCCCCCCCCCCCAACACCTACTCCTCCACACACACTCATTTCTTTGCTGCCGTGATTGCACACAGCTGTTACAGATGAAACATTTGATAAAGGTTTTTATTATATCAGTCAGTTTAGATATAATTTAGTCTGATCACAGGGCCAAGGGGATAAATGTAGAAATCACTTTTGAGTGACAGCTTCGATTTGGCTTATTAGATGTCACATTTAAAAGTGAGGAAAAATTAGTGTATTTCTTCTCAATGAAAATACCCAAAGATAGGAAACAGAGACAGTTTCTCCAGTGTTGTTTACTTAGTGGTCTTTAGTCTTGGTCAAAGAAAAGAAACAAGGCACCGTTTTATGAAACGGTCGCAACAGTTTCCCAAGGGACCCTTCCGCTGCTAAACCGTTTCCCAACGACCGTTCCTCACCAATCGCTGCTAAACCTAACCCTATAGCCTCGCCTAGCCTGAAATGATTTTGGCTTATGGGGGACGCCCATCCCTAAAGGTTGAGTCCCCCCTCTAGGCCACTGTGGATAACAAATTAGTCCAGGTTTTCAGTTTTCGCGCATCGCGGATGAAAATGAAAGCCTGGGTGTCAAGGCTAACCTAAGCCTAACCCCCAACGATTATGCCAAACGTAGTGACATATGCCGCGGTCACAAACTTTTTTGCCCCTCCTGAAATAATGATCATGTTGCGCAAATGCAATAAGATCCTCTCAGGCACACATATCTTTAAATATATCTTTAAAATAAAATGTCTACATATCCTAACAAAGGGGTCGGGGAAGGGAGTGCATTACAACTTACAATACACTTTGATAATGCTGTTTATTGCCTTATCAATATAGCAGCCCCTCAATCAATATGTTGCATTGGCAATGCATTAAATGCACCACTAGTGTGTGTTGTCTCGAACATATGGATGATGAGAAGCACAGGCCGGCGCCAATAAAGTGACCATGATGCTCTTGCAATGCATTATTTTGACCAGTAAAGCCATCTGGGACAGGAATTTGGAAATAACTGGCAGTAAGCAACTGGAAGCGTGCAAGCATTCTCAAATAAAGGAAGATTTGAGAAGAGACACGAAGTCACGTGACTAGACGCCGGGCTACGCCATGACATCTCAAGTGACAAAACTCATACCAGAAGTTTGAAAAAAAAAAAAAAAGACATGGCAGTGGATGGGAGCCTGCTGTCTTAATCCTTCATAAAAGGGTGTTTGCTCATGAGCTGGTCCAGCCAGATCCATCCACTGTCATGTAATTTTCAAACTTCCGCTAAGAGTTTTGCCTCTTGAGGTGAGGTGCTGCAGTGTTATGGCCAACAACTCTTTCAACTAGATCGGGGGTTTTCAAGGTGGTCTGAGAGGATTCCAGGTGGTCCCTAGCTAAATGAAGGACTGTTGGTAACCCTTATAGATCTGTAACTAATGAGATTGTACCAAATGAACCCGTAATCATTTTACGGGTTCATTTGGTATCAAATGAACCTACACATGTAGAAAATGTATTATAATTGTTATTGAACAACATTTGCCAGTTATCTCATAAATTGTGGCCAAAACCTGAAAATCCTTAGTTTGGGGTCTGAGAGACTAAACTCGCCATCAAATTTTGGTCTGTGACTAAAATGCTGAACAAATAGTGGGCCTTGGTATGAAAAAGGTTGAAAATCACTGGACTAGATCAGCTCAATATACAGTATTTATAGCAAACATAGGTTACTATGTATATTGGGCCTTGCTGAGACTAATGAGTAACCTAGGTTATGTTTTTGCAGGGGAACAAATTTTGCTTTTATCACAGTGTTTTCTAAACCCAAAACGCTGGTCCCATTGAAAATGAACTAGAAGGCACCACTTATTACTCCCCGTCTGTAAAGCCCTTTATACTTAATACTTTTCATAATATATTGATTCTATGTTTCAATCAAATATGTCTTTAATAAAATTCTGGTATGTTCAACACATGATCGTACGTCACACACTTTGGCGGAGGGTGGAATTTGAACCTAGGCCGTTTGTGGGAAGAATGCAAGTCTTATGCAAAAAAGCAAAGTGATAAATAAATAAATAAATAAATAATAAAAACATAAAAGACAGACAGGGTGTGTGAATAATGTGGAGGTGGAAAGACGTGCTGGGGGAACAGATGTGAGCGGCCCGTGCTCAGGTTTCCTCAGCATATTATACACTATATTTTACAGGGTTGATTGTTTTATTATTATTTTTGGCCCAAGCCAAAAAAAAAGTCAGAAAACGGCTTACGTTTTCAAATGGCACTGAAGCACATATCACGACCAGCGGCACAGAGCTGACAGTATCGGGTCTGCCGACCCAAGCTGAACACTTCAACTAAATGAGTGGTCTGAAAAGGGGGAAAAAAACAAAGAAAAAACACAGGGGAAGCAAAAATGGGAGGGAAAAAATGTTTTTGCTTGTTGCCGGCTTTTCTTTTCCTACAAAACTGCATAAAGGAGTGTTATGCAACCATCAGCAAGAGACTACATCAGATGAGCATTATGTGATAATTTGTCCACAATTCCCAAATGTTATCTTTTTTTTGGGTGGGTAATACTGGCTCAAAAGTCAAATTAGAATTATTTTGTAATCATTGTATTGTTGGAGCACCAGATGGTGTGCAGAACAAGTTCACAGGGATGTGCAATACAAAATAATACTGTCATTCAGTTTTACAGCTTCATGTCAAGGACGCAAATTCACGATTCATATTCAAAAACCAAAGCCAAAGTAGCAGATCTACAAAGTAGCAATCTTGGGTAGATACTCTAATGCTACCCAAGCTGCTGTAGTATGAAAAAGTAAGGTGTTCATTTACATAAAAAAAGATAAGTGATAGGAGGCGTGTGTGTGTGTGTGTGCGTGCGTGCGTGCGTGCGTGCGTGCGTGCGTGCGTGCGTGCGTGCGTGTGTGTGTAAACAATGTGCAACACCACATTAGTAGAGTGCAGTAAGCGTTACAGCCCAGGGTTAACAGTGTCAGTGGGGGTTACAGCATAGGGATACAGTGCGACAAGCTTCCTCCTGGTTTTCATACTAAACTGCGACCTGTCGCCGCAATGACAGATGTTTAATGGGTTACAGAAACAGTAGATGTTCTCACACATACCTACAAACATTCATGCGTTTCATATGTCCTTGCTCAACAGCGGTCTTTTTTTCAGGGAAGGTTCTCGCATCAATTTAGCCTGGTAAATAACTAGGGTGATGGCTAGCCCTAGCCACAAGGAAGAAATACACCTCAGAACCTTGGAAGAATGTTCTGGGCATCAAGAGATTTTTTTTTCTAATATCACAGGCAATGATTTTTATATTGATGGTCTGTTTTTGGTGCATTTCTGCCAGATGGACTTTGTCTGCTTGATAGGGTACATGGAGAGAGCTCACATTTTTTTACATTAAGGCTTTTTTTGCCTTATAATTTATTTACTAGAACAGAGGTTTTCAACCAGTTGTCCGGGGATCACCAGTGATCCCTGAGAGGATTTCAGGTGGTCCCCAGCTAAATGATGGGCTGTTGGTAACCAATTGGACCCTTATAGATCTGAACTCTTGAGATCGTAAAATGAAACAAAAATGGAACCATTTGGTTTCATTTTACACTCCCGAGTTGAATTATATTTAAACCTTTTAAACCTTAATTACTTAATTCTCAAGAATGTACATATTTAGAAAATGTAGAAGAATTGTTATTTGACCAACGTTTGGCCAGTTATCTCCTAAATTGCATTCTCCCTATTTGCTCATATTAAGACATGATGTATTATGAAAGAAGTGTTTCATTAACACACAGACACACACACACAGGGAAAAAAAGAATATATATATATATATATATATATATATATATATATATATATATATATATATATATATATATATTCTTTTTTTTCCTTTTACAAATCTGCTCGTCACACAGAGCCATCTCGGTGGAATTATTATACTCTGAACTCTCTCGAATCTCGATCTCTTCGTCATGAAGAGGCCACCACGCAGTGAAATCCAGTGTGCATTATTTATCCATTTGTGACTCTTAAGAATGTGCTAATGTTCCCAAATGGAGCCCTAACGGTAGATTTGGAAACATTTGCACATTGTAAGGGTTATGTATTCTAACTTTGCCGGCTGTTGCCTTGAGCATCTTTCTTCTCTCCGCAAAAAAAGGCTAATGCATCAGCGTCATTACACTTATAGCCTTTTTGTCTTCTTCTAAATTTAGTCCTTTTCCCCCAACTCCCCCTCTCACCATTTGAAGCTCATTATGACACCAGGCTATGCTGCTGCAGGGTTGAGCTATATTCCCCAGATTCCGGCATGGCGTTCACGTTGGGTTTAATGGGGCCCAAGGGTAGTAAGGAGGAGAGAGATTAAGTGTGGCAGGTCAGTGGCTTCCTTCCTTCCTTCTAGTCATGTCACACATAAAGAAAGAACAGCCTCAGTGTTTGACATTTATGTGATGGAGGAGGTTTCGCAGGTTATAGGTTGTAGGATTGATTGTGGGTCGCGCTGCCTCCTGTGATTAATACAGCTGGTATTAAAAAGGTATTCTTCTGACACACACACACACACACACACACACACACACACACACACACACACACACACACACACACACACACACACACACACACACACACACACACACACACACACACACACACACACACACACACACACACACACACACACGGCAGGAAGTTTAAAACATTTGGCCATCTCGTTTTTCATTTTTCACTGGATCAGTAATTGTTTCAATCATGTGCACAATAACACAATCACGTGCACATTAACACAAATATTGCACTACAGGGTATATCAAGATGAAATGTTGTGCAGGTCCCGCAATAGAGGTGAGCAGTTCCGCCCAGTCCCAACACGCACTATATTTTGGGATAGTCAAAATTCTAAGAAAAAAAATGAAACAAAAATTGGTGTATCCGTTTCTTCTTGCTGCATGATAATATAGTGTTTGTCGCCATGATTTGTCACAACCCGAGTTGGCTTTGTATGCGGCGTAATCGTTAAACATTTTCGAGAAGTCTGAGGAAAATGAATGAGAAGTCCATTTCTGGAACACGGGCGACATCTTGAAAGGGGCGGGACTGCCCAGCTCTATTCAATTCCAACGGTAAGCCAGACTGATTCGCCCTCCTCGGAGTCTACTGCCTGTCTGTCTCAGGAGGTAGAGCAATGATCTAAGGGTCAGTGGTTTGAATCCCGGCTAGTGTTGAAGTGTGCCAGTGGTTGCCACCGCTGGTGTGTGAATGTGGGAAGTGAGGACTGGTGTTGACTGTTCGCCGCTTCACCTCCCAATGTATGACTGAATGGATCATTGTAAGTGCTCTGAGTAAGCCCAGAGCATAGAAAAGCACTATAAAATGCAAAAAGAAAATCAATGTAAAGCGCCTTTGGATGCTAGACGCAAGACATTATATACAAATAATAAAGCATTTTAGTAGGAACTAGGAATATTTTTTAAAACACACAATGTTTTTTTAGAACACAAAATGTCCAGAAGATGTATTTGTACATCTCCTCCTCCATAGTAGCAACAAGTCCATGAGGGGTGTACAATACTTTTATGTGATGTACAGTACACTACAATCATGTCTGGGGGCTGTCAAACTGCATGGGAACAGGAGGCTCATGAGTGACCTATGGATCCACATGGCTTGAGGAACCACGCACTACTTACAACATCATTTCCTCTATCACTTGTGTCACGCACACGCACACGCACACACACACACACACACACACACACACACACACACACACACACACACACACTTTGTTCATTGGCAAGCGTACAAAGAATCTCCATCAAAAGAGCTGGACGCCGCTGCATGTATGTATGGATGAATAGTATGTATGTATGCCTGCATGTATGCATGAACACATGCATGCATACATGTACGTTTGCATGTATAGCGTTGCCTATACTGTATGTCATGTGTGGGTGGCGTTGGAGGCAGGCTGGCTGTGCTGGTGTAGCATTGTGTGCACAGGGGGTGGGGGTGTGGGGTGGGGAGTATGGCTGTGTTGCGTACTTTTCATTCAAACATTTTGTTTGTGTTTTGTTTTGGTTTCTCTTCTGCGAGCCTCTTCAAAAGAGTCTCAGCCTGCGAGCGTTTGAAGTGAATGGAGGCGGCGTGTCTAATGCGCAGCGGGACGCAGCGCTCAGGAAGCCTGTCACTCTGCTGCTGCTGCTGCTCTGCTGCAACACTGCTTTACAAACTCAAATATACTCCTCTCTCCCTGTGTGTCTGTATATACTTTCCCCCATGTTCAACTGTTTTTATTCTGTTGTATTTGTGGCATTTGCTTTGTAAATGTTTGTTTTTTCGCATGCCAATAAAGCTTTTTCTCCGAATTGAATTGTCTCCCTGTGTCTGTCTGTGTCTCTCAGTATGTTGTCTGTGCTTGTTTGTCCGTTATGCCACAGTGGTTTTCAATCTTTTTGGTACCAGGGCACACTATTTATTCAGCATTTGAGCCACGGACCACCAATTGATGACATTTTCACCCCACAGACCCCAAAACTAAAGACAACTACTCTACATTTTCTAATTGTGTAGACTTCTTAATTAACTGGTGCTAATTTATATGAGTTACATTTGGTTGACCAACTTTTTCATCTGGTTAACCAACTTAGCTGGGGACCACCTGGAATCCTCTTTCAAGGACCACTGGTGGTCCCCAGGACCACTGGTTGAAAACCACTGGGTTATGGTACCACTGTTTTAAAGCCTGGGCCAAAATCCCAACACCCTTTCTAGCATGTGGCTGCGCATGCATTCACAGCTGCTGACAATTATAATAGCTGATTACTGCAGGAGAATTAACGCCTACCAAAAGAGTGCAGTGCAAAAACATGTGTATTTAAAGATGGAGTGCCATCATTTTCTTCCACCCTGAAATGTGATAATCGGGTATCGTCGTCATATGATGAGGAAGATTTTTTCCCCAAAAAAATGTCCTGTATTTGTTAAAAGGGAAACCTGGCTAATGGGACAAATATGGGACAAATACATTATACTTGCCCTCTAAAACTAGAAATTGAGCATTTAAAACACAAGGAATAAGCTCTTTAGTTTAACAAGCAATTTAGCAATTCTCCTTTAAAAGGAACCCTGCATATGAGACAAATATGGGTAAATTCATTATACTTGTGCCTGTCACATGGTCTCATAGTGATGACGTCACAGTAGATTGCTCCCACAGTACAACTAATGTAATACATCAAATAACTGCATATTATGTCAATCTAGTTCATCTCATCTGTTTTACAGTCCATTATTCCACCAGTGGGGGTCACCATTGTCATAACAAACAGAGCAGTGTATATACAGTAGTACATCAATGTTTTACGTTGCATTGCTCTTTAATCACTGAACGTTCCATTAGCTGTACTATAACGCAGAGCTACTGTGACGTCATCACTATGAGACCATGTGGCAGGCACAGTGAAAATGGTGGCCCCATGGGATAAAAACATTAACTATTTTTAAACTAAAGAGCTTATTCTATGTGTTTTAAATGTTCGAAAAATAGTAACATGTTTTTATCCCATGAGGCTGCCATTTTACTGTGCCTGTCACATGACCTGTCATAGGAATGATGTCACAGGAGATCTCTCCGCAGTAGAAGTAATGGAATGGATCAAAAACTACATATTTTCTCCACCTATAGTTCATTTGTTTTACAGCCCTTTATTTCACCAGTGGATGTCGCCATTGTCATAACAAACAGCAGTGTATATACATTCATGTTTAACTTTGCAATTCTGGGTAATCATGGAACGTTCCATAGCAGTACAGTCCGAAGTCATGTGACGTCATCCCTATGACAGGCCATGTGAAAGGCACAGTAAAATGGCGCCCCCCTTGGGATAAAAACTATTTTGAAACTAAAAAGTTTATTCTACAGTAGATGCATTTTAAATGATTAATTCTAGTAATACAGGGCAAGTATAATGTATTTATCCATATTTGTCTCATTAGCCAGGGTTCCTTTTACAATGTGTTATGTGGGCAACCAGTTCATCAAGTAAGCCACACCCACAGCTTTAGTCGTATGGTAAAGGGAAGGAGTTATGGGAGGGGCAGATAATGTGATGTCACTATATTACAGTTGTTCTAATTGCCACAATTGACTGGAAGGGTTCAACCCCCAGGAAGAAACCGTAAATACAAAGGGAAGACATCACTGGGCATAATAAGCACAGCCAAAGTCCAATAGCATCACCTCTTAAAGGGGAATTCCACCCATTTTCAACATTTTCCTGAGAGCATACAAATGTCATCACATGTATTTCACCATGTTAATGATTTTTTCAGATCTCCATTTTTAGGAAATAGAGAATTGGGGGAACCCCTTTAAACATGTAAAGGCACAAAATTTAAGAAAAAAATATCACAGCACTCCCTCTTTAAATGGCGATTGCCTGTTTCTCAAAACCGCACTACAGCCACAATGCATATATGTGCGCATAGAAACACGTGCACGCACACGCACACGCACACACACACACACACACACACACACACACACACACACACACACACACACACACACACACACACACAATATAGCAATTATTTGCAAGCGACTTTACTGAAAAGCAGACATACCACCTCCCTCTCTCCCTATACATTCCTCAGAGAACCCATAATGAATCAGACATTATTGATATGTTGGCAATAAGGCTGCGCCCAAAGGAAATTCTGGCAGCTGGCCGTCTCAGCGCGGTCCAGATAACGACGTGCAGTCGACGCAAGGCGCAGTGTTTGTGCATGTGACAGGAACGCAGCCATGCTGTACGATGGATAGAGTGCTGTATAGTTATTTTCTCCATATGCTATTTAGTGTTGCGTGCGGGCATGCTTTGCAATGCAAACGTGATCTAAGTGTTTCCCCCAGGGCCCGATCTAGGGCAGGGGTGGGCTTGGCCCACCCAAATGTGCATCCTGCCCACCCAATGAAAGACAATATGAGTGGTTTTCACCCAGTGGTCTGGGGACCACCAGCGGTCCTTGAGAGTTCCCGGTGGTCCCCAGCTAAACGGTGGAAAGGTGGTTGACCAGCCCCTTGGTTTCATTTTTACACTCAGTTGATATTCATCAACTGAATTAGCCCAAATCTGCACAACTAGAGAATGTAGAAGCTCAATGGTCATTTTGATCTGTACGTTTGACTGTTTATCCCCAAAATCCAGCCTGGTATTGTGGACAAAAACAAAGGAAATCTTTGAGGTTTGGGGTCTGTGGAGCTAAAATATCATCTAATCGTGGTCCGTGGCTCAAATGCCGAATAAATAGTGCGCCCTCCCTGGTGTCAAAAAGGTTGAAAACCACTGCTTCATATCGAAAACTTTGGAGTTGCCTACGCTGCCATTATTCCAGCCCACCCTAGTAGGGCTGGCTGAATCTGGCCCTGGTTTCCACGTGGTTCCACGTCCAAGATTACGTGATCAAAATAAAGAAAATGCCACCGGCCACTACCATGTTAATCTTCTATCTTCATCTCTGCCAGCATGTGTTTTCCACCATACCGTAACTATGTAACAGATTCTTGTCATGACAATTTTTGAGGTGCGCTAGGCCCAGCTTTGTGCACAGCTTTGTGTGTGTGTGTGTGTGCGTGCGTGCGTGCGTGCGTGTGTGTGTGTGTGTGTGTGTGTGTGTGTGTGTGTGTGTGTGTGTGTGTGTGTGTGTGTGTGTGTGTGTGCGCGCGCGTGTGTGTGCGTGTGTGTGTCTGTGTGTCTGTCTGGGTGTCTGTCTGTCTGTCAGCACAGAATGTGGTGTGGTGATAAGAACACTTCCAGAAAACCTGTGCCATATAACAATGATCTGGGGATTGATCATTCCATCCATCCATCCATCCATCCATCCATCCATCCATCCATCCATCCATCCAGTGAATACTTACTGTAGTTAAAGGCGAATTACACTCATTTTTCAACATTTTACCATGTCATTAACATACCTTAGAGATGTTGTGTGAACATAATTAGAAAGCCCCCCCATCTGTGTTTCATAGAAACTTGATCAAGTTGTGTTTAACCATGTTAATGATTTTTTCTTTTAGGACCTATTTTTCTGTTGTTTTCTGCTGTTATGTTTGTACATTCTCAAGAAAATGTTGAAAATGGGCGGTGTTCCCCTTTAAAAAGGTAAGACGTAAAACGCTGTCAGGGGCTGAGTAATTTATCGATTTACCTACTCTGGCAGTGAATGAGTCGAGTAATATACTTTCCACCGCTGACTGGTGTGTTATGTGCATGTGCTGCCAGTGAAATGCAGCATGCTTCAAGAACAAATGCTATTGTATAGGAGAGAGGCGAGTCATCCATTATGGGGGGGATTAAGTCCAGATTGAGTCATGACATTTGTTCTGGTCCCCTAGTGGGAAAACAATAGCAAACAGAGACATTTGTATCCATTCCCTCCCTTCGCACCCCGACCGCAAAACAGCTTGAACGGGTTGGAACCCAGCCGCAGGTTGTCCACAGCTGAAAGGAGAAGGAGGGGTTGATACAATAATAATGGCACTTTTCCAGCGCTGGTATAGAAGGACCCCTAGATTCCTTACTCAACTAATAGACGGGCGCAATTATGGTTTGACCCTAAAAAAATTGCAACAGAAGGTTTCTCAACTGTTGTTTGTAGTATTGGGTGTCCTAAATAACATACTAAAAGTTTACCAAAGTTTGATGATGCGAAAGTTCATTTTTCCAGATGGCTGCCACCAGTTCTTTAAAATACCATTACTCATTCATTATTCAGGGTAAACAAAAATGGTGCCTAACCCCATGTTTTGGTGCTCTAGGAACCCATATAAAATTACTATATCACAGGTACAATTATATCTTATAGCAATTGTTAATAAACTTATAACAGTGTAATAGGACATTTCTCCGTTTCCTGGAAGCCATAATGCCCAGGATCAGTGAATTCTTCACCTGAATACATAATTCACATTCTGTTGATGCTTTTAACAATTTAATTTGATAGTTTTTGATACCATACTATTAAGGAATAAAAACAGCACAAGGACATTTGTAAGTGATAGGCTGGTAATATTTCTTGGAAGAAATGTCTTACTGTTAAATGTTTCACTATTTTGTATGTAAATGTTTCTTGCAATGATTACACGAGTGAAGTCTAAATCCACATAACTCGAGATCTGTTTGCCCCACAAATTTAAAAAATGACACACCCCCACAGAGATGGTTTGGTGTCGACTCTGCTGGACAGTGAGTTGTTCAGAACCAACACAAAAGCATCTGCCCTATTCTGATCACCCCTATACAGTATCTCCATACATTTAGCAGGCCTGTTCTGACATCACAATCATTATTTTGACATCTACATACAGTACACTTTTTTTTTTACTTGGCTGCCGCACCCATACCATTTTCCATTACAGGACGTGACTATTAGTCAAGTAAGCATCAATAATAACATCAGTTGTTGTTGAAGTTGCAACAGACACGCAGCATGCATAAAGCTAAAGGCCTGACTCAGAGAGATTGCTGTTTTCAATGATGAAATGCTGTTGGTTTAGTGGTGCCACAATTGTAGTTAAAAGTTAACTACAGTTAACTAACTAGTAACTGTAGTTACTAGCAGTAGTAGTGTTTGAAATCATTTTAAATATAAGCACTTTAATTTGAAATATCTAGTTCTGTAGTCCTGGAGCCAGTGTCTGATTTTTGACTGAAGGTGGTCTCTCGTTGAGGGTGCTGCCCAGTGGCATATGCCTTTACATTTTTGTTATTAACCCCTTAATGCCTGAATCACAAATAATTCTACCAAAATAGAGTGTAATGGTATTTCATGCAACATACTTTGAACAGGTAGCCTACAGTATAACTTATGCCTATGAACTCTGCTCTTTCTATCTCCCACCATTTCGAATTATGCCCAGCAGGGAAAAGTTGGTGTGTGGCAAATGAAGCCTCCAGGGGTCCTTGAGTATTACCGTTTTTTGATTATCCTTCTCTCTCTACCTCTACTTCAACTCACAATTACAATCAGTTAGAGATTAGAGGGTATTGTTGGGAAATGAATCTTAACAGCGCTGAAATGTTGGAAATGGCACAGAAGAAATCACAAGGTGTTTTTTACGTGTTCTGGGCTTTGGATTTCACATGATTAGCTCAGTGCAGCTCAATATGCGGAAATAACATAGGCCACTTGACCATCCAATGTTCCAATCCTAACCTAGCCATTTAATGGTAAATGTGCCCTCTTTACTCACTCCCCTGTATAGGGGATTCATAATGGATATATAATTACAATACTTAAAGCTACTCAACACTGCGTACGTCACTCTGCATGTACTGGCAAATATGCAAGTCTGACCAGTGATCAGACAAAGGGGTAATGGGTTGACACTATGGTGAATATACCAGTATAACCAGTGATCAGACACAGGGGTAAGGGGTTGACACTATGGTGAATATACCAGTATAACCAGTGATCAGACACAGGGATAAGGGGTTGACACTATGGTGAATATACCAGTATAACCAGTGATCAGACACAGGGGTAAGGGGTTGACACTATGGTGAATATACCAGTATAACCAGTGATCAGACACAGGGGTAAGGGGTTGACACTATGGTGAATATACCAGTATAACCAGTGATCAGACACAGGGGTAATGGGGTTGACACTATGGTGAATATGCCAGTCTAACCAGTGATCAGACAAAGGGGTAAGGGGTTGACACTATGGTGAATATGCCAGTCTAACCAGTGATCAGACACAGGGGTAAGGGGTTGACACTATGGTGAATATACCAGTCTAACCAGTGATCAGACACAGGGGTAAGGGGTTGACACTATGGTGAATATACCAGTCTAACCAGTGATCAGACACAGGGGTAAGGGTTGGCACTATGGTGAATATACCAGTCTAACCAGTGATCAGACACAGGGATAAGGGGTTGACACTATGGTGAATATACCAGTCTAACCAGTGATCAGACACAGGGGTAAGGGGTTGATACTATGGTAAATATACCAGTCTAACCAGTGATCAGACACAGGGGTGGGGTTGACACTATGGTGAATATACCAGTCTAACCAGTGATCAGACACAGGGATAAGGGGTTGACACTATGGTGAATATACCAGTCTAACCAGTGATCAGACACAGGGGTAAGGGGTTGACACTATGGTGAATATACCAGTCTAACCAGTGATCAGACACAGGGATAAGGGGTTGACACTATGGTGAATATACCAGTCTAACCAGTGATCAGACACAGGGGTAAGGGGTTGACACTATGGTGAATATACCAGTCTAACCAGTGATCATCAGACACAGGGGTAAGGGGTTGATACTATGGTGAATATACCAGTCTAACCAGTGATCATCAGACACAGGGGTAAGGGGTTGACACTATGGTGAATATACCAGTCTAACCAGTGATCATCAGACACAGGGGTAAGGGGTTGACACTATGGTGAATATACCAGTCTAACCAGTGATCAGACACAGGGGTAAGGGGTTGACACTATGGTGAATATACCAGTCTAACCAGTGATCAGACACTGGAGGAGCCCTCGCCCCTCCAATGCATGGCTTTTCATGATTGTGTCATGTGGCAGCCAAGACTACTTACAATAAGACTACATACATTTATTTAGGGTAATAAAATATGATTTAAGATATTTGTATGAGCCAAATTTGATCATTTGATCGGAAGAGCTATCCAGAAAAACTGTTTTGGTGTCTAGGAAGAAATATATACATATTGTGGACACACATTACATAATCCTTTTAGAAAGTTAACACACATCTAATTTATTATACAGTATACTATATGACACAGGTATCTATCTGCATCCATGCAACTGTTATATTTATTGAAACTTTTTTTTGTTTGACATACTTTACCATAATTTACCCCCCACCCAATACACACACACACACACTAGACCTGTAAAAAAAATCGATTTTGCATCAATGTATCGATCCAACAGCCGACAATACGATGCATCGACACGTCCGCAAGAGTATCGATTCATGTTTAAAAATAAATGAATAAAAATATCTGGTCTATTTTATCCATTTGCTCCTGGACGTAATTCAGACTCCCGTGCTGCGGGTGGCGCTAAACCTATTTTGTCCTCCTACCTCGCTTCCTTTACCCTCTTTCCGCATGCACACACACACACTCAAACAGTAGGCGAAACAGTCATGGCTGACATAGCAGAGGAAAAAGAGGTAGGCAAAACAGACGTGGCGAGTATCGAGTATCGAAAAAAAATCGAATCGTTGGGTCAGGAAATCGATACTGAATCAAATCGCCATGATGGGTGTGATTTACACCCCTAACACACACACACACACACACACACACACACACACACACACACACACACACACACACACACACACACACACACACACACACACACACACACACACACACACACACACACACACACACACACACACAATCAATTTGCGACTGTGATGGCAGTCGCAGCAGGTTCACACCAGGTAGTGTCTGCTGCGATATGATACAGTAGGGTACAATACAATGTGATACAGTAGGGTACATTATGGTAGGCCTACGTTACAGTAGGGTACAGTACAGTACAGTACAGTGCTACCAGCTCAGTGGCCTAAGCTGGCCTTGTGGTTAGAGGTCAGGGTTCGATTCTCAATGGCTCAGCCGTTGAGGCCCTGTAAGTAAGTAGCCTGACCGTACAATGCTATACAGTAGGGTACAGTACAGTGCTATGCAGTAGAGTTGAGAATAGTAGATAGAGGTAACACTCGCTAGACTGGCTAGTCAATATCTAGTTTTTTAATTAACTTAAAATGGTGCATTTCAGGGTTTTAGCAATTTGGATAACTTAAATGGATTCCCAGCCCCACAAAACATGAGGTTAGACACAAAAAATACTTCTTTTGGGTGGATAATAAAGGAGTTAAGCTGTTTTAACGATTTTGAGGGCCATATTGGACGCCGTCTTGAGAAAAACATATTTCGCATGGTCAAACTTTGGTAAACTTTTAGTATGTTATTAAGGACACCTAATAGTACCAAAAACAGTTGAGAGACCTTCTGTTGCAATTTCTTTAGGGTAAGGTGCTTTTTTTTCGTAACTGCGCTCGTCTATAAAAGTACACCACAGTAATAGTTGAATAGAGCGCAGTCACATTTTCTCAATCCAACTTAACACAATTACCGCAATTGCCGTAGATAAAATCAAATAAATCTCACATAAATCAAAAATACTTCTGACCGCTGCTATTGCTGCAGATCTATGGCATTTTTTTATTTAATAGCGCAAATGATTTGATATGGCCCTAATGCTAATGGGCGTTAGGCTCCTATTGCTAGCTGAGGGGCCCAAATAAGAGATGGACCGCCAGCTAGGGTATCTGTAATAGGAGAGAGTAGCAACATGCTTTGATCTCACGCCTTGCGCCTAGCCAGAGCCCCTACAAGTTCACATACAGTACCTAACCACTGCATCACAACACAGCATATTGTTCTTACAATATACAATACATGGTTTGTTTGGAACTTCAATCCCTCCGAATTGGGCAAATTGTGATGTCACGTGCGCTTTTCAGCCGTAGCATGGGAGTCAATGGGAGGAACAGTAGTCTCACTTGTGCCAGTGTGCTAGCGGCAGCAACATCCTGTGCCCTGATCTAAAATGTCCCCCCGGAAACTGGGACCCGTCTCTATGAAATGAGTATCACATGAAACTGGCAGCATCTACCTCCAAAAATCAGAAAAATGCTGGCAAGAAGCAGAGGTGGAAAAAGTACAAAAATATATTACTTAAGTAAAAGTACAGATTTTCCACTTGAAAGTTACTTAAGTAAAAGTACAAAGTGCCCATTAAGACAATTACTTAAGTAAAAGTACAAAAGTACCTCAAATTAAATGTACTTAAGTATCAAAAGTACAGGGTGTTAAAATGTACTTAAGTACAAAAGTACAAGTAAAAAGTACAAGATGCTTTTTCCTACAAAAAAGCCTGTCAAAAGTGTCTTAAATTATTTCAAATGTTGCAATATAGAAATAGTGTACACCCCTACAGAATATGCATAAAACCCCATACCCAGAAGTGAGGGGCGCTCTTATCATTATCATCATACAAAATGATATTTAGAGCCATTTCTGTCCCTACTCCTTAATTTGTCTTTAGTGTTCGCCTTCAAAATTTACATGTTACACTTCATACTCAAAACTGTGCTTTAAATATTTGGGTTATACTAATTGGCCATTCATCAATGGCATTTAATGTCTGTGTTAGGACAATGCTTGTGTTTACATACAGTCAAATGCATATTAGTAGAGATCCCTGAATTGGGAAAGCTATTGTTAAACAAAACAGACACCATAGGCCTATTAGCCCTTCACACCTCACCCACTATACTCTTAGGACAAGCTGTGATTTTGTCACCCCCAAGATGTAGCCTATGTTCAGTGATAGGATGTTCTCTTTATAAATAATCGGTCATTTCAGTAGCAACTAGGACTAGGACTGCACAGGCTGCAGTAGGCTGTGCACTGGGCAAATGTTGATGACATTTTTAAAACACTTAGATGAAGAAAGCTGAAACAATTTAATAATTTTAACTAGCGCCCGGTTCGACCTGCATTTTCATCAGAGACTCATATCATACATAGAGTCATTGAGAAATACTGACAACCGGGAATTATGTAATGCATTGTTGGAGTCTATGGGTTGGCGCGAGTTTTCCCTGAATATCACAACTCTTCTACTAGATGACGCGCAGATCTAAGCCTGGAGATCGAGGATATAGTTTTTCGTGCAGTCCACGGCAGGACTTATCTTATTATTATATTGCCATCACCTGCGTGGGTCAGTCGTGTAACTTTCCCGAAACGATCTGTGTTTGTGTTCTACAACACAGAAAGCTGTGATGACGAGCTGGTCCAAAATGCCGACACACACACGTGTGTGAGTGCGAGCGAGAGAGAGAGAGAGAGAGAGAGACAGAGACAGAGAGAGAGGCGGCGCAGCACGGACGCTTCTCTGTGTGGGTGTGAATGACCGAGGGAAGACGATGACTTTATAAACGGGATAAAGCCGGCATTTATCGTAGCCTATATTTTGCGCGGAAAATGTAGCGAGTAACGAAGGCTCTAATTTTAATGTAGCGGATAAAAAGTACGTTTTTTTGCTCAAAAATGAAACGAAGTAAAAGTAAAAATTCACGGAAAGAAAAATATAAATAAAAGTACAGATTCTCAAAAAATGTACTTAAGTACAGTAGCGAAGTACTTGTACTTCGTTACTTTACACCACTGGCAAGAAGATTAAGTGAGATCTTATTCTTTTCTTCTTATTATACAAATACCTTCTAAATAAGTAGTTCTCAAACTTTCAAGATTCCTGAAAAATAAACAAATAAAAAAGATAACAGATGCAAATTGCCCAGAAGAATTCCTGAATGCAATGGTTATTGTACCAAAAAGCAAAAGTACTTGCTAGTAGAAGTAGCTACAGTATATAGACATAGACAGAGGTAGTAGCATAGAGTCTAAAGTGTATGCACAAAACAATCATGAGTTGATTTAAGCCTTAAGTGTAAAAAATGGCCCTAAGAGAATTGTGGGAGAAACAACAACAACCTAGTTGTGCAGACATTATCCCTCTATTAAATTTAAAAACTTTCAAAACACTGTCAACAGCCATGAATTCCTCACAAGATTGTGGAAACCTCTAAGCTTTCAATGCAATGACAGTGTTGTGTGTGTTTATGAGGCTGCATCGCAGTTCACTAGTGTTAATTGCCCCAAAATAACTTGTTAGAGTGAGGTCAATAAAATCCATTCATTGATTTAGACCCACGGAGACCTTGGTGAGATGATGCATCGCATAATCAATACAGCCGGCTGATTATTAGCAATGCTTAAATGGAAAAGCAACATTTGTTGACCCGTTGACCCAGCCCTATTGACTACAGTTGAAATATGCAGTAAACACCAAAAACCCCAAAAGATTATTTGTAGCATCTTACTTGTTATCAAGTTTTGATTTTGATTTAATGTTTGCTTTGTTTTTTTTTTCCTTTTTTGGATTGGCTAATGAAAAATAGCAGATATTACACAAGCTCTCTCTGCAAACAACTCTAAAGGTATATCAAGTCCTTTTCCCCTAAGTATGCAAAATTACGGACCAAGACAATTTTCATTGTCTTGGTCTTGTTTTTGTCTCGCCCTCTATTGTCTTGGTCTTGTCACGATCTCAGAGCAAATGTCTCGGGTCTCTTTCGCCACTGAGACCACTCGAGACGAGGCAATGCAAAGGAAATATCTATAGCTATTGTGCGGACCGAGGAGTCCGTTCATAAAGGCAGCTGTCTTATACAGAGCGCGGTGCTGGATGACGTGCATATCGCTAGCAGTCCTAAACCGACAGTTATTGTACAGTAACAAGTTCAACTAAAGTCTCTGTAAAGTCTTATCATTTTGGTCTCTACCTCTCTAGGTTTTGGCCTCGCTCTCGGCCCCTCTTGGTCTTGGTCTCAACCCCTCTAGGTCTTGGTATGGTCTTGGTCTCGATTTAGATGGTCTTGACAACAACACCAGCTGCGGAAACCATGCAAGGTACCGACCAGCATATTCAGAGCCATTAGGGCTTAAGTGTCTTGCTCAGGGACACATCGACACCAACTCTGGGGGAGCCCGGGTTCGAACTGGCAAGCTTGTGGTTGCCATCCTGAGCCTGCACTTCTTCTTCTCTTCCTCTTTCTTCTTCTCCTCTTTCCTCTCCTCTCCTCCTCCTCCTCCTGCCAATTTCCATCAGGGGTCACCACAGCGGGTCATCCGTTTCCATCTGCGTCTGTTCCCTGCGTTTTCCCTCGGTCGCTCCATCCATGCCCACCCGCATGTCCTCTCTCACCGCCGGCCCTTAAGCTTGTCTTCCATTCCCACCGCAAGCGACTAATGATATTGTAATTTATTCGCGGAGCAACTGCGGGCAATAACATTCACTCAAAACCAATAATAATCTCCCAAACACACACACATGGCGAGGGTTGTCGATCTGAACTCATGAAGGCATTTTTATCCGCTCGTCGCCTGGAGGTCCTGGTCAGGAGCCCAGTTCCTGTCGCCACACATGATTAATAGAATGAATGCAATACGTTTTGAACAGCTCACTAAAAAAAACATATTCACCTGTTGTTCATTTCTCCGTCTGTTCATGAGTAATGAGACGACCACTACAACGGCATGAATTTACTTCAGCGGGAAGACATAAACCGTCTTTCTCTCTCATCTTTCATTCCTGGTGACGTGGGTCTTTGACCTTCTGAGCAGCCACCAATGTGCTGCCCTCTGTTATAAGCCAGCATGTCAACTGAAAACACGGCCATATGCCAGATTCAAGCAACAACACAGCATTCCAGCTGGCACGCAGAAACAATGTCAGCGCCCCCTCCGACGCTTACACAATAAAACCTAGAGCATTAGTTTTAACCCCCTGGAACCCCAAGGGTTCGAGTGGTCCGAGCTGATGTCCCGCCGCGGACCCGTGGCGGCTCGCGCCAACAACGGCTGTGGCCATTTTGCAGAGTACAAAGAGATGGTGGCAGAAAAGGCTTCGCAGCGTGCCGCCAACCAAAGTGACGACCTTGCGGCTGACCTTGCTGCTTCCTGCTGGGGAAGAAGAAGGGAAAAAAAGGAAACGCGCAGCATCCACAAACCACGGGGGGGTTGTAAAAAAAGGATGGCCGCTCTTAACGCTAAATTACCCTTTGAACAAAAGGTAGCGGAGCAGCCGGGGCAGGTGGTCAATGCTCGCCTGTTATCACAGAGCTATTCCAGACGATTTAACGTCGCCCTGGGAAGGGGACATTCTCCCCTGTGGCTTCTGGGATATGTGTGGCGAGTCCCCGTAGCTCAGCATCCCCCCGCCCCGTTTCCCCCAACATCACATACCGTTGGTGGGTTGCCGGGTTTGTTTCAATGTTTTTTTTGTAAATGAATGCTTTATCGAACAATAAATCAGGGGTTTTAAAAATTAATTTCATGTTTACACTCTCAAGAGTTACAATATTCACCATCTGAATTAGCCCAAGTCTACACAACTAGAGAACGTAGAATTATAATGGTCATTTTTGATCTGTGTTTGACCGTTTCGTTTTCTACGAAATCCAGCCTGGAATTGTGGACAAATGCAAAGAGAAATCTTTAGTTTTGAGGTGTGTGGGGCTAAAATGTCATCCATTGATGGACCATCATTGCTCAAATTCTGAATATCCTGGCATGAAAAAGGTTGAAAACCACTTTAATAAATAATTGCCCACAAATACCGAAAAAGGAGCATCCACAAGCCAATGTGTTGCTTTGATGTGACGTGTGTAAGACATTGCAAAAATCTGTTTTAATGTTGTGTACTGAAACAGTAACAACGCTGGCTCCATTTCAAATATCCGTTGAAAAATATCTGTTTCAAACCGTACGGTAAGGTTTCCACCCGACAGCGACGAGATTCTCTTTTGCATCGCGTAGCATGCTTGGGGGAAAAGGGCAATTCTGACACCACTGCGGTTGCAAATCCCGCTGTGAGTGTATTTCTTGTATAGAGCACAGCACACGTTTCTCCCCCCTGTCTGTTTACTGCACTACAGTCCCACCCTCACATGGATAACAAAAACATAACATAGATGGTAATTGCCGCTGCTGTGCTCCAGCCCCTCCCTCGCCTGTTGAGGCACACATCTCAGAGGAGGGATGCCGGTATATTATATATAAAAATACTGTATATACGTATATATCTGTTTTTGCCCCCTGGAGACTGGGTTGTGAAAGTATGCAGAGAGGGACCTGACTCCTGCTGCTGTCCGCTTTGACTAAATGATGATGAAGTGTTCCACAGTGGAAAATGAGTCATACATCATAGCGATTTTAATAGGGCGTGGTTTTTCATACCAGGGCCCACTATTTACTCAGAACTTGAGCCACGGACCACCATTTCATAACATTTTAGCCCCCACAGACCCCAAAACTAAAGTTTTCTTTTGCTTTTGTCCACAATTCCAGCCTGGATTTCCAAGAAAACAAAACAGTCAAACATCCATATCAAAATGACCATTATTCCTCTACATTCTCTAGTTGTGTAGACTTGGGCTAATGCAGATGGTGGATATTTTTAACTCTTCAGAGTGTAAGAGAGTGAGAGTGTACCAAATGGAGCTTTTTGGTTTCATTTTTACGCTCTCTAAGAGTTACACCTGGTTAACCAACTTTCCACCACCTGGGGACCACCTGGATTCCTCTCAGGGACCATTTGCGGTCCCTGGACCAGCTGTTGAAAACCCCTGTAATAGGGTAATGAATGGCCGCACCAGGCCGAACATTTTTGACTCTTGTCATGTGAAAGCCCTTTAAGAGCTGCATGAAACCAACCTAAGAGCCGCCGCACGAGGCCTGCCTTAAAGTATTCCTAGTGCATTCCTGCTATGATAAAAACAGCGGAGTGCGTTTTCAAATCTGAAAAGTTCACTCCTCCATCATTTCTTAGTCCGGGCTCAGCTTCAGGACAGCCCCAGGACAGGGGGCTGGCAAAGCAGGCCAAAGGCAAGAGGAGAAGCTGGGGAAGATGGAGAGGGTCAAGGGTCTGTTCTGCAGCGGGTGCTCAAGCCTGCCTGTCACGATTGTGACATTTTACTTACACAAACAATGGTGATAAAAAACAACAAATGCACCCATTTCGACCTGACACTAGATTCTATAAAATATTTTCTAACCGTTTTCCCAAAAATGTTTCTGTGTCAGCGATGCCAATAATATTTCCCCCAAATTATTCCTTCACCAACATTAGAACATTATAACCAGTTCTATGCACTGCATAAGGGTAGCGGTCTTATCACCACCCACACAATGTCCACAACAGACCGACAAGGTCCAAACACAGGGCGAAGTTTATCGACTGCTACTGTTGGTGTTCTTCCGTGTCAGGGGCGGATCTAGGCATGGGCATGGGGGGGAATGCTCCCCTAAATACCCAGTCTGAAACACTACTACTGCTAATAACTAACTACAGCTGTGTCACCACTAAACCAACAGCATTTCATCATTGAAAACAGAAAACTCTCTGAGTCAGATCTTTAGCTTTATGCATGCTGCGTGTCTGTTGCAGGGCTTGACACTAACACTTGCCCGCTTGCCCGGGCAAGTAAAAAAAATGGTGGGGCAAGTAAAAAAAATGGTGGGGCAAGTGTGCAACTTAGTGCACTATAACACAACACAAGATAAATTTGTCTTGAAGGTGATCATTGCGACCTGGGCTAATTAAGATGATGAATTTTAACTCTTGAGAGTGTAAAAATGAAACCAAATGGACCCTTGTGGGTCCATTTGGTTTCATTTTTACGTTCTCAAGAGTTACATCTGGTTAACAAACTTAGCTGGGGACCACCTGGAACCCTCTCAAGGACCACGTGTTGAAACCCCCTGGTTTAAAGCACCCAAGTAGGAAGTAAACTTAAACGCAAAATTTACAATATATTTTTTGGGGGGCAAGTGACCATGACCTGAGGGCAAGTAGAACCTGACTTGCACTTGCCCGATGGGCAAGTGCCTCGGAGACCTTAGTGTCAACCCCTGTGTTGCAACTTCAACAACAACTGATGTTATTATTGATGCTTTAATTGACTGATAATAGTCCTGTAACTGAAAATGGTATGGGGGCGACTTCATCGCCCGTGTCGCTTCGCGCCATGAAGCCGCCCCCATACCATTTTCTCTTGCCCCTCCAACATGTTCTCTTGCCCCCCCAAATGGACATTTTACATCCGCCCCTGTTCCGTGTGACGCTGTAGAACGATCGAGAAGGGTGTTGATTTCACAGCAAAACACAACAAGTCCGAATATGGAGATACAAGGTTTTTAGCCTGACAGGGATACACCTGCACAGACAGTAGTGCGAACGAAACAAACACACAGCGATGCACTCAGCATCCAAACTGAAACCTTCCCTCCACAACGTTGATTGGCTCCTGATTGCTACAGCAGCACACATCTGGCCTCGGGCTGGGGAGTGCACAGTGTGAGCTGGTGTTTGCACGCGCACACACACACACACGCACGCACAAACACACACACACATGTGCAAATAGACATACGCGCATGCACGCACACACACACACACACACACACACACACACACACACACACACACACACACACACACACCATGTACGGTATAAGCATGTGCGCTTGCCTTGATTGACACGATAAGCTTCCACGCGTTCTGCAAGCACAGAAACACACGTTTCACACTTGCCTTTTTTGTGTCTCTCTCTCACACACACAGGGCCAGATTTAGCCAGCCCTACTAAGGTGGGCTGGAAGAATGGCAGGGTGGGCAACTCCAAAGTTTTTCATATGAAGCAGTGGTTTTCAACCTTTTTGACACCAGGGCCCACTATTTATTCGGCATTTAAGCCACGGACCACCATTTGAGGACATTTTATCCCCACAGATCCAAAGACTAAAGATTTATTTTGCTTTTGTCCACAATTCCAGGCTGGATTTGGGAAACAAAACAGTCAAACAAACAGCAGGTCAAAATGACCATTAATCTTCTACATTCTCTAGTTGTAGTAGACTTGGGCTAGTTCAGATGATGAATATTTTAACTCTTGAGAGTGTAAAATAAAACCAAACAGACCCACAAGGGTCAGTTTGGTTTCATTTTTACGCCCTCAAAGAATTACATCTAGTTTTTCCAACTTTCCACAGGGACCACCTGGAACCACTGGTGGTCCCCGGACCACTGGTTTAAAACCACTGATATTACCTTTCATTGGGTGGGCAGGACACACACACACACACACACACACACACACACACACACACACACACACACACACACACACACACACACACACACACACACACACACACACACACACACACACACACACACACACACACACACACACACACACACACACACACACACACACACACACACACACACACGCACAGAATACCAGACAGGATCATGGTAAAGGATCACTTCATCGACATTGCTTCCAGCAATACAGCCCAGATTGTATTTTTCCCCCTCCTTTGGTTTGCTTTTGGTCTCTCCATGGAGCGCTGCTGCTGCTGCTTGGCCCAACATCTAGTCATCCCATGTTTGGTTTGACCTGATTGTAGACGCAAGCAAAAATCAAAACATGTGGGTGGATACTGTCTAAGTTACATTTCCGGCAATGAAATAAATTAATTCAAACTGTGGATCGATTGTTGTTATTATTTAGGCCAGTGACCCGCAAATAATTTAGATTTAAATGATAATATTGCTAATTATTATTAAAATAACAGGAATGCAATAAAGGCATTACCATCTTTCTTTCAAACCTTGCAAAATCTGTTTTCATCAGGCATGTGAGCTCAGGATTATTGGGGTCGAAGTGTTGAGGCCATTTATCGATCAATTGTTTACTGCAGGTAAACTTCTGCAGATGTGCCAATTATGTTTAGAATTTGCATCATGCAGTAATAATAAAAATTGTGATGTAATTTTGTAAGTCTCGCCACACATCCCAGTCATTCCAGAACAAAAAAAAAATACGTTGGTCAGGGAGAAAACTTCTGTTACACTTGCACAGAGACGGCACACTGTACCTAGGTTATATTTTCTGAGAAATGTTGACATGGCAATAATCCTGTTAGGGTTTCATAAGTGTGAGTGTGGAAAAAAAATACAGCTTTGTACAGTACTAGTGATGATGCTGGTAATCGACGCATGCCGAAAATGGATAGAAAGGATTTGATAGTGATGCGTTATGCAACACTGAAGCAGCACAGTAGTAGTATAACAAGTTGGCCATAAAGAAACCAAGGATTTGGACTATGCATATGCAACTAAACACTGGATGATTTCCCAAGCATCGGATGATGCCAACACAACGCATGATGGATCCCAGGTCACAGAGCCCACATTGGAAGCAAGCGTAACAACAGGGTCAGTCTGTGAGGGCTATGCTACCAACATTAGCTTTCAACCACTTCAAACAACCAGCACAGATCAACACAGCTGACCTCACCCACATGTTGATGACATCAAGATGTAGTTCACCGTGTTTTTTTTTTTTCCTTCAACCTCCATTTCTAGGAAATACAGAATGGGGGAGATTTGTTTTATTATCTCTGTAGAACAGGTATAAGGTATATTAATGGCACAGTAAAACTGTGAAACTGAAAATGGGTGGAATTCCCTTTAACATTTAATCCATTTTCACTAGTAGGTTTTAGACATTACTAAATATTACCTAAATACAAGACTGAGGATCTGCTGCATTTTGCTGCTTTTGCTGCTTTTGCATTGTAATTTTGTACGTCAAATGAGTTTATTTACAGTAGCAAAACAACAAAGTTGAAATAGGATGTATACATATACAAGGTTTCTGCCTGACACTGACAATATGCACTTTTGCTTGGTTATAAATTATTATATACTATGATAATGCATTTGGGAATTGACTCAAAACTAGGGCCCAGGAAACAGAACGAAAAAAACAATCACAATTTAATGCATTTTTAATTGCAATCCAATATGTGCAATGGGTTGTTCTGCATAATGATTACAATGCATAGTATAACGTTTAATTTGCTAGAGCAGTGGTTTACAACCAGTAGTCCAGGGACCACCTGTGGTCCTTGATCAGGTTCCAGGTGGTCCCCAGCTAAGTTGGTTAGCCAGATGTAACTCCCCCACAAGGGTCCATTTGGTTTGGTTTCTCAAGAGTTAAATATTCATCATCTGAATTAGCCCAAGTCTACACAACTAGAGAATGTAGAAGATTAATAGTCATTCTGATCTGTATGTTTGACTGTTTTGTTTCCCAAATCCAGCCTGGTATTGTGGACAAAAGCAAAAGAAATCTTTAGTTTTGGGGTCTGTGAGACTCAACTGTCTGCAAATGGTGGTCTGTGGCTCAAATGCTCAATAAATAGTGGGCCCTGGTATCAAAAAGGTTGAAAAGGCCTGTGCTAGAGCAAGTACGTTGAAGCCAACAATTTTCTATCTCTAGACCAGATGAGAAGATCTGGTTGAAAAAGTTCATGGACATTGTTTTCCACCACCAATCGTATTCAATGCATTGTTCTCTACCACCAATCGTATTCAATGCATTGTTCTCTACCACCAATCGTACGCAATGCACAAAACTCCCAAACACTTTAGGACCTGCTCAACAGAATACCCTGCGGCCGCCCTGGGTAGCTGCCAGCTTTAATTGTGCCTAAATCCATGGAAGCAAAAACAAGGCACTGGAGCCCAGCCAGCTTTCCTACAATAAGTAAGTTGTAAAAGTTGTAAAAAGAAAAAGAAAAAAAAGAAAGAAAAAAAAATCTTGGAAACCTTGTATGTCTAAGTCTGGAAAGCCCAGATAATATAGTTCAACTTGCAAAAAAAAGATTTCAACCTTACTACTACTTTGTACTACTATGGATATGTATATATTCGGCACAAAGCAGTACAATGATTTTAGGTAAATGTATAATAATTACTGAAATTAATAAATTAAAGAAATATATAATCCGGGGGTGGTATCTTTCAAAATAATGAATGCACATATTCTATCTAGACATTCTAATGATCACAAAATATATTTATTACAGGCATTTTACTTTTATCAGGGTTAAAAGTTAAAGGTCAAAGGATAAAAATCACACACACACACACACACACACACACACACACACACACACACACACACACACACACACACACACACACACACACACACACACACACACACACACACACACACACACACACACACACACACTTACTTTTTGGGGGGTTGTCAGTTGTATTGTGTGCAACAGTTAATTCAACTAATCACTTCAAATCAGTTATAGAAAACCAAATAATCTGTTTTGGGGGGTAAAATGGTATATGTCACTTCCTTTTTTTCATCCATTATCCACCATGTGTATGTTATTAAAAATCCAAATGTCATATCAACAGACCAACTCGATTAATCAAAACAAGTATAATTGCTGAGGAGATGGCCATTAGTTACAGGCAGCCTATAGTGTGTGTTTTCAGCACCATGGACAAGGTTTCATCCTGGAGCTTGGTCAGCACCATGGACAGTGGCTGTGTTTGGCCACACACTACAGCAGGGCACAGCTCTGAACCCAGAACCATGAAAACGTGGAAATCATCAGCAATAAAATACATTTGTAAGTTCATCACATTTTGATCAATAAAGAAAGTGAAAAGTCTGCCATAATTATGGAAATCATCCATGGCAGGCCTGGTAATTTCGGAGCCCTGGGCGACATGATTTTTTAATGTGAACTGAGCCCCTCTCTGCTGAATCTGTCAAAAAGTTAATGCAAGTCAGGGTGATTTTTTCATCCATTTCCTTGGGAGTAAAAGCATGTTCCTAAAATGAAAAAAAGAGGTTCTTGTTTGTGTCATGGAGAAATGATACGTCTTTTGAGAGGGACTTTGAACCTGTTATTACGGAAAACATTTTTAGCTGGTAGATTGGATGTTTGTATCATACAAAAATCAAATAATGGGTCTTAAAGGATCTACCGGTACAACATGAAATTCAACTTTTGTCAATTTCGTTTGTGTTTTTGGTGCTCTCATTTGTGGTTTCTATCGCCACAAATCCCCAATTTCGAACAATCAGGCTTTCGTATCAAAATTGCACTCAGGGACAGCTCATCTGATTTGACAGATTTGCAGGTCCACCATTGTTGATTATCCAAGCTGGGTTGGAATATAAACAAGCCTGGTTCTATCTAGCCTCAGTATTGTAATGACTCAAAGAATAAACAATCTGCATATCAGCGCCCACACCACCTCAGGAGAATGAGGTAGTGTAGGTAAAACTGTTTTCAAAATCCAAAAAGAAATGACAAGGACTGGTTATACTGTATCAGAGTGGTGGAGGAGGCTTAGAAATAAGACATATACAATATGATATTAAGGATAAAAAGTATTTTAGGGATTTATGTTTCAATTCCTCACTGGTGCTAGACAAAGGTACATACATCTAGCACAATGAAAGGAGAAGTTTGCATGCAGTCAAGCGGCAGTCATCAGCTGATGAAGGCAGATACAGCCAAAACGTGTAAAACTAAACTGATAACATAACATAAACTTATTACAGTATAAGTGAAAGGTGTCATACATAAACACTGTTGACTTCTCCTGTAAGCAATGAGTGCAAACATAGGAGTTTAAAGTTTGGCATTAAATCCAAAGCAGTTTTCTCTCTGTAATGTGACAATTAACACCAATGTAATGGACTCTGCTCATTGTCACATACATGTCTCACTGCTACCCCAACAGCCACACCATACCACACCCTCTCACACATACCCAAACACCCACACACCCACTGTCCTTTCCTGCTGGGAACAGAGGTGATTATCTACTCCCTCCCAATTAGGCCACACACGCACGCATGCACACATACCACACACCCAATTAGAGAAAGGTTACCTTGCACTACTGCTGGCGGTCTGATCCCCCCCCCCCTTCCCAAAAAAGGGGCAACGTGTGAAAACACAAGAGAAGAGAGCTTTTGTGGGCAGTTTAATGTGTCCCTCCACTCCCTTACCCGATCTCCTCCATTTCCCGACCCATGTCTCTCTCTCTCTTTTCCTGCTCAAGTGTATTATTTTCTAAAGGTCACCTTCGTACACTTAGTGGCCTCGCGCCCGGCTCCTCCAAGACTAATAAAAGCCACCAGGCGGAGCCCGGGTCACCAACACTTTGCCAAGTTACTTTGGAACTCTCGTTTATGGACATTTCTCTTCAGTTTGTGTGGCTCAGCTCACGGCTTCACGTTGCGCCATTTAAATTATTCAGCCAACACAGCTTCATGTGTCGGTTGTTCAGAGTGTGCAGCGGTTTTAAGCTGTTCGGGCGATGGGTTTTATGGCTATGGGGTCTTTCACACGAGAATCGATACGGCGCGCCTCTAGTTCATTTTCAGACCTGAATTTTTTGGCCGAGAAGACGCAGTGTGATAAAGCAACGCATTTAACGTGTAAGTGCGGTGTTGTGTGCGTGCTCATTTCATGCACACACCCACGATTCACCAAAGCTGGATTTTGTTTTGCTTTTCTTACGCCGTTAGCACACCCTTCTAGAGCAGATCTATAGCAGAGCTGACACTGATCCAGGTGTTAATGCGTGCGTTTATCGCTCTCCGTGTGAAAAGCCCTTAAGTCTCCCTTTGGCTTAGAGGCAGACTAGAGGCAGCCAATGATGAAAATACTATCACTGCTGTTTCAAGCAGGTGGGGAAAAAATTAAAAGGACAAAGCCATTAATTGTGCTGGTTTTAAATGGTATGTAACTGGGGATGGTAATATTAGGGTTTCAAAGCAAAAAATAAAAATAGATGCCACTGTTTATGCCACTGGATGTTTACCGGGGCTCTTAAGGTTAAATTCTTAAACCCTGTCATCTTTGTTCATGGGATTAGCATTATTGCTCCACCGCAGGCTCCTTCTAAAACTGGCACTCAAGCATTAATTATAGAAAATACCATGCGCCGTAGGGGGAAGCGCATGTTGTCTGTATGTCTTTCAGAGTGCTGTGTGTTGACTAGTGTGTGTGTGTGTGTGTGTGTGTGTGTGTGTGTGTGTGTGTGTGTGTGTGTGTGTGTGTGTGTGTGGCCCTAATGCTTGCATGTAGGCTAGCAATGCATGAACACGAAATAAACTCTCTGTGAACTCTCAAGAGTTAATGCCAACATGATGGATTTAACTTTTAATACGGATTGTCAATGTGCACAAAACGTGATATATTTTTTTGCCAGGAACAAAGCAACGTTTCCGAAGTTATTAATTGCATTCATTTCAGCAAGGAGCAGGGCGGGGCACGCCATTCGTCCGTCAGTCCGCTTTATTGTAGTTTTCTGGTTTGAAATGTTGCAATTTATCAAATATAAATTGTTATTTTATAACTCCTTTTGGAGAGATTGATTATTCCGTTGTCTGCTTATCACTCCAAAAGTCGTTTTAAGTCGTCCCTTAAGGTAGACACCTTAAGCTCTTTGGATCTCATTCATTTGCGCAAATTCACAACAGAGGATTTTGTATAAATTATGTTGTTACTATTGAGCCTAATGGGGGCGATCCTAGCTTTTCTGCTAATCTGTCAAAGAGTGTACATTATATTTCCAAGACATGGTTACAATATTGTTTTTCCAACTCAGATAAAAAGAGAAACCGCAAACGCAGTAGGAGGTTGAAATGCAATGCGACAAAAAATGCACTCCACAAGTAACTGCACACACCTGTGTGACTTTATCTGGCATTGTCCGCACTGACTGAATTTAATTTCAAATCCATTGAAACGTGAACAAAAGCTCCTGATAACCGCCTCTGTAAGCTCTTAAAAGGAAGTGGCCCGTAAGACAGACTTCTAGAACTCTCTGGGCCCCAAACCGTTTCCCCCAAACCGTGACAACCGTGGCAGGAGAATTCTCTCCTTTTCACTATAATGCATTAATTTCATTAAGCCAACGTTCTCAATTAAAGGTGCCTGGGGGTAATCTTCACCAAGTTCTTCTGCACAATGTCTCATTTAAGACTAATGTCTTAAGTGGGCTTGAAAAATTCAAAAGAACCCTCCCATGTTATATCTCACTCTCTAATGTGCAGGCAGCACGCAGATGGCTAGAAGAGAAGAGAAGAGAAGAGAAGAGAAGAGAAGAGAAGAGAAGAGAAGAGAAGAGAAGAGAAGAGAAGAGAAGAGAAGAGAAGAGAAGAGAAGAGAAGAGAAGAGAAGAGAAGAGAAGAGAAGAGAAGAGAAGAGAAGAGCGCTTATTTGCGAGCTTGTAGATCAGCATTTTTTTTGCAGCGTGACAACATTATACGACATTGTGTAAGTCATGTGTTTTCCATAAAAGAGAAAATGAGATCATGCGCATAAAATACAAGAGGCATGCAAAAGGGAAAAAAGGGTGAGAAAAGATGAAAAAGCCCCAATACAAAGAGCACTTGCATGCATGGAGGAATACTGTATATAAGGCAGACAACAGCAGCGCAGAGGGAGTGAAGGAGTGGGCGGGAAATGAAAAGGAAGTGCGAGTCAGGAAATCGCAGGCAGAACGGAGATAGACCAGCCAACGGGAACAACAGCAAAAAGGGAGAAGAAAAAGAATGAAAGTTCCAATGTGAGCCGCTGGTGCACATCAAAGAGGCAGAGCAATGCAGGGGGTGGAGGAGAAAAGTACATGTGACAAGAGAAATGAAAGGCCAGGGGTGAGGTTCAACGGGGTGGTTGGAAAAACAAAATACTCCAATAAAACTGCAAATAATGCAACGTAGTAATATGCTGTTATAATTAAAAGTCAGAATTCCGATGTGCTTGAGTAAAAGTACCAAAAGGATTGGCATCCAAATTTACTTGGGAAGGTATATTAATGACATGGTAAAATGTAGAAAATGGGTGGAATTCCTGTCTAAGTAACAACAGCACAAAGTAGTCATTACGCAGGACGTTCCATTTCAAATAATAAAATAGGGTTGCAACTAACGATTATTTCCACTATCGATTCATTCGCCGATTATTAGGGATGTTAATCGACACATATTTGGAATGTCGACGTGTCACGGCCCAATATCGACAATCGGTCGATTTTTTTGATTTATTTTTTTTAGCGCCGGCGGGACCCAACGCAAAATGTTGCGGTGCGGGCGGCATGAAAATGCCTGCGGGAGGGAGAGGTCCAAGATAAAAATAAGCATCGAGCAATATATAATATATAATACCAAAAGGAGAACGTTCCATACTGCACTTGACAATGATCAGGCATGTTCTCAAAGCAAAGTACATGGCAGAGCGGGGCGCAGAGCGCACCAGGCAGACAACAAACGCACGCCCGCACCTGGCATTCCACATTCATTAGTAGCCTAATCGACTTGATAGAGGAGTTTTCCTCTTTCGTTGCGACGGATTCCCTGCATCTTTGCTTTTTCCTGCGTCTGCTGTTAGACATGGTCTGTGCTGTTAGACAAATAATATAGGCCTGTTCTATTAACCACCAGCAGCACGCGTCTCTCTCTCTCTCTCTCTCTCTCTCTCTCTCTCTCTGTCTCTCTCTCTCCCATGTGAGACCTCGGTCTTGCGCAGGAGAGTTAGCTTTCTCCCATGCGTAACGCTCCATTTCGGCCTCTACAGACAGAGGTGCCTGCTCGGCGAAATAAAAGTCAATCATTGCGTCCGGCCTGTTTACCTTTTTTTTCGGCGGGTGCAGGCCGGGGCCGCTGCCGCCTCCTCCTTCTCCTCCCCGGCCCCCGGGGAAAGCCGGACTCGCGGGACAGAACGCAGGGGGAAGGAGGAGGACGCATTTCGGCGGGTGCAGGCCGGGGCCGCTGCCGCCTCCTCCTCCTCCTACTCGGGGAAAGCCGGACTCGCCGCGCAGAACGCAGGGGGAAGGAGGAGGACGCAGCACAGACGCGCGCAGCACAGACATGTTCTCACCACAGTGATAGTAGCCTAATAGGCCTACCCGAAATAAGCAATTCTCTTCCCTTGAAAACAGTAACGTTGCAACGTTTTTGAACAAGAAATTACAAAGAATACAAAATAAAAATCATTAATATAAAAAAAGAAAAAAGAGGCGATTTGTCGACTCGTACTTTTTTGTGTCGACGTCAGCACGTGTCGACAATCGTGTCGGTTTCCGACTTTTTTTCACATCCCTACCGATTATGAATAGGAAGTTTAAAAATAAATATTCAAGTTGTGAATATTCAAGGAGTCATATCGACTCCTTGAATAAAAATTTAGGGTTAGATTAGAGATGGCTAACTCTTTAGCTTAGTTAAACATAACACTGGAAAAACTATGGTTAAATGTGAAACACCCATGATAACTCCAGTGATTAGTTGCCCATCCGATTAATTGATTACTAAATTAGCTGACAATTATATTATCGAGTTGATTACCATTAGATGGTTAAACTTTAAAACTTGATTAAACTGCAGCCCTAGTCTAAAAACAAAAAGAAAACGTGAGCTTGTACTGTGTGCAGCGCATTTTCAAATGGTCGAAATGTATGTTATGTAGGGCTGAAGTGGACAAGGCATGTTTTGTAGTAATAATCCCTTTCTACAAAGTAACTGGCGGCTAAAGATTTACTATACTTTTTATTATCTAAAAGTACAACATTTCCTCAACAGTGGATGGTAAACATGAAGAAGTTACTTTCCACCATGAAGGTAGAGGACAACAAGAGGGTGAGGAAGGAGAAAGGGGGAGGAGAAGAGATGAGCCAGTGACCCGTGGGGAGACGTCAAGGAGTAGAGACAGCGGAGGGAGGGGCACATCACAGACCTGGACTATGGGCAGGGCCGGGCCGAGCCGGGCCAATGGCCAGGGGCGGATCTAGTCATGGGAGGGGCAATGCCCCCCTAAATACCCAGTCTGCCCCCCCAAACACGATGCCATGCAAAACAACCCATGATATTTCAAATTAAAGTGCTTCAATTTAAAAAGATCTGAAACACTACTACTGCTACCAACTACAATTTTGGCACCACTAAACCAACAGCATTTCATCATTGAAAACAGACCTTTAGCTTTATGCATGATGCGTGTTGCAACTTCAATTGCAACTTGTTATTATTGATGCTTTACTTGACTAATAAAAGTCCTGTAACCGAAAATGGTATGGGTGCGACTTCATCGCGATGACGCCGCCCCCATACCATTTTCCCTTGCCCCTTCAACATGTTCTCCCCCCCCCCCCCCAAATGAGACAAGTTACATCCGCCCCTGGCTGGACAGAAAAGGACGAGGAGGAGGAAGAGGAGGAGGAGAGACACATCTGTGTGGACGTCAGGCCCAGCCGTGCGAGACCGTCGCCCCGCAGGGGTTGGCTGTCAGAGCAGGGACCGCCGGGGAGAGAACGGACAGGGGGGCAAGGGCAGCGCCGCAGGAAGACAGCCAGGTACTGAATGTCCCCCAGACGGACAGTATAGCAGGGGCGGATCTAGGCATGGGCATGGCGGGGGGGGGGGGGGGGGGGGGGGGGGGGGGGGGCAATGCCCAGTCTGCTCCACCAAACATGATGGCATGCAAAACAATCCAAGATATTTCAAATTGCTTATATTTAACATGATTCACTACTGCTGCTAAACAACAATTGTTGTATGACTACACCAACTCCATTTCATCAGTCAAAACAGAAAACTCTGAGTCAGACTTTTAGCTTTATGCATGCTGTCTGTTGCAACTTCAACAACAATGTATGTCATTATTGATGCTTGACTTGTCTAATAAAAGTCCTGTAACCAAAAATGGTATGGGTGTGGCTTCATTGCCTGTGGCGTGAAGCGACACGGGCGATGACGCTGCCCCATACCATTTTCTCCTGCCCCCCCAATTGGGAACTGTTACATCTGCCCCTGCAGTAGAGCAAAGGGAGTAGAGGGGTTAGAGGTACGAGGGGTAGAGGCGGTGGTGGGGGGAGGATGGAAGCGGACATTTAGAAACAGGAGGGGGTCTGAGAGCTGGAGGTTGTGAAAAGTATATACCTTTTCAGAGAAATCTTTAAAGCGCAAATGACATACAGACATTGGCCCGTATTCTAAACGGGGTCTTGCGTAAGGGACACCGTGTAGCACATGCGTAGTGGTGAAGAACAAAGACCTCCCGAGCAAGGATCTGCCGTGACGCAAAGACTACCTCTAGGCCCGGGCCTGCTAAATTTGGATTAGAGGCCTATACAGGCCGAAAAGCCTGCATGAGGCCTACAGGCTTTGGGGCCTTCGCCCTGCATGACTTTATACATTTTTTTTTTAAAGGTATAAACTACACAGTAAAATATATAGCATTGCAATTATGCTTATAATTATAGATAGGACTTGAAGGTATAATGTGGATGTTCTGACAGCCATTTGACTGTTATTTGCAAGTGAATTAATTAGGTTGATTTGTTATTTCATTTGTTTACATTTGTTTTCATTTGCTACTGTAGCCTAATCTGATTGTTATCCAACATCAAATAAAATTACTTTGCTGTTGTTCATATGCATATGCAATGTTATACAGTTTATAGATCCATAGGCAGCAGTTGCCATGTGTAAAATACATTTGGGTTTGCAATTAAAAAATAGCGGCGGCGCCGCTTTTAGTAACAAGGAAAAAACGTATGTCCAATCCCTTCATCCAATCCCTTCAAATGAATCCGGATCAGTATGCAACACTATGCAATGTTTTGTCTTTGCATCAATATCAAACTCTTCCTCTTCATGGCGTTCAGTGAGAAACCAACGAATAATTTGAGAGGTGGAATTGCATGTTCAGAACAGCCGCCTGTTTATCCAACACACAAACAGCACTAGTAGTCACATTATCAAAATAAAGATTTCATTCTACCATAGCCTACTCAGCCTACAACAATTGAATTCAAAGTGGTGATTCTGTCATCGCTTGAGATTGCAAACCTCCCGTGTACAGTCAGGATTGTTACATACTAGGCCTGTCCCCGACTAAGGATTTCTATAGTTGAAATTAATATGAATAAATGTGCCGTTAGTTGCCCCCCGCGGGCAAAAAATAGGCCTATAGCCTTTAAGCCTTTAAGTTTTCTTTTTTTTTTTACTGAACAACAAAGCACAAAATACTTCGAATCTACACAATTAAAAAATGTAAACGAATTGTTATTTTTTAACAATAAAAGACAAAAAACACTTATTTAAAAACTGAACAACAAAACACGACTTTGTTTCTTTCGTTGAATAAAACAAACATGTGCCTTAACACAAGAAAAACGGCACGGTTATCTTGATCGAAATATTAATTTAGAAGCAAATATACCTTGAACGACGGGGCATTCGCGGTCAGTTCGCCGTCCTCACGATAATCCTCACAGAAGGATTTTCACAATGGGATATTTGCATTTCATTTGCGATGAAAACTTCTAGGCGAAGGAATTCACGCTGCATCGCTTGTCGATGCCCGTGTTACCGCACGGCCATGCCGCTGGCTCTGCAGTGGCGGAGTTTCTGGTCAAATCCAGGGCCGGATCTACATGGGACAGGGGAGGGCAGTGCACATCCAAACGTGCGTCTTTCTCCTCAAATCAAAGGTTACCGGATCAAATCTCTTCTCTTATGACGTTTCTGACATATCTCATCGAATGAGGATAATTCCGGTTCCTTGGCGTGAAAAACCTTGGAGTTGCCCCACCTGGCAATCTTCCAGCCCCCCCTTGCCAGGCTCGATGAGTCCGGGTCTGTTTTTTTTCCCTTCTCCCCAAAAAATGCGTCTCTTTTTTTTCTCTCTTTTACACTGGGGCGCAGACGAATGTTATAGGCCTGTGCAAAAAAGAAGAACGGCTTTTTCTGTCTTTTAATGGGTTAACACGGGCAGAAAACTGACTATAGCAATTAGCCTACGTTTATTAATCATACCTGTGCTTTATTAAGAACATAGCAGAGGAGCGCTGGTCGGTGAGAAAAGAAAGATTTATAACGGGCGACAAATGGATGTAAATACTCCTCGGGATGAGTGGATCTTTTAGATCCCACCTCTGTCAATCTCCCGGACCAGTGTTTTCTTGAGGGTTGTAATGACAGTATTATCGTACGCGCCGGACAGCGATGCATTCATAGCTGCGATAAGCGCTCCGTATGGGTTATCATTGGCGTGTTCTCCACTGGGCTTTTGTGAGATCAAGTGGTCCTTGAGAGTGTTCCAGGTGGTCTCCAGGCTAAATGATGGAGATGTGAGTTTTTGCCGACTTTTTTGCAATTTACTTCATAACATTTCACAGACTTGGGATAAATGTTCGCTACATAAAGCAAAAAAAAACGTGGAACATTTCTTTTCAACATAACATATTTGGTTTCACGTTTCTGCTCTCGAGTTAAAATATTTATATCATCTGAATTAGCGCCACCCAATTGAGAACGTAGGAGTTTAATGTTCATTTGCGAGAATCCATGCAGCCTGGAAATGTGGACAGAAACAAAAAAAGATTTGGGGTCTGTGGGGTGAAAATGTCCTCAAATGGTGGTCCTTGGCTCAAATGCTGGTTAAATAGTAGGCCCTGACAAGGTTAAAACCACTGTCGTCGTAGCTTAATAAATTATTTTAGTTTAATCTTGACACGACTACTCACTTGTGTGTCCCGCTGCAGACCAGTCCAAATAAATGAATGTAAATAGCCTACTCTTACGAGCTTACAATGCGACGCAATTGCACTGTGAGCTGGTGAATCTGCTATAATTCTGTCTGTGCCCATAATTAACCGAATTTATAATTATACATAAAAAAACATTAAACGAATTTCCCTAAAAGGACTGTCAGGGGGATATTCAAATGAAGAATAATAGTGAAAATCGTGGATGATATTGAGTAAAGTTAATTTAATTAAACATTGTCCACATTTGAATGAAATGATTAAACCCACCGCTTATATTTAATACAGCCACATGTGGACAGGTGTGTGTGTGTGTGTGTGTGTGTGTGTGTGTGTGGTGTGTGTGTGTGTGTGTGTGTGTGTGTGTGTGTGTGTGTGTGTGTGTGTGTAGATGTATTTATGAGGAATGGATTGTGTCTACATTTATTCATATGAAGGCCTTATACAATGTTGGTGGTCTATCTATTTTGGCCGCAAATGTTCGGGAAACGGCGCCTCCGCTGTTATTCCTCAGGTATTCCCAGAATGCATTGAGACACTTGGCAAGAGCAAACTATCTTGAGAGACTATATGCTGTGTGAGCCACGGCGTTTCCCAAAAAAAGGACATGGTTTGGGATTCGCTGCACAAGGAGCCAATGAACAATTAGACAGGCTTCATTTGCGGCCTATGGACATATGTGCGCATGTGCTACACGTTTGTCGTACGCACGACTGCTTATAGAATTGCAGACAATAACTTATGTTATAGACCTGCGCAGTGACATCACCAGCTTCTGTTCCACTAGTGCGGGAGTCAGCAACCTGCGGCTCTAGAACACAGCCCTAGTGGCTCCCTAGCTCTAGCAGCATTACATACACATTAGGGTGATTCGCCAACATAATATGAACATTTCAGTCACTGACAGCACCAACACGCCATGTGCTGTCTGACAGTTACATCACCACTTAACGTAGTGTTTGTTGGCCAAGACACAAAATCCCAGCACGTATCAGAGATCGAGCTTTAATCTGAACCACCCATTTTTAACAGTTTACTATACTATTACTATATCATTAATATATCTTAGAGATGTTGTGTGGACATGATCAAAAAGTTCTCCCCATTCTGTTTCCTAGAACTGGAGGTCTGGAAAAACATAATTAATATAGTGAAACACAACTTAATGCATCATCAAGTTGCCTTTCACCATGTTAATGATCTTTCTTTTATGACCTTTTTTCTGAGAGCGTACAAATGGAACTAAATGGACCCGCCAGGGTTTGCCTTTGTACGCTCTCAAAAAAAAGGAAAATGGGTGGAATTCCCCTTTTAACCCATTGTAGACTATCCCGATTCTAAAAATGTCTCTGAAATACTAACCTAAGTGTACTGGAAAACTTCAAATTATTGTGTAACATTTTTGACATTTTTTGATACTGTACATACTGTACAGAACGCATATTGGTGTTCCCGTCAACTAAGGTAAATACCACCAGGGTTCACGACTATGGTTAAGGGCTTATTAGGCTTACATTTTTGCGGCTCCAGAGAGATTTTGAATTTAGTTTTTGGCCGAAAATGGCTCTTTCAACATCTTGGGTTGCCGACCCCTGCACTAGTGGATCCCTCATTCATTTTCCTCATAGACTTTTCGAAAATGGTTAATAAAAATGGTTAATAAAAACACGATTGTATATATATAATTAGGAAGAGGTAGAAAACGGCATGATACAAGACTTTTTGTTTCGTTTTTCATCTTAGAAATGATTTGATTGTCCCAAAAATTTGTGTGTGTCATCATGATTCGTCACGACCCGAGTTGGCTTTGTCCGCGGCGTAATCGTCTTTATATAAATTATTTTCGATAGGTCTATGAGAAAAATGAACGGGAAATCCATTTCTGGAACAGGGGCGGTAACGTCACTGCACAGGTCTATTGTCTGTATTGTCTATTTCCATGCATTGGAGGGATTTTAACCTATTGCTACGGTGTGTCTATACAATATCACACGCACACGCACACGCACACGCACACACACACACACACACACCATGATTAACCTCACATGTTCTCAACATGGTCCACCATATTTATCTCATCACAACGGCAAGGTGCGGATATTTTTTACATAATATCTACACCTCCCAATATGTCACTGCAAATACTTCTTGGAGAACTAGGTGACAAACAAAACACCTTTGGAAGTGTTAGCGTGCAGTTGTGCACACAGGCTTTACTCTTAGCAGTGATGGCAGGTTCAGTCAATGACGATGACGTCTACTCTAAGGTTCATCATATGGCGACGTTTCACCCCAGAAATAGACCTAGAAACACACATCGCGTCGACTTGTATGTCTGCAGAGTCTTAGGTGCAAACACTGCAATATGAATTAAGCACAAGTTCACCGAGTTCAGCCAAAGACATGTAAAGGAGAGGAGGAGGAGGGGTGGTGGTGAGCATCTACTGTATAATTCTCAAGTCGATTTCTGTATATTTTGACAAAACTTTTTCTCCATCTATCCAAATCCTTCTCCCTCCAGTGATGACGCCCAAGAGAGCTTTACTCATCATTTGTGGCATATCAGCAGAACAAAACAACAAAGGGGGTTTTGGGAATGGGAGAGGATTGTGCATTTCAAGAAAGAAACGAGAAACCAGTACCAAAATAGTCGAAAACTCCATGATTATCTACCATGTGCTTCCCAGACTTTGGTTGGTAGTGAATAATCTATATACCGTTTGCACGCACAGGAAATTAATGGTAAGATAATTTACAAAAATGCAGAATTATCAAGGCCCTTCAGGGAAAAAAAAATAGTGACTGAAATCATAAAGTATTCATGAAACTGATTAACAAGATGATGAAATCAAGTGAAAGGTCTGGTCCAGACTCAAATCTTCATAATAATCAAACAAATGTGACAGGACAAATCCTCCTAATAGCAACCTAGTGGCCTATAGAGCTGCGCAGTTCCGCCCGCCCTATGATGTCCCTACACTCCAGAAGTAATGTCCCATTCATTTTCCTCATAGACTTCTTCAAAAAACATTTATATGAAGATGCCAAAGCCAACTCGGATTGTAAATCATGACAACAGACAATGTTTGGTCCAGTCAAATAATTTGTAAGAAGAATAATGAAACAACAAATTACCATTTATGCAGTCCTAAATATTGTTTGTGTTATAATTCTTCACGTCTCGAGTTGGCTTTGTCCACGGTGTGATTGTCTGTATATACCAGTCATTTTCTAAACCTACAGTGTAACGAAAATTAATGGAAATTACTTCTGTACCACAGGCGGCCTCATGGAAGGAGTGGGACTGGGCAGCTCTTTAACTCCCAGCACCCTCCTGCCAGCCGCAAGGTGGACAGACAGAGACGACAACACTAAACAGCCTCCGGTCACACTCAGTGGCATACATACAGTAAAACCGCAAATTTGCTCTACACATTCAGACACACTGTGCGTCTGTCTGCCTCACTCTGTTTGCTTTGCCTCTTGCCAGCGCTGCTTCTGCTGTTCCATACCACGTCGATTCACACCGCGGCGCATCCGGCCTGCCAAGCGTCTCTGATAAACAAACACAAACGGCAATATCTGTGAAATTCGACAACCTTGCAGGACAGACGCCCGAACCGTACAGCATGGATCTTCTCACTCTTGCTGGTTGCCTTCTGTCACAAATCACTCTTTGTGCTCACTGTGTATTCCATACATACAGAATGAATCCACTCAAACAATGTGGATGTTAAGTTGACAAATAATTTGTTTCTTTAAAAAGCCAGCATTGCGTTTTATAAACATCATCATCCGGCATATTTTTCTGCTTTTTTTCACGTGCTAGTAACACTCAAGACTCAAGCTTCAGGAAAGTCTGATAATCAGTCTAGACTGAGCCACAGCGATGTTGTTACTATCCAGTAAAGTGTACTTGTATCAACAGACTGTTGACATTATGGAGAAATGATATATAGGTCAAAAAATGCATTTTGGATGAAAGGAAATCCTGCACATTTGAACAACACCCCCAGCCAACCCTGGGGAGGCAGTGTACTAGCCTCATGCTTCCTTCAATGCATGAGGAGCCTGGCCAGGTGTGGCACCTGATGGAGGGGACAGGAACTGGTTGAAATAACATCACACAGTAAGACCCTTTCAAATACCACAAGAAAGCCTTCTAGCACAGAATTCCCCTTTAAGCTCCTTCAACTTCTGCCACCCTCTACTCCTAAATTCTGTATTTAATCACAGTATCTTTTCGTAAGTAATTAATCAAACCTAATCAGTAAAAATCCCAGTCCCATTATAATAATAAACATAATGTTCCACATAATGTAAGCTCTTACTTGAGGGTATGTTTTAAGATTTTTTTTTTAAGTCTGTTCAATCAACAGGGTTGTTCATTCATCAGACTGAAACTTTCAAACATGCACAGCTGCCCTCCGTGCCGTTTCAGAACAAGAACTGTAATTAAACGTTAACAATGGGCTTTGGTGCTCGATATTCTCCGCTCGGGTGCATTCCCATCCATCGAAAGGATTCATTGCAGTTGAATATGTTGGGCTCCAAGGTGAGAAATAACCTCCTCCTTTGTGCTGGTGGAACAAAGATCTACATTGTTAAAGCTCACTTCAGGGACGGCATTGTTCAATGCACCTTCAGAATAAATGTGACACTTTATAACTGAAAAGTGTTTGAACCGGCAATACAATACGGCGTTAAATACATCTATACAAATGTACGGGAGAATATGTGAACCAGGCTATACCTTAACAAGCGTAGGCTGAACCCGGTTATTATGGATGGTTTGTGTAAGAAACGTTTGCAATCTGAAACGACTGATGCATCATCATCTTCCATTTAACTACAGCCATCGACTGCCTTTTTTTCACTACGTCTAATTAAACCAAAATATGATGACCAAAACTATGCCAAAATATACTGACAATTTCATCAACAAACAAAACAAATAGGCTTAAGGGCTTTTCACAGAGGGAGCAATAAATCACACCTCCAGTGCATTTTCAACAAGGCGTTTTGTGCTGAAAAGACGGCATGCGTCTGATTACAGAACCCTAATTCTTATTCTGGTGAACTTTTTTGTGTACATCGAGCGATTGTGTTTATGTAAGGTCCATACGATAATGAGTGCGTTTATCACTCCCCATCTGGAACACACTTTACATTGTTAGGCAGAGACTAGTGGAGAAGAGATACAGTAGAACCAAGACCAGCCATCTCATGCTTGTTGGGTTGTGTGCAGGTGTCACTCTAAGAAAATATCAGACATATACAAGCTTACAACTTGTCACATCAAGGCATGTATACGTGTAGATATTTATCCATCTATCTATCCATCTGTCCATCTAGTGGCTCAGGGGTAGTCACCGGATGGTAACCGCAAGGTTGCCGTTTCGATCCCGGCCTCCACCAGAGTTAGTGTCGAAGTGTCCTTGAGCAAGACCACCTTGCTCAATACAAGGACCCCTAATTGCTCCTGATGTGCTAATAGGTACCTTGCATGGTTTCCACTGCCATCAGTGTATGGTTGTGTGAGTGAAAGGGTGAATGTGATGCACAATCTATGTAAAGCGCCTTGGATAAAGTCGTTATGTACTGTAAATGCACCATTTACCATCCGTCCATGTATCCAAAACATTAGGTCAGTATTTAGAAGGCGTTTTTAGAATCAACTCAGTACAAAACGGATCTCCAACAAGCTAACAGTAACTGTATACAGCCGACTCAAGGTCTGTGCAGACTGGATGCGTATCACGCGTTATCAGAAAACTGGCAGAAAAGTGCTTTAAAAAATAATATATCAGTGAGAACAGCCTCACCAGGCCTTAAAACCCTGTATGCACCATCATACTGTAGTAAGTACTGTATGAGTATGTGTTCATAGAGAGCAAACGTTTGTATTGTAGACGTCAGGCATTGTTTTCATATTTTGTGATACTTCGGACATGTTTGTCTCACAAAAGTAGTAAAAAAAACACAATCTACAAGATCACAGGGTGTGGGATAGTGATGTGTTGCGACTCGCGAGGTTGCAGATGGGCTGGTTTATCTGCTTTTATTTGTTTTACTGGAAGTGATTATGTCGGTCTGTAGATTTAATAATGATTCAACCATTCTCATCCTGTACAGCAGGGGTTTTCAACAGGTGGTCCGGGGACCACCAGTGGTCCTTGAGAGGATCCCAGGTGGTCCCCAGGCTAAATGATGGAAAGTTGGTTAACTAGATGTAACTCTTGAGTGTTTTGTTTGCAAAATCCAGCCTGGAATAGTGAACAAAAATAATTCTTTAGTTTTAGATCTGTCAGGCTAAAATGTCATCAAATGGTGGTCCGTGGCTCAAATGCTGAATAAATGGTGGTCACTGGAGTCAAAAAGGTTGAAAACCCCTACTGTACAGAAATGCATTTGTACCAACATGAAAGGTACCGTATATCTACCCAACACAGGCGATATAAGGTATGGGCTGAATAGTGCTACTTCACAGAGGAACGCAGGTATCAGAAACGGATTGCACTTTAGGTCCTAGAGCATTTATCATGAAACCAAACGATTGAGAGATAGAGGTTAGGCTTATACTTTGCTTTGGGAATTGGGATCAATAAGTCATCACACCACCCCTCAAAAAAAAAAGGTAAGCAGTAAGCACACCGCCATATACCAAAAAAATAGAAGACAACTCCAAAGTCTTCTGCAGGGCAATGCCCTGAAGAAGATCCTGAGCTGAAACTTTTTAAAAAGGTTTTTATTTTTGCAAAGCGGTGCGGGCAACTGGGCATGCTGGTGTTATTTTTTTGGGGTGGGGGTTATGACTTATTGATCACGGCAAAAAGTATAAATCTAACCTTTCTCAGCCTTTCTCAACCCGTGCGATTTTCTCACCGTGTCCAATAGGGACAGGCCATTGCCTGCAGAAATCTGTGAAATTAGTTTCCACCTGCCCCCAACCACATACAACACCCCCCCCACACACACACACACACACACACACACACACATACCTCCCGTGGTTTCTGTTGCCTAGTTAGAAAAAGCAGAAAGTTAAGTCTGTCTCTGAGTAAAAGTCATGTATCAGGCACAGAATAAGTTGCACTTGTCATTATTATAGACTGTCTGTCCACTCTACAGTGGAAGTGTGTGTGTGTGGAGCGATAGCCCCGTCCCCTTGCTGTTCATTTCAATAGAAGCTGCTCAGTGGCGTTTTGAAGCAGCTGGAAGTTGGACCCACTTCCGCATTTGACCACCAAATTTTGGTGGTCAAATGCTGAAGTGTTACCTCCGTGAACGTGCCTGAACGGATTCATGAACGAGCACTGTTGAGGACGCACAAAGGAAAAACAAAACACCATTGAAAAAACAAGCTTGTGGGTTTGCGGCTGGGCTTATTATTATCTCTCATATAATACATCCATTGTGTTTTGAGAGGTGGTATATAATGCGATCAACGGTGGTTCCTCCAGAAAACAACATGAATACAAACTGTCCTGTCCGCGTTCACAAAGCAAACCAGCGTTCGGTGCATCTCCTGGTGCTTGTGCTTGAATTCCACCCGCCTGCAGTTCCAGATTTGACCAAGTAGGCCCTGAGCTTCAAGTCCAGAGACTGCCTCTAGGGATTATGAAACCGATCAACAGCTCACAGAACCAAAGCCCGCCTCTGCTCGATCATGATTGGAGGAAGACTCCTTAGATCCTGAATGCATGAAAGCTTTGTCTTCCACCACCAAAACCGAAATTAGGCTTTTTGTTTTGTTTATTTTTACCTCAGTGGCTCGCTGGTTACTTTCCACCATTGCAGACTAGTCCCTCTCTCACTAGTGCCACTTGACACGGCAGTTATGATGGGCCTTAATCAGTCTCTATGCAGCCTGCCTGTGTGCCTGCGCATATAATGGTGTAGTCGATATATTTGACCCAGAGTAGCATTCTGAATATTCTGTTCGCTCTGCTTGTCACAATATCTCCCCGAAACAAGATTCAATTTTGTGCAAACTGGGATGAAGACAAAATTCATGAGCGTATAACACACACGCACATGCACACGCACACACACACACGCACACACACAAAATAGTTGAATCAGCAATCTTTCCTATCTCTGTCAGTCCTCACCTGTTTGTCTCTTGTGTACATTTCAGACATTTAGCTGACTCTGGTATCCAGAGTGACTTGCAGCATAAGTGCATCAGTGGAATACATTTTAAAGCACAGCAGTCGTTTGATAACGTCTTCCGCTCTCCGCTCCAGCGCTGATTATGTCAACTAAAACTCTGCCAAAAAAAAGTCTGTGGACTACTTTTTTTCCCCACTGAGCAGGCCATTTCAAGAATGTAAACTGATTTGGAGACTTCATTGTCAACTTCTGGTGTATTAGCAGTGATGTGCAAACAGTTGAGGATTTTCATAATGCAGGCACACACACATACGCATGCACACGATCAACAAGGATTCTGTAGTGGAAACAGTGCCGCTACAAATAAGAGCCAATGTGGTATGTCAAGTAAACAACAGCATTATTACAAAATTATGCAAAGATTTAATCACCAAAATAGAAATGCCGAGGCTATGGGATGACACGTGAGATAAGATAATTAATTGAACAGCCTATAGGTAAATTGAAGAACATTTGTTTTTTCCAACAGACAAGAGGTACAAGAATCCACCCCCCCCAAAGTGATAATAAAAATAGAATCTACCTGACAATCAGTGAGAACTTCCCTTTTCAAACATTAGCCAGCTTTCCACTTCAAAATAGACACATTAATGTAGACTACCTTATTGTAAACACGTGTACATTTTCTCCACAGAAGCCACATTTGGCCCATGGACTGCGGGTTGGATGGATTCCTACACATCTTTGACGCATAAGCAAATTTTAACAAGTCTCTACCAGTATCACATACACATGTGGGCAGGGCGGATCTAGGCATGGGCATGGGGGGGCAATGCCCCCCTAAATGCCCAGAGTGCCCCACCAAACATGATCGCATGCAAAACAACCCAAGATTTTTCAGTGCTTATATTTAAAGGTATTTGAAACACTACTAGGGCCTACTGCTACTACCTAACTACAATCATCTCACCACTAAACCAACAGCATTTCATCATTGAAAACAGAAAACTCTCTGAGTCAGACCTTTAGCCTTATGCATGCTGCGTGTCTGTTGCAACTTCAACAAAAACTGATGTTATTATTGATGCTTACTTGCTTAATAAAAGTCCTGTAACTGAAAATGGTTTGGGTGCGACTTCATCGCACCCTGTAATGCCAGATAACTCCACACACACACAATTCCTGGACTGGCTACATAGCCGACCACAAACAATAATAATAATAATAGTGACCATTTCAGGCAGCTACAGGTTCTGCACAGCAGCAGCAGAGGCAACAATAACCAATAATTAATAGCCATGCATGGATTTCTTACCCAACTACAGTAGATGCCCAATGTGTCCGGTCCATCTTCCACTTTGGTGTATGTCCAACTCAGTGTGGTGCAGCCACGCCCATGTCTCTGCTCCCAATAGGAAGAGGCTGGAGCTCTGAAGGTCATATGGATTATGTGCTCTGGAATCTGCATGCCTCAGGGTAGACACACTCCTTGGTCACTTTGTCAAAACTAGGAAGAAAATGAAGAAGTTCTTGAGCAAAATGTTCTTGTATGCATGGAAAAGTTTTCAATCACACTCATAAGAGATAATCACTTTTTTTGTAAATAATCATCATAATCATTGCCTCAGTTGAACAATCCATATGATAGGTGTGTGTGTGTGTGTGTGTGTGTGTGTGTGTGTGTGTGTGTGTGTGTGTGTGTGTGTGTGTGTGTGTGTGTGTGTGTGTGTGTGTGTGTGTGTGTGTAACAAAATGGACGAGTTGCAATAATGTTACACATCTGCACTTACACAATTGTATCATGCAGAAGAATTGTTATTTTGAGAAATGTTGGCCTATTATCTCTTAGCATCAATACAGAGTAGAATGTGGACAGAATCTCGTCCAACAATAACAAATAATAGTTACAGTTGTTTGGTCTGAGTGGCTAAATCTCATCAAATAGTGTTTGGCTCAAATGCAGGATGAATAATGGGCCTTGATATGAAGACTACTGCAGTGGAACATTAATGAGAGTGTTGCTGAGTGAAGCACAAACATTCTCACAGATCATGAATGTAAAGTAGAAGCAATTTGCAGCACTAGATTTATTTATTTTATTTTCTGTTCTATATATACAGTGGGTTGAATCTGACATAAGCCATTCACAGCCCATTCACATCCGAACAAAAAAAAAGTCATCAAAGTCCTATCAGTTATTGTCTTTATGTATGGAGCCCTTTCCGTATGCATTCCATACATTCTATCGGGCTAGACCATGAGCATGTGACATAACGAAAAGTGACGTGGCTACAGTTTCCTGTGAAAGTTTTCAACCAAATGGACCCACAAGGGTCCATTTGGTTTCATTTTACATTCTCAAGAAAAACAAAAGCTTTGCCGATAGAAAGAGATTTTCAATGGACACTATTGCCACTCTAGATCAGTGGTTTTAAACCAGTGGTCCGGGGACCACCAGTGGTCCTTGAGCGAGTTCCAGGTGGTCCCCAGCTAAATGATGGAAAGTTGGTTAACCAGATGCAACTCTTTGAGAGTGTAAAAATGAAACCAAACGGACCCGTTTCATGTTTACACTCTCAAGAGAGTTACAATATTCATCATGTGAATTAGCCCAAGTCTACAGAACTAGAAGATTAATGGTCACTTTGATCTGTATGTTCGACTGTTTTGTTTCCCAAATCCAACCTGGTATTGTGGACAAAGGGAGAAGAAATCTTTAGTTTAGGCGTCTGTGGGGCTAAAATGTCATCAAATGGTGGTCCGTGGATCAAATGCGGAATAAATAGTAGGCCCTGGTATGAACAAGGTTGAAAACCACTGAGCTAAAGCAGGGGTTTTCAACAGGTGGTCCGGGGACCACCAGTGGTCCAGCTAAGTTGGTTAACCAGATGTAACTCTTGAGAGCTTAAAAATGAAACCAAATGGACCCGCAAGGGACGATGGGCAATGGACCCAAATGGACCCTTGCGGGTCCATTTGGTTTCATCTGAAGTAGCCCAAGTATACACAACTAGAGAATGTAGAAGATTTGTGATTTTTGATCTATCTTTGCCTGTATTTTTCCCCAAAAAATCAATAGTTTTGGGTATGTGGACTAAGTGTCTTCAAATGGTGGTCCGTGACTCAAATGCAGAATAAATAGTGGTCCCTGAGGTCAAAAAGGTTGAAAACCTCTGAGCTAAAGTAACAGTAGCCAGCAGGTTGTGAATAACTCACCTGGTGAATGCATTGCAGAAAATAAACACGGCTGACGGCGGCAGCGTCTTCCATGATAATTCACTTATCTATCAGTCACACACCGCCGTGATTTAGTTGTTTTATCTGCCTGACAACCCTGACAACTAACTACAGTGGCAATATAGCAACTCTCCTCGACATGCTGTAGAAGCTTTATTCATGTATAAGTTGTTTCATTCAGTCTTTTAGCTCCAGCTTGTGGAGCTTGTTGTTGTCGTCAAACATTCATTCCCTCAGTAGGGGAGCGAGCTGGATGCTAGCTTCCGCCGCACAACTGTAGGCTGATTATCAGGGCCGGATCTAGGCATGGGCATGGGGGGGGGCAATGCCACCTCAAATGCTCTGACTGCCCCACTAAACATGATGGCATGCAAACAACCCAAATTTGAAAGATATTTTAAATTAAGGTGCTCACAATTAAAATGATATTAAACACTACTAGCCTACTCGGGGGCGGATATAACATTTCCCAATTGGGGGGGGGGGGGGATGGTATTCATACCCATACCATTCTTGATTACAGGACTTTTATTAGGCAAGTAAAACATCAATAATAACATCAGTTGTTGAAGTTACAACAGATATGCAGCATGCATAAAGCTAAAGGTCTGACTCAGAGAGTTTTCTGTTTTCATTGATGAAATGCTGTTGGTTTAGTGGTGACACAGCTGTAGTTAGTTAGTAGCAGTAGTAGTTTTCAAATCATTTTAAATCTCAGCACTTTGATTTGAAATATCTTGGGTTGTTTTGCCCATGCCTAGATCCGCCCCTGTGTTATATCCGGGCCTGCTGCAAGGACGCGATGGATTTTCCCCGCCAAGCCACTGGTGGGGACCGGAAGCACGGCGCACACACGTTCACGCAGTGTTGCCATGTCTGCTTATTATAAGCAACCATTGACTTGTTTTTCATGTAGGAAGTCTCATACAAATAAATTATTGGTAATTGTTGGTGGGGGTTTTTTTGCGCTTGTTTCTAAAGTTGTACAGTAGTTGTTTGTTTGAGCTTACTTTCTAAATCTGTGAGTGATTTCTCACATTTATTAACATCAAGGAACCCCAGATTAAAATGTAATTGTCCACGGACCAACATCAGAAAACACCACGTGCCTTTTTATTCAAATGATTAGAATATATTCAAAATATTTCATTTCATTCTCAATGTGTTTAAATGACAGATGCACAGCTTCACAATGCGTCGCTGAGAGCTTGTGAATCGGCTATTCTCATTTGTACTGGTCTTTAGAGTCCTGTCCACTTGTTTCTGTTGCAAACCTGGCAAGACAGTAAGAGAAAGGAACTGCACACACAAACATGAAAGACTTGTAGGAAAGTTCAATTTATTCCATTTTGACACAGATAGCCTACTGTAGGCCCAAGTATTTAGGCATATTCACAGATTCAGCTACTTTATTGCAGTCGTTTCGGTCAATATACTCGCCTCCTCTAACCCTAATCCTAAACATAACCACAAGCACGTCGCCATGCTGACACAGGGCTTACAATTTCCGGATTTTCGTCTTATCAATGCAATCGTGTCAGTCGGCTCCCAGGCAACATGCCGTGTCGATAAAAACAGCAAATGAGCAGCATGCTGGGAATTATCGCTTAACAGTCAAAGCGGATAGGCAGATAGTGCAGAAATAACTATTTGCCTACTGACTGCCAGTGTGTCAAATTTCCATTTTGTGTACAATTTAATGGACAATGACGTTTTCTTTGTGAGGGTCCCAGACCAGAGCAACACTGTGGGCTGCCCTAAGGCAAACTGCATGGGGGTCCTTGAGCTTGTACGTTGTAGATCTGCTTTGCTTATACTGTATTATGTACTTTTATCCAACAGTGTTGGACATGGTACAGTATAACCTGACAGATATGCAATGTTGCTTTGCTGGCACACAACCTTCTAAAGTCTTTCACACTTTCTAGTGGGTGTGTGCACATTAGTTTGACTTCATTTGGACCTCATACGATTCACATTGATTTGTATTAACACAGATAAGAGATGCTAATGCATTCCCCACTCTCTGAGCAGCCAAAACGCTGCTGGTGCAGGTGTTTTATGTGTGGCTGGAAATGACTTCCTCATTTGCATTAATAACTCAGATTGGCTCCTTAAAAGCCGGAACTATTCCACTGAGCAGGAGGAATTATTCGCATGACTGGCTGTTTTTTAGTTATTTCTTTTTTTTACTGCGATGTCAGCTCAGATTAATTATGGCACATGATTACAGCCAAGGTGTGAGACGGTTTAAGCCAGCTACTGTATATAGAGGTTCTCAAAGTGGCATCCTGGGACCCACCCAGGGCTTCTCAGAGCAGTTTACAGAGGGTCACCAGCAAAATTAGTTCATTCAGTTTAACCTCTTTCATTTATTGCAGTGGTTTTCAACCTTTTTTGATACCAGGGCCCACTATTTATTCAGAATTTGGACCACGGACCATTTGATGACATTTCAGCCCCACAGACCCCATGAAGATTTATTTTACTTTTGTCCACAATTGCAGGCTGGACTTGGGGGAAAAAAACAGGCAAAACAAAATGAACATTAATATTCTACATTCTCTAGTTGAGTAGACTCGGATTAATTCACATGATCAATATTTTAACTCTTGAGAGTGTAAACATGAAACCAAATGGACCCGCAAGGGTCCATTTGGTTTCATTTTTGCTATTAACACATTTCCTGGTGCCTACTTTGTAAATGTTAGAAGAGCTGAGTTGGGTATGTCATTGTATATTGTCCAATCGGATGATGGTAAAGTGCACAAAGTTTCGAATCGCTGTCCAATCAGGTTTAGTTTAGTGCACATTATCGCAGTCTGTGGAAAAATTGTATGTCCATGAAAAGTGTTCCAAAGGATCTAGCAATGTTTTGATTGCCAGCGGAGGAACAAAAAGTAGGTCCACTGTCAATACTGCCATGTACTAGAAATACTCTGTAGAGCTCCAGAATTCACTTTTACTAGAGTAAAAGTACCAAATGTAGAAATTTATCATTGTGCACAATATCCCTTTTCAGAAGTTCAAAATCTTTTGAGAATAACAGATCTAAAAGACTTGAATGGGGTCTATTGTGAGCAGGGACGGATGTAACATGACATCATGGTATGGACAACATGGTATGGGGGCGGATTCATCGCCCGTGTCGCTTCGCGCCATTGGCGATGAAGCCGCACCCATACCATTTTTGGTTACAGGACTTTTATTAGTCAAGTAAAGCATCAATAATAACATCAGATGTTCTTGAAGTTGCAACAGACATACAGCATGAAATGCTGAAGAAATGCTGTTGGTTTAGTGGTGACACAGCTGTAGTTAGTTAGTAGCGGTAGTAGTGTTTCACATCATTTTAAATATGAGCAATTGAAATATCTTGGGTTGTTTTGCATGACATCGTGTTTGGTGGGGCAGTCAGGGAATTTAGGGGGGCATTGCCCCCCATGCCTATGCCGAGATCCGCCCCTGATTGTGAGCTTGTAGACAGGCTGTCTTCAAATCACCGGAACAGGGCTGAAGTGGTTAATGTACTGTGTAAATAATAATCTAAAATGTTCTAGTGGCTAAATCTGTAGTGGAGAAAAAGCACAATAGTTGTGCAATAATAGTGCAGTGAAAGTAAGTACTGGCAAAAGTACTGTCATGTCAAAATTCTACTTTTATACTTGAGTAAATGTACTTACAGCACTGCCGACGGCGAAGATATGGGCGCTAAATGTCAGTGTCAGCACAGCCATGGTGTGCAACACTCTGATAACGGTGGTAAAATAAACATATGAGCGTACAGACACGGACAAACAAACAATGTTGACACAAAAGACATGTGGAAGACACACAATGACAGAGGAAAGAGAATCAACGAGAGAGAGAGAGAGAGAGAGAGAGAGAGAGAGAGAGAGAGAGAGAGAGAGAGAGAGAGAGAGAGAGAAAGAATAAGAGAGAGAGAGAGAGAGAGAGAGAGAGAGAGAGAGAGAAAACACGGTAGACTAGAAACTGAGCTTCACTTAGCCTACTGTCTGTCCTCCTACCAGGAGTGTCCAAAAGGTGGATTGTGATCTACCAGTATAGATCACAAAGGCTGTGCAGGTAGATAGGGGCATGCCCCTAAAATTATATCATTTATATATTTATCTGCCATGTGAATTAAGCAGTGTTGTTTTTTTTGTTTTTGTTTTTTTTTGTTTTTTTTTTAGAATATTTTGTCTTAGTCTTTTCAATAGTCTTTTAGTCCCATTTAGTCTTCTGAAATTATTTTTTTTAGTCTAGTCTTAGTCGACGAAATGTCAAAAATGATTTAGTCTTAGTCTTGGTAGTATATTCTTACATACAAATACATTGTAGGTTTATATATCTTATACACATTTATAGTTTTTAGTATAAAACATGTCTGGTTTTATTACTGTGTGCGTTTTATTAAAGAAAAAAAGAAGATAAGAAATGTTTCTTATTTCCATTAGTCTAAAAAATAAAAATAGTAATAAAATAATAATAATAAAAAAAACAGTAATACCCAATGACCCCTGGAGGCTTATTTTGCCATGCACAAACATTTCCCTTCTGGGCATAATTCAAAATGGTGGGTGATCTAAAGATCTAGAGAGTTCATGCCACATTGTTCCTCATGAGGAAATGCATAATGTGCAATGACGTTTCCTGTCTGTTTTTAGTCAAGCAAGTGTAGCAGAGTGGCTACAGCCTCTGTCATGTCTCCAAAGTCTAGTATCTGCCACCGGACCAAGGGGATGTCCTTTTGGTCTGGTAGTTAAGATGTTGGACGTTCCCGTGGGAGAGTTCGAGTCCCGGGCTTTACATTGATGCCGTGACCCGGATTTGAGTTTCCCTGTGGAAGGAGGTCAAAAGGGAGGTGAGTGTAGCAGAGTGGCTTTTGTCTGGTTGAACTTTCACACGGGAGACCCGAGGTTGAATCCCGGGCGTTATACAGGACATAAGTTACATGAAACACCATAAAAATCTATTTTTTCAAGTATTATTTGTGTTTCAGGCATTAAAAGGATCCCTGACTAATAAGATAAAACATTATACTTCCCCTATATAACTAAAATAAACAGATAAAAACACCAATGGCATCTTATTTCTTTCATAAATAGAGAATATTTCACTCAACAGGAACTGCTCCTGTCACAGGTTGATGATGTCACGTGTGATCTAGCTCTATGGAATATATGGATGAACATGCTCATGTGACATCATCATCCTGCGACCGGAGCATCTCCTATTTAGTGAAAGATTCTCTATTTATGAAAGAAATAAAGTATTGAAGGTGTTTTTATCTGCATGCTAGTTATAGAAGGCAAACATAGTGTTTTAAGGCATATTTGTCTTATTAGCCAGGGATCCTTTTAAGGGGTTAATAATAAAAATGCTCAAGGGATATCGCTAAAACTTGATCACCTTCAGCCAAAAAATCACCTCCCGCAAGACAGTAGTAGATTTGGCTGAGAAGAAAGTCAAAAAGGTGTGGGTACCGCTGACCTATACCAAGACGTCAAGGAAATATCTCTCTTCCTTACAATCTGGTGATAGTTGCATATCGACTAGTAGCGACTGCAAGGCAAAATATGGCACATAACCATGCAGTAAGAACAAAACATAATGGCTGGATATTTATTTTGAAATTATTAATGGAATACATCATACATCTTATGGAATAAAATCATCGTATGAATAGTACACCTACACTGTTTACAGCAAATGACCTTGGTACATAAAAATATTGACCTTACTTGCATTTTATTAAATTGCTGCTAAAAACTTTGAAATACTGTAGTCAACCTTCAAAAGTAGACAGAGAGAGAGAGAGAGAGAGAGAGAGAGAGAGAGAGAGAGAGAGAGAGAGAGAGAGAGAGAGAGAGAGAGAGAGAGAGAGAGAGATAGCCAGAAGGTACATTTTGAACTTGCATGTTTTGTGTGTGACAACAACAGAATAGAGGGGGCACTGTTATGGATGTACATTAGCCAGGGAATTCCCTCAATGCAGCACAATATTGCATTGTTTGTTCACATAGCGGTGCAAATGACTTTTATTGTTGTTGAAGGAATTGCATTGCATTAGCAATATGCTAATCAAGGCGGCGTTATAGATAATTCATAATCCATCACAGCATTTGTCTCGATGCCAACATACTGTCAACCTGCACACGTGTGCGCTTGCGTATGCGACAGACAGGGCATGTGTGCATGCAATGCACGAAAGGTAGAGAGAGAGAGAGAGGTTTATTTTCCCCACACGTGCAAACTCCTGCAATCGGGGACGTATGTGGCCCGCACCGATTTTGCACGTCGCCTGGCCGACCAGCTCGTGACGGCAGCTTTAATCGTTTATAACCTAATAATGTCAATTGGCATTACGGGGAATCTGGACGACAAACAACAACAACAACAACAACAACGTCGGTCCCATCGGCTACCGTGGCAACCAAACCCCCCCCCCCCCCCCCCCCCCCCCAATGCAGACGTTGATTTATGTCGACTGGCCACGGACATGCAGCCTGACTTTGCATAAAGTGATGACTTCAGGGGTGGATGGGGAGCTGCTGTGTTGGGGTTGGAATCTTTAGGCCTTGGCAAGGTCAGCCAATGAACGCCCCTGGCAGGGGCGTTTTTGCCTTTTTTAGGCAGACTAGGCAGTTGCCTATCCCTGTGGGGCCCACTGTGCCTGTCATACGTATGACATCCATTTGGTAAGGGGGTCTCCAGGGAAAATCTTGCCTGGGGCTCCAAATTGCTTAGAAACGCCACTGCCCCCTGGTGACACGACATGACAGCGAAGAGCTACCAGTAAAACAACGGTACGATGGTTTGCAGCACAAAAAAGGGGGAGATCAATAAGCTCTCTGACACATTTTGGGGCGTTTCGGGGTTTGTGATGAAGGTTCACGTCCAGGTAGCCTCGACACACAGGCTTTCATTTTCGTCTGCGTTGCACGAAAACGCAAAGCCTGGACTAATTCGTTAGCCCTGGTGGCCTAGAAGTGGGACTCAACGACATGTAACGTAGCACAGCAGTGGAGGGGCGGTAGGGGGAGGGGCCGGGGATGACGACACGGAGAGATCAAATCAGATCAGCTTTTCTGCCGTCCAAATTCGGACGGCACCCCGCCGCCCCTAGGCCAAAATCATTGCAGGTTAGGCCAGGCTAACGTCCAGGTGACAAGCAGATGACTGGGGGCTTGCCCATATGAGGGGCCGGCCACCACGTCTCAGGTGCAACTGACAGCTTACTTTATGTGTCCACCACATACATCTCTGGCTATAAGTGTGTGCGAGTGTGTGTGTGTGTGTGTGTGTGTGTGTGTGTGTGTGTGTGTGTGTGTGTGTGTGTGTGTGTGTGTGTGTGTGCATGCTCATGTGTGTGCACTCCGGGGGAGGCCTATACCGCCTGCTGCGGGCCATCTCGACCCCCCCCCTACCCCCCCCCAAACAACCCCACCCACCCCCCACATTGTGTGAAGGACAAAAAGCAGCGTGTGCCACCGGCAGGAGATAACCGTGATTTATGAGCGGCTGTCACAACAGCGGCAGGTAAACATGCACTCCAGGAGGGAGGGGGGGGGGGGGGGCATCACCCCCCTCCCTAGCCCCCACCTCCTCTTCCACTGTTCCACTTACTACACTAGCCTGTACGTCAGGCTATAGCCTTCAGGGGGGGGCGATGACGTCCCGAAGCCGTCCTCCCGCAGGGGATGGGGTCTGGGACATGCCGTTAGTTAGACCATGGGTTTTCAACAGGTGGACCGGGGACCACCAGTGGTCTTTGAGAGTTTCCCAGGTGGTCCCAAAGCTAAATGATGGTTAAGTTGATTAACCGAATGCAACTCTTTGGGAGCGCACATGAATGAGTGCCCAATGTTAAGCTCCAGGAGCACAGGGTTTCCAAGTCATGAATGCATGGGCTGCCTGCAGTTCACACTACACACTGTGACCTTGCTACCTGCCATGCACCAATACGGTGGTGCTGGGCCTCTGTCTGAACCAAGAGTTAGAAGTGAGAAGAACACGACAGAACTTCAACGATTTCTCTACAGACTGTCGTCTCAACACGGCCTTATATGAGACCTCTGGACCGAGGTGAGGCAAGGTGAGGTGAGGTGAGGTGAGGTGAAAGTGATTATAAGCCAGTGTTTATCCCTCGTGGCTCACACACTCCAACATCCAATTATGCAGTGCATGAGCAATTTGTCTTGTCTGTTTGCCGTTGTGCTATATATTTCACCCGCCGTTCACCTGTTGGATTACTGCTGTGACTTTGTACAGTGCACTGTACACTATCGTCTCTTATGATGTTGATTTTGGGTCCTGTACCGTTCCAGCAAGAAGCATTTTGATACTCTAGTCTAGGACAGTGGTGGACTGGGCGAAAAAATCGGTCCGGACATTTTTAGCGTGATTTGGCCTAGACCGGCCCACCACAACCAGTGTGTGATGGACCTATTCTACCTGGTATAGTTGGTTAATATTTTAACTCTTTGAGAGTGTAAACATGAAACCAAATGGACCCGCAAGGGTCCATTTGGTTTCATGTTTACGCCCAAGGGTCAATCCGACCCTGGCGTCAGAGAATTGGTACAGACATTCCACGCTGGCTCAATGGAAACACTCCAGTGCTACACCAATGGGTTTCAATGTGCTAGGGACCGTCAAGGCTCCTTGAGGGGGTTTCCAAATGCCTCCTTAATGGTGTGTAACGCTAGAGTGTACAATTGGAAACAAATGGGTCCATTTCTGCGCTCTCCGTCAGAGTTATGGACCTCCTTGGAATTAAAATGTTTGAAAGCCATGCTACACTAAATGGAACATTTAGTAACTTTCATGGTCATAGAAGGAAGAGTTCCAATAATTTCTCCTCAGCGGTCAAGCCTGTCTAAAGCCCTAAAACCGGTGGTTGAAAACCCATCTACTCAGGTATTGCAGGTGGTCCCAGGAGGTGGAAAAAAACTTTCTTTTTCCATTTATCAAATTTGGCCAACATCTTTAGTTTAAAAGTGATTCATGAATTTACAGTATGAATCTCTCTTCATAAATAATGAAATCTAGCCTGCTGACCATACTGTATATACAACAGCTTTAAACAAAAGTCATGTAGGCCTCAATTCTTTTCCTATATCTTTGATTTGAGGCATGCAGGACAGTAGTGCTATTTCGGGCCAGTCTCGGGAGATGTATGGCAGGCCTGGTCAGCCCATGGGACACAATAGTGGTGGTCCCCAGGTTGCTCTTAGTCAGAATGGTGGTCCCTGGGGGAAGAAAAGGTTGAAAACCTAAAACAAACAGGATGCATATATAGTGGCACAGTATTGAGTGCCGCCCGTCAACACCAACAGGATGCGGCGCTCTGCCACGCGGCTAGGTCCATCGGAAACAATGGAGAATGGAGAGGAGGCTGTTTTGACAAGCGCCATGCGCAGCCCGTTTGTGTAGGGTTTGATTCCTCTGCGGGAGAGAGAGCTTTACCCTCGTACCACCTGCCGTTTCCAACAGTGTTGTTGGCGTTCAAATCGTTACGCAAACAAGTGCGTTTTCGAGCGCTTACAAAGCAAGCCGCGCGCAAATGCACAATCAGACACACATGGTGTTCCTATTATCTTCTGGGCCAATCTTGTCACATTTTATGAGGTGAGGAGGTATCTCCGCCTGGCAGTCCTATCAGCGGCTGATTCCTATCATGTCCCAGGCAGCTGTGAACGAGGCTGATGCACTCACACTCTCAGGCTAGGAGAGCTTCAAATGGAGGCCTGATAAGGACAGACAGAGCATGATAAGTCATTCCAAGATTTCCACACACACTGCTTTCCCCAAGAAACCCAGAGGAGGGTAGACCTAAAGGGGCTGATTTATTATTCCTGGTTGTGTGGCGTCACGTACAGAAAACCCCTGATCTACAAATTCACAACTTTGTGTTGTGTTGTGACCAGTGTTGGGAATATTACTATACCTTGTTAATGTATTACTTATTACTTATTACCTTCATTTTAAAGCAATATATTGTATTACAATATTGCTGTCTGAGCAAGTGTAATATATTAATATTACTATTACATATTACTTAAAAGAAAAATGTTGTGCAAAATATATAATTAAATATTTAGTGTCACTATTAATCAAATATTGTGTAGGCCAGTGGCATAGCTACAATAAAGAAAGCGCACTTGGCTAACTTGAACAAACGTCCTGCTGAATAAATAATTTGATGACAAATTATAGAAAATAAGTAATTATTTAACTTCTGCAGTTGTCAAGAAGATTTCACAAGAACATTTTCAACGAGACAGATTGACCGAAAGTAATATTGAAAGTAATGCAGTAATGCAGAAAGAAAAGCATAATATATTAGATTGTTTTTGTTGTTTTTGTCAGTAATATATTTATATTACAAGTTACTGCATTTTGGTAATATATTATGTAATATATTGAGTTACGTAGTGCACATGTCCCAACACTGGTTGTGACAAGTTGTGAGCTTGTCAATTGTCTGTTTTGTTTGTCTGTTCTTGGTGTGCAACCCCAGCACTCACACAAGTAAAAATAAGCACCATCAAAGGACCTCTTCATATGATTGATCCTCACTAATGTTCATGATAAAATATCATGATTTCTTTCTACTTGGTCTGTGTCTCATAGGAGGGCAGTGGGCAGTTCAGAAACCTGTCCTCCAGTGACATCATCGTTAGTCTGTTTTTGTATAGTCGGTTTGATAGCTAAACAGGAAAGAGGAGAGAAATGGGGGGAAGACATGCAGCAAGTGCCGTCTGGCTCGGGAGTCGAACCCGCTGCAACGGTGACAGGGTGCAGGCTATAGCAGTCTAAGTGAAAATGAAAGCTATGCCTTTCATTTTCACGTTGCAACTTTTCAGGAATAGAAAGCCTGCCGTTCCTATTAGCTTGGATCCCACCAGGGGCGGATCTAGGCATGGCATGGGGGTGGGGGGGTGGGGGTGGGGGGGGGGGGGGCAAACACGATACCAAGATATTTCAAATTAAAGTGCTTAGATTTAAAATGATTTGAAACACTACTACTGCTACTAACTAACTACAGTTGTGGCACCACTAAACCAACAGCACTTCATCATTGAAAACAGAAAACTCTCTGAGCCAGACCTTTAGCTTTATGCAATGCATGCTGTGTGTCTGTTGCAACTTCAACAACAACTGATGTTATTATTGATGCTTTACTTGACTAATAAAAGTCCTGTACCGAAAATGGTATGGGGGCGACTTCATCGACAGCGACACGGGCGATGAAGCCACCCCCATACCATTTTCTCTTGCCCTCTTGCCCCGCCCCCCCCCCCAAATGGGACATGTTACATCCACCCCTGGATCCCACGTTGATGATGTCACTGGTGGACGGGTTTCCGAAACTGCCCACAGCTCTCCTACGAGACACAGATTGAGCCAGACAAAAATAAAATGTGTGATTTTCTTATGAACATTGGCAGTAACATGGAGAGAGGTTGAAAAGTGGTCCTTTTAACATGGTGCCAATAAGGCGAGCCATTCGCACGTTTTCATTAAGTGTTGTTAAGTGTCAGTGCGTGGGCACAATATTATTCAGAATGTCTTTACATGGACATTAATATCCCGTTATTATTCAAGATATGCTGCCCATCACCTCAGTGAATAAAAACCTAATATGTTATTCACACCAAACAGATAAGAGCTCATCCCTGTATGAATAAGAGAGCAATCTATATAGAAATCTCATCCAGTACTCAATTCAACAGAAAATAAATGTCACCATGAAATTGTAATACAAGTGGATGTTTCTCTTTTGTAATACATTATAAAACATTATTTTGTTGACATTCTCCATTGCAATTGTCCAGCTGGTAATTTTTCTGAAAAATTGGAAGTGGCAGGCCAGGGAAAAATAGCCAATAAAGTAAGTTTAAGTTCAAGTTAACATATCCGATTTCCACTTCGCCTGTCAGACCTGCATAATTATGTAGCCGTATAGCAAGATGGTTGCATCGTTGGCTGTCAGTGCCCCCGGTATTTCTTTTTTGGAAACGTATTTCCCTTTCCAAAAAATGTCTTGACTACAGTCCAGGTGGTTGGAACTCATACATTTTGAAGAACAGGGAACATATGCCAACTCCAGACTCCAGGCGAAAAGCACCTTTTGGTTGATTGCTTTTCCAACTATGGACAGATATGCATGTGTAATTTCTTTTCTTGATGGTCACTGCATAAACCAGCGGTCCTTCATTAGTCCAATTATAAGAAACATGTTAACAAAACATTGGTAGTAATATTTAAGCCCATTGGGTTAAATCAATTGTCCCACTCTCTGTGTTTAAGGCCAACTCCAGCTTAAATTACACATAGCTAATTTTCCCTAACCATATCGCTTTTATGCTATTTGTTCGTGGTCAAATGTGTTAATTTTATTTTATTTCGTGAATATGTGATTAGTTGGAATTCTCATAATAATCCCATTGTCAATCCCGTTGTCAATAAAAGTGAGTCATTAGTGTCATTTTAGTGTCATTTTCCATTTTCCGGTAAAACAATAGTCATGAAGGATAGTGTGACCAAGGTTCCACCCACCTGCAGTTCCAGCTTTGACCGTTGGCCCAACAGTCGCGACCGTTGGCACAACGGGGATTAGGTTTCGGTTTAGGCATAGGTTTTACTGAGGGCCTAGGGTTAGGTTGGGCCAACAACCTTCACCAACGGCCGTGACCATAAGTCAAACGGTTGACCGTTTTCACCAGTCACAACTAATTTATAAAGGTGGCAACTGATTTATAACGGCCGTTGGTCACAAAATGATCTTGCTGTCTCTCCAACAAATTGATGCGTAGCTCGGTGACGCCACTGTAGAGTCCCTGGCCTATGGCGACCATAACAAAAAAAGTCACGTGAACGAGACCCATGGATAGCGTAAAAACAATATGATTATGGACGCTTCTCCATGCTATTAGATTTGCCGGGGCAGATGGCAGGGGCAATTCTACAAGTCATGCCTTGGCCAATGGTATTCATACAGTAAACTGTGTCTAAACAAAGAAGGCTAGATATCTCTAGAGATTTTTTTTTAGCATTTTGCAAAAACTTGGACTGATCAGAGCCAAACGTCTTGCAGATAATTAACTCTGTTTCCTTTTTTCCCCCACACATTTATTTATTTATTTATTTATTTGTACATGATGTTTTTTAGTACCAATTAGTAACATACAACAAATAATAATTTGTTGCCATCATGCAGAAAAAACCTTCTCATCTAAACAACAAAACAAATTATAATTTTGAGCTGCAACTTTGGCCAAATCTGGAGTCATGCATCATAGCAATGTCACACGAATTCCCGCGATCCAGACTGGCGCCACGCCGTTCCACATGGTTCAACATTTTAATTGCATTCCATTGTTTCGCAAAAGTTCTTTGACAGAGCCAAGTTATATCCCCCATCACCTGGGCTCCCAGTTGCCTCACTAAAATGTTGACGCAATACTGGGACAATTTTGTGGTCAGCCATTTCAGCTGAATCCCTCGCTACCCCAGCTGTGCCAAGCCCCCTCCTCCCCGTCCCCACCACCCTGAGCGGTAAGCCCCCTGCATGTGTTCAGAAAAGCCAGGAGAACACAAGCTCGTTAGCTACTGAAGGGCTGATGATTATGGAGATGGCGGATTGGCAGGGGGCTCTATTTATTTAGCGCGATTAGCAGATTGCTATTTCCAAAGCTTTGACACTTTTTACTTTTTTCTTTTGTGGGTAGGCATGTGTGTGTGTGTTGGGTGGTGGTGGTGGGGGGGAGTTTCCTCATGGTAGAATTAATTAATACGAACAGCAGTTTATACCCGAGCTTGGCCTTTTACCATCTGGCATAATGAAGATTTTGATGTGCAAACGACTGTTAAAAGTCTCCCTCACACCCAAGGTGCCTATGTAAATTCCTCAGACACACTGACAGTCTGACAGGCATTACTACGACAGCACTGTCGCTTCCAACATGCGTGGCTGGTTAAAAACTCACCTGTGGCTTCCGACATGCGCGGCCGGTAAAACTAGCCTCACCTATCCAGCTGTCATCCGCATTTGTAATGCATATTGCCACGGATAGACTATAGAGCCACGCAGTCCTGCACCTTTGTGACATCACCCCTGCTCCAGAAATGGTTTCCCCTTTCTTTTTTCTCATAGACTTTTCGAAAATGATTCATATAAAGATAATCACGCCACGGACAAAAGCCAACTCGGATCGTGACAAATCATGATGACACACACAATCTTTTGGGACAATCAAATAATTTCTAAGATAAAAAATGTAAGTGTTGTTGTATCCTGCCGTTTTCTACTTCTTGCTAATTAGATATTGCATGATTATATTGTGTTTGTCATGGTTTGTCATGACCCGAGTTGGCTTTTTCCACAGTGCAATCGTGTTTTTATTAAGCATTTTCGAAAAGTGTATGAGGAAAATGAATGAGGATTCCATTTCTGGAACACGGGCGAAGTCATGAAAGGGGCGGGACTGTGCAGCTCTATAGTCAACCGGTTCCAAGTCTGCAAATGTGGGGCGTGACATTGTGGGGGAAAAAATCTTAACACTGAGAATATCCACACAGTGATATTAATGTCACTATGCAAGGCTATAGATTAAGGAGTTAGCATGTACTGTAGCTTGGAGTTAAAGCTGTAGGAAATGCTTTCCATTATTGTAGTGGTAAGGCTGAGTACTGTGATGCGAGTATATGGCCTGATTTTGGTGAATATTTTGGTTATTTGGTGCAAGGCTGCGCAATAAAAACATAGGTGAATTCACAAAACTAGCCTCATGCGTACTGTACTGTTGATTTCTGCCATATAGGGCAATTTTTTGATCTTTTTGATCTTGACTCCACTGTCATGTGGAACCTTGGTTTTGTGCTGCTGCTGCGGTGTGTTAGCCTAATGGAGCCCCAAAAAGTAGTCCCATGTAACAGAGGGTTCCGATTATAATAATTGGACAAAATAAGTCACTGGACCCAAAAAGTAGTCCCATGTGACAGAGGGTTCTGATTACAATAATTGCGCAAAATAGGTCAATAATAGAATAAGCTATAGCGGTAGTTTTAAAGCATGATCCCCAGAGCATGGCCCACGGGCATTAGACGGTAGTCATCATTGATTAGAGGCTGCATGTTTCATAAAAAATGATGATGATGTTCAGTACACTACGTACTGCACGGCCATCATTGCACATCCTGACTATAACTATTATTGAGATGGCAAGGCAGTTCTTGAATGAGCTAATAATAAAAAGGTGTGGAACTGTGGATTATTCCCATATGCCGACGAATGGGACAAGCCGTAGCGACTTCGCCAGACAATTGGCCAAGGCGATGTGGATGCTGGGTGTAGCCGTGGCAACAGCACAGGGTGGTGGTGGGTGGGGGGGGCTCAGGCTGAACCACATAGTGAAGGGAGGGGAGAGAGAGAGGGAAAGCGAGAGACAGAGAGAGAGATGGAGGGGTACAGACAGACAGACAGACAGACAGACAGACAGGCAGGCAGGCAGGCAGGCAGGCAGGCAGGCAGGCAGGCAGGCAGGCAGGCAGGCAGGCAGGCAGGCAGGCAGGCAGGCAGGCAGGCCGGCAGGCAGGCAGACAGGCAGTCAGACAGACGGACAGATCCTTATCTTTAATTCATCTGGGCGATGGAGCCGGCCCCATGTGCCTGCCCCTCTATACGATATCCCCATGCACGTCATTATCAGGTGCTGGAGTCACAGGGGGAGCTGATGTAATTTCCAGAAAGGTGAGAGACACTTGGAGACTTGCCCTGACCTACACACACACACCTTTTGGCCGGTTCGGGTTCGGCCCAAATTGGCAGAAAATATGTCACCGAATAGTGTATGTACCGTATGCAATTGACGCATTCTAAAGTGCTGAATGGATGTTTTATGGGCAATAGTGGTTAGTGATTATTTAAGTTGTGCCACAATCATTACTAATCAGGTACTTTTAAGGTGCTGACATGACAGCAATGGTAGGAAAAAGATACGACTACTACTACTACTACTACTACTACTACTACTACTACTACTACTACTACTACTACATTCATGACTACATAACTACTGTACTCCCTGGTGGGCTGCTTAGCCTACAGTGGAAGGGATGGTGTAGATGTTATGGGAAAGCTTGGCGATAGAAGGCTGTCACATATAGGTTAAATCAAGTGGACAGTGACACTTTACAGTAGGTCCGGGGACCAACAATGTTTCCTGAGAGGATACCAGGTGGTCCCCAGGCTAAATGATGTAAAGTTGGTTAACCAGATGTAACTTTTTGAGAGTGTAAACATGAAATCAAATGGACCTTCCATTTGTTACTTACACACACACTTAAGGGGTACTTGACCAGACCAGACCAGACGATGGTAGACGACTCTGTGGATTTCCAACACCATGTTTTATATTTATATTAACACAAAATCGCCAATAGTATAATCTCTGTTGAGCTGACCATCAAGAGCTGCTACTCTTGATGGTTTTTGAATTGTGTGAATCTAAAAAGTAATAGTTTGGGGAGTTTGGGGAATGTGTGATCCCCCCCCCCCACCCCACCCCCTGCACGGCCGATATGCTCTGTGCCTACAAGCTGACAAAGCACGTTGTGAGCGTGTTTGCGAGTTTTACGGCTGCACGGGTCAACGCCGATAAATCAGCTTTTCAAGGGGGCCAAGTTATAAATGACGAGGCCCTCGCCCTTCCACACTCTCTGCACCACTCATATCTATATCTCCCCACTCATCATCGTAAACATCGTGCCTCCAGAGAGACCCTGACACATACGTTTTACAACAATGCCAGCATCGCCAGGTCTCAGAGGTGACGTGGCATACATCGCAACAGTTTCATGCTGAACGCGAGGATTACGTTTATCTGTCTTCTAGGCCGTGGCTTTCACGTTTGAAATCTGCATTTTGAAGTGCCGGTTCTATCTATCTATCTATTTACAGTATGTTAGAAAGACAGACAGACAGTCTGACTGAGAGAGATTGATAGGAAGAGATGACACTTTTATCACCAAGTTGTGTTTCTCATGTTGCAGCATGAACCTGGTTATAATAGGAATCCTATCCATTTATTTATTCTCATCCTAAAGTTGGGTTTCAGATCTCTGTGATGATGGATGAATGGCACACACTGTGTGTAGGTTATCTATCTGCATTCATCGCAGCACTACCGTACATCACTGTCTCCGTTTTCAAGGCTGCCAATGCGAACCTGTTCCTCACCATAAAGCAAAGGCCTGGAGAGGAGTAGAATGTTGCTGTCAGGTGAGCACCTTGTATCTCCATGTTTCAACTCTTTTGTATTATTATTTATACATAATGTATGGGTCGGGTGACTTAGCACCCGGTTTGATGCAATCTGAATGAATGAATGAATTAAACGAATAAAGGTGCCAAATGTCAATATGATTTATATTGTTGGAAAGTACTTTGTCATCATACAATAGTGTAAGCCTATATGCTTTATCAACCTGGAGAGTATTAGAAGCACTTTGAAAAGCTAAACTCAGGATCCTTTCCTTGCACTTGAAGATAACGTAAGCTTGCCATACTATTCCAGACTAAGCTTACATTTTATGTTTGTAATTTCTATTGTGACATGACATGACAAAGACAGGCAGGCGGGCAGGCAGACAGACAGACATCAGTATTCTGACATGTCGATTCAGAAGAGCTTTGTGTGGGTGTATCGTGCAATTGTTCTCTCCTTGTTGGAGTAGAATTATGCACTTCATTTGTATGTTCTCCTCTGTTCTATGTGGGTGTTTTCCAAAATTTAAGTACATTAAAATTGTTATATTGCAATTTGGAATAAACAAAACTGAAAAATTACGTTTTCATACAGTAAGAAGCTGCACTTAATTTTCTTTTTTTAAACATTGTGAAAGTGATTTCTAAAAATATTGAACAGTCTATTGCAGTGCTTTTCAACTAGTGGTCCTCTCAAGGCCCTCTCAAGGACCACCACCAGTGGTCCTTGAGAGAGTTCCAGGGGGTCTCCAGGATAAGTGATGGAGAGTTGGTTAACCAGATGTAACTCTTTGAGAGCGTATATAGCAATGAAACCAAATGGACCCTTGCAAGTCCATTTGGTTTCATTTCTACACTCGCAAGAGTTAAAACATTCATTGTCTGAATTAGCCCAAGTACATTCTCAACACAACTAGAGAATGTAGAAGATTAATGGTCATTTTGATCTGTATGTTTGACTGTTTTTGTTTGCCAACTCCAGCCTGGTATTGTGGACAAAAGCAAAATAAATCTTTAGTTTTGGGTCTGTGGGGCTAAAATGTCATCAAATGGTGGTCCGTGGCTCAAATTCGGAATAAATAGTACCCTGGACCCTGGTATCAAAAAGGTTGAAAACCACTAGTCTATTGGAACACAGGGTTGCCCCCCCCCCCCCCCCCCCCCCTATTTCTACACAAGTTAACGCCTCTGGACCAAGGACATGGCGTTACGCATGAAATGTCACAAACTGCTGACTGCACACGTATGCTAGAGAGAGTGGCAAGTGCAGCCCTGTTGTCACATGATGGGACGTCACGGCTCATTGTGGATGTCACTTAAAGCCCACGCTTCTGGGAGAAAATCTGTCTCTCTCTCTCTCTCTCTCTCTCTCTCTCTCTTCTCTCCTTTATGTTTTTTTTTAGTTGACATCACTTGATGGCTTCCCTGCTATATTGGGTAAGGACAATCGGGAGAGTTCAAGGAAGACGAGGAGGTCAAAGGGAAAGGATGTGTGACTCCAGGTCCTATTGGGCCTAATTGATCACATGCTGCAAATAAATATGGAACTTCATTTTTAAAACCGCAATCGGTTCAACAGTTAACATCCTTCTCAGGATTTGAACCCGGGTCATCGCCTGCTATGCAAGGAGACAACGGTTTGGCCCTCAGGGTTATGGGGATTCATTGAAATTTCAGAGTTATGGAGAACCTCTGAGCTAAGGGAGAACATTTGACAGGATCGGGATATATTTAGAGCTCCGGGCATTAGTCGTCAACCTGTAGTGTTGTGATCTAAATGTTTCGATGGAAGAGTGGCTGGGCCAGTAGTTACCTCAACCTCATAATAGTTCAATATGTCTCCAGTAAAGCAGGGATTACGCCTCATCTCGGCTGAGCAGTATACATTTGGTCTCTGGTAGGAAGTAGACTCGGATTCATATACCAGCGAATAGGACATGACAAGTTCAGGAATTCCGCTTTACACTGTAGTCTGCTGAAGGCTGATTTAAGAAAATACCTGTTTGTTGTTGTAGTCCGATTGGGGTCCTTAACAGACAATATAGTTAGTTACAACAACTCACGTTTTAAGAGCAAAAAAACTTGAGGGGCGAAATCCATTTGGGACCGCGGCGGCCATTGGGACCGTTTTGCATAACAGTCACGGCAGTTTTACATAACTGTGGACTGTGTTGCACAACAGTCGTCGCCGTTTTGCATAACAGCCGTGCATAGCGGTCGAGGGTTAAGGTTAAGGTTACTGAGGTTATGTTTAGGCTCTGGTTTAAGATCCCGGTCGCAAATGGATTTCGCTGTCTCTCCAAAAATCAGTACTCCATTTCTAATTTCCTTTCTGATCTCAATGTCAAGAAGTACCGACATGTGATGGAGCATTAACTGATTTTTTTTTTACCTCAAATGCAGCCCAAGACAACTCTATTTTATCAAACTTATTCATATTATTATATTATATTAATATTATCTTATTATATTATTTTATATATCTACCCTGGAACATGCAGCACATACCGTAGGCATGAAGACTCTTCAGGACACCATGGTTATTTTTTTTCCTGCATACCTGCTCCATATGTCTATCTGCTGCTTAAGCTTTTGTAAAATACAATATGTAATATATGGAAGAGACGAGGAGAAAGAAAAGTGCTGTCACAACATGATTGACTGCTCAAAAAAGGAAAACAAAAACGAAGGCCGTCTTTTAAAGGACAAGTGGGGAACTCAGACACATTTATATGGACTGAATTCTTCACGTTATTGGACTGACATATTTTCTTGTCCCTGAGGATCTGCGGCACAGTTCAAGCAGCACTTGTCAGAGTGTCCTCATGCTGAAGTGAATGCGATGGATCTTTGAGGTGGTCATGTACTCCATGCGTATATATACGCCACCTGGGCTGTGCACAATCCATCTTGTGAAGGGCTTGTAGGCATCGGGTGGGAATCAGAAATGTCATGGCTCCTTCAAAACTACAGACGTGGCATTTACGAGTAACAATAATCTCCCCCCCCCCCCCCCCCCACACACACACACACACACACACATCACCATGATTGCAGGTCATGGTGACATTTCTTTGTCAATGCAAAGAAGATTTATCTTAGCTAATTGCCCACTTAACCACTCTGAGCCACTAATCTTTGAGGTGGTCATGTACTCCATGCGTATATATACGCCACCTGGGCTGTGCACAATCCATCTTGTGAAGGGCTTGTAGGCATCGGGTGGGAATCAGAAATGTCATGGCTCCTTCAAAACTACAGACGTGGCATTTGAGAACTTCAGACTTCATGCCATTGGCAAGACAGTAGATTGTCATTAAATTGTCAGAACAATGCCAGTGAGGAAGGAGCCCTTCTTCCTCACTGGCATTGTTCTGACAATGTGTTATGCAAAGTGTTATGCAAAGAAAATCTATTGAGATTATTGTTACGAGTAACAATAATCTCCCCCCCCCCCCCCCCCCCCCCCCCCCCCCCCCACACACACACACACACACACATCACCATGATTGCAGGTCATGGTGACATTTCTTTGTCAATGCAAAGAAGATTTATCTTAGCTAATTGCCCACTTAACCACTCTGAGCCACTAATTGACATTTAACGCCTCTTGTTCCAGGTGAGAGGTTGAAGCATGGTATGAAGCATGTAAGATGCAATTGAATTTAATTGATGGCTTGGAAATGTAAAGACTACTATTGTATGTTTATTTATAGCAGCCAGCCTATTGGGTTCTATATAACCGAAGATGGTTGATTTTTTATTGTATTGTATTGTATTGTATTGTATTGTATTGTATTGTATTGTATTGTATTGTATTGTATTGTATTGTATTGTATTGTATTGTATTGTATTGTATTGTATTGTATTGTATTGTATTGTATTGTATTGTATTGGTCCAGCTCTCTATACGGGTGGGCCGCGGCCCGCCCTGTCCCGCTTGTAGCTACGCCTCTGCTGCAAACCCAAATTGTTTGCTAGGCTAACATAGCAACATGTGCGGGGCCTTTGTGACTCTATAAACAATATATATGATATATGATGTACAGAATGTCAGAGATCAGTTTTGCAAATTAGTCTTCACATCATCATCATCATCATATCAGCATTATAATCACAATGATTGCGACTCCCATATTTAACCACTTTCAAAGAGACACTCCTATTCTGGGACCATGTCATTATAGGGATTTTCACTATCATCTGTTCTATGCTTGTATGTGTGAATGTGCGTGCACATGTGCAATGTAGACAGACAGACAGACAGACGGACAGATAGACTGTAAAGACACATCACTACTGTATAGCGTCGCAAGCATTTACTCTACATCAGTATGTTCAATACTAATGGTAACAGCCAGGTTGTTTTTGGAGGGGATGATAGCTCTGTATCAGGGGCGGAATAACATTTCCCTATTGGGGGGGCAGGAGAAAATGGTATGGGTGCACCCATACCATTTTTGGTTGCAGGACTTTTATTAGGCAAGTAAAGCATCAATAATAACTATAATAAAACTAAATGGTGTTGGTTTAGTGGTACGACAATTGACAATTGTTAGTTAGCAGTAGTAGTGTTTCAAATCATTTTAAATATAAGCACTTTAATTTGAAATATTTTGGATTGTTTTGCATGCCATCATGTTTGGTGGGGCAGACTGGACATTTAGGGGGGCACTGCCCGCCCATGTCCATGCCTAGATCCGCCCCTGCTCTGTATTACCTTAATACAAATCGCCATCAGTTGGTTCTGCAAATACGTGGGCAGAGAGATCTGTTGCTCTGAACACTCTATTGTTATATATTGTAAGACGTGTGGTTTCTCCTTGGTTCAAAGAAACTCTCATTCAAGGACTTCTGGCCTCTGCAGTGATTTATCCACTGTATTTCTTTTCTGTTCTCATTCGGCGAAGCGGTTCACTGTGTCTTTAGCCCTGTCATCGAAATTTTCCGCTGTGTCACACGCGTCTTAAGCCGCAGCAACTAGCCGAGTGGAGTGGAGGGAAAAAAATGGAC
>CM076978.1:26891021-26966021 GCA_039105355.1 Benthosema pterotum
GCTTTCTGACCTGAAGGGTGAAACAGTTAATGGACCGGTACAGGGTTTTCAGGCTAAAATTTACTTCCTGGATGAATGGTGCAATATCACAGTAGATAATAATAATGATAATAATCTACAGCGTTATATGATTTGTGTTTTTTTCTTTATAGATCTAGCCTCTTAAGTTTGTGTACCAGATTGAAGCATTTTGCAAATTCACAAGAGAGCATCCACCTCTAACAACAACAGGAGGAGCTGCACTGAAGGAAGTCACAGACTTCAAGTACCTAGGCTCATGGGTCAACTCAACCGAGCAGGACCTAAAAGTGAGGAAGGCACTTGCCTGGAGGGCCCTGAACGGCATGTCCAGTGTGTGGAACTCGAACCTCCCCCGACAAATCAAACACAAATCACCAGTGAGCTGGCTGAATCTTGAATCTTGAGACAAATGAATAAACGAACATTGCTACCCATCCCAAGAGTTTGAGAGAGGTCTGTCCAATGGTACGTCAGTTGGCAGATAAATATTGTGCATAAAAGGAACAATCATACCAGCCTGTACTGTACCTGGTAAAAACACCACTCATGGTAAGGATTGAAACCTGTCACCAGGGCAACACGTTTTAATGTGACATTAAGGCTCTGCACAGCTCCATTCTTTGTCACAAAGCACCACTAAAACGTGTCAATCACAGCTTGTTATGAGGTTATATATAAAGCATGGCATTTACACATTTAATGGCAGCAGCAGCTCACACAAAGCAATGCAAAAATATAAAGCCGGATGGGGTGTGCATTTGTGTGTGTGTGTGTGTGTGTGTGTGTGTGTGTGCGTGCGATGTGCGTGCATGCGTGCGTGCGTCATACAGTACACACATATACACAGAGATAGAGAGAGAGTTCATATTAGTGCGGTATATATACTGTCCGTTAAACTTGCAGTTGTCAGTATAGGAAGATTCAGTGAGATTCAAAGATAGTCTTTGACAATACGATGTATATACACAGATAGTGCACCTTTTCCCACCCACCCTCAGCTGTTAGACAGAAGAACGAAGGGCACAGTGTAAATACATCAGCCTCTACGCAGCATAAACAAGTCAAATCAAGATGTGAATATCGGTAAGTCCTGAAGTGACCTAAAGGGGAATTCCACCCATTTTCAACATTCTAATGCCATTAGTATACCCTAGAGATGCTGAGTGGACATAATAAAAAGTTCCCCCATTCTGTGTTCCCAAGAAATGGAGGTCTGAAGAAACATGGTGAAACATCTTGATGACATCATCAAGATGTATTTTCACCATGTTAATGGATTTCTTTAGATGCTTCTTTTTTGTGAGGGTGTACAAATGGAACCAAATGAACCCGCTAGGGTTCATTTGGTTCCATTTGCATTTGTACACTCTCAGTAAAAATGTTGAAAATGGGTGGAGTTCCCCTTTAAGGACTAAGAGAAGCCCTAAGAGATACAGGAACATTTATTCCAATAAAACGGGGATTTGTAGCAGAAAGACCTCCTTGCACAAACTACATTAAGATTTTTAAAAGTAAGATTGTAGATGTCTAAGTGCATAGGACGAATACTGCTTCAAGTAAGAAGGCCACCCAAAATAAATACATTTGCAAGCGAATTAAAGAAAACACAGTGTTAATTGCCTTCTTGATTTAGAGTGCTGCCAAAAGAACAATAATACTTACATGTAAGTTGAGCTTATTCCAAATTAAGCAAATATGGGCTGCCAAATGACTGTGAGAATCCAGGAGATTCTCAAGCAGAGCTCTGTGTTTCCTATACTACTCTATCCTAGCACAGTGGTCAGCCATATTTGCTCTGTTATAATGCAGATTGATTTTGGTGGGTAGTAAAGGTGTCCGGCGATGGTGCGGTCCATCAGTTTTGTCACATTGACCTGCAGTTCTTCCACAGATGTGCAGCTGAGATTGCATTGAGCGTCACCAGAGAGTAGGAGGCTCCTGTCACCCTGTGTCACCTGGATCCATTCCATCGTATTTCTACCCTTTGTGCAGTTTTAATTGAAACAGGCTCCAAATAACTGGATGGCTCCGGCACACACAGATTTGCAGAGGGAAGTCATCACTTGGGGTGCAGGGAAAGTAAAATGAAGGGTGTTTTATAGTTTTTAATTTATTTTACATAGACTACATTTTGGAGTTGTGAGTGCCAAGGTCATTTATAGATTAAATTAAGACGCCAAAGAAAAGAGCATCAATTCTACCAAAAAAAGAAATGACCATCAAACTCAAAGTGCTTACAAGGGAGAAGGAAAATGAATGAGAAAGTAAGTTGAAAGTGAAAAACAAGGTCTAGATCTGTTTGTTCAGCTCACTGGTTCCCTTCTGAGTGACAGCAACTATACAGTGTGTGCAGCACCATCAGAGCGTATGTACGCATGTGCTTGCATGTGTGTGTGTGAGCGAGCATGGGGGTGTTGACAGGGACGTGTGTGTGTATGTGTGTGTGCATGTCTGCATGCGTACATATCAGGGGCGGAAGTAACATGTCCCATTTGGGGGGGCAAGAGAACATGTTGGAGGGGCAAGAGAGAATGGTATGGGGGCGGCTTCCATGAAGCCGCCCCCCATACCATTTTTACTTTTATTAGTCAAGTAAAGCATCAATAATAACATCAGTTGTAGCAGACACGCAGCATGCATAAAGCTAAAGGTCTGAATCAGAGAGTTTGAAATGCTGTTGGTTTAGTGGTGCCAAATGTGTAGTTAGTAGCAGTAGTAGTGTTTCAAATCATTTTAAATATAAGCACTTTAATTTGAAATATCTTGGGTTGTTTTGCATGGCATCGTGTTTGGGGGGGGGGGGGGGCTTGACTGGGTATTTAGGGGGGCATTACCCCCCCCCTCCATGCCCATGCCTAGATCCGCCCCTGGTGCATATGACGAGCGTGGGGGTGTTGACAGGAACGCACAAGGTGCAGGGTCAGCGGAGTATGCGTGCATGCATGTGTGTGTGCGTGCACGTGTGTGTGTGTGTGTGAATGAGTGGGCGAGCGTGGGGGTGTTGACAGGACTGTTGAAGGTGCTGCAGGGCCAGCAGGGGAGCCTTTTGATGGAAGCGACAGAGCGTGACCGGGAGATGTTTAGCTCATCTGGCTCTGCTCCGCTGAAGAGAGCAGCTACTGTAGGCCACCGACCAGACGGAGAGGGAAGGGAGAGAGAGAGAGAGAGAGAGAGAGAGAGAGAGAGAGAGAGAGAGAGAGAGAGAGAGAAAGAGAGAAAGAGAGAGAGATGGAAAGAGCAGCTACAGGCAAACGGCTGGAGGGAGGGAGGTATGGAGGGGGGGGGGGCTGGGTTCTGGAAAGAGCAGCAACGGTATAGTATACTGCAGCCAGCCAGAGGGAGGAAGAGAGGTCTGGGTCAGAGTCAGGGACAGCTGCTGCTGCTGCTGCTGCTGTTACAGCCGCTACTGCTGCTCCTGCTGCTGCTGCTACTGCTACTGCTGCTGATACTGTTGCTGCTGCTGCTGCTGCTGCTACTGTCAGTGTATATTTCCATTTTCTTTCCCAGCTCCGCCCGGCTCTTTCAGAAGAGAGAAAGTGTGGGGAAAAAAAGAAACTGGGAGGAAGAGAGAGAGAGAGAGAGATTGGGAGAGACAGAGGTGGCAGGTGACTACTGATTCTTCAGTGTATACATGCTTGTATGCATATGAACCCCACCTCTGTCTGTCTGTCTGTCTGTCTGTCTGTCTGTCTGTCTGTCTGTCTGTCTGTCTGTCTGTCTGTCTGTCTGTCTGTCTGTCTCACACAGGGGAGAATCCAACAGGCCTGCTAGGCCCTGGCCCAGGGGCAACTGAGTTTTAGCATCCACATCACCACAAAGACCCCCTCCCAGAAAAAGGGGAACATGTGTGCAGGCACACATGGCACTTGTCATTATTATTATTATTATTATTATTATTACCCCTATTGTATTTTGCGTCCACAACGCTTATCAACTCCTGCTGGTGCACACACCAAACTTCCGCGCCCCATGGTGCAGACTGTGGGGCCGTGAAAAATCACCGTTGGATTCTAAATTTCTTCTGTGTCCCCTCTGCGTGTGGCATCCACTAGTTCGCCCATCAATCCCACAGATTAGTTTTTATTCCATTTTATTCATTTGTTTGTATTTAGGGTCATTTTCTGCAGTTCAAGCATACTTCCACAGGGTGGCAGGCTATTTCCAAAACTATTGGAAGTGCACGTGTGCACTTCCAATAGTTTTGGACAACACTACATAGCCAGCTCTACCCGATATAAAATGTATTTTGCAGATCTATTTGGACAATCCACACACTTTAAAGATCTAAATGGCCCTTCTGCATGTTTTGGAGATCTAATTGGTCAATCCATACCTTTCACAGATCTAATAGGCACAGATCTAATATGTTCTCACACCTGGCGGGCCCAGGCAAGACTCGGGTGCACAGGCTGTACCTGTGTACCATATTAGACTCCATCCGACTCCAACACACTAGCTCAGCTCTAGAAGGCTATGCTATAGGCTCTGTCAGGGTGCACAAGGCAGAACTCTACCATGGTCTAGAAATGTCCATTTGAAACTACTCGTCGTGCACACAAAACTAGTGTCAATGCACACAGTGTTTAGTTGCAATTGTGTGAGTACATACAGGGCTGACAACAGCTCAGCACACCCCAACATACTCTATTAACGCAGTGAACAACTAGTACAGCCCTTCCTGGTGTGATCCATTTTCTTATAGCAGAGTACACCCCCTGGCCTTGTCAATTCTACCACTAGGCAGGACTAGGCCAGACTTGGGTGCCCTACACCTGTTCTAGAAATACTCAATAAATGGTCGTGCACACAGAAATGTTGCCCGTGCACACATCGTTTAGTTGCAATGGTGTAAGTACATACAGGTCTGACAACAGCCTAATAGAGCCCAGTATGTCCAGCAAAGCCCCCCAAGGGCATCTTAACCAGATCCATCCCATTATAGTCCAGTAGTACACTCTCTTCTAGTCCGTGGACACCTGGTGGGCCCAGGCAAGACTCGAGTGCACCAGGCTGTACCTGTGTACCGTATTAGACTCCATTAGACTCCAACACACTAGCTCAGCTCTAGAAAGCTATAGGCTCTGTCAGGGTGCACAAGGCAGAACTCTACCATGGTCTAGAAATGTCCATTTGAAACTACTCGTTGTGCACACGAAACTAGTGTCTATGCACACAGTGTTTAGTTGCAATTGTGTGAGTACATACAGGGCTGACAACAGCTCAGCACACCCCAACATACTCTATTAACGCAGTGAACAACTAGTACAGCCCTTCCTGGTGTGATCCATTTTCTTATAGCAAAGTACACCCCCTGGCCTTGTCAATTCTACCACTAGGCAGGACTAGGCCAGACTTGGGTGCCCTACACCTGTTCTAGAAATACTCAATAAATGGTCGTGCACACAGAAATGTTGCCCGTGCACACATCGTTTAGTTGCAATGGTGTAAGTACATACAGGTCTGACAACAGCCTAATAGAGCCCAGTATGTCCAGCAAAGCCCCCAAGGGCATCTTAACCAGGTCCATCCCATTATAGTCCAGTAGTACACTCTCTTCTAGTCCGTGGACACCTGGTGGGCCCAGGCAAGACTCGAGTGCACCAGGCTGTACCTGTGTACCGTATTAGACTCCATTAGACTCCAACACACTAGCTCAGCTCTAGAAAGCTATAGGCTCTGTCAGGGTGCACAAGGCAGAACTCTACCATGGTCTAGAAATGTCCATTTGAAACTACTCGTCGTGCACACGAAACTAGTGTCTATGCACACAGTGTTTAGTTGCAATTGTGTGAGTACATACAGGGCTGACAACAGCTCAGCACACCCCAACATACTCTATTAACGCAGTGAACAACTAGTACAGCCCTTCCTGGTGTGATCCATTTTCTTATAGCAGAGTACACCCCCTGGCCTTGTCAATTCTACCACTAGGCAGGACTAGGCCAGACTTGGGTGCCCTACACCTGTTCTAGAAATACTCAATAAATGGTCGTGCACACAGAAATGTTGCCCGTGCACACATCGTTTAGTTGCAATGGTGTAAGTACATACAGGTCTGACAACAGCCTAATAGAGCCCAGTATGTCCAGCAAAGCCCCCCAAGGGCATCTTAACCAGATCCATCCCACTATAGTCCAGTAGTACACTCTCTTCTAGTCCGTGGACACCTGGTGGGCCCAGGCAAGACTCGAGTGCACCAGGCTGTACCTGTGTACCGTATTAGACTCCATCAGACTCCAACACACTAGCTCAGCTCTAGAAGGCTATGCTATAGGCTCTGTCAGGGTGCACAAGGCAGAACTCTATCATGGTCTAGAAATGTCAATTTAAAACCACTCGTCGTGCACACGAAACTATTGTCTATGCACACAGTGTTTAGTTGCAATTGTGTGAGTACATACAGGGCTGACAACAGCTCAGCACACCCCAACATACTCTATTAACATGGTGAATACCTAGCCCAGCCTTTCCTGGTGTGATCCATTCTCTTACAGCATAGTATACCTCTGGCCTTGTCAATTCTACCACCTGGCAGGACTAGGCCAGACTTGGGTGCCCTAGACCGCAATGCATTATGCCCTAAAAGACTCAAACATGTTGTTTTCAGATGTAGCAGGCTGTGCCAGGCTCCAACAGGCTTTACTATGCTATAAAAGGCAATTCTGTATGGTGGACTAGAATTACTTAATAAAACTATTGGTTGTGCACACGGAACTGCTGCCCGTGCACACATCGTTTAGTTGCAATGGTGTGGGTACGTACACGGCTGACAACAGCCTAATAGAGCCCACTAGAGTCCAGCAAAGCCCCCCGCCAAGGGGATCTTAACCAGATCCACCCCATTACAGTCCAATAGCTGTAGGAGGCTGTGCCAGGCTCCAACAGGCTCTACAAGCTTTACAAGGCAAATCTGTATGGTGTTCTAGAAATACTCAATAAATGGCCGTGCACACAGAAATGTTGCCCGTGCACACATCGTTTAGTTGCAATGGTGTGAGTACATACAGGTCTGACAACAGCCTAATAGAGCCCAGTATGTCCAGCAAAGCCCCCCAAGGGCATCTTAACCAGATCCATCCCATTATAGTCCAGTAGTACACTCTCTTCTAGTCCGTGGACACCTGGTGGGCCCAGGCAAGACTCGAGTGCACCAGGCTGTACCTGTGTACCGTATTAGACTCCATCAGACTCCAACACACTAGCTCAGCTCTAGAAAGCTATAGGCTCTGTCAGGGTGCACAAGGCAGAACTCTACCATGGTCTAGAAATGTCCATTTGAAACTACTCGTCGTGCACACGAAACTAGTGTCTATGCACACAGTGTTTAGTTGCAATTGTGTGAGTTCATACAGGGCTGACAACAGCTCAGCACACCCCAACATACTCTATTAACGCATTGAACAACTAGTACAGCCCTTCCTGGTGTGATCCATTTTCTTATAGCAGAGTACACCCCCTGGCCTTGTCAATTCTACCACTAGGCAGGAATAGGCCAGACTTGGGTGCCCTACACCTGTTCTAGAAATACTCAATAAATGGTTGTGCACACAGAAATGTTGCCCGTGCACACATCGTTTAGTTGCAATGGTGTAAGTACATACAGGTCTGACAACAGCCTAATAGAGCCCAGTATGTCCAGCAAAGCCCCCCAAGGGCATCTTAACCAGATCCATCCCATTATAGTCCAGTAGTACATTCTCTTCTAGTCCGTGGACACCTGGTGGGCCCAGGCAAGACTCGAGTGCACCAGGCTGTACCTGTGTACCGTATTAGACTCCATCAGACTCCAACACACTAGCTCAGCTTTAGAAAGCTATACGCTCTGTCAGGGTGCACAAGGCAGAACTCTACCATGGTCTAGAAATGTCCATTTAAAACTACTTGCCGTGCACACGAAACTATTGTCTATGCACACAGTCTTGCAATTGTGTGAGTACACCTAGTCCAGCCCTTCCTAGTATTATCCATTCTCTTACAGCATAGCACACCCCCTGGCCTTGTCAATTCTACCACCAGGCAGGACTAGGCCAGACTTGGGTGCCCCAGACCGCAATGCATTATGCCCTAAAAGTCTCAAACATGTTGTTTTCAGATGTAGCAGGCTGTGCCAGGCTCCAACACGCTTTACTGTGCTATAAAAGGCAATTCTATATGGTGGACTAGAAATGCTGAATTGGTTATTGGTTGTGCACACGGAACTACTGCCTGTGCACACAACGTTTAGTAGCATAGTAGCAATGGTGTGGGTACGTACACGGCTGACAACAGCCTAATAGAGCCCACTAGAGTCCAGCAAAGCCCCCCGCCAAGGGAATCTTAACCAGATCCATCCCACGATAGTCCAGTAGCTGTAGGAGGCTGTGCCAGGCTCCAACAGGCTCTACTAGGCTGTACAAGGCAAATTTGTATGGTGTTCTAGAAATACTCAATAAATGGTCGTGCACACAGAAATGTTGACCGTGCACACATCGTTTAGTTGCAATGGTGTAAGTACAGTACATACAGGTCTGATAGAGCCCAGTATGTCCAGTAAAGCCCCTCAAGGGCATCTTAACCAGATCCATCCGACTATCGTCCAGTAGCTGTAGGAGGCTGTGCCAGGCTCCAACAGGCTCTACAAGCTGGACAAGGCAAATCTGTATGGTGTTTAGAAATACTCAATAAATGGTCGTGCACACAGAAATGTTGCCCGTGCACACATCGTTTAGTTGCAAAGGTGTAAGTACATACAGGTCTGACAACAGCCTAATAGAGCCCAGTATGTCCAACAGAGCCCCCCAAGGGCATCTTAACCAGATTCATCCCACTATAGTCCAGTAGTACACCCTCCTCCAGTCCGTTCTCACACCTGGTGGGCCCAGGCAAGACTCGGGTGCACCAGGCTGTACCTGTGTACCGTATTAGACTCCATCAGACTCCAACACACGAGCTCAGCTTTAGAAAGCTATACGCTCTGTCAGGGTGCACAAGGAAGAACTCTACCATGGTCTAGAAATGTCCATTTAAAACTACTCGCCGTGCACACGAAACTATTGTCTATGCACAGTCTTGCAATTGTGTGAGTACACCTAGTCCAGCCCTTCCTAGTATGTTCCATTCTCTTACAGCATACTACACCCCCTGGCCTTGTCAAGTCTACCACCAGGCAGACTTCGGTGCCCTAGACCGCAATGCATTATGCCCTAAAAGACTCAAACATGTTGTTTTCAGATGTAGCAGGCTGTTTCAGGCTCCAACAGGCTTTACTATGCTATAAAAGGCAATTCTGTATAGTGGACTAGAAATATTCAATAAAACTATTGGTCGTGCACACGGAACTACTGCCCGTGTACACAATGTTTAGTAGCACTGGTGTGGGTACGTGCACAGATGACAACAGCCAAATAGAGCCCACTAGAGTCCAGCAAAGCCCCCCACCAAGGGAATCTTAACCAGATCCATCCCACTATAGTACAGTGCATTGCGGTCTAGGGCACCTAAGTCTGGCCTAGTCCTGCCTGGTGGTAGAAATGACAAGACCAGGGATTGTACTATGCTGTAAGAGAATGGAACACACCAGGAAGGGCTGGACTAGGTGTTCACTGTGTTAATAGAGTGTGTTGGGGTGTGCTGGGCTGCTGTCAGCCCTGTATGTATTCACACAATTGCAACTAAACACTGTGTGCATAGACAATAGTTTCGTGTGCACGACGAGCAGTTTTAAGTGGACATTTCTAGACCATGATAGAGTTCTGCCTTGTGCACCCTAACAGAGCATATAGCATAGCCTTCTAGAGCTGAGCTAGTGTGTTGGAGTCTGATGGAGTCTAGCCTCGACACCCAGGCTTTCATTTTCGTCCGCCTTGCGCGAAAACGGAAAGCCTGGACTAACGCGCGTTGGAAAGTGGCCTTGAGGGGCGTGTCAACCTTCCGGGGTGGGCGTGGCTCTAAATGATGTGACGTAGAACAGCAGTGGACGGGCGTGGGAGGGGCCGGAGATGACGACACGTTAGTGAGATCAAATCAGAGCGCAGCACTTCCGCCGTGGGTATCCCACGACACCCCCGCCCCCCAAGGCCAAAATCATTGAGGGCTAGACCAGGCTAGATGGAGTCTAATACGGTACAGCCTGGTGCACCGGAGTCTTGCCTGGTCCCGCCAGGTGTGAGAACAGACTGGAGGAGGGGGTACTACTGGACTATAAAGGGATGGATCTGGTTAAGATGCCTTTGGGGGGGAGGGGGGCTTGCTGGACTATAGTGGGCTCTATTAGGTTGTTGTCAGTATGTACTTGCCTTTATGTACTTACACCATTGCAACTAAACGCTGTGTGCACGGGCAGTAGTTCCAAGTGCAGATTTGCCTTGTACAGCCTAGTAGAGCCTGTTGGAGCCTTGCACAGCCTCCTATAGCAGCTGGACTATAGTGGGACTGGTTAAGATTCTCTTGGTGGGGGGCTTTGCTGGACTCTAGTGGCCTCTATTAGGCTGTTCTCAGCTGTGTACGTACCCACACCATTGCTACTAAACGGAGTGTGCACGGGCAGTAGTTCTGTGTGCACGACCAATAGTTTTATTGAGTATTTCCAGTCCACCCTACACAATTGCCTTTTACAGCCTAGTAGAGCCTGTTGGAGCCTGGTACAGCCTGCTACAGCTGAAAACAACCCGTTTGAGTCTTTTAGGGCATAATGCATTGCGTTCTAGGGCACGCAAGTCTGGCCTTGTCCTGCCTGGTGGTAGAACTGACAGGACCAGGGGGTGTACTATGCTGTAAGAGGATAGATCACACCAGGAAGGGCTGGACTAGGTGTTCACTGTGTTAATAGAGTATGTTGGGGTGTGCTGGGCTGTTGTCAGCCCTGTATGTATTCACACAATTGCAACTAAACACTGTGTACATAGACAATAGTTTCGTGTGCATGACGTGGACATTTCTAGACCATGATAGAGTTCTGCCTTGTGCACCCTGACAGAGCATATAGCATAGCCTTCTAGAGCTGAGTTCGTGTGTTGGAGTCTGAAGTCCAATACGGTACAGCCTGGTGCACCCGAGTATTGCCTGGCCCGCCAAGTGTGAGAACGGACTGGAGGAGAGGGTACTACTGGACTATAGTGGGATGGATCTGGTTAAGATGCCCTTGGGGGGGCTTTGCTGGACTCTAATGGGCTCTATTAGGCTGTTGTCAGCCGTGTACGTACCCACACCATTGCAACTAAACGGTGTGTGCACGGGCAGTAGTTCCGTGTGCACGACCAATAGTTTGGTCATGCAGATTTGTCTTGCACAGCCTAGTAGAGCCTGTTGTCCTACAGCTACTGGACTATAGTGGGATGGATCTGGTTAAGAATCCCTTGGTGGTGGGATTTGCTGGACTCTAGTGGGCTCAATTAGGCTGTTGTCAGCCGTGTACGTACCCACACCATTGCTACTAAACGTTGTGTGCACGGGCAGCAGTTCTGTGTGCATGACCAATAGTTTTATTGGGTATTTCTAGTCCACGATACAGAATTGCCTTTTACAACATAGTAAAGCCTGTGGGAGCCTGGCACAGCCTGCTACAGCTGAAAACAACCTGTTTGAGTCTTTTAGGGCATAATGCATTGCGGTCTAGGGCACCCAAGTCTGGCCTAGTCCTGCCTGGTGGTAGAATTGACAAGGCCAGGGGGTGTACTATGCTGTAAGAGAATGGATCACACCAAGAAGGACTGGACTAGGTGTTCACTGTGTTAATAGAGTATGTTGGGGTTTGCTGGGCTGTTGTCAGCCCTGTATGTATTCACACAATTGCAACTAAACGCTGTGTGCATAGACAATAGTTTTGTGTGCTCGACGAATGGACATTTCTAGACCATGATAGAGTACTGCCATGTGCACCCTGATAGAGCCTATAGCATAGCCTTCTAGAGCTTAACTAGTGTGTTGGAGTCTAATACGGTACAGCCTCGTGCACCCGAGTCTTGCCTGGGCCTGCCAGGTGTAGAACGGATTGGAGGAGGGGGTACTACTGGACTATAGTGGGATGGATCTGGTTAAGATGCCCTTGGGGGGCTTTGCTGGACTCTAATGGGCTCTATTAGGCTGTTGTCAGCCGTGTACGTACCCACACCATTGCAACTAAACGGTGTGTGCACGGGCAGTAGTTCCGTTTGCACGACCAATAGTTTGGTCATGCAGATTTGTCTTGCACAGCCTAGTAGAGCCTGTTGGAGCCTGGCACAGCCTCCTACAGCTACTGGATTATAGTGGGATGGATCTGGTTAAGATTCCCTTGGTGGGGGGCTTTGCTGGACTCTAGTGGGCTCTATTAGGCTGTTGTCAGCCGTGTACGTACCCACACCATTGCTACTAAACGTTGTGTGCACGGGCAGCAGTTACGTGTGCACGACCAATATTTTTATTGAGTATTTCTAGTCCACCATACAGAATTGCCTTTACAACATAGTAAAGTCTGTTGGAGCCTGGCACCGCCTGCTACAGCTGAAACAACCTGTTTGAGTCTTTTAGGGCATAATGCATTGCAGTCTAGGGCACCCAAGTCTGGCCTAGTCCTGCCTGGTGGTAGAATTGATAAGGCCAGGGGGTGTACTATGCTGTAAGAGAAAGCTGGGCTGTTTTCAGCCCTGTATGTATTCACACAATTGCAACTAAACGCTGTGTTTTGTGTGCACGACAAATGGGCATTTCTATACCATGATTGTGAGTTCAAAAGCCTGAAGCAGTAAGCTTGACTCCAAAAACAGTAATCCAGGTCCACAAAGAATGAAGGTTTCAACTGTTTACTTGCAAAAAAAGTCAGGCGTACAAAAACAGAAAAAACAACAAACATTCAAATAAAAGGTGTTCAAAGTAGACCAAAGTAGTCAAATATTTTCAAGGTTCTTTAAGTTACTATTTTTCTATGTCTGGTTACTATCCTCTTTCTGTGGTTACTATTTTCTTTCTGTGGGTCAAAAAACTGTTTCTGCTCCCACTCAGGCTTCCAGCACTGAACTGACTAATTAGAGCCTGACATACAGCTGCTGCAAGCCAGCCTCAGTAAGCTGGTTAAGTGGCTACACACTCCTATAGGCTGAACCTCAATTGGCTCATTTACACCCTAGGCAGCACACACAGTGTAAACAAGACACGCCCTTCTATACACACACACACACAGACATTTTCAGTTCCAAATATGACTCTAACAATGATAGAGTACTGCCCTGTGCACCCTGATAGAGCCTATAGCATAGTCTTCTAGACCTTAACTAGTGTGTTGGAGTCTGATGGAGTCTAATACGGTACAGCCTGGTGCACCCGAGTCTTGCCTGGGCCTGCCAGGCGTGACAACGGACTGGAGGAGGGGGTACTACTGGACTATAGAGGATGGATCTGTTTAAGACTAAATATGTAAAAGGTTTGGATTGACCAATTTGATCTGCAAAATACGTGGATGGGACAATTAGATCTGTAAAAGGTGTGGATTGACCAATTAGATCTGCAAAATATGCAGAAGGGCAAATTAGATCTCCAAAACAAGCGGATGGGCCAATTAGTACCTGTAAAAGGTGTGGATTGACCAATTAGATCTACAAAACATGCAGAAGCGTCAATTAGATCTGTAATGCTGTGGATTTACCAATTAGATCTCCAAAACATGCGGATGGGCCAATTACATCTGTAAAAGGTGTTGTTTGGCTGTACCAGGAAGTAACTATGAATTAGAAATGTCCATGGATAACTATTGCTTGTGGACATGAACTTTGCAAGTGCACACATTAGATCTGTAAAATGTGTTGTTTGACTGTATCAGGCAGTAACTGTGCTATGAACTAGACATGTGCATGTAAAACTATTGCTTGTGGACACAAACTATGCAAGTGCACACATTGATCTCTGCTGCCCCCCGTTGACAAAAAACAGTCAGCACAGCCGTGTGCACTTAGTGCACACGGCACTAACGGCCGCGTGAAATTTAGTGCACTTGCCATAGTTGCTTGGTGAAATGCACTTGACAAGTTTTTCGCAAGAAATTTGTGCACAAGCCCAAGCTCTAATATGGGGAACTCCCTGCCGTGCACGCAAAATACAATTGTTATTATTATTATTATTATTATTATTATTATTATTATTATTATTATTATTATTATTATTATTATTATTATTATTATTATTAACAATGAATAATAACTTATTCATTTTGTAAAATAACCACAAAAGTCCTAAACCATCATGATATGGTACATTACTGCAAGTTATTTATTCTATTTATTTATTATTTATTTATTCAGAATGGACCACCGTTTGATGAGAAAACTAAAGATTTATTTTGCTTTTGTCGACAATTTCAGGCTGGATTTTGGAAACAAAACAGTCAAACATACAGATTAAAATGACATTAATTTTCTACATTCTCCTGTTGTGTAGACTTCAGATGGTGAATATTTTAACTCTTGAGCGTGTAAAATGAAACCAAGTGGACCCACAAGGGTCCAATTGGTTTAATTTTACACTCTCTAAGAGTTACACCCGGTTAACCAACTTCCATGATTTTGCCTGAGGACCAGCGTTTTCAACCGAACCACTGCCCTACATGAACGCATCTCAACATACTCATATCAGTGGTGTTGTAGTGTTTTTTTTTGTATTTTTATATTACAGAATGTCGTGCGCATGCACAAGCACGCACATACAGTAGACGATAATAAGTTCTCCTAGCAGATTTTTTTTCACGCCTATGTACCGGTACAGTACAGGTACATGCACTCGCGTGCAGACGCCTAAGCATCATGGCAGGTGCACAGAACAGTAGCGTATGAGAGTTTTAGACACAAAAACACAAAGTATACTTAAAATAATCGGACAAACTTCTTTACTGCACAGCAGCGGGAAAAAAAAGTTTGCTTTGGGCAAATAAATCTGTTTTGTTCTTTGATGGCGGAGGAGGCATATCTTGTTGCGTGGAGAACACCACAGCAGGCAGTAGCCTAGAGGACATATACTGTTGTTGTGCTGTGTTGCTTACCTTGCATGTGAGAACATGCACTCAGGTAACAGTTAAAGCTGCTGCAAAGCAGCAGCCATTTGAATGCGGCACGGTACTTGACGCAGTGCGAAAACAGGGAGGTGGGCATTCGGAAAGTCTGATGGGAGGTTATGTGTGTCTTCTCTTGAATCTAAGGCCTCATAAACACATTAAACAAATGTTCTGTGTCCTGCCTGTATGTTTCTTGGCAACTCGCCTCAATGCTTTCCCTATGAACGTCACATGGTTTGACCAGACACTTTGAGGGGAGGAGGACAGTCCCACACACATGTTTGTTCAAACCTTACTTGAACCTCATATATTATGTGAGACCTAGGGCAGTGGTTTTCAACCTTTTTGATACGAGGGCCCACTATTTATTCAGCATTTAAGCCACAAACCACCATTTGATGGCATTTTAGCCCCACAGACCGCAAAAACTACAGTTTTACTTTGCTTTTGTCCACAATTCCTCAAAGAGTTACATCTGCTTAACCAACTTTCCATCGTTTAGTTGGAACTATCTGGTGGTCCCCGGACCACTGGTTGAAAACCACTGGCCTATAGGGGAATGCACTCTATAGTCAGGTGCATGCATGTGCACCATTCCATACCTGAGTGTGCACCTCACAGTTTTACTGGCACCACGGTGTGGTTCTATACGAGCATGACACCACATGACAATTGGTCACCCACAACTTGAGGGTGATCGAAATATAATTCAAAGTGAAGTTTGAGTGCCACAACAATCTCTCGGGGGATTCTATATGTTTTCGGTGGCAGAATCGTCTGTTTTCCGGGCTATCCCACCCTGGACACCCTTAATGCTAAACAGACATGCAGTGGAATGACTCACATACTTTACTAAGGGGAATACCAATTATTTTCACCATTGTACTGTCAAAAATATACCTTAGAGCTGCTGTGTGGGAATATTACTAAATGTCTAAATCAACAAAAAACGATTTAGTTGACCTATAAGTAAACGATTTAGTTGATTTACAGGTAAACCGTTTTTAAAGGGGAAAAACAAGAAAAAGAATCATATAGAATAGCAATAGAGAGTCATGGCTTCAAGCCGAGATGCTCAATCACATTGCTCAATGGGGGAACTAAACCTTGTAGACCTGAAATGAATTGAAAAAGACACGAGAGAAAACAATGTCTGGTAAAGGTTAGTGGCACTCATTGACATTTTCTTTTCACAGCATCATAATGTGTCCCAGCAGGGTAGAGATATAGGCCAAGAGGAGAGGACCTCTCTCACCCTGCCCCTCTCTCTCTCTCTCTCTCTCTCTCTCTCTCTCTCTCTCTCTCTCTCTCTCTCTCTCTCTCTCTCTCTCTCTCTCTCTCTCTCTGCACTGACTGCCCCACCAAACTTGATGGCATGCAAAACAACCCAAGATATTTCAAATTGAAGTGCTTATATTTAAAGTGATTTGAAACACTACTACTGCTAGTAACTAATGACAGTTGTGGCACCAGTAAACCAACACCATTTTGTCATTGAAAACAGAAATTAGCTTCATGCATCCTGCATGTCTGTTGCAGCTTCTAGAAAAACTAGAATGCTTAGTCACTTGCCTAATAGAAGTCCTGTAACCGAAAATGGTATGGGGGCGATGAAGCCCCCCCATACCAATTTCTCCTGCCCCCCCCCCCCCCCCAATTGGGAAATGTTACATCCGCCCCTCTCTCTCTCTCTCTCTCTCTCTGCATGCGTCTCACTCTATACCCCTCTCTCTCTGCATCCAGTACCACTGTGTTGACCACATGAACTTACAGTCTCAGATATGGCTGTAGACTACAATTTAGCAAATGCTCATTCTACAAATTTTCTACTGCAGTCCTAATAAACCCCAGGAAATTACAACTGGACATGGAGATTCACAGGATCTACTAAATGTGAAGGAGAAAGCACACCGCACTGCACTTTATACACACTCGATATTTGGTCATGCCTGACCCAGGGGCAGGTCAATATGGCAGGTTGTAGCATTCAGTAGGCCTAGATAATATCCTGGAATTTTAGTAGATGAGTAGACTGTAGTAGATGATAAAAAAAAAAAAGAAATTGAAATTTTATAAACAAATATGCAGGCTATTTAGGACCATGTTCAAATGCCCCCTCCCTTAGCTAATCTCCTTAAAACTAAAGAAAGCAAGGAATGCAAAACAATTAGCACCCATCTTTTACTTTCTCTAATAACATAAAGCTTGAACCTTGGTTGGAAAAAAACAAAGTTGTCCATCCTTGTACGACAGTAAGTAAGAACAACACATGGCACAGCACATACAACAATAGAATGTCTAGACGAGAGCTTATATAACAAGCTATCTAAATGACATAACTTGGTATACGCCTGCAAGGTCGTAGAGGCTAGAGTACTATAATTAGGGAGAGTAGCGACACTCTTCTTGACTCCCAATGCTGTGGCTGAACAGAGGCGGCTATTGGTTAAAAAGCGCATGTGACACCTAGTAAAGAGGGATTCTGATTCCAAACAAACACTCTGGCCATGCATCTCCATTGACAGCAGATCGCACGTTTGCAGTTAAATTGACATGAATTAACCCACCATCCACGATCGCATGCTCGTCATTTTCTGCTATATGCCATGGCTCAAGCCAGTGCATTCGGTAAAAAAGAAAAATATTTTGAAGTGCCAGATCTCCTAAACTGGATGTGCGATGACGTCATGCTGTTTCTGGTGTCTTGACTAACCTGTCTTCTCACAATCCGAGCAAAAAGTTCCGGGTCAAAAGTCAGTCGATCCACCCGTGCGCCAACAACAACTAGAAGAAAACAACGAGCGCGACTCTGGCGGTCCGTGTGTTAACAGACCTCTCGAAACAAATTAACAGACCTCTCGTCACTCTAGTGCACACATCAAACTCAAGGCCCGGGGGCCAAATCAGGCCTGCAAATGAATTCTCTTCAGAAGTCGTATTAGAACAGGCCGTCTCCTATATTGCACACCATTATAAGTAATGAATGAACTCATTGTTTTATTTTCTCAACTCAGTAGTACTTTCTCATTTTAATATTAAAGTAGTGCTTGGCGAGGATCATAGAACCAGAAACTGAGCTTTAATAATGCTTTTTCAGTTTTTAATGCATGCAGTTTCATCTTTTTTCATCTTTAGCCATTAAGGGACATTGTTTTCTGATGGATTTTTTTTTGCTGTTTGCCTGGGACGTCCTTGACCAGTGCCTGTGTGTTGAAACACAGTCCGGCGCGTCCGGCCCTCGACTTGTACAAATGTTTCTATTTTGGCTCACTGTGCATTTAAGTTTTACATCCCTGCATTTGTTATATAACTTGCTTTAGTTAGTGTATATTGTAAGAAACTTTCTCTAATAAATAGGCTGTGCTGTGATGCAATGGTTAATTATGTAGGCCTATGTTTGGAACCTGCAGAGCTCCAGTCAGCGCGAGACGCGAGATCAAAGCGCGTCGCTACTCTCCCTATTTTTAGTACTCTAGTCGAGGCTACAGGGCGAGTGCTGACTCTAGAGCATACGAGGGCAACTGTGAGTGAACTGCAGGAGGAAACTTCATCTCACGTCTCTCCAGTCCCTTCCTTGTGTGTCAGGGATTGTGTCACCTGCTTTGATGAGTGACATCACACAGGCCACAGCTCCCGTTTCCCAGTCAAAACGCTCTCAGCAGCTTTTCCTGCCGCATCAAGCCACTTTCTGTCTCTCTGATGCAGGCTTAACATCTCTCTCCCATGCCCCCTCCAACCCACCCACGTGAAATCTTTCCAACTCGAGGTGGAAAAAGTGAAATCAACTATACCCTCCGCAGCGAGTTGGAGAGATTTCATGGCCTCATGCCATCTCAACCCCCGTCTAATCCTCTCCCTCTCCTGCTCTCCACAATCAGACCGTCCATGCTGATCTCTCCTCTTTTCCGCCACGGCCGTGGCCAGCTCCTCTCTGACATCTGGCCGTGCTCCATCTGCCTCCTGGTGTAAGCTAGCTTTATACCAGGGGCGGATGTAACATTTCCCAAGGGGGGGGGGGGGGGGCAGGAGAAAATGGAATGGGGGCGGCTTCATCACCTGTGGCGCGAAACGACGCGGTCGATGAAGTCGCACCAATACCATGAAATGCTGTTGGTGGCCTTGTGGTTAGAGTGTCTGCCCTGGAACTGGGAGGCTGGGGTGCGATTCCTGGTCAGGTCATACCAAAGACTCTTAAATGGGATCCAAATATTTTTAATTTGACTTAACATGGGGCATTGCCCCCCATGCACATGGCTAGATCCGCCCCTGCTTTATACCCAGTCCCCCCTCTCCCCTCTAATGAGCCAAAGAAATGCACACCCTGCACCACGCATGCTTTTTGTTTTTCTGTTCCACAATATAGTGCCAGAAAGTGAAGCCTGGGATGTTGAGTACACCAGTTATGAAAATTGCTCATCATATACAAGTTAGCATCCGGCAGTTTCAACATGCTGAAGACTTCTACTCAACATTTATAACCTAAAACCTTGGTGTATTCAATAATGTCCGGGTTCACATGGGGCTGGCAAGTAGACTAATAGAGTCAACAGAAAATAAAGTGCATTTACTATACTAACTGTACATTTTTGCTAGATACTCCATTTGAGTTTGTGGACATGTGACTTTCACACCACAACATGAATATTAAATCTGCTGTCCTATTTATAAAATTGCTCCAATTGTAGAACTGAAGGAAAGGGTGCGTGTCAAGAACAGATTTGAACTTTACTCATAGTCGAGTAATATTTGAGCGGGATTATGTACAGCTTATTTTACTCTCGGACATGGGGTTGACTACTTTGTCCACCACTTGGTCTGTTTTTCTCCCTTTATCCTATATCCTTTGGTACTTGTTTTATTTTGAGAAGCACATGATCAGGCTGCCTCTGAGCATCTCTGTTGGTATCATGCCTTGTTGGTTTGTTTTTATTTTGTTTTGCTTCGAGAAGCACCTGAACATTCTGCCTCTAAGCATATTGTGCACCAGGGGCGGATCTAGGCATGGGAATGGGGGGGGCAATGCCCCCCTAAACGCCCTGACTGCCCCACCAAACATGACAGCATGCAAACAACCCAAATTTCAAACATATTTCAAATTAAAGTGCTTATGATTAAAATGATTTGAAATACTACTACAGCTACTAACTAACTACAGCTGTGTCACCACTAAACCAACAGCATTTCATCATTGAAAACAGAAAACTCTCTGAGTCAGACCTTTAGCTTTATGCATGCTGCGTGTCTGTTGCAACTTCAACAACAACTGATGTTATTATTGATACTTTACTTGACTAATACAAGTCCTGTAACAGAAAATGATATGGGTGCGGCTTCATCGCCCGTGGCGTGAAGCCGCAGCCATACCATTTTCTCCTGCCCCCCAATTGGAAAATATTACATCCGCCCCTGTCGTGCACACAGGATCTGAAGCAGACACAAACATAAACGCAGGCCACTGGCACTGCACTCGTCATTGTCACTTTATCACTCCATCATGTTGTTGTTGGGCTATCATCCCCTAGCTGGACCCTACAGACAGCTGCTGCCAACCCCGCCAGCCATCAGCAGTGGCTGGTAATAACTGCAGTAAATTTACCTAGTGCTGTAGGCCTACTTAAATACCTTGTTGAGGCGTTTGCAGTTTACTGGAGTATTTCTAATTATCCACTGCAATTCAGTACACACAACTTTAAAGAGGGCCCAAGGCAGCTCTGTGCAGTTGAGGTTGGAAAAACCCTTTCTTTATTTATAATCCTAACCCTAACAAGCAAAAACAACGACCAACACGTTTTCAGTGCAGGGTCAACTGACAGTTGACCCTGCTGAAGACCTTGGATCATTGTTCAGGTTGGCCTCCTTCTCACCTCCTTACACACTGATGGATACTGATTCAGAGTATAGAACTCGTGTGCTGCATTTTTAAAACGCTCTCCAAAGAGCACCTGTCTCAAGCAGTCTGCAGTTTTCTACAGAAACAAGGACCTGAGAAGCATTTATTCCTATTTTATTTCAAAACGGTAGCTTTGTTGTCGATTTAATGTTATTACAAAACATGCATTAACCAATTCAGACCTACAGTATATAGAGTTTTTGGAAATAGCAGATGCTATACATGCTGCAGTTTCAGATAATCTGTCTGTGAACCATGATAAGATACCAGTTCATTTCTGTCTTATCCTTATTTACCAATCTCATGTACTGTCAAATGCTGTATTCCTCTCTTAAAGACTTTAGTAGGATTTATTTTCTTTTTCTTTTTTTGAAAGATGTAGTTTGATAGAATTTTTGCAAGTTCATTTTGGTTTCATTTTCTTCTGTTCCATAAACAGCTGAAAGCGAAAGCAGCCAGAACAGATCCCCGTCTTCAGAAACACCAGAATAATGCAAGGTTAAATCCACGGTTCTCAGCAAAATGTTCCTGGAGGATTAGATGGCACTTTCGGTGCCAGCGCTGAGCTCAAGAGCAAAGAAAAGAAGTAGATTTATTTTAATTGACTTTCTACCAAGACACGGGCGAAGTTTGAGTGATCTGGTCGGGGGTGAATGTAAGGTACTTCCAGTACATGGTTTAGAGTTTAGACACTTCATGATGCAATGAAAGTACAGTGATTGCACAACACTGACTGAAGTTGTAAAGACCACAGTTTTTAGATCCGAAGCAGCAGTGACCACTGTCTTTGTTCTTTTTTATAATGAGGGAATGGAGCTAGTTAAGTAATAAAGAATGAATGAATGAATGAATGAATGAATGAATGAATGAATGAATGAATGAATGAATGAATGAATGAATGAATGAATGAACAAACTATCGCTTTGATGGATCTATTCAACACTATCCCAGCTAAAAATGAGCTTTAATTGTGTTGCTTGACTAGTGTTTTCAGCAAGTAAAACCATTATGCAATGGAGTACAATGGAGGCACTTTTTTATTTACTCATTTTTACTTATTTATTGATTCATTGGGTGGATGATCTTCAAGCTCACTATGGGTTATACCATGGCGTGGGTGAGCTTGGGGCTCAGTTATGTGCACCTTAAAATCTCCATCTGTGCCTATGTACTTTAACTGTGCACTTGAACTGTGTAAACTGTATTGTGCTCTGTTTTTTGGCTATGAGATGTTTTTGTACGTTTTTATCCGTTTTATTTGTATTGTTTGATGTTAATTGTTTACCTTGACACTGTAAATTATTTGGCCTCTGGGCACTTTAAATAAACTTGAACCTACACTTACATTAATAATCTTTTTTATAGCCATGTATAGGTCTATCATATACCAACTGGTGCGATTTACATAGTCCTCTACTTTCTTCCAGCTCCATCTGCTGTTTGTCAAATTGTTGCTGAATATAGACATTAGGTTTAAGAGCATCTGCATTTAAAATTGTTTTATTACTCGCATTCATGTAAGCACGCATGCACAGACAGACAGACAGACAGACAGACAGACAGACAGACAGACAGACAGACAGACAGACAGACAGACAGACAGACAGACAGACAGACAGACAGACAGACAGACACACAGACAGACACACACACACACACACACACACACACACACACACACACACACACACACACACACAATGGTCATGCTCCCTATAGGGCTAACCAGTGGTCTGTGACTGCGACTTCATGATGGTCCATTTCTCTCCATTCTACATCTTCAAAATGAGTTTGGCTTTTCGTTTGAATCCCCCCATCCCCCCACTCCCCAACAGATACATACTGTACATGGGCAGGGGGCGAGTCTGACAGAGGCGGCCATTGTGATGAATAGCCTTTTAAAACTATGAAGTACAGCGCGGCCATTGTTTTTTTTCCCCTTCCCTCCCCTGAGCCCCCTTCTCCTCCTTTTCCCTTATTCTCTCCAGGGGCGGATATAACATTTCCCAATTGGGGGGGGGGGGGTGAATGGGGCAGGAGAAAATGGCATGGGGGCGGCGATGAAGTCGCACCTATATCATTTTCGGACTTTTATTAGTCAAGTAAAGCATCAATAATAACATAGTTGTTGAAGTTGCAACAGACACGCAGCATGCATGAAGCTAAAGGTCTGACTGAGAGAGTTTTCTGCTTTGAATGATGAAGTGCTGTTGGTTTAGTGATGCCACAACTGTAGTTAGTTATTAGCAGTAGTAGTGTTTCAAACCACTTTAAATATGAGCACTTTAATTTGAAATATCTTGGATTGTTTTACATGCCATCGTGTTTGGTGGGGCAGACTGGGCATTTAGGGGCGCATCCCCCCCCCCCATGTCCATGCCTAGATCCGCCCCTGATTCTCTCTGCTATGCCCCCCCCACCCCCCCACCCCCCCCCCCCACCATCCCTCCATCCCTCCCTCGACACGCGTCCCATGTGATGGATAGCTTTTCAGCTGCTGAGCGTCAACGCCATTAGCTTGGGTGGGTGTTGGGTGGGGGGGTGTTGGGGGTGGAAGGGGTGGGTCTCGACAGCCCGTGGCACACCGGTGTGTGCGCGTGTGGAGCCACACATCAAGAGGGAAGACGTGTAGTCATTTCCGGACTATTGAGTGTGTGCGTGTGTGTGTGTGTGTGTGTGCGTGTGTGCGTGTGTGTGTGTGTGTGTGTGTGTGTGCAACACAAAACCAGTAATGGAAGGTCTGGTCTGCAGGCGGCTATTGATGTGTCATGGGATTGTATGACACGGCAGTGCAGACAAGACACGTGGCGGCGTGGGCGATAAGTGTGCGTCGCGGTAAACTACACATTGTACATTTACACGCGTGCGTGTGTTGGTGCGCACGTGAGTGTGCGTGTGTGCACACGCGTGCGCGATGTGCGAGACGGATGATGCCGTTTGATTGACGGCAAAAGGGGAGCAGGTTTCTAAAAGGTTGTAGGCACTATAAAACCAACGTCCGTCTGGAAATCTCAGCTTTTTCATGTTTTTTCGGGTAGTTTGGTATGAAAAAAAAGTTTCATGTTAGGGACCTGCATCTGAAAAGGTTATGCCAGAGATCCCCATGAAGAGAAGATTTGTGTTTTCATCTGCCTTAAAATTTATCCCACGATTTTGCAACCCATTTTTTCACCCAGTGCCAATTCCTAATGTGATCCTGGGCTCTACACACCCTCCGCCAACCTGGGGAGGCAGCAGACTTGCCTCATGCTTCCTTCAATGCATGAGGAGTCCAAGCTGCCTTCTTTTCACCCGACAGGGGGAGGTTGGACGTAGCATGTGGAAGGAACACATTATTCCAACCAGTTCCAGTTCCCTCCATCAGGGTATCTACCCTAGGGGACACACAGGGAGAACATGCAAACTCCACACAGAAAGGCACATTCGCCAACCCTGCCTCGTATGGGCACTGATGACATGGAGGAGGAGACACGCCGCCAGCACCCACCGCAGCACCCCTAGTGGGAATGGAACCCAGGACCTAACTGTGAGGCGACAGCGCTAACCACTGTGCCACTGTGCCCGCTCTTGCGTTTTCATCTGAACATTTACACAGGAAAACGTGCTGTCAATTGGAATTATTATTGTTATTGGAAAGTAACTAGTACAATTACTCAACTGCTGCAACCCGCAACATGTTATTCACATACGGAATGGATTGGACATTCTGTTTGATGATGGTGGTTTAGTGCTACTCTGTTGCCACCACACACAGAGATGTCCTCTGGGATATTGTTGGCTCAGTTTATGATCATATTGATCATGATGTGTGTGTGTGTGGGTGGGTGGGGGGGTGTAGATGAGATTTTATTAGAGCAAGAAAGAGTATAGTATAAATAAAAATAGTCAGTTAGTTAAAATAAAGTCCACATATCGGTTCCGCCGATCGATATTTACTGTTGTCGGTCAATATCGGTATTGGCAAATAACACATTAACTAATGGCAGTAGCCGATGTTTATCTTGTATATTGTTAATAAGCATACTTTTTGCATTCACTATGTTGGTAATTGGTCATCTGTAGTTAACCAAGCTGTACTCTGGACATTGATTTCTATTGGTGAAGATGTATAGTGTCAAAGATGTATATAGTTTCCCTATCAAGAAATTAAAAATAACAACCTTAGTAAGAATATATTGTTATTGATATCGGCAATCTGTTAAATTGTTATTATAAACATGGGTATGAGCCAAGAATTTCCATATCAGTGCATCAGGACACATCAAATGCCCACACATGCACACACACCCATGCGCACACACACACACACACACACACACACACACACACACACACACACACACACACACACACACACACACACACACACACACACACACACACACACACACACACACACACACACACACACACAGCTGCTGAAACAAAAACTAAAAAAGAAGAAAAAATCTGTTTCTTTTTTTTTGATTGAATATCACCCAGCTCACTCTCCCTGGCACTAAAAGCTTTGTGCACTCTTAAAAATTAATCAATACTTTTGAACATGAGAACTGGAAAGACCAGCGCAGCATCTGTCACAGATATAAATGTCTCTCTCCCTCTCTCTCTTTCCCTCTCCCTCTCTCTCTCCTCTCTCTCTCACTCTCTCTCCATCTCCCCCCTCACCCTCCCATCCCCCTGTTCTGCTTCTCCTTCTCTTCATGCACTTTCCTCCATCAACGAAGGTACTGCTAATGACTTAAGATTGGCAGGCAGCCAGATTGCTAGCGGCTGATGGACCCGTGATCTCTTTGTAATGAGTATGGGCTGGAAATGTACGACAGCAGAGTGGAAGCAGAGGGCCGCGGGAGATAGACGATAGCCTATAGGAGGGAGGGAGGGAGGAGAACTAAGAAAACACAGAGTGAAGATAACGAAAGCCAAACTGTTTTTTTTAGTTAATTGTGTTTGGTGTGTGTATGTGTGTGGTTATCCTTACGTCCACATGTCCACACGTCAGTTTTAGACAGACTGACAGACAGAGAGACAGATAGTTACAACGATAGAACGATAGATAGAACGATAGAATGATAGAACGATAGAATGATCGATAGATAGAGCGATAGAATGATAGATAGAACAATAGGTAGAATGATAGGACGATAGAATGATAGAACGATAGAATGATAGATAGAACGATAGAACGATAAGATAGAATGATAGAACAATAGGACGAACATTTTACCTACTCACCAAAACAAACAAGGCTTGGGTGATCAGAAAGACTATACTTTCCTTAGTGGAAACACTCTGAGCCTCCCACCACACAGACTTTTTGGTCAGAACACGGTTGTTTTTCACCGGAAAAAGCAACCAGGATATACGCCATCGACCGATATTGCCAAGAGAAAACCTTCATAGATATTTTTTCCTCCAGTCGCGTTCTAAAAAATTCCATTTAGTGTGTAGTAGTGTTTCAAATCATTATAATATAGTAGGCACTTTAATTTGAAATATCTTGGGTTGTTTTGCACGCCATCGTGTTTGGTGGGGCAGACTGGGCATTTAGGGGGTCATTGCCCCCCAATGCCCATGCCTAGATCCGCCCCTGGCTGGACTAGGCTTTGCATGGCTGACCGGCCGGCCGCTCTGGGCTCTCTCACTCCTCGCCTGGCGCAGAGCCGCCTGGTGGGATGCGGGACAGAGCCCTCGGGGTCACCGCCCCGCCTCCAAACTCCTGTCTCGTTAAACATTAATGGCCGATATGAAACCGGATCCCCCCTCGGCCCAAGTGGGAGATAACTGCATCGGCAGAGCAATATGATAGCATAATCTAACGGAGACAGCTCCCAGCGACTGACAGCTAGCCCGGCTATAAGCTACACACACACACGCCTGCCCCTCACACACACACAGACGCACGTACACTCTCAGTCTCTCTACGGTAGCGAAGAAGCCTTAGTGTTAATTTAACTAACTGCGTGATATACGTGAACCGAATGCGGGTCCATTTGATCCCATTTGCACCCACTCTCAAGACGTGAAGCACTCAGGATTATGGTGTGTGTAGCTATAGAGCAGGAGCTGAAGTGGTAATGGATGGAGAGGGGATTTGAGACAGTACTATGAGGGATATAGCTCAGTCAGTGGAGCTCTGGCCTTTGGGGTTACAAGGTCATGGGTTCGATCCCGGGGCATGCACCGTGTATAGGAGTATATAGCACGGTTTGGGTACAGCAAGTCGTGCAGTAAGTACTGGGAGATGAAGGTTGGTGTGGCACTCAGTACCTCACTAATCCATCTCCCTCGACTGATACCAGGGTCTACACCGAAGAGTACAGGCTGCCTATAACTCCATGTCCAACCACTATAGTTGGTCTAGTTTTAAAGGGATATCTCAAGGGGTTTAGGTCAGATAGAAGAGAGTGTGGACTGAATTTGACTTATTCGAACATCACGCCACGTTCAGTGAAAAATAGTAACAGAAGAAGAAATGGTCTTGCATAATTAAGTCAACCAACAACAGCCCTAAAAATAATAAGAGCTGGAGAGGAGGAGAGAAAGTAATGTAATGTAAGAGAGAAAAAGAGCGAGGGAGAGAGAGAGACGGGGTGAAGAGAAGGAGAGCTTCATGCGTGGGAACAGAGAGAATGAAAGATGTGTGAGAGGAGAGGCGATGTCAAGACGATGCAAGGTAGGCAAAAAAGAGGGAATAAGAGAGAGAGAGAGAAAGAGCGTAGGGGGCTATATGAGAGTTACGGAGGGAGAGAAGGAATGCACCGTCAGGGTGAGAAACAGTGCATTACACCATGAAATCACCAGGGTCAATTTAAAAGCCAGCTTACAATTTCTGCCTTTTTAAAAAATGTCTTCTCCCAAGAGGCCGTCGGTAATTGGTTCTTGCTGACACCTTGTGGGATTCGAACCCGGGGTCTCTTCACGGGGGAGACCGTGCCGTACATCTGCACCTGACCTGAAGATGTAAGGGAAGGGAAACTACGCGTTATGGCTTGCCTGAGGGAAGATACTCCTGAGCTTTAGTCAGTGTCAACTAGGATGTAAATGTTTCAATAGGAGTGGATGGGAGTGGAGACCACCCCTAAGATACTATACTGTGTTCACATACGCTACCATATGAACTAGTTATGTTGTATTCACATTCACATACCATACAGGTGTAATAATTACAGTATAATATATTAATATACTCCAAATATGTACACTCTACAATTATAGCGTTATATACTGTATTAGCCTAGTTACACGTTATATGTTCAATTTCAGATTTCAGGATTAAAATGTATACATTTTGCACATGTTAAAGGACAAATTTGTTGTTTTTTAACCAAGGTTTGCATGCAATTATTGTATTTGAAAGTGCTGAATAAATGTTTTATCGACACAAATAGTGATTATTATTAATCACGTAGCTTTAAGATGCGGCCATGACAGCAATGTTAGGAAAAAAAGATATATACACTAGTACATAGAGTATAATATTAATCATATTTGGCAGTTAGCTAACTTGATTCATATATTTGGTATTCGGTTTCAACATTGGCTGGTATTCTCGAAATGCTTTTGTCAGGTATTGGCTGCATGGCAAGAAATCAGGTCTGGGGCCGTAGCATTGTAGCATTGGAGTCAACGGGAGTGTCACAAATATCTTTATTACACATACTCGAATAGCAGCCATTTCCCTTTCAGTGCGTCCCTCGTAGGAAGCTTACATGATGTCAGTTGGCATAGGAAGTGTCGCACCAAGGAACACATTAGCTAAAAAATAAAAAATAAAATAAAATAGCCGACCTACAAGCTGGAGGCCGCTGTACGACGGAGGATAGAATTAATCCCCCCTCTCTGCCCCTTACGCTGATTCCATTCCCTGGTCTCTGTAGAGAGCATGACCTGCTCCCAAACAGATGGCGGGAGGAGGAGGGAGTTCAGGGAGAAATAAGTTACAAGGACGTTGTTTCTGAATTTCAAAGGCTGAAGAGGAAGAGAGAGAGAGAGAGAGAGAGAGGATGGATGTAACGTTTCCCAATTGGGGGGCAGGAGAAATTGGTATGGGGGCAGCTTCATTGCTTCACTGAAGTCACACCCATACCATTTTTGTTACAGGACTTTTATTAGTCAAGTAAAGCATCAATAATAACATTAGTTGTTGTTGAAGTTGCAACAGGCACGCACATGCATAAAGCTAAAGGTCTGACTCAGAGAGTTTTCTGTTTTCAATGATGAAATGCTGTTGGTTTAGTGGTGCCACAACTGTAGTTAGTTAGCAGTAGTAGTGTTTCAAATCATTTTAAATATAGGCACTTTAATATAGGCAGACTGGGCATTTAGGGGACATTGCCCCCCCCATGCCCATGCCAGGATCCGCCCCTGGAGAGAGAGAGAGAGAGAGAGAGAGAGAGAGAGAGAGAGAGAGAGAGAGAGAGAGAGAGAGAGAGAGAAGGCCTAGGGGAGCATGGTACATCAGAGGAGAGACAGGTGACTGGAAACAGGAGAGGGAGAACAACGCTTTCGAGTACGTTTTTTCTTCCTCCCCAACCTTCCAGCGCACACCAGCTGTTATGGCTCTGTTGTCTTCCAGCGATAAGTCTCAGGTGTGTGGGCAAAACAATGGCTCCATTTCCCCAAGCAGATAGATTGTTATTATTATTTTTTTATTGCGCCCACTTGTTATAAAAGAAAATGCCTTTTTATGGGGCGTCACTTTAGTTGGTTTGACAAGCACCGGGCGAACCGAGCGGAACGCTGTGCGGTTTAATTGGGGCATTAGAGCCCTTAATATGCCACGTTTGACTTGGTATCATTTCCACGCGGGATTAAATCCGCTCAAGGGAGGATTTTGCTCAAGGAAATTCCAGAATTCATGTCACGAGTCCTAATTAGTAAATTGCAATGACAGGAGTTAATGTGAGGATGCCAGCACACAGGGTAGCGCACTTGCGTTGCTTTTATTTGTAGTCTTGGGTTTGCCCCCCCCCCCCCCCCCCCATGAATAACGCTGAATCACTTTGATAGTATAGTGTTGTGTTTGCACCACAGTATTTCCGGGGCCTATAAATATTCATGTGAAGACTCATCATTGCCTGTACCGCATATATGTGCCGGCCAAGGCGGCTTATACTACTCTTGCAAATCTGTCAAATCCGTGATATATCACATATTTCAAAAAAATATATCAATTGCGCTGCACTTAGCCGTAATCTTTAGGAAAATCAGATCTATTATGCAACAGATGGCACATATCGGAGGAGGGTGTCTGGACAGCTCATCCATCAAGGTCAGGGTGGAAGCTTTCTATATGCGTCCGACGGAATAGCATTACATAAGGGGCTCGGAACTGGTGGGGAGAGTGGAGGTGGGGGCTACCTTAAATGCATGCTAAAAAGCCTCCCTGGCCACTGGCATGTTTGCTCTAATTAGTACAAATGCTCCGCGATTAAGTGGAGGGGGAGAGGGCCGCGCTTCCTGTGCGCTTCATTCTCCGCCACTTCCATGTTTTATTCATGTCTGACGCACACATCATTTCTCTGACCACGCACCGCCTGGTCCAAGTGGCTCTATAGGAGGAACCACCACTAAACCGTGGAATAATTCAGGTTCTTTTAACCCTATCTGAGTTTACCAATAGGTGCCGAGAGGCTGTGGTCTACAGCAGTGGTTTTCAACCTTTTTGATGCCAGGGCCCACTATTTATTCAGCATTTGAGCCGCGGACCATCATTTGAGGACCCTTTAGGCCCACAACCCCAAAGACTAAAGCTTTCTTTTGTTTTTTTCCACAATTCCAGGCTGAATTTTGAAAAAAGAAAGGGCAATTCACATGATGAATATTTTAACTCTTGAGAGCGTAAACAAATGTACCCGCAAGGGTCCCTTTGGTTTCATGTTTACGCTTTCAAGAGTTACACCCGGTTAACACATTCCATCATTTAGCTGAGGACCACCTGGAACTCTCTCAAGGACCACTGGTGGTCTCCAGACCACTGGTTGAAAACCCCTGGTCTACAGGTATGTGGACTTTAGAGTGGCCTAGGTACAGTACTAAGAGTAGGAACTCGGAAACCACAACTCCAACATCTTCTCAGCACTTCTACACTCACAGTTTATCGATGTCGCTTCTACTTTGATGCTGCAGCTCTTTACCTGCAGGTGGTTAAAGTTAGTTGGCTTACCTTTAATAACAACTTCACTGTGCAATCACACTGTAGATGTACAGGAAAGTATAGTCTGTGACTGCCTGCACAAAGAAAAGGAAGGTAACCGTTTGTGCATGCTGTTCATGGGACTAAAATGAGCATCCCACCATTAACATTGGTAACGTTTTAGAATTATCTGTTACATGATCGTTCACACAATGGCAGATAATGACTTGGAAGCCTAAAACGTTTCTTTATCACCACGCCTTGTAACTAATAGATCACTCACAAACGGGTAGTAAATACATTATAAATGACTTGTAATGATTTCATAACTATGTCCTATGAATCATGAAGAAGCTCTCAGCAAGCTTCACACTGTTTATTAGTTAACTCAACAAGAGCCATAGACGATAAGCCTAACTGTAAACAAGCATTTACAGGTGCAAACAAGCATTGCATATCACAGGTGCCAACATCATAAAGAGGTACTTTGTTTAAGCCATTGAATTATCCACTTTAATCGCGGCCGATACTAACTGAATTAGCATCTTTGGCTAACATCGTTGTCACCTAAATAATGGCCAAAATACAGTGCACCCCTGTGTTTAGGTCCATATTTAGATCCATATCTAGTGTGGCATTTGGTGGCCAGATTGAAGCTGATTTAACTTCAGTAGAGGCTGGCAAAATGCCACCTAAGGAGTTTAATAGTTGTGTGTGTATATCGACCAATTTACAATGGGACTCAATCAGAGTTTTTGAAAAACAGATCGATACAGAGAATCAGGGGCAGATCTAGGCATGGGCATGGGCGGGCAATGGCCCCCCTAAATGCCCTGACTGCCCCACCAAACACAATGTCATGCAAAACAACCCAAGATATTTCAAATTAAAATGCTTATATTTAAAATGATTTGAAACATGATAACTGCTACTAACTAACTACAATTGTGGCAGCACTAAACCAACAGCATTTCATTGAAAACAGAAAACTCTAGTCAGACCTTTAGCTTTATGCATGCTGCGTGTCTGTTGTAACTTCAACAACAACTGATGTTAATATTGATGCTTTACTTTGCCTATTAAAAGTCCTGTAACTGAAAATGGTATGGGTGCGGCTTCATCGCCTGTGACGCGAAGCGACAGAGAATGTGACTGGGATCCAATACGGGGTATTGGATCTCATCCAGCTATACCCAGGTGCTGTTTAGCTACGGCGAACATCAACAGTGCGCGTGTGTGTGTGTGAGTGTTGGCTTGTCCAATTACGTCCATAACATCTCCCAGCAGGCTTTGCTGTACTGTAAGTTAAGGATGTCCCCCGATCCAACCGGATCCATCCGTTCCAGCTCTCAGGCGCCGTGCGCATGTCTTGCAGACAAAGAGACTGACACGTCGTCAACACGCCTACGCACGTGCTTAAATTTAGCCCCGTAACATCTCTCTCTCCCCGTCGTGCACAAATCCCCGACCATCAAGGAGCTAACGGGAACGGCTGACCCGGGTGGATTGACGCATGCGGCCCACTCTCGGCGTTTCACCATGGGAACGACGAGCGCTTATCCTAGAAGAACTGTCCCCCGCAATGGAGACAGGTGAGCTCCAGGCATGGGAGTTTGAGATGTGATGTGAGAACTCAGAACTGGATAAAAATAAACTGTCAAGAGGAATCGTAGACGTGTGCGCAAGAGTCTCTCTCCCTCTGTCTCTCTGTGTGTCTCTCTCTCTCTCTGTCTCACTACCCCCGTCTCTCTCTCCTCCTGTCTCTCTCTCTCTCTCTCTCTCTCCCTCTGCCCCAGGGGCAGAGAAACTGTTGGGTGCCTGGGGAGACACCCTGGACGTTTTCAATCCGTTAGTATCCCCGCAGGATTAAGAGCAGAGAGGAGGGAATAGAAGCAAGTGAACCGAGCAGCAGAGATATAAAAGTACTGGAAGTATTGCCCTTGTCAAACTTTTGACCGTTAATTTATGTCTGACGGTGTACAAAGTGGAATCAAATGGGCCTTTCCCTAATAATGTCCCTTCCTGACCACTGCAGGAAATAAGCGAAATTTGACGTATTATTTCACAGGTTCACGGAGTTGAGTTTCCATTCAGGCTTACAGCTCAGGGTTCAGATAAGGTTCATTTGGGGCTGTGAACCAGAAGACTTTTGTGGCAGCACATTTTTATTTTTTATTTTATTTTAGTCATGGAAAACTAGTTTAGTTACAGTCTAAATTAGTTAGTCACCTAAAAAAAAGTTGAATAACATGAGTTGAATAACATGAAATTCAACTTGGCATGGAATGGTTTTGAGCTTGGTTTTTATCTAATATCAGTATTATAATGACTAAAATATTAAATAGTCTGCATATTAGCACCCCCCACCAACTCAGGACGTTGTGGTATTGCAGCTAAACAGTTTTAAAGTTCAAATGACAAGACTGGTTATATCAGAGTGGTGATTGAGGCTCAAAACATTAGAAGCTTGAGGTACATACAGTAGGCCTATACGATATGATATTAAGTATTATCATCATTTGATGACATTTTAGCCCCACAGACCCCAAAACTAAAGATTTCTTTTGCTTTGTCCACAATTCCAGGATGGATTTCGGAGGAAACAGTCAAACATACAGATCAAAATGACCACTAATCTTCTACATTCTCTAGTTGTGTAGGCTAACTCAGATGGTGAATATTTTAACTCTTGAGAGTGTAAACATGAAACCAACTTTCCATCATTTAGCCTGGGGACCACCTGGAATCCTCGCAGAGACCACTGCAGATCCCTGGACCACCTGTTGAAAACCCCTGGTCTGGAAGCTATAGTTCTAGACCAGAAGACATGGGCGCAAACTATAAGTGCTCGTGACTTGATTGCGACCATAGCTGGTCGCTATAGTAGTGAATGCGAATACAGTATGTGGTTTATAATTGCTTGTGCATTTGGCCCTTCCTGAAGGACATAGAGGGTCACACTGCACAACCAATGTTCATTTGAAACTGTTTTCCCTCTTTTATATGACATGAGAGAAAGGTTATGTTTCCACCCGGCAGAGACAATATTATACACAGTGCATACACTTGTTCACCATATAATTATTATATCTCTGTATCCACCAGATCATGTTTACCAGGCTGTCAATTAAACATGCCTTCATTTCTAATGTACACAACCTGCTCTGTGTTGGATTAGTGGAATCAGGTAATAACAAGACTGGCTCTAATAACGGCATAACGGCATGAAGGTACAGTATATTTAGAGTCGTATTACAGTGCCGCATTTTTGTGCAGTTTGTGAACAGACTTGGCTGGGTGATCACTGTTGATAGACAAATCAAAGCTCATACATGGCAATAATACCATATATGGAGAAGCTACTAGCTTCTATCCTATGTTGACTGCAGTAGCGTATATCTTATGTTGACTGCAGTAGCTTCTATTCTATGTTGACTGCAGTAGCTTCTATTCTATGTTGACTGCAGTAGCTTCTATTCTATGCTGACTACAGTAGCTTCTATTATATGTTGACTATAGTAGCTTCTATTCTATATTGACTGCAGTAGCTTCTATTCTATGTGCCGTATAATCTGGTATGCCTTATTACTCCAGTTCCTAGCATATATGCCTGTTCGCAATTTTGCGTCATGGGAATTTCTCACTTGAATTGAGTCAAGGGGTCCCTAGACATGAAAAATCACCGAGGTGCTTGTCCGTCATAGTGCCACGAAGGGCGTAATGGCCGAATCAAATATGGCCGCCATCGTATATGATGAAAATCCAACTTTTGTGTACATACACATGCAATACCTCTATCCTGACTAATTGGGGGGTGGGGGATTCATTTCTGATGTTGTTATGACCATTTTGGGTTGTTTTGACCTTTAAAGGTCACGGTCAAGGTCATTTTGCTATTCCGAAGACCTAATTTGGCCATCGTTATGATTAAAAACTGGTGCAGTAGGTCTAATTCATATAATTCTGACATGTATGACTCCTGGGTGATATTGATATTGATAAGTATAATTTTGATGGGATCGGTGGACATTGTGAAGGCATTGGTTAGGGCATGCAACCACTACTCTTCAGCTACTTACGGGGGAGGCCACGTGGAAGCTGTCTTCTCCTCCCCATTTTAACTGACCTTTAACTGAACTTATGACCATTTGGGGTGGTTTTGATCTTTAAAGGTCATGATCAAGGTCATTTTGCTATTCCAAATACCATAACCAACCATTGTTAAGGGTAATAACAGGTGCAATGGGTCTATTTCAACTAATTCTGACATTTATTAATTATTCAAATCTGATACTGATATCTCTTGTTTTTTCATAAACCTTAGTAGGCCTACATGTGCATAAGACATGGTGCAATAGAGTCAGTGTTAAACGACAGCCAATTATGTTTATGTCTGGCTCTGGGATGCTGATTGTAGAGGATGTGATCAGGTCGCTCCAGTGGGAGATGTTCTGGCCCCACAAGGACAAAGCTGCATACCCAGGGCTAGCACAGGATGTGTGCTGGCTGCAAATCAACGTTCCCCAGATCAGTTTGATGCCCTGATAGGACAAGTAGAGAAACTAATCAGGAACTTCTGGAGTTTGAGAAGGAAAGTGAGGCCAAGCCTCACTTTCTGGAGTTGGTAGCTGTAATAAAAAATGCTGTAGTCTCTGAATGGAAAGGAAATTGAAATTTACACTTGAGACTATGGCGATCTTTGCAAAGTGTGAATGCATAAACTGCCTGCATCATGCTCATGGTATCTTGTGCAAATCAAGGTGCTAGAGTTCACACATCCTGAGCTCTACCGGCATTTCTCAATTGGTCAGTGAGTTCAGGATCGTCAAGGTGTTCTGTGCTGTAGGAGTGACATGAAGGTCAAGTAGACCATTCAGCGGGTGTCAAAGGGTCCTGGAGGTCACTATGTAGTACGAGCCACACGCATCAACGTTTCATCTCTTGTTTAATGAGATTGGGTTGATCACCAACGTCCTCAACCTTCTCACCAACAACCACCCCAAAAACACACACAGAATTCCATCTTCAGCATGCACTGTGCACCACTCTCTGCCTTGCATTCAGCAAGAATGTGGTGAAGCTGCTGGACTTCATGTTAGAGTGACAGAATCTAAAGCCATTGTCAATGTGCCTGTAGCACTGCACAATCTGCTCACAAAGCAGGCTGTAGATAGAGGGGTCGCTCTGTGTCGCTCAATTGTCTAGAAAATGGGGGGCATGTGTACTGCTCATACAGACAGGAGAGGGTAGTCGAGAAAAATAAGAAAATGAACTCAACCATACCAAAGAGGAAACTACCTCACTTCAATGAGCAATCACAGACATAAGGCCCAACAACCATTTTGAAGAAGCATAGTTGATCATGACCTTCCAGCTCATGTCAACAACTCAACTCTTGTCAGTGAGATTGAGCCTGGACTTGATCTCACCCAATTGAGTGCAACATCTGCTCTTGCCACTCATGTTGTGGTAGACCTCATGTCACCCCTCTACAAGTGATTCCTACATTGAGAGGTCTCCAAAGGAAGTGGAGGACATGTGAAATACAGACTCAGCAGCAGCCATTGACATCATTGGCATGAACAGAGACTTACCCATTCCTCAGCAACTCAGAGAACAAGCATTATATCCTGAACTGTTAGTTCAGGATATGGTGTGCAGTCAAGCCTGTGGCAATACCATCAGTGTCAGCTCCGTCGTCCACGACAATGAGGTTCTCTCAGCAAAGGTGGCTAGTGGCGAGGACATCCCTGATCTCTTGAAATTAATTAAGGAAACTGTCACCAGGCTAGTGTGGTGCATATGGAGGGGGCTATTCATGTTAAACAGTGCAAGAGAGTTCTTATAGTTTCCAAAGATACAGACACCTTTGCCTTACTATTAAATTACACCGACAGTACTTCCAAGCACTGAGGGTGAAGGAAAATTGGCAGCAGTATGGCAGTACGGAAAAGCGACTCATGCTGCCAGCCTGCCACAGCATCAAGTAGTCTCTTATCTTTGAACAGCCCTAGCCAAGACTGTGATCAAGGCACATATCTTGACTGGAGAGGACTGCATGAGCAAGGTGGGGCAGCTGTTGCTCAGGAGGTGGAGCAGGTCGCCCAATGATCCATGGATGTTTGAATCCCGGCTCCTCCTGTCTACATGTCAACGTGTCCTTGGGCAAGTCATTGAACCCCAAATTGCCTCCGATGAGTTGGTTGGTGTGAGCTTGCCACCATTGGTGTGTGAATGTGGGAAGTGAGGACGCTGGCGTCGACTGGTCACTGCTTCATCTCCCAATGTATGAATGAATGGAACATTGTAACATGCTTTGAGCACTTGGAAAAGCGCTATAAAAATGCAATCCATTATAAGGTGGGCACCAAATATGCTGCCATGGTTACTGACCCAATACAATATCTGATGAACTTTGGTGCACAGAAATTTCAGTGTCAGTACTGGAATTGATGCTATCCCTCCCACAAGCAGTTTGATCAGAGGTCACATCAAACAAGGTGCCTTTCTGGTGCATAGGGCTTGCAACCTGTTGGCAACATCCAAGGAACCAGAGGCAAAACTAGCACCAATGGAGCATGGATGGGAGGAGCATTTTGTACACCTCTGCCATCAAAACCTTACCACAAACCCTTACCATAAGTCAGCACTCAGCTCACAGTGTCCAATGTGCAGGCAAGTGTGACACACAATGATGTGGCTGTCCTGCTGCATTACATTCTGCCATGGAGAAAAATAGTGTGCATGTCCACATATACAGTATCCACTTGGAGGAAATATGTTATTTGTATCACTTTGGCACTTTTATTTAATAATAATTTCAGCACTCACTTAAAAAGATAAATATATGATTACTATATGTATTGTCTATCTTTTGTTCTAAATAATAAAAATAAAAGTAAAAGTGATAGTAGGGGACAAAATTGTTATTCAGTTTTTGAAAAAATTACAATTGACAGTTCAGTTAAAGGTCAGTTAAAATGGGGAGGAGAAGACAGCTTCCACGTGGCCTCCCCCGTAAGTAGCTGAAGAGTAGTGGTTGCATGCCCTTTAAGCAAAACCAATGTCTTCACAATGTCCACCAATCCCATCAAAATTATACTTATCAATATCAATATCACCCAGGAGTCATACATGTCAGAATTATATGAATTAGACCTACTGCACCAGTTTTTAATCATAACAATGGCCAAATTAGGTCTTCGGAATAGCAAAATGACCTTGACCGTGACCTTTAAAGGTCAAAACAACCCAAAATGGTCATAACAACATCAGAAATGAATCCCCCACCCCCCAATTAGTCAGGATAGAGGTATTGCATGTGTATGTACACAAAAGTTGGATTTTCATCATATACGATGGCGGCCATATTTGATTCGGCCATTACGCCCTTCGTGGCACTATGACGGACAAGCACCTCGGTGATTTTTCATGTCTAGGGACCCCTTGACTCAATTCAAGTGAGAAATTCCCATGACGCAAAATTGCGAACAGGCATACATGCTAGGAACTGGAGTTGAACACAGTTCTAAAGTAGGCCATTCATTGAAGGTGCACCTTATAATCTGGTGCACATTAATAGTGCGGAAAATACGGTGTCAGATGTCTTCAAAACATTACTGAGAGCATGTTGTTTAGTTAATTGCCATCTGTATGGTAGTTCACATGGCTGTCATGTTGGACACAGCATTAAATCCAAGCCTGGTGCTCCAAGCCTTTCATTCGACATCAGTCTGTTACAGAGAGGAGTGATCTGTTATCCAGAGATAACACACCACTGAATTTGGGCAAATTAGACTGAAACATTCAACTAAACAGTGCAGTAATGTGCTATAATATGACCTCGATATAGCATGGCATACAGCATGGGTGTCAAACTCTGGCCTGCGGCCAAATTTCTCCCGCTGTGTAATTTCATTTGGCCCTTGAGACATTATCAAATTAAAGGGGAAGACCACCCATTTTCAACATTTTAATGTCATTAATATACTGTACCTTAGAGATGTTGTGTGGACATGATAAAAAAGTTCCCCCAATTCTGAATTTCTTAAAAGTGAGGTCTGAAATACATGTGATGACATCACCAAGATGTATTTCACCATGTTAATGATTTTTCTTTCAGACACAAATTTTGAAAATGGGTGGAATTCCCCTTTAAAAGGCTAGTTCGTTCAAACTTGCCCCGCGGCTTTGTTCAGTTTTAAATTTTGGCCCACTCTTTATCCGAGTTTGACACCCCTGGCATACAGTATATATAGGGTGTGTGTGCATGCGTGTGTGCGTACCTGGCAGACCTGGCCGAAGCAACAGCAGCTGAAAATGAGCTGACACTGATGGATGCCTCGGCTCCTGCAAATCCCATATTATTGGGGAAATGAAAGTGAGAGTCAAGTCAATAAACATTATGAGGTGTGGGAGACAATATACCACTCTGCGCGCGCACACACACACACACACACACACACACACACACACACACACACACACACACACACACACACACACACACACACACACACACACACACACACACACACACACACACACACACACACACACACACACACACACGGATCAAGCCTTTGATTGGATGCGGTATTGACAGGTTAATAGTGCCTACAGCAGTAAGAGTCAAATAGATAATCCCCCCAAAAAGCCCCGGAACAGACACGCATCAATGGAAGAAACTAACTGTACAAAAATAATAATTACATAATTACTAATGTTAGAAATATGTACTGTATGTACTTTAATATGTACAGGGTCGTGACGGCTGTGTTCTGTTTTTGTTTATGCATCAAACTAGATATATATTTCCAAAGACATTATATCTCAGCTCACAAAGACAGAGAACTGGTTAGTAGAAATCCAAATGAAACCTCCAACTAGAAAGCATGTGTCTAAAGCCCTTGATGATATCTCTCTGTAACACATGTTACATCAAAGATAAATGGGAATTAGAACTAAATATAATAATTGAGGACAAAGCCTGGGAGGACATGTGTGAGAGCTGTCACAAAGGAATAAACAGTCAAATGTGTAAGGAATTTGATTGAAACTCCAAAATAGATATTTCAATACTACTTTGGTTGTTTCTTCATGTGTGAAAACACCATCCATAGAACTTGTGGGAACATTGGAGATCACACACACATACATACACATCTTTTGGGACTGTCCAATAATTTCAGAGATCTGGAAAAATTGAGTATTCCTTTTGGTCCTGAGCTAGTACTGCTGTGAATTATACCAGAGGAGTCAAATTATATCTTAATGGGATCCCAGGCTAATACTGTAAGCCTTATAAGATTCAAAACATTATACTTGCCCTCTATAACTAGAATTGAACATTTAAAACACATATTACTACCGGTGTATGTTCTTTAGTTTAAAAATAGCTCATATTTTTATCCCATGGCCTTCAATTTCACTGTGCCTGTCGTAGGTACAACGTATGATGTCACAGGGGATCACTCTTGTAATAGTCTTAATGGAATACATAAAACAACAATATATTTTTGTCCACCTATGATTTTACCCTGTTCATTGGCAACATTTTATCGTGCCTTTATTGTTGTGTATGGGTTCTGTGCTACATGTGGTGTTATGACAGTGGCCTGACGTAAAGTGATACGTACTGCCGTAAGGCGTATTGTTATGATTGCTGCTGCTCAGCCAGTTTGTAGAGTGTTGCCAGCGCACACACAGTCAACTAGTAAATTCAATGTGTTCAGTCACCTCCGTGTTGCGTGCGTTCTTCACGTTTAACTCCACCGGTTAAATATCATTTATTTAACCGGTGGGGATCTCCATTTCCATTACAATATAACATGGTAGGTTACATGGTAACCCATGTTCTCTGAGTGGAGAGACTTGCCCTGCACTACATATTATTCAATATGTTTGGGCTCAATGTTTAGTATTGCAATGCCCTAGGCCTGGCCTGTGACAAATTATGGAAATTGTCTGTTGTATATTAGTATTCCTGCTTGCTACCTTGTCCAACTGTATAATTTAATTTAAATTAACCTGCTGTATTGTTAAAGTCTGCCAATTGTTCTTTTGTTTTATTTTCCCTTTTTAATTAATGTTTTTTTTTTTTTTTTTTTTTTCAGTTTGTTTTCCTCTTGTAAAAGTTGAAATTTTGAAATAAAATTCCCCATTCCCTCACTGTTTTATGTTCTGCTCAATGTAAACAAACCAGACATTCCCACACAAGGGATATTTTGGTACACTCTATATGTCATCATGTCAATCTGACATCATCAAACATTGTACACTCAAGACACACTGCATGCATGGCATTGGCCACACACCCTGGACATGTCGTGTTTTCTATTGTGCGTTCCTTCTGCTCTCATGCCAAAGCGACAGCCCTCGCCCAGCAGTCTGCCAAGGTGGATGCGTGGCACGCACCGATCTGTTCCAGTAGCGTGACATCGATCCCAGGGACGGATGTAACATTTCCCAATTGGGGGGGCAGGAGAAAATGGTATGGAAGCGGCTTCATGAAGCCACCCCCATACCATTTTCGTTTACAGGACTTTTATTAGGCAAGTAAAGCATCAATAATAACATCAGTTGTTGTTGTTGAAGTTGCAACAGACACGCAGCATGCATAAAGCTAAAGGTCTGACTCAGAGAGTTTTCTGTTTTGAATGATGAAATGCTGTTGGTTTAGTGGTACGACAATTGTTGTTAGTTAGTAGCAGTAGTAGTGTTTCAAATCATTTTAAATATAAGCACATTCATTTGAAATATCTTGGATTGTTTTGCATGTCGTCATGTTTAGTGGGGCAGACTGGGCATTTAGGGGGGCATTGCCCTCCCATGCCCAAGCCTAGATCCGCCCCTGACCGATCCACATTATCATGGAGGAGACTGTCGAGGAGTGGCTCCTCCGTATGGGCAGGGGATGCCAGGAACTCGACATGTGAACCTCACCAACCCCAGATTAATAGTCAACTCTGCCACATTAAGAAGCTCTGTTGTTTCTGCGCTTCTCGCGCCCCACCAAGGCGTCGTATTGGTGTATATATTGTATAATTAATCATGCAGATGGTTAACACAGGCAAAATAATGTGTCAGTTACTAAAATTGTTTCTGGATTACAGCATTAACCTCATTATGCATGCATGCGTGTGTGTGCATGTGTGTCATTATGCTGTATGACAGTGGCAGCAGCAGGCATGTTTCAAATGACGTCTCATGCAGGCTGTTCTCACTTTGATGTCAGCCATGCGTGTGTGTGTGTGTGTGTGTGTGTGTGTGTGTGTGTGTGTGTGTGTGTGTGTGTGTGTGTGTGTGTGTGTGTGTGTGTGTGTGTGTGTGTGTGCGTGTCTGCGCGCGCGTGCGCACGCAAACATATGCATGTTGCAACACTTCTGAACCCGACCAAATAATTCCCACTCTGTCAAAATCAGGTGTGCTACACGCACACACATGCGATTTCCCAGACACATATGGTAATACTTACAGTACAGAAATAAGTGTGAAATTTGAAAATGTGTACAGGGCGACACATAATTACGCAATTGTTGTTACAGTTACATTGTGGTTAACATGGACGCACGCAGATACGCACACAGATTGTGAGGTGCTATTGATGCCATACTCACATCGATCTATACAAGTAAACGTGTTCCTGTGTGCATTTCGCTGTGTGGAGAAATATGGTACTGATAGCACCTCATCCCTACCCTCTGTGTTGCAAAGCTGGGAAGCTTGATGCCTCAAAATGCAGTGGACATGGGGTGCCAACTTCACGCAGGTGTGGACAGACACATACACAAGGACACGCCTCCCAGGCTTGTGTGTGAAAGAAAATACTGTACGTACATGTTGACATTCTGGTCTGTGTGAAGCATGCAAGGTACCTGGGAGTGCTGTCACTGCCATAGCACTGCCACAATTCCCCTTGAAACAGGCCTTTCCCCTCGAAACAGGCCTTTTAAAACTTTGCCATGTAAAGTTGTTTAATTGACGCATTAGACATGGCGTGCAATATTCCTGTTGATGCATCTCCATAGAAAAAGGATTGGACAGACACGAGGCATTGGTCTCACGCTTCGTGTGTTCGACCGGGAATAGTAGGTGTCGAGGGTAAAACGCTTTAAAACAAGGCATTGATAGCACTTCATACACGCACGCACATACACAGTACACACACTTAATCTCTCTCACACACACGCACACACACTATAGCTTCACTTCCATGGCGGTTGCATCTCCAGCACAGTGTAGGGAATCTGTCTGAAATGCGCTCAGGACGCATAACATTAAAATTTAAAAGCTTTTTGTGGGACGATGGCCGCAGGGCTCTCTATAGTCCAGCTACAAACAGACACTTACTTTGCATTTCAGGAAAGAAAAAGAAAGAAAAACATTCCACCACCACCATTATAAAAGCTATGACTTATTCAATCACGATAAACAAGGAGTGTAGTTGTAAAACCATCCTGTGTTGAGTTAATGCAGCGGTACAAAACTTTTACTGAATAAAACACGATTTTACCAATGCATATATGCATAATGTCAATGTAGTGAATCTGTGCACTGCACATCTGCCTGTAAAAAGCAGATGTGCACTCCACATCTGCCTCAACAAAGAAGTAGATTCCTATACAGGATCTCATCACTGGTCAACAAAACCACCTTGAAGTCCCTAACAGGAACCCTGGTACAAGATTTGTCCAACTGCCTGCACCTCTTGGCACTCCCCAAACCCACCTCACCCCTGCCCATCTTGATATCCTGGAATGACTTAGGACTGACGACAAGAGTACAGCATCTTGCAATGGGTCTTACTATGATTCACTACACCACCAACATACCCATGTACACTACCTGTCTAAACTTCCTTAGTCTCCATAAAGTCCACACTCACAACACCAGAGGGGGGTTAAACAAACCATGTGCAACCTAGATTTGTAAAATATCCTTCTGTTATCACAGCTGAACAGAAATCGTGCTGCCGTGTCCCTGATGTCTTGGTACAATAAACAGATGGTTAGGAAGTATAGCTTGGTTTCCACGTATATATACTGTGAAATAAAAAATGTCAGTCAGTCAATATGGTTTTGAGCATGTTAATATAACATGAATACTACATTTATCTGTAAGCTATAGATAATTATAACCAGTACACTATCTACACACCAAATATCCATCGTGAAAATAGCCAGTCTACAATCTCACAACATGCCACCACAAGGTACAGAGAATAGTGAAAAGTTTGGAGAGAGGGAGAGGGGGAGAGAGAGAGAGAGAGAGAGAGAGAGAGAGAGAGAGAGAGAGAGAGAGAGAGAGAGAGATGGTGAAGTGAAGTGATTTAAAGTATGTACCAAGAGTAGAGTAGCTGACAAATCAATATTTAACCTTATGATGCATGGAACTCATTTCGGAATCAGCAGGGAGTGATTCATCCCAATCTATTCGCCAGGCCCTGTCACTTCTGTGTGTGTGTGTGTGTGTGTGTGTGTGTGTGTGTGTGTGTGTGTGTGTGTGTGTGTGTGTGTGTGTGTGTGTGTGTGTGTGTGTGTGTGTGCGTACCTAGCCTATATTTGGCATAACGAGGCGGCGTGTCGACAGCGCGCTCATTTCAGACGGCTGATCTGCAGAGACGCAGGCAGGCAGGCAGGCAGGCAGGCAGCGTGTCTTTGAAGTCACCGCTGCTTGTTCCCTCAGTGTTTTGGATGCCAGGATTACAGACAGATATACCTGCTGAAGCTTCTGGGATGAGACCAGATCAACCTCTTCATGCTAATGTCTCGTCATCCTGCAGCCCTCACACACACACACACACACACACACACACACACACACACACACACACACACACACACACACACACACACACACACACACACACACACACACACACACACACACACACACACACACACACACACACACACACACACACACACACACACAAACACACGCAGACCGTTTATTCCTCTTAATGGATTTATTTTTAGATCCAGCGTTCATTTGCATTTTCTCCAAAGTCGTGAAGATGTTAGAACTTGACATGAATAATTAAATGAATGTTGGCTAAACACCACTTTAACTGTTAAATGGATACATCACATCAACAAAAAAAAGAAAAAGAAAAACAAACAAAAAAAAACACTAGCCTTGGACAGTCTTAAGGGCTTTTCACACCAGGGAGTAATAAATCGCATCTCTAGTTCATTTTCAACGGGACCGGCGTTTTGTGGTTAGAAAATGCTGTGCGATAAAGCAAGCGTGTCACACTGTGTTGTTTGTTGCGTGCATGCTGTCTCGTGCACACGCCTGCGTCTGATTTTAGACCTCGATTCTGGTGAGCTTTTTTTCATTCAAGCTACGCGATTCTCACCTATCAGCTCTGAGTGGCACGCTGTAAACTCTGTGTTAATGCGTTTATCATTCCCTGTGTGGAAGACCATTTATTGCGAGGCAATAATGCAATGCAATAACGCTATAGATACAGTATATAGGCCTATAGAGCCCTTGCTCCAGAAATGGATTCCCCATTCATTTTCCTCATAGACTTTTTGAAAATGATTTACTGTATATAAAGATGATTACACCATGCACAAATCCACAAATCGGGCCGTGACAAATCGTGACAACACATGTTTTGGGACAATCAAACAATTTCTAAGAAGAAAAATGAAACAAAGAGTGTTGTATCCTGCTGTTTTTTTAATGTTTTTTTTTTTTTTTTTTTTTTTGCCATAGCACTTGCCCAAATGTGTCGTCAAATGATGACGGCTGTTGGAGTTGGAGTTATTTTCTGAGAAAAACTAATACAGCATCATCATTCAGCATCACGAAACCACTCTAGTTATATGCTTGACATGACATGACATTATGCATTTTTTTTGCCTTCCAATGTTTTTATGAGGTTTCCCACGGGTGTCGAATTTCAGCATTTTAGTACATGTTATTAGACACCATTAGAGATAAATTGGTGAAGAAATTTCTTAGCAACAATTTAGTTCTCAGCTAGGTTTTCATAACTTTCCCTAACTATAATATTGTATGGTAATATTGTTTGTTGTCACAATTTCTCCTGACCTGTGTTGGCTTTGTCCGTGGCGTAATCGTCTTTATATATGAATACCTGTATATGAAATGAATGGGGAAGACATTTCTGGACCACGGGTGAAGTCATGAATATCTATAGTAGGTGGGAGGAGACTATGGGGATATTATAAACCTGATGATCCAGTGGTGATCCAGCTCTTATTTTCAGTCGCCTATTAACTTCAGTTAGTCAAATTGGACACCAGATTACTATTGGTTTAGTAATGTGTCAAAACAAACACCATGAACATGAATCTAAGGCTTTTTGGGGTAAAACAATAATTAAAAGGAATTGAAGTTTGACAGAAAATAACATCTGATTTACATCTCCGGCAATTTACATGCCTGTCATGTTCGTGTTGATTTTCAAATGAATGGAAGTGCAAACATAAACACAGCGTGATTTGAAAAACAGTCGGCAGTGATGTGAAGTTCACACACTCCACAGTGAGTCATAATCAATCAGACAAAACATATTTGCTGGAGAAACTGCGTGGGGGGCCTCCCCGAAAATAGACCTGAAGAAAATAATCTTTAGAAGAAATTTCTTGGGAGGAAAATGTGCCGTCAAAATAAGGTGCGTGAGAGAGAGAGAGTAACTCAGACTGACATATGAAGGTGTGTGAACGTGAATGGATAATTGAGTTGACTTGTGTTTTGAGTCGTGAACAGACTCACAGGTTCATTAATGATAGAGCGGAACATTTTAGCATTGATGTGATTAGGTTTGTTGTGATTTGGAAGTTGGACACATGCTTTTGGGCTTGGGTTAAAGGTAATAGAGGCAACCTTTTAACAAAAAATCAAACTGGATATATAGCTCTGTTGTTTTGCCTTTCCCCCCCTCTACGTGGCTTTTTCTTTGATGCTGCAGCTGTTTCCAAACACTTGCTTTGTCCTGCAGATGGTCCAGAACTCTGTTGTTGTTGTTTGTTTGTAGCCAATGCACAGCAGTCCCCTGCAGAGTGAGCATGGAAAGAGTTTAGAGATAGTCTTGCCAATGTGTTTTGACTGTTGAGAGACTATTCTGTTTTTTTCTTGTGCTCCAAGTGATGGTACAGCTATGACTTAATTGAGAAATTTGACAGCACTACGCGTGTACAGCCAGTACTGTAGGTGCTATTGTGCACATTGGGTCACCGTGGGGTCCAGGTACCAGGGCCGGATTTAGCCAGCCCTACTAGGGTGGGCTGGAAGAATGGCAGGGTGGGCAAGGTGCTGGGCAAGGTTTTTCATATGAAGCAGTGGTTTATTTATTCGGCATTTGAGCCATGGACCAATGGACCATGCACCATTTGATGACATTTTAGCCCCACAGACCCCAAGATTTATTTTGCTTTTGTCCACAATTCCAGGCTGGATTTGGGAAAGAGTCAAACATACAGATCAAAATTACCATTAATCCTCTACATTGTAGACTTGGGCTAATTCACATGATGAATATTTTAACTCTTGAGAGCGTAAACATGAAACCAAATGGACGTGCAAGGCACCAGGGACCACCCCAGACCACTGGTTGAAAACCACTGATATTACCTTTCATTGGGTACCCCTGCCCACCCCAGATCCGGCCCTACCAAATATCCTTCCAAATGGCCTCTAATTTAGAGGCCATTTAGTTTGTGGCATTTGATTGTCTGCTGCTATGTACTGAATCCGAGCAGTTTGACATTTGAGTGTGTGCTCAGTAAACCACAACTAATTAAAACAAAACAAACAAACAAACAAAAACATGGAAAATAGGAGAGAAGAAATAGATTAAACTGGTCAGGGTGCAGTAAGCCTCACTTCATTCATTCATTCATTCATTCATTCATTCATTCATTCATTCATTCATTCATTCACAAAGCATATTCACAACATGTATATGCTTGGATCATTTCGGTCAGGAGTTTCCATTCCATATCTGCACACCTACCGATGTGGATGTGCTATAAATGGGTGGCGTTGGTTTGGGGTTGGAACAGCAGGATTGGGAACCGCGCAGGTCCCAGGTTAGGTCCCAGGTTCTCCCAGGGTTAATGTGGAAGTGTCCTTGAGTGAGATGCTGAACCCCTAATGGCTCCTGATGGGCAGGGTCGTGTCTTGCATGGTCTCCCCGTCATCAGTGTATGAATGCCAGCATACTGTAAATGGGTGAATGTGATCATGAGGGCAAGAGAGAGAGACAGAGAGAGAGAGAAAGAGAAACATTTCCAGTTATCTGTTCTTTTCATAGCTCTCTCTCCAGCTGGCCTCTCGGTGCAGCTCCATGGAGGCACCTGAAGAGGATTAAAGTATGTTAAGGAGATCTTCAAGGTAGCTGGTATATCTGGGCCCACCCCCAAAAGTGTTATTTTTACCCCCATGCGCGTGCAACATATGCAGTGTCTGACATTGTCCCAGAAAAACACAACAATAAAAAAATAAGAAAATGACACGTACTGATGTTTTTTCTTGTGGTTTCCCATTTAACCAGGAGACAAGTCACCTGAGCCCAGAGCAGAGCCTCCTCGGCCTCACGCTTTGTCCTGCGCGTCCCCCTGGGAGTCTGGCTGCTGCCCTGTCCAAACACAGGGACCGTTATGGATGGGGTGTCTTGCTCAAGGGCACGTTGGCCCTGTACTTGTTGCTCAAGAGCGCTTTCATACGTTTTCAAAACTGTCCTAGACAAGAAAAGTTACTCAAAAAGTTGTGATTAAAAAGTTAAGATTAATCACAGGTTTTTTTTGCCATGGCAGTAGAGCTACGTCTTTCTTATCATTATTAAAAATAGTTATGACCGATGCCTCTTAGGTTGATCTACGTCTCTCTACGTCGCTTACCGTCGCTGGTTTGATACGATCCCAATGATAACAGCAGCGAGCAGCGACCGCATATTCCATTTAGAACGGACCATAATAAGGGACGGACAAACCGGAAACCGAAGTGTGTCGCCAAATAACTTGTCCGAGTATCTAAAAGTATCTAAGTATCTAAAATGAGCAAGCCACCAATGTAAATATGATATAATAGTACCACTAACTACAGAGTAACAATTATAATAGTCTAATATAAAGCCAAAAAAGTCAGATGTTGATTAAAAATGTTCTACAATGTGTAACGTTCCTGATTGGATAGTACATGTCACATGTTGGGTCGCCTCTCTTTGCAGCCAATTCACTGTCATACCGAACGCTGTGCACCGATTGCCTTACTTGCGCCCGCTCACGCATGAGTAGGCTCTCTCTGTATCTCTCTCTCTATCTCTCTCTCTGTATCTCTCTCTCTCTCTCTGTGGGTCTGGTCCTGCTGGAGATACAAGTTCGCACCATAAACAAAACACGCAGTGATATGTATATACTGTATATTCATGTTTGCAGGTGAAATGCTGCAGGGATTTGAACCTATATGGGTATTACACACGGAAAAGGATAAGGGCTGAATCCCCCATCGTCCTGGAGAGGTAAGACAGACTTTATTGGTCATTAGGTATATAGGCACTCTGTTACACGCGCACAGAGTCACATCACATGCACACATATAGACATCAAACAGCCTGCCCTTTTACCTGATCCGGACCAGGAATGCATGCTTTTTAATATGGCATAAGAAATGCAAACGCCCCACTTTCCATTCCATGACATACCCCAAGGCAGCATTACGGAGGAAATGCATTTTTTCCCCCCAAACTCTCCTGAACCTGAACGGACCATTTTGAGCTGACAGAATACAGAATTTGCCCTCTGTGTAGAAAATGTCGTACATCACATCTTCAGTAGCTAAGAGTGCAATCTGCCCACAAAAATAGCTGATCTACCAATCTCCCTCTCTCCCTCTCTCCCTCTCTCTCTTCTCCACTGCTTCTATGATTCTGCCGTGCAGTAGAGCTATGTGAAAATTAACGTTATTTTTAAGCTCATGCACGGCCAGACGCAAAACAACAACCGCTTTCTGTCCAAATGTCTGCTGTACACCTGTAACCAAATTAACTTGTAATGTTAAATAAACACTTCTGTGGCACTTCATGATGCTCAGGGGTGATGGATGGTAACCACAAGGTTGCCAGTTTGAACCCAGGCTCCGCCAAAGTTATAGCGTTGATGTGCCCCTGAGCAAGACACGTAACCCCTAATTGCTCCCGATCAGAGTCAAAGTCAAAGTCGTCATATTAGTCACTCACGTTACCGCAGTGAAATTAGTTCTCCGCTTTTGACCCATCTCTTGGAGCGGTGAGCTGCAGCGTGCGCCGCGCTCGGGAATCGATTAGTTGATTTGACCCCCAATCCAGCCCTTTGATGCTGAGTGCCAAGCAGGGAGGCATTGGGTCCCATTTTTACAGTCTTTGGTATGACCCGACCGGGAATCGAACCCCGACCTCCCAGTTCCAGGGCGGACACTCTAACCACAAGGCCACTGGTCTGGTTTTTCGATGTCAGTTCCTTGCATGGTCTTCGCAACCATTGGTGTGTGAATAGGTGAATGCAGTGGTTGATGGAAAGTTTCAACCCAGCTAAATGATGGAAAGTTGGTTAACCAGATCTAACTCTTTGAGAGTGTAAACAGTGTTTCGTGTTTACACTCTCAAGAGTTAAAATATTCATCATCTGAATGTACTAGAGAATGTACTTAACTAGAGAATGGACCTAAAATGTCATCAAATGGTGGTCCACGGCTCAAATTCTGAATAAATAGTGGGCCCTGGTATCAACATGAAGTGGCTGAAAACCACTGGGTGAATGCGATCCACAATCTATGTAAAGCGCAATATACATAAATGCACCATTTAAAATTTACACTCAAAACCCCCGAATCCATTTACTAATTGGTGCTTTTATTCTTGTATTTGTTGCGATTTTCTGCGTGCTCCCTCCCAAGAGAGAGCAGGATCTGTTATCAGCAGCACAACGTGGTGTCAGCGCAGTGCAGATCTACACACATAAATCCTTCCCAGGAAGAATGAATAGACCCCCGCTGCCGCAGACATGATTGGCCAACGACGTGCCTGTCTGTCTCCTTAAAGGGACTAAATGAAGCGGAGCTTTGCCCCGCGCGTGAGAGAGAGAGTAAATAAAACACATGTCTGGCATGGGCTGTGATGCATGCTGCTTTTTGAAGATTGCATTTAACTACTTGTTCGAGATAATGGCAAGCATGCACTATAGCTCTGTGTGTGTGTGTGTGTGTGTGTGTGTGTGTGTGTGTGTGTGTGTGTGTGTGTGTGTGTGTGTGTGTGTGTGTGTGTGTGTGTGTGTGTGTGTGTGTGTGTGTGTGCGCACACACACGGGTGCGTGGGTGGGAGTCGTAAAATCTATATTGAGTCGTTTCCCAGTGGTCGTGTAAAGAATCTAAGTACATTTACTCGGTTTCTTTTACTTTACTTGAGTTGTTGTATTTTTATGAATACATCATCCCACATATTAGAGTAGGTCCTATATGTAAGTGCATTTTTTTACACAGCTACAGTAATTTGACAGCTATATTCTTTTCTAGCATTCAGTATTCTATCGTGTAGTTCTACAAGCACACAATGTGGTACTGCTATACTTTACTTTACCACAGTCATTCCCAGAGAGGAAATCATATAGATTTTTTTTCCCCTTACACACACACACACACACACACACACACACACACACACACACACACACACACACACACACACACACACACACACACACACACACACACACACACACACACACACACCCCCGCCACGTGCAACCTGCACACACATTGCCGATCGCGTGTCGCGTGTGTTTCATCCCAGCCAATTTACCCCTTGCAACACAATTGTTGGTGTTTGTGTGTTATTTTATTTGCCTATCTGTGCGTGCATGCACGTCCGTGTGCAGGTCTATAAAGCGGAGCGGAGGCCGCTCTCCGTGCGATCCTGCTGTGACTTATTTCTCTAATCAGCGGCAGGCATACCTGCGTGCGTACACTGTATACCCCCCAACCCGCATCTCCAGGCCTCATTAAAAGAACATGATGCAATTTGGATCAAATGTTGATAAGCGGCCCACATTAGCGCGCCCATAGGGGAGTCATCCGTATCGACACCGCCGCTATATATGTACTCTCATCCCTGTAACCGCATCCATTGTGGGGGCAATTCAAGCCTTTCCTGCAGCACAATCTAATCCCCATTTTTCAGCGGAGAGCAGAGTGCTTCCTTCTGTAAAATCTAATAAACCGTGTACTGCAAGCCCCCCCCCCCCCTATCCCAGCAACGCCTCCACCCCCCCCGCCCCCCCCATCACCAGAACAGCTATGGCTTGGATGTTTCTCTGTTCAACGATCAAAGGCCAGCCTAGCTCTGATACTTACGAAATGCACTGGAGCTGAACCTTTAGCCAGTCATGGAAGAAAGTACTCTGATATATATATATATATATATATATCAGGCCTGTTGATTTTTAACGCGTTAACGGCGTTAATTAAAATTCCCCGTTTTCTGCGTTAAATTTTCTAACGCAATTAACGCACATGCACGCGCGTGCACACGCGCGCGCACGCGCGCGTGCTCTTTCTCGGATGTGATTCCGTTCGCTGGCGACTCTATTAAAGGGGGACAACAAATAGGGACAAAGTTGCAGAACGCATTGGAGTCTATGGGCTCGAGCGAGTAGGCCTCAGGGCTACTAAACTGGTGGCCTGTTCAGCACATCTCCGTTCACTTCCATGGAATGGTCTAATGGCGGCTGCTCTTCATTTCCACTGAGCATGAGTACAGCTAACTGAATAGCAGCGCACGCTCTGTTCTGTGACCCCTCAATGTCGCTAGTCTGTCACTAGTCTCTATGCCCCCTTCCACTTCCTGTTTCCTGCAGGCTGCACGTGAAGCTGAAGCCAGATGTAAACAAAGCAAACACGCAGCTCTTTCGGATCACTCCCAACTATTGTGGTGTGAATGAATGAATGAATGAATGAATGCATGAATGAATGAATGAATGGTGTGTTTGTTTAACCGCGTCGCCATCGAAACTGAGAAGAAAAGTTGATTCAGAAAATCGCCAGTTTAATAACGAGTGGACCGAGAAATAATGGCTAAATTGAAACTCCATAGGGAGCGCAAGCAGACGTATTGCTCTGTAACCAAGTCAATGCTGTCGCAAAATAATCCGATGGTAAAAGACGCCACTGTTGCATGGATTATTGTCAAGAAGAAAAAAAAAACACCCAGAGATGCTGAGATGATGAAGAGTCGAGTGCATGCTGGCTGCAGGAGGTAGAGCCAATTTCTTTCCCTGTTTACCTCCACTATGATTTGCTGCTTGTGTTTTGGCTTTGCATTAGTGAATAGTGTACGTCTGTCTTGATGAAATGAACATGGTGGGCCCTGGCCAGTCAAAGATGTGCCATCACTGTCATTAGTTGCAGGCTGTAGGCTAGCCCTGTCCCCTGTTGCAAGCCTTTTGAGAATTAAAAAGAGCACAATAAGTGTGCCTTAGATGTTGTGATTTGCTGCTGTTGTGCAGATATGAAGAACTTTTTCATAAGCTGCACTATAAACGTGTATTTTGATTTGGTTCAAATATGATGCATGTTAGAAAGACCAGATGCACATTGCACTTTTGTTATAAATGGAGCATTTTAAAAGTGAAATACTTTAAAAATGTGGCTGTGTGTGTACACATGTCATGGTGGAGAGTAGTCTCTGTGGCAGTCTGGCCCCCGGGCCCCTTGGGTTTTTGGCAATGCGGACTCCTGAACAATTTAGTTGAATAGCCCTGCTGTCTTTCCATTTCCGCAACAATACACAGGAAAACATGGCATATTGTCCGAAATAGTCCGAATGGTGATTAATCATGATTAAATTAATTTGGAAGGTGTGATTAATTTGATTAAAAATTTTAATCATTCAACACCCCTAATATATATATATATATATATATATATATATATATATATATATATATATATATATATATATATATATATATATATATATATATATATATATATATATATTGTGGTGTCTCGCGTGACAGCCACCAGGCACCGGCGTGCGTTGCCACGGTTACACGTGGCACGCCTCTTAGACAGGCGCCCCGCATGCAGAGACACGCCTTGGGCGTTGTGGTAGACGCCACCTACGTCCCTAATCTCCTCCTCGGCCAGGCGGAGCTGATGCCGCCGTATAATCAGCAGACAACAACGCGCGGCTGCGCGTCTGGGCAGGCGTCCATTTAAACGCCGGCCAGCGTGTGTGTCGGCGTTTGCTTGTTCACTACGCGGAGCGCGTCGCACCGCCACACACGCATCATACGGACCTCGGGTGGTAAGTGGCGTTGAATACACACAGCCGACGCATGATATTGCTCCATGATTTCCTCCTCCTCACATCTTTGTCCGTCCATTGGCAGTACGGAGAGGCAGCAGCAGCAGCAGCGCGGACGAGACGGAGGAGAGCGATTAAAGGACGGATGAGCTCGTTTGTTTTCCTGGCCGTCGGCGGACCCAGGGAAACCCCGTATCTCCACGGCTCCGCCACTCACACAGGTCGTACGCCATTCTATTCTATTGTGTGGAGGATTGCACAGGGCCGACGAGAATAGAAGCTAAGGATAAAACGAACCATTGCTGGAGAGTATAGACTCACAGAGCCTGGCCAGCTCCTACCTTATGCTGTCTCTGGTTTATGAACAATTAATATGAGAAACCTCAATGTGGTTTGATCGATCTGAAAGAAGAGATCCGTATCCAAGAGAGACATTGCCAATTAAAAGGAGAATATTATAGTTATGAGACGCTAAGGAAATGCACTTTTGTTCGTATCTATTATTTGGCTGAAGACTGTATAAAAATACTCACCTGGCTCACCCTAAAGGAGAGAAGCCCTATCTACGTACTTACCTGTCTCACCCTAAAGGAGAGAAGCCCTATCTAAATACTTACCTGTCTCACCCTAAAGGAGAGAAGCCCTATCTACGTACTTACCTGTCTCACCCTAAAGGAGAGAAGCCCTATCTACGTACTTACCTGTCTCACCCTAAAGGAGAGAAGCCCTATCTACGTACTTACCTGTCTCACCCTAAAGGAGAGAAGCCCTATCTAAATACTTACCTGCGGCCCGCCGGCCTGAGAGCGCCTGTCCGCACTAGCTGCCTCCCTGTCGATTCGGAGAAGTAAAGAAAGAGAAGTTGGCCTTCAGAAGTTGGTTGATCGCCGCAGATGGATCTGGGGCCCCAACTGTAGTTTTTTGTTGAATTAATTGTATCTAATTTCATGCGTTCTACCCCCCCGCAGAACGACAGGACCCAGGGACACGGAGGACTGGAAACCTCCCCACGAAGAACCGCCCACGAACTGTCTGAGATCTGCCTGAGAGACTTTTCTGTTAATAAAACCCGTGGCTAGAGAAAGCCGAGACCTGCCCCGCTGTTGTCCTGTGTCTGATTTGAGTCGAGAAACGCCACAAGTGGTGGAGAATGCGGGCAGTTCTCGATCCAAATCGGCACCGGCGATGGAACACAACAACGCCATTGCCGCGCTACTCAAGGGCCAAGCAGAACTCCAGAAAAACCAAGTGGAACTCCAGAATGCAGTTAGGGAGATGGCGCGCAGTATGGAACGCGGCGGTGACCAGCGCCGGCCACAAGGGGCACCCCTCACCAAGATGGGCCCAGAGGACGATGTGGAAGCGTACCTCCAGGTCTTCGAACGCACCGCCACCAGGGAGCGCTGGCCGCCCGAAGAGTGGGCGAACATTCTGGCTCCATACCTGACCGGACAGGCGCAGCAGGCATATGCCGACCTGTCAGCAAGAGACGCCCAGAACTACGACCGGCTGAAGGGAGCCATCTTGTCTACCCTGGGCTACAGCCTTCCAGCTAGGGCCCACCGGTTCCACCTCTGGACGTACACGCCCACGGAAGCCCCGCGGCCCCAGATTGCGAATCTGATGAGGCTGACGCAAAACTGGCTAGCCACTGGAGAAGACATGCCGTGGATGGAGAGAATAGTGGTCGATCGGGCCATCCGTGCACTGCCACCCGAGGCCAAGAAGTATGTGGCCCATGTTAGCCCCTCCTCGGTCGATGCGCTCATCGCCCTGCTGGAGAACCATCAGGTCACCGTTGATATATTGAAGCCCCGTGGTGAACCGGCCCAGAAGACCGATGACAGACAGGGGGGAGGGAAGCGACGACAGCCGCCGCCGCAGTCCCGGTCCCGCCCACCGCCCAATCAGCAAACAGAGAAGGTGCAGAAACCCAGGAGGTGCTACGTATGTGGTCAGGGAGACCACCTGTCCTGGAGCTGCCCCGACCGGCCCCGTGACCAGGACGCCTCCATGGGGTCAGCGGCCAGTTTTGACCCCGGCCGACCCTGCCTCCACACGGGGGGCAGTATTCAACGCGCTACCATCCCAGTGCGTGTGGATGGAGCTGACACGCAGGCCCTGGTGGATTCTGGCAGCGTGGTGACACTAGTGAGGGCGGACCTCGCCTCCGGGGTGGGACCCCCGCTCCTACCAGTGACCTGTGTACATGGGGACGTCCGACGGTACCCGGTGGTCCGCATCCAAGTGCAGTCCCCCAAGGGAGAAGCCCAAGTGATGGCAGGCGTGGTTCCTGACCTCCCAGTGCCCCTGCTGATTGGCACCGACTGCGTATTGTTTGGGAAGTATTGGGGAACCGGGTCCCACAAGAACCACCCTCGTCGGGGTCGACGAAGCGCCGGGCGCCATCTGGCCTGCCCGGCCCTGGGCGGGACGCCCGCGGAGAGTGCATCTGACGCCTCGTCCGGAGAGCCCGGACCGAGCTCTCCGCCCGTCGCCCCCCCCGACGCACCCAGTGCGGAGGAGAGCGAGGACCTCTTCACTCAGCTTCCCCAGCTCGACACGCCACCCGCCCACCTCCAGGGGAGGTTTGCCAGTGCCCAGTGGGCCGACCCAAACCTTGCAACGGCCCGAAACAACGTGACAGCGGTTGACGGCGTCGTGAACCCCGGGGTGAGTCAAACCACTTTGCCACATTTCATAGTGAAACGCAATCTGCTGTATCGATGTTACACAGACAAGGGCGGGGAACTTGTAGAGCAGTTACTAGTCCCAAAAGAGTACGCCCTGCGTGTTATGTATTTAGCTCACTCGCACCAATTAGGCGCACACTTGGGGGTTCAAAAGACCTACGATAGGATCTCCACGCGGTTCTACTGGCCGGGCGTGAAAAAAGCGGTTGAACAGTTTTGCAGGGCCTGCCCGGAGTGTCAGCTGGTCGCCCCTCGAGCCGTAGCCCACGCCCCCCTCGTACCGCTACCGATCATTGAGGTACCATTTTCCCGCATCGCAATGGATGTGGTCGGGCCTTTGCCAAAGTCCGCCCGGGGGCACAAATACATATTGGTTATCGTGGACTACGCCACCCGCTATCCGGAAGCTATCCCGCTACGCACGGCCACGGCTAGAACAGTTTCCCACGAACTCATGATGCTGTTTAGCCGCGTCGGTGTCGTAGACGAAATCCTCACAGATCAGGGCACGTGTTTCGTGTCTCGTCTCATGACCGCATTGTACCGGTGGTTAAAAGTTAAACAAATACGAACCTCAGTGTACCACCCCCAGACCGATGGGCTCGTGGAGAGATTTAACCAATCGCTGAAAAGAATGCTCAAGAAAGTAGCAGACGAGGACGGGAACGATTGGGACCGCCTCATCCCATACGTGTTGTGCGCCATTCGAGAGGTTCCACAGGCCTCGACTGGGTTTTCTCCCTTCGAGCTCCTGTACGGGAGGAGACCCCGGGGTCTGCTCGACCTCGCCAAAGAGGCCTGGGAGACCCAACCCTCCCCCTTGCGCAGTGTGATCGAGCATGTCGCCACCTTACAGGAGCGGGCCAAACGGGTGTGGCCCATAGTTCGCGAGCACATGGAGAAAGCGCAGGCGGACCAAGCACGGGTCTATAACCGGGGTGCACAGCTTAGAGAGTTCCAGCCAGGGGATCAGGTGTTAGTTCTCGTACCCACCACCGAATGTAAGTTCCTTGCCCGGTGGAAAGGACCTTACGAGGTCGTAGAGAAACTCAGCCCGGTCAACTACCGCCTCAGTCAACCGGGTCGTCGGAGGGACACGCAAGTATACCATATCAACCTGTTGAAAAAATGGCATGAGCCCGAGACTGTTCCACTGCCTGCATTAACTGCTCTCTCTTCGCAGACCCCGCCGGTGGCCATAGGCGAGGAATTGTCCCCGCCACAGACCCAGGATGTCCGGGAGCTACTGAATAGGAACACCGATGTGTTTTCTGAGCTGCCAGGACAGACCACCGTCGTGCAGCACGACATCGATACCCCACCCGGGAAGGTGGTGCGGCTTCGGCCATACCGGATCCCCGAGGCCCGGAGAGACGCCGTCCGGGACGAGGTAAAGAAAATGCTCGAGCTAGGCATCATAGAGGAGTCTTACAGCCCCTGGTCGAGCCCCATAGTATTGGTACCCAAGCCTGACGGCAGTCTAAGATTTTGCAACGACTTCCGCAAGTTAAACGAACTCTCAGCATTCGATGCGTACCCGATGGCGCGGGTCGACGAGCTGGTAGAGCGGCTCGGGGCTGCTAGGTTTGTGAGCACACTTGACCTAACCAAAGGGTACTGGCAGGTCCCTCTCACCCCCCGGGCCAGGCCCAAGACAGCCTTCACCACTCCGGACGGACTTTTTCAATATAAAATGATGCCGTTCGGAGTTCATGGGGCGCCAGCGACCTTTCAGCGCCTTATGGACAAGGTCCTCAGGCCGCACCGCGACTACGCCGCCGCATACATAGATGACGTAATTATTCATTCGGCCACCTGGCCCCAACACCTAGAGCGAGTAGAAGCAGTATTGGCTGCGCTGCGTGCCGCCGGGCTTACAGCCAATCCTAGGAAATGCCGCATCGGGTGGACCGAGACAGACTATTTAGGCTACACCATCGGCCGGGGCTGTGTCCGCCCACAGCAGAAAAAAATAGAAAGGATCCAGGCTTGGCCCCAGCCTGCGACAAAGAAGCAAGTAAAGTCCTTCCTCGGCCTTGTGTCGTACTACCAAAAATTTGTTAAGAATTTTGCCTCTCTCGCGGCCCCCCTGCACGACCTGACGCGGAAAAGTCTGCCCCACCATGTCACCTGGACCGACAGCGCTGAGGCTGCGTTCCAGGCCCTAAAGTCGGCGCTATGTAGCGAACCGGTATTGATCACCCCCGATTTTACCAAAGCCTTCGTCCTACACACGGATGCCTCCGGCACGGGCATCGGCGGGGTACTGGCACAGATAATTGACGGGGACGAGCACCCAATCACTTACATCAGCCGGAAACTATTGAAACACGAGAGGAATTATTCCACGGTAGAGAAGGAGTGTTTGGCCGTGAAGTGGGCCATACACCACCTTCGGTACTATTTGTGGGGCAGGAAGTTCACACTCGTAACCGATCATGCCCCACTCAAGTGGATGTCAACTAATAAGGACAGGAACGATAGGGTGACGCGCTGGTTTGTAGAGCTTCAGAATTATAAGTTCGAGGTTGAACACCGCCCAGGCAGGGATCTAAAGCACGCAGATGCCCTGTCGAGGATGTACGAGCAGGTCAGTGAAGCTTCCTGCACGGGCAAGAAGCTTAGGGGGAGGATGTGTGGTGTCTCGCGTGACAGCCACCAGGCACCGGCGTGCGTTGCCACGGTTACACGTGGCACGCCTCTTAGACAGGCGCCCCGCATGCAGAGACACGCCTTGGGCGTTGTGGTAGACGCCACCTACGTCCCTAATCTCCTCCTCGGCCAGGCGGAGCTGATGCCGCCGTATAATCAGCAGACAACAACGCGCGGCTGCGCGTCTGGGCAGGCGTCCATTTAAACGCCGGCCAGCGTGTGTGTCGGCGTTTGCTTGTTCACTACGCGGAGCGCGTCGCACCGCCACACACGCATCATACGGACCTCGGGTGGTAAGTGGCGTTGAATACACACAGCCGACGCATGATATTGCTCCATGATTTCCTCCTCCTCACATCTTTGTCCGTCCATTGGCAGTACGGAGAGGCAGCAGCAGCAGCAGCGCGGACGAGACGGAGGAGAGCGATTAAAGGACGGATGAGCTCGTTTGTTTTCCTGGCCGTCGGCGGACCCAGGGAAACCCCGTATCTCCACGGCTCCGCCACTCACACAGGTCGTACGCCATTCTATTCTATTGTGTGGAGGATTGCACAGGGCCGACGAGAATAGAAGCTAAGGATAAAACGAACCATTGCTGGAGAGTATAGACTCACAGAGCCTGGCCAGCTCCTACCTTATGCTGTCTCTGGTTTATGAACAATTAATATGAGAAACCTCAATGTGGTTTGATCGATCTGAAAGAAGAGATCCGTATCCAAGAGAGACATTGCCAATTAAAAGGAGAATATTATAGTTATGAGACGCTAAGGAAATGCACTTTTGTTCGTATCTATTATTTGGCTGAAGACTGTATAAAAATACTCACCTGGCTCACCCTAAAGGAGAGAAGCCCTATCTACGTACTTACCTGTCTCACCCTAAAGGAGAGAAGCCCTATCTAAATACTTACCTGTCTCACCCTAAAGGAGAGAAGCCCTATCTACGTACTTACCTGTCTCACCCTAAAGGAGAGAAGCCCTATCTACGTACTTACCTGTCTCACCCTAAAGGAGAGAAGCCCTATCTACGTACTTACCTGTCTCACCCTAAAGGAGAGAAGCCCTATCTAAATACTTACCTGCGGCCCGCCGGCCTGAGAGCGCCTGTCCGCACTAGCTGCCTCCCTGTCGATTCGGAGAAGTAAAGAAAGAGAAGTTGGCCTTCAGAAGTTGGTTGATCGCCGCAGATGGATCTGAGGCCCCAACTGTAGTTTTTTGTTGAATTAATTGTATCTAATTTCATGCGTTCTACCCCCCGCAGAACGACAGGACCCAGGGACACGGAGGACTGGAAACCTCCCCACGAAGAACCGCCCACGAACTGTCTGAGATCTGCCTGAGAGACTTTTCTGTTAATAAAACCCGTGGCTAGAGAAAGCCGAGACCTGCCCCGCTGTTGTCCTGTGTCTGGTTTGAGTCGAGAAACGCCACAATATATATATATATATATATATGCTTGTGTGGTCAATATAAATATATATCTGCCCATTGAAGACTACTTCCTTCTTCTGCCTGGTCTTACTCATTAGTGACAGCTGAAGACGACAGTCCATGACCTTCTGTGTTTTGTTTTTGTTTCCATTTTGACTGTATTTTAACCTGTATGAGATGCTGTACAGTCATCTATAGCTGCAGTGGTCAGTCAATGTATGTGGTCTATAGATGCAGTAGGCCTACAATGGATATGCTGTAGTTCTTTTGCTCTCGAAGTACAGGCTGTTTGGTCCGGCAATAAATTCAAGATGTGGGCTTTACTTAAAATTCACACACGCACACACACACTGATGTCCAGCTCTCCATGCTGTGAAAACAAGTGAACAGCTGCTAGTTATCAATCAATCGCCTAGTGTGTGTGTGTGTGTGTGTGTGTGTGTGTGTGTGTGTGTGTGTGTGTGTGTGTGTGTGTGTGTGTGTGTGTGTGTGTGTGTGTGTGTGTGCGTGTGTGTGTGTGTGTAACCCTAACCCTGTGGCACACACAGTATCAGATCATCACGAGTCACTGCACTTCAACATTCTAGGGCTGTGGATCTCAAACCTCTCCACGTCAAGGAACCTGGCAGCTAAAGTACAATCCCTGTACTGTATACCACAACATACATGCAGCACAGGGCTAGGATTTGGCTCGCTCACTACCTACCTAGGTAGTAACACATACCACTCAAACATACATTGTGTAAACAACTATTTCAAATGATTGTCTACAATTGAAAACAACAGGGGCGAAACAAACTAGAAATGAAATTGCATAGTGAGTAAAAATTACCCATGTGAACCTCCGTGCTCGGGTTCTGCCATGTAAATAGCTAAACTGGAGACGTCCATCTCATAGCTGAAATGAGACTGCTATGTGTGAACTCACATACCTGTAGGCTTTCATTAGCACCAACACATTAAGAGGGAGTCTTTTCATATGGGCCATGGCATTGAAAACGGAGAACGTACGGTGTGAATTTCTATCAAATTACTATGTTTGACTGCAAAAAATTCTATTAACTCTGGAATATGTTGGCATGGAGCGTGTGGCATGCATGCATGTATGCAGGGTGAAAGGCAATCCTCCTTGGTCCCTCATAGATCTTGTCTCTGGTGTTTAGTGGAATGAATTCAGCCCACGAAACAGTATCGAGAGAACTAGAGTGTGGGATTCAAACGGGAGGAGAGAGGCGAGGTGAAGAAGAGGGTAGTTGTGCGATTTGTGACCGCGGAGTTTAGAGATTTGGAACGCCACCAAGTTATTTCTTTTTTTTTCTCCTTTGCTGCCGGTTGTGGGGAAAGTGCAGAGCATGGAAGTATAGGCTATGCACTGCTGCAGGGCTGCCGAGTGTACAGTATATCAGCTCAGGAACAGGATCTATCCTGCTTGAAAGTTCATCGTGAACTCTCATCATAGAGTGGAACTAGGTCTGGGCAATGTAAGCACAATTATATTGATATAATACACTATGTTCTTTTGGAAAACTGTTGTCTATTCCTTGTTTTATAATCACTTAACTGTATCTCTGCTTAACCCGTGTTGTCCGTCTTTTTGCCCAATAGTCGAGGTTGCTTAACCAGTGTTGCCCGTCATTTATGTTTTATAGTGTTTAATTCGCCGGTGATTTAATGTTATGTTGGAAAATCCAGCATTAAGCCCTGTATACTGAATCTGTATACTGAATTCAGAAAATTACAAACTGAGGGAATGTGCGTCCTCAGCTTCTCTTTTGGTTTTCTTATCTTTTGGTGAATAACAAAAAATGATATAATTATTATCAATATGGAGGTCATCCGGCCCTACAGAATGTGGAATCGCTGAGCCAGAAGAAGAAGAAGAAGAAGAAGAAGAAGAAGAAGAAGAAGAAGAAGAAGAAGAAGAAGAAGACTTGCGTCTGGCTATTGGTGGGGCTGCCGCGTATTTCTACCTGCCGTGTTAATTGCTTGGCACAGTTTGGTTTTAAATGGGCTAAACACCTGCCAGTCCATCCCCCAGCTACACTCACTGCACCAACAAACAAAGTCTCCAAACTCAGTCAGTTGTAGTCATCGTTGTTGTTCATTGTTGTCTCAACTGTAGCGCCCAGGATGCCAAGTCAACAGCTGCCGCTGTCGCCGGTGCAAAACTCAGAAATAATTTAATCTTGACCAGGGGCAGATCTAGGCATGGGCCCTAAATGCCCAGACTGCCCCACCAAAGACGATGGCATGCAAAACAACCCAAGGTATTTCAAATTAAAGTGCTTATACTGTATTAAAAATGCTTTGAAACACTACTACTGCTACTAACTAACTACAGTTGTGGCACCACTAAACCAACAGCATTTCATCATTGAAAACAGAAAACTTTGAGTCAGACCATTAGCTTTATGCATGCTGCATGTCTGTTGCAACTTCAACAACAACTAATGTTATTATTGATGTTTACTTGCATAATAAAAGTCCTGCAACCGAAAATGGTATGGGTGCCGTTTTTCCAATTTTCCCATCCCCCCCCCCCCCCCCCCCCCCCCCCCCCAATTGGGAAACATTACATCCCTTCCTTAATCTTGACCATGACTGGACAGGATAAAAACAATAAAATAAAAAAGCTGAAAAAACGAGTCGCTTCACGCTTGCAGCTCTGATACTTCTGTGTGTACGATCAAGTGGGGGCATTATTAGTTAAAATCTGGAGACAGACTGTTAGAGGTTTCTGAAGCACAACAGCATCATTATAACATGGTCCTGGTGGTCAGCCAGCGCAGACTGCAGTCTGTAACAGGTGTGACAGTCCCTCCCTGCAGGTATGGAGCAGTGGAACCGTCCTTGAACGAGGTGCGGAGGGAATTCTTGCTCCATAGCTCAGATCGCCGTCTCAGAGGGAGGACGTGTGAAGAACCATTGAGCCTGTGCCAGCTCTAGACCGCCTGCAGATCTGTTGCTCGCATTTTTGAACAGTTTCCACAGCAAGTCATTAACCCATTTTGTCCTCACTAGATTCTAGTTTCTGACGCTACATTCTAGTTTATGACACTAGATTCTAGTTTCTGACGCTACATTCGAGTTTATGACACTAGATTCTAGTTTCTGATGCTACATTCTGGTTTATGACACTAGATTCTGGTTTCTGACGCTACAGTTGCAAGATTCTAGTCTCTGGTGCTTGATTCTAGTTCTTGACACTAGAACCTAATTTCTGACACTAGATCCTAGTTTTTCTGTTTCTGTGTTAGTGATTCTCAACATATTTCATGCCAAGAACCACCAGAAATATCTATATTTGACTGCGGACCCCCATCTGAAAACATGATGTTCTAGGGATCCCCCAGAAGCAAAGATTTGAGTTAAATTTGTTTGCTTCTGAAATAATATATTTTTTAAATATTTTTTATTAATATTTTTTCAATATATTTTGTATATATTTTTTTATTTGACACATTTTCACAATTTTCAAAAATATCACACCTACAAGCGCGCCACTCGGTGGCGCGCTATGAGCTTGTAGATCTGATATTTTTCAATAGTTAAAGCATAGTAAGCATATACAAAGGGTTAAGCATCGGAACCCCTAGTGTCCATTCTGGATGGGGGGGGGTGTAGATATAAAGGACTAAAAAGCTCATGTTCATTGGAGCGACCCGTGGCACGACGCCACTCAAAAGTGACCATACTGACACACACAGCGTGTCTTTTACAGAACTTGTTGTATTATGAAAAAGACCTTCTCCCCCTTGGCCATGCCAATGCATTTTTTCTGTGATACACGAGGAAGCTTGCCCCACCTGTAATGGCGTACCGAGATACAGGCGCCGTAGACTATGGTGCATGGCTGGATCTAGGCATGGGCATGGGGGGGGGGGCAATGCCCTCCTAAATGCCCTGACTGCCCCACCAAACATGATGGCATGCAAACAACCCAAATTTCAAAGATATTTCCAATGAAAGTGCTTACAGTATATCTAAAATGATTGGAAACACTACTACTGATACTAACAACTACCTTCAATTGTGGCACCACTAAACGAACACCATTTCATCATTGATAACAGAAAACTCTCATACCTTTAGCTTTATGCATGCTGCGTGTCTGTTGTAACTTCAACAACAACTGATGTTAACATTGATGCTTACTGGCCTAATAAAAGTAACTGAAAATGGTATGGGTGCTGCTTCATTGCTCGTAGTGTAAAGTGACACGGGCGATGAAGCCGCCCCCATGCCATTTTTGCCTGCTCTCTTAACTGGGAAATGTTACAACCGGGCCTTCTATGGTGCTATGATAGTTGGTGTATCTGGTTTTGTAATGTTTCATATTGGCATGAATCCGTTTCATTTGCATGCTTTCATTTGATGTATTGTATTAACAGATTCAACTATTGAAGATACCTCACCAAGAACTGCAGCTACATCAAGCTGACTATACAAGCACAGCCTCTACCAATGTGTCCTTCAGTTGGTTAACAAAACCAGAGTTTTTGCTGGAGCAAAGTGAGTGAATCATCTATTTCTCTGTGCCGCACGCACGCACGCACACACGCACACACGCACACACACACACTCTAACAAAACAAAAAGCCTCTGTATGTTTATGCGCATGGCTTGTTCTGGGCTCCTGCTTTCAAGGGACCGGTGACAAACGTGGCACCTGTCAGAAAGAACTCCCGGTGGCTGCTGTGAAAACGTGCGTGTGTGCGTGCCAGTGACGAGCCGGGCTCCTTCCTCTCGTGCCACCGATCCCCGTGTGCTGCAATCTGCAAAATGCACACCTAAGATAAGCCCCACAATGGAGCCAATCAACACAGAAGACAGCAGGACACGAAAAAAAAAAACAGACGGCTGACTCCCACGAACACTGACTGCGATTGAAACCACCCTGCTTCATGAACAATGGCTAGACAGAGACAACGATAGAATAACAAATATATGTTTGAAGTTGTGTTCTGGGACTTAATTTAATGAATAAAACATCTGTATAAAAGAAAATCTCAGAGTGACAGAGTATTTTCCTTTCAGTTATTGTGTTGTGTCGTATAATTGTGATATGGATTTCTCTGGAAGACTGAATTGACTGACTGTGTGTGTGTGTGAGTGTGAGTGTGAGTGTGAGTGTGAGTGTTTGTGTGTGTGTGTGTGTGTGTGTGTGTGTGTGTGTGTGTGTGTGTGTGTGTGTGTGTGTGTGTGTGTGTGTGTGTGTGTGTGTGTGTGTGTGGGTGTGGGTGTGTGTGTGTGTGTAATGATGCCATATGAGTGTGTTAAATCGGTTGGATCAGCAGTTGTTTGGAAATGGTGTGCGACAGGGTTACATGCAAAGTCAATGGGCCGTGGCTGATTATAGCTGAGATGAATCAGCCACACACACACACACGCACGCGCACGCACACGCACACGCACACACACACACACACACAGCCATCACAACATCAAAACATACGCCCAGCTGCACAACAATCAACACACCTGCACAGCATCAAAACTATACGCAATATCACTGCAATGCGCATCAACTCGTCACCTGCAACACACAACTACACATGCACACACACATACACACACAGACGCACGCGCGTGCATATGTGTGTGTGTGTGTGTCTGTGAGTGTGTGTCTGTGTGTGTGTGTGTGTCGAGCACACATGCTTGCATACATTTTTTGTACACACTCAAATGTTGCACACCCACACACACATAAAGAACAAGAGGATAGTATTGGGTAGTATATAGGGCCGAGGGATGTCAAATACATCACTTGGTTCTTAATGAGATGAATGCCATCGGAATGTGGGTGAAATTTGCTTCTGTGCGAATTGAGGAAATAATGATAATAACAATAACATGAAGCACAAAAAACTAAACTAGTCAGTCACTGACTGACATGTACTGTAGAAGCAAAGGAGGAAATTAACAGGTTCCCTGAGTTGCAGTCCAAAATGACAACATACCATTAATGCCAGAATGGTACAGTATAATTACTTTGGAGCATGTGCTGAAATATTTGCATGCACCTTTGAACAATACCCTTGAAAATAGTCCCATGGCTTTGTTGTCAAACAGAGGAGTACCTCGAAACTGTTCTTTGGGCAATGCCCCTCTAAATGCCCGGTCTGCCCCACCAAACATGATGGCATGCAAAACAACCCAAGATATCTCAAATTTAAAGTGCTTATATACAGTATATAAAATGATTTGAAACACCACTACTACTACTAGTACTAACTACAGTTGTGGCACCGCTAAACCAATAGCACTCCATCATTGAAAACAGAAAACTCTCTGAGTCAGACCTTTAGCTTTATGCATGCTGTGTGTCTGTTGCAACTTCAACAGACAACAACAACTGATTTTATTATTGATGCTTTACTTGACTAATAAAAGTCCTGTAACTGAAAATGGTATGGGTGCGGCTTCGTCGGCGAAGCTGCCCCATACCATTTTCTCGTGCCCCCCCCCCCCCCCCCCGAATTGGGAAATGTTACATCCGCCCCTGGATAGTACCAGCCATGTAGGATTAATGTGGTGTTCTCATGGTAGAACCTTGAAGGAGGGAAGGAAGGCCATGCACACTGTAGGACAGGCCAGGGAGACACTGCCAGGAATGATGGCAGTATCCCTACACAAAATAAATGATGGCATCTACCAGCCCAAAGGAAACCTCCTATCAAACACTGTAGGACAGGCCAGAGGGGGAGGAATGATGGCAGCACTGCCAGACAGAAACCTCCTATCTCCACAACTCAACATTTATTTTTTAATTTATTTCTAATTATTTTTTGGAGATGGAGGTTTTCTAGATCTCCAACTAGTGATGTCCCATCGCCACTTTTTTCATTTCTGATGCGATCCCGATACCACAAATTCTGTGTTAGCCGATACCATTATCAAATACCGCTACCAGAAAATAATATACTGTATATATAATAATACAAATAAGAAAAACAATATGAAGTCCACCAACTGGAAATAGCAAAATTCTTACTCAAATGTGCACTTGGGTGACTCCAAAGCAAATTCCACAGGGCCCCACATTTTATTTAACTGCCATAGTGTCAATCCCTTACCCCTGTGTCAGATCTGTGTTAGACTGGCATATCTGCCAATACCAATATGACCCAGCAATGACAAATAATGATACTTTTCCGATACCCATACAGTATTTGCTGATACCGATATGACAAGAGAAGGGCCGATCCAATACCGATACAGTATCAGGACATCCCTACCTCCAACTTGTCAGTAAATGACAACATGGATGAGGATTTTACGGTAAGTACATACCCAGGCTTTCATTTCTTACGCAAAAAGATGAAAGCCTGAACTAAATCAATGGCCACGGTGGGCTAGAACAGAGGTTCCCAAACACTGGTGCTGGTACTTGAGACCCTCTCTGGTGGTACTCGGAGGAGTCACCCAATAAAATGACAAAACTGTAATATAACATCTATTTTACTACAAGTAGTTCTTCTGACCAAGTAATTGGTTGAAATAGGCTCTCCAGCAGTACTGAAATGAGCATGACACCTATAGCCACTGAGAACGGATTATGGTATTGGAATTGATTAGTGCCAACTTGCATTGGCTTAGGAATGGAACAAAAAGGGCAGGTCTGGTACTGTATTTTGACATCAGTTTTTATGGTGGTATTTGGAGTGACCAATATTTTCTGAGGTGGTACTTAAAATGGTTGGGAACCAATGGGCTAGAAGAGGAGCGTCCAGACTTGACTCACAGATTGGTGAGATCCAATTTGGGCCGCCTATCTGAGTCAGTCCCCGCTTCTCTATGCAAAATGCTTTCTGGTTAGTTCAGGCTAGTGGAAAAAAATGAAATGCTAGAAAATCTAAATTATTTATGTGTTTGTTGTAATAATAATGAAACAGGAAAGGGCATTTCAGACGCGGGGAGTGACAAACGCACGCATTATCGTGGCACCCCTCACTAGAAAAAAGCTCACTAGAATTGAGGTCTAAAATCGTGTGTGTGCACTCCGAGTAGAGTGACGATGCACACCGTTGTACGCTTGAATCAACGCACAGCATCTTCTCAGCACAAAACGCACTTGTCATTGAAAGCGAATTATAGTATAGTATAGTAACATACCCCAAAAGTACAGCTACTTAAATATTTTATTTACCTTTCATCACTGTACAAGATTCTTGCCAAGAGTACAAAAAGCTCAATGCACTGCGGGCTAGATTATATACTATTATTTCATTTTTCTTTACAAAAAAGGAATGATTTTGGACATACATGGTTTCCAGTCTGATGGCAGCCAACAGTCGACTGTGTGTGACCCTGAAACGGAGGGTTTAGAAAGCAGAGCCTGCCAAGTCGAGGCTCTGCAAATCTTCTACGCTTGCGTTGGTTTATTAAAAGTAGAACAGGCAGTCCTTAACTTACATAAGATTATCGTCAACGATGCGCAACCTGCCGTGCACTTAATCAAATTCATCAAAGTATGACCTGTCCTTCCAAAATTTATACCCATATTTCAAGGACAGATTAGTGGAGAACTTGCTCTCCCCACACACATCCCAAAAAAAGATATTCATGGATGATAATTTCCAGACACATCTGTTAGAGGGGTCAAACACCGGACAGAATGAGACACAATGAAATATTCAGCCACAGAAAAGAAGGAAGGAAGGAAAAAGCACATTCTTTCAAGACAGTTTTATGGCTTTAAAGCAGTGGTTTTCAACCTTTTTGACACCAGGGCCCACTATTTATTTGGAATTTGAGCCACGGACCACCATTTGATGACATTTTAGCCCCTCAGACCACAAAACTAAAGATTTATTTTGCCTTTCTCCACAATTCCAGGCAGGATTTAGCAAAAAAACAACAGCCAACCATAGATCAAAAATGACCATTCCTCTACGTTCTGAAATTGTGTGACTTATGGCTAATTCAGATGATGAATATTTAAATTCTTGAGAGTGTAACATGAAACCAAATGGGCCGGCAAAGGTCCATTTGGTTTCATTTGTATGCTCTCAAAGAGTTACATCTGGTTAACCAACTTTCCATCATTTAGGTGGGGACCACCTGGAATGCTCTCAAGGACCACTGGTGGTCCCCGGACCACTGGTTGAAAACCACTGCTGTAAAGGTGCCGCAAGTGTTCTTTTCCCTCTGGTAAATACAAATCTAGTTTTACACAAAGTCACATTTGAAATAAAGAATGTTTGTTCAGTAACAGGGGTCTCTTCATCTCTCCATTTATAAGATTCAACTCTATAGTGATCCAATTTAAAATGTGTCTGCCATGTATCATTGTGATTTTCACCACTATGTTATGGCTCAGTATTCCTCCATGCACTGCTGGTAGCTTGGAGGTGAAGCTGCTCTGTGTTGAGTGGTGACAGCCAGAGAGAAGGTTCATAATGGAGGGAATTTATAGCCGGGTACCACAAAGAGGGAATCAATATGCGATTATGTGGATACGACGCGGCAGGACAATATCACCCCTAGGGCTTCATTCTCATATACATAAACACGCACACACAAGGCACATGCACGCACGCACACACACGCACGCACAAGGCAGGCATACTTGCACACATGCAAACAAACACTGAAAAATCTATGCATTTGCAAATGCAATAAACTTTATACAATGCACTCTCTCAAAGTCTCAAACCGTATTCAGGGCGCACACGCACGCGAGTGCATACGCAAACCCACGCACGCACACACACACACACACACGTGCGCGCACGCGCACACACACGCACACACACACACACACACACACACACACACACACACACAACACACACACACACACACACACACACACACACACACACACACACACACACACACACACACACACACGTGCATACATGCACACAAACACTGAAAAATCGATGCATTTTCAAATGCAATAAACTTTATACAATGCACTCTTTCAAAGTCACAAACCTTATTCAGGGCACACGCACACGCACACGCACACACACACACACACACACACACACACACACACACACACACACACACACACACACTCGGGCTCGGATGTCTCAATAAAATCAGGATGCTGCAGTTAAATACAACACGGCAGTCCATGCAAGGTAACAGAGCCAACCACAATGCGGAGGAAGAACTCACTTTAAACACTAACGTAAAGTAAATGTACGCTCAACATTTTTACCCAAGTATTTTTTTTTCATCCCTGTCAACTCCCTCACTACTCCCCTCGGCCCTGAGGTGTCCACCTGAAAGGTTTGCCTTGAAAATAAATAAATAAAGCAAGAATCCAAACAAGCGACAGGCAGTCAGCCTCCTTCCTATTCAGCCGTCAGGCCCAGTGAGTGATTTCACATTCACGGCCATCCTTTATGTATGAATGTCAATGCATTCTGTGAATCAATGCTGCCAAATTATAAATGAGACAGAGACACTGAATGTCACAAGCAAGCCTCTTTTGGCAAAATAAATAAATAAATAAATAAAAAATAAAGAAGCCTGTTTCCAGGACCTCGCCATCAAACCCTTTAAAATAATTATCATGAGAAAAGAAAGCCAATGAAAGAAACGCTTGATCGCTCTTACCCTTTTTGGGTAAATTGCTGAATCAAGTCATGGGGAAGATTTGTATAGGGAGTCAATGTGACCCAGTCCTTTATGTCATTATGCTGTATTAAAATGATCTTGTAGGTGGGTATAGTATACTGTACATACAGTATATACAGTATAATATACTGTAGGGATGGGCCGATGAGAAATTTTGGCTGATATCGATATATGTGTAATTAATCAGTGTTATAGACAACAACCAGTACAAATATGATCTAATTCAGTACAGTATTGAGAAATTTTGTTATTTTGTTCATTCTAAAAGAATACATGCAACAGGGACCTGCACTGCGGCCTAAAGACAACTCAGATATAATGTTAAAGCACAAATAACATACATTCTTAATTTTTTTAAATACTTAGCTATCATGTGGTATATGTCCCTCAAGCTTATTTCTAAAGGTTTGAGCCTCAATCACGACTCTAATATAAACAGTGATAGTCATCTGCTTGGACTTTAAAAGCAGTTTAGCTGCAGTACCACAATGTCCTAGAGGTGTGGGGGCACTGATATGCAGATTATTTATTATTTGAATCATTATAAAACTGAAGAGATACATTGCAAATGATAAATTTACCAAATTACCAAAATATAAAGAAAGATCTTGAAGTCCACCAAACTGGAATAGCAGACTTCTCACTCAAATGGGTACTTGGGCACCTCCGAAGTAAATTCCACATGGCTCAAGATTTAATTTACCTGCCATAGTGTCAACGCCTGTGTTGGATCTGTGGTTAGACCGGTATGTTCGCCAATACCAATATGATACGATGAGAACAAATAAGGCCAATACTGTAGCCTGGCTAAAGCCAAACCAAATCAACTGTCGGTAAAAAAATCATTGCAGCAGATACGGTCTGGAATAGCCCAACTGTACACCTACTTCCTACTCCAGCGAACTGGGGTAACCAATCAGGACACAGTATTTAAATACGTTAGCTTACTGTGGCCTGATTGGCCACCCCAGTTCTCTGGAGCAGGAAATGGCCATACAATTGAGCTCCATGTTTCCATGAGCTATTCCATTTAGCCAGGCTACCAATACTGATGCTTTTCTGTTACAGTATTTACCAATAGCAATATGACAAAAAACGGCCGATCCGGTACTTTTTCTGCTCTGCAGTTATTCTGTTAAAGGGATTGTGGGTGTTTGTGCGACAGTGCCTGCGTGAACACCCAGAGTGTACAGTGTGTGCATATTTGTGTTTGCACGCTGATGCCCTTCTTACTTCCTGCGCAAATGCGCATAATGGGAAATGCTTTTATGCTTGCGGGCATCGGAATGAATGAGTTTGCGCGTGTGTGCATGTGTGTGTGCATGAGCGAGCGTCTCATCGTGCCAGGTGGCAGGTGTACAGCTGTGGACCACAAATGAGTGCTCTGACTGAAGGGCTGTCTTTGTGGACAATCTCGGGCCCAATTTATCCCCTCTCTCCCGGGGCCTCCCCGTGCCCCCTTTAATGTTGATGGACACTCTATCCCTCACCCATCCACCCGCCAAACCCCAAACAGAAACCTGCTCCGCTCTATAATTAAGTGTCATACTGTGGCCATGCGCCATCACTCCAACCGCCGAAAAATGGAATCCTTGGTGGCAGGACTCAGTGTAGTTCTACAGTAGAAAAGGGAGGCAGACAAAAACATGTCTGTAATACTCTGAACAATTATTTGTTTACTTGGGTAAAAGTAATTATACCGCAGTATCATTAACTACAATTGATTCATTTGAAGTAATTTAAATTAAATACAAGTAAAAATAAAATACATTTCATTCAGTACCACGCACGTAAACACAGACAAACGCACGTGCACACCAGCACACACACAGTGCAACCCCCCCGTGCGAAACAATGCGATTTGTATTACCGGATCTTTTCTCCACTAGTCCCTTCCGTTTGACTTTTTTTATTCAATATATTCAGTCATCATAGCTTACTGTAGTTGTCATTTCATTTTTGTTGTCTAAAACTGGTAGTCGACGAACATGTTTTGTCATAATTATTATAGTCGATGGAATGAACACTGCATCAGACTACATATCGTTGATCCAAATTGAAACCACACTGTTCCCGGGCCGTTATTTGCGTTACACATGCATAATTTTCTCATGTGAACTGCACTATGTCAACACCACTAAGGGAATGGGGCAAATGGACAACGTAACATTGCTTTGTCATGAGGAGCTATTGCATATATCGAATTAATAACAGACAAATCATTTGAAAATAGCAATTATCTATTGAAACGCGCCTATCCAGTTCAAACGCTAGACGTCTAATGGACGGGGAACATTCCGGCATCGTGCTGTGCGTCGGCTATGCCAAATTAAACTGTTTTATTTCATCATCCCATTTCTCTGCTTTTAAGTCGCTTGTTTTCTGCTTTGATTTCATCCCCAGTAGCTACAAAAGGAGCCGGGTCATTCTCGCAGGCAGTAATTCTGTCATCGCTCCCCATAAGTCTCATCGCAACTCTCACTCTGCTAATGTTACATACCAAAGTAGGCCCTTTGAAATTCTTTCTCAAGGCACTTATTGGCGCAAGATAATGACCATAAACGCCGCGAGCCGCCAGACTTCAAAGCACATCAGAGGCGAGCGAAAGAAGAAGTCCAAACGTTCACTATCAGTAGAAATGAAGTCGGTGTCCTCCAGTATAGCAGACAGCAGCATTGAGACATTGTTATCAGTAATACCGGATAGAGCAGACTTCAGTCAAAGAAAGTCTGGATTCTTCTGGTTAAATTATATTACTCAAATAATACAAGTGAAGGTAGCTCTGTCAAATTTGCAGTCCAAATATGGGAGTACTTGCTGTTAAAAATACTTACATACAGTACATACAGTATACAGGGCGTATAGTACGAAGACTCTGCGACATCCTCCCAGTGGGGCTCATCAGGGGCGGATATAACATTTCCCATTGGGGGGGCAGGAGAAAATGGTATGGGGGCGACTTCATCGCGATGAAGACGCACCCATACCATTTTCGGTTACAGGACTTATTTTAGGCAAGAAAAGCATCAATAATAACATCAGTTGTTGTTTAAGTTGCAACAAACACATGATGGGATGGTTTAAATGATGAAATGCTGTTGGTTTAGTGGTCCAACAATTGTAGTTAGTTAGTAGCATAGTGTTTCAAATCATTCTAATTATAAGCACTTTTAAGCATAAAAGTGCATTAAGCATTTTAAATATATATGACATTTGGGTTGTTTCCATGCCGTCATGTTTGGTGCGGCAGCCAGGGCATTTAGGGGGGCAT
>CM076978.1:26968521-27213521 GCA_039105355.1 Benthosema pterotum
AACAGAGGTCGTACTGGTGCTGAAAGCTTGCCAAAAGACATGCCTTCTCTCCTTACTGACTCATTAGCACTGCATGCTACTTCCCAGGGATGTATTATGACTTGTTGTGCTAAGTGTTAGGAGCCCTGAGCCAATCGGTCCCTTGTTCTAAGAATGTCCTGAAAGTCATGCTTCCAACAAGCTTTCAACTGAACAGATTGTACTTTCCAGAAATAATGGGCAAAAGTCATTTCATCCATAAAATTCATCCATATTCATTTGTTTTGTTGACCCATTTCTACAATATTTTCACATCCTTCGTTCATTTTAAAACACAATATACATTTCTTAATAAAAAGTCCCAAAAAGCAGAGCACGGGGCTGTGAACGTTATCTGGAATATGGAAGCCTGTGTGGTGTAAGAAAATAAAAAATGAATAACTAATGAGATACTCTCTCACAATAATAACTTGGTACCTCATAAGTATAACTTATTAGCATTTCGTAATTATTCATATATCATACTATGAAGTCATAATTGAAATAAAGTATCTCAATATTTTCTCTTATTTTTATTACACCACAGTGGCAGGAAAAAAATGGCCTTCCCATATTGCCGGGAGCTCTCATCCAGAATAGCCAGGCAACAGGCCCGGATGTAACATTTCCCATTTGGTGGGGCAGGTGAAAATTGTATGGGGCCGCACCCATACCATTTTCGATTACAGTACTTATATTAAGCAAGTAAACATCAATAATAACATCAGTTGTAGTTGAAGTTGCAACAGGCACACAGCATGCATACCGCTAAAGGTCTGACTCAGAGAGTTTTCTGTTTTGGATGATGAAATGCTGTTGGTTTAGTGGGACAGTTGTAGTTAGTTAGTAGCATAGTGTTTCAAACATTTTAAATATAAGCACTGCGTTGTATGCATGCCATGATGTTTGATGGGGTAGTCAGGGCATTAAGGGGGGGCACAGCCTAGATGCCTAGATCCGGTCCTGCCAGACAGTGCAACTCATTTCTCAGAGAAGAACAAACAAACAAACAAACAAACCACATTAACTTATATCTCAATCCTTAAGATTATACAACAGCTATAGGCTCACAGTTTACAGCTGAGTGACCCTTCTTTAAACACAGAGTATGTACCAACAACTGTACACTCACGCAGTTTGGCCTTTTTGCTGTAAAGGGCAATGTCGAGGCTGGCACCGCTCCAAAGCAAATGCAAGCCAAGCCCATCCATTCCAAAGTTCCAAGTAGCCAGACACATTAATGTAGGGTTACAAGTCCATGGATCAAAGAACGGACGTGTGCAAGAACTTTCATGGCTACCCAATTACAGCGACACACTGGGACTGCCTGGAATTCATCTAGAGTGCTGTTGATGCTGTTAGCTCTCTGCAGAGTCACCCAGAGGTGTTTGGGTATAGAAACCCAAGATACTACTGATATGAGCACCAGTGGTGGTCAGTATTACTTAGGAGAGTAATATCTTTACTTTACTTATGACCCCTTAGAAAAGGTCATAATATTACTAATATTACTAATTAGTAATTACTATAATAAAAGATTATGTTAAATATTACTTTATGTTCTCTCCTCCCACCCGCAAAAATAGAGATGTACAACACAATCTGTTTAGCGGCAACTTGCAGTTTACATCATGTGTGCAGAATGCCGTGGTGATTTAGGATCTAAAAAGGCCCAATATGCAGGCAGACACATTCAGGTCTCCGGCATGTTGGTGTCACCGCATCGGTTCCACGTTGCGCTGGGCTTTAGTGTCAGGGTACACACGAATGCACACACACACACACACACACACACACACACACACACACACACACACACACACACACACACACACACACACACACACACACACACACACACACACACACACACACACACACACACACACACACACACACACCCTTATTTTAACAAGCATACATCCATTTGGCATTTTTGAAATTCTACTATAGTTGTGGAACATGTGGCCCACACAAGTACAGGCAGGCAGGCAGGCAGGCAGGCAGGCAGGCAGGCAGGCAGGCAGGCAGGCAGGCAGGCAGGCAGGCAGGCAGGCAGGCAGGCAGGCAGGCAGGCAGGCAGGCAGGCAGGCAGGCACGCACGCACGCACACACACACACACACACAGAGCGGCTGCAGAGCGGCGGTATACAGTATAGAGAAAGCTAAATCCTCATGATAAAACAAAGAGCTGGGCAGTGAGCATGCAGGTCAGCAGAGGTCACCACGGCTTGCAGCAGCTCCTACAGCCAGCCAAAGTGTTTTGATGATGAGCACAACATTTACTAGAACAATATAGCAAGATGCAGGAGTGGCTGTGGCCTGTATTAAACATGTTGTTGATGCTGCTGCTGTTGCCAAGTTAGTGGAATAAGTACTTTAAATAATGTACCAAAATAAAAAGATATACTAATTTTGAAGAATGTCCCATTCAAGTTTTCAAATGAGAAAAAAAAGATAAATATTTTGATTTTTGATATTATGTCAGCTATTTTCAAATGGCTGAAATATATTTGTAGTTTTGTAATATTTATCAAACAAATTAAGTAACTACTAAGTCATTTTACAAAAAAACAAACAAACAAACAAACAAACAAACAAACTGTGGAGTAGATGGAAAAGTACTGGAAAGTGGAAATAGTCAAGTAAAGTACAAATACCTAGAAAATATTCTCAAATATAGTACGTAATGATAGTAATCATTGCTTTATAGTGATTGTTGACTACAGACTTATCCTTGTCTCTGCAGCCCTTTAACAAATACAGTAGAACATACAGTACATCTCTACTAGGCTCATTCATTTCATCCAATCAAATAAAAGTACCCTGATTTCTTTCTCAAAGAACTTATCAGAGGCAGGAAAAAAAACTAATACAACCTATAATAAAAGTAGCACAACCCCACTAATTGATGTTTGTAATAATTAAGGCCCTGTTGGGGATTGAACAGGACTGCTTTCATGCCAAACAAAACTAATCATCATCATCTGAGAAATTAGAGGGTTTTAGTCCGCTGGCGTAATTCCTAAATTACTTAAGATTATTCCATTAGATAGATTTATTTGAAATGAACATCAGAGAGAGTCGCGGGTGCATACAGTACATGCCTGTCTGCGTGGTTGACTGTCTGGCTTACTGCAGATTACCATTACCAGGGGAACGGATGCTAGCGGGGGTTCATGGAGGAGTAGAAGGGAAAAAAACGTCTGGTCTGTGTATTTTAAATGGCATGTATTGATATTCATCTCATGCTTTTGCACTTAGTCCCTACTCCCACTTGCTTTGCATTAACACCATTTAAAATGGAGAGAGCGAGAGAGCGAGAGAGAGAGAGAGAGAGAGAGAGAGAGAGAGAGAGAGAGAGAGAGCCTGGTGTCCACTTTGCTACACCATCACATCACAGTCAGCCACACATATTTGATTTCTGGCAAAATTTTAACTCGGCGGGCACAACCTTAAGATATATTACCATACAATATATTCCTCAACCAGTGTTCAAGTCGGGAGACCACAGCAGGCTCCTTTGTCCATGCAAATGGGCCTCAAAAATGTTTGTCTTTCTGGCCCCACTGTTGTGGTTAATACATTTCTGACTGTGGTTTCTTTGACAAACCACCACCACCGTCACTCTTTCTGATACCAACATTCAAACCCTTCATGCCATCTCATTTCGGTGAGGTAGAGTCACAAAGGGTCACCGTTATTGCAGGAGGTCCCAGGGACCACCTGCAATACCAGTGGACCACCAGTTGAAAACCCATGGCATAGTGGAACTGATGGAGGAAAGTTTGCAGGGATGAGTTGTTAAGCCAACCTACGTCGAGGTTGAGCTCGAGATCGACTATTTTTGCTATTATGTCGGTGTGACACATGCTACTTTCCAGTGTTGAAAATATCATTAGGTAAATATTAAATTAAACTTGTAGAAGACTCTTTGACCTAGTGTGTAGGCTTGTAATAAGGTGCAGTGGAGGGGAATGTGTAAATGGCATAATTTGCATACCGTTGTTGCCGAAAAATATTGGCACCGTTGCACATAAAGATCCAACAACTCCAAATGTCTGTAAAGTGAAGTGAAATTGACAAAAGCGTTTTTTATGAAATAAAACTACAGAAACTTTGTTTTTTTTAACCAGAACTTAATATTTAATTTTAAATAATAGATTACACAGAAATGGCTGTGACAAAATTATTGACACCGTGAAACATTTCTCTCAAAAATACCTTAAAATATGTAATTGCCAGATTTCATAATGCTGCAAAACAACCCCAAAACATTAGGGAACCTTATCCAAGCTTGAATGTTGGGGACATTATTTGTCCGTGGTTCACCTGTAACCATACTTGTCTTTCAGCCTCTCCTGGGGAGGTCATGGTTACCGTATCATGAGCCTTAAACTTCTTGATAACATTTCACACTGTGGACACAGGAACATCAAGGTCTCTGGAGATGGACTTGTAGCCTTGAGATTATCTTTGCTTCTCTCTGACCTCCTCAGATAATGCTTTGCTTTTCTTTCTTTTGACCATGCTCAGTATGGGTCATGCAGCGATCACACAACATAAAACACTGGTTGGATGACTGATTACTAGATTGCCGTCACCTGTAAACTCGTCACAGGTGAGTTCAAGGTAAATGCATTGCTTGAGCCTCATTACTTTTTTGCAACTCTAAAAGGGGGTAAATATATGGGTTGTCCAGGCCATTTCTGTTTAATCTGTTATTTAAAATGAAATATTAAGTTCTGATTAAAAACAAAGTTTCTGAACTATTATTAGTTTAATATGACTTTGAGACACCAAATTACTTTTGACAATTTCAATTTCATTTACAGACATTCCCTCACCCAACCTAGCTTTACAGAAGTGAATATTTGTTTATGTTTAACTAGTGTGTCCACTCACAGGTATCAGCTCTGTTGTAGTTGTACTTGAATTGTATTGCAAATCTCCAAGCTGTTAATAAAAAATCCATTCATTAAATTCATACAGTGGCTTGGTATGTTTTGTCCGAGGCTATATAAGAACTTGTCTATCTGCTATTTCTGAATAGCAACTAGACAATACAAACGTGCATATACATTTTTTTTAGCTCAAATCTAAAATGACAAAGACGCTTTCCCAGTGTTTGTAGGCCATTAACTCCACCGTATTGGCAGGTCTGCCATTAGACAGCTTGTGCATGGTCGTCGTCTCCATGATGGCGGCAGGGGCGGATGTAACATTTACCCCAATGGGGGGGCAGGAGGAAATGGCATGGCATGGCATTGCCTCTGGATGGCGGCCCACCCACCCTGTGGCATTAACATTCCCACACTGGCAGTGAGCGTGGCCCGACACACAACCATCACGTGTCCATGTTGATGCCTCAATTACAGCCCCACCCCCACCCTAACAGTGCATTATGATGCATGTGTCGTCTCACTTCATTAACTCTGCATATATTATCTTCACCTGTTTCAACAAGTGTACTGTAATGTCTACACTATACATAGATGTAAGAATAAACAAAAAAACGCAGCCGGCTAAATAGCCACCTCTGAGACCAGACAAGCTTACAACAGATAACAGATATGCGCAGTAGTTTGTAGCAGGGCCGGATCTAGGCATGGGCATGGGGGTGGGGCACCAAGCATGATAGCATGCAAAACAACCAGCATTTCAAAGGAATGCATGTGCCACTATGCATTTACTGCTATTAACTAACTACAGTTGTGGCACCACTAAATCAACACCATTTCATCATTCAAAACAAAAAAACTTTCTGAGTCGAACCTTTGGCTTTATGCATGCTGCGTGTCTGTTGCAACTTCAACAACAACTGATGTTACTGATGGCTAATATAAGTTCTGTAAAAGATATAAATCTTGTGGGTCACAGAACCAAAGAATTTAAATGAAAATGGTATGCCTGTGTCGCTTCGCACCACAGGCGATGAAGCCACCCTCATTCCATTTTTGCCTGCCCCCCCCAATTGGGAAATGTTATATCCAGGCCTGATTTGTAGATCCTAATCCACCGCAGCATTCTGCACATATGATGTACACTACAAGCTGTCGCAGATGTCGCTAAACAGATTGTGTTGTACATCTCCGTTCTTTTGCAGGTGTGGAAGAGGGGGAAAATTGGGAAAGTAATACATGTAACTCTTTGATTCAAGTAATATAGTATTATTGCTTTTTCCAAGGGGTCAGAAGTAAAGCAAAGAGATTACTCTCCCAAGTAATATTGCCCAACACTGCGCACTATAAATCAAAATAAACTGAAATGGAACTGGAAATGATGCATTATTAATATGCCGTGTTCATTTAATGGCTCATTATTGGTGCGCGGCGCATCTCGCCCAGCCTCCTCTGGACCAGTCAGGCTGGAGGGGCAGGTGGCGGAACAGTTTGACCCCTCTAATTACCCCGGCCCAGTGACGGGGACCACCTCCTGGTACCTCATACAACATGCATGACAGACGGGCTCTACAACAAAAAAGGTCCAACGGTGCATGTTCCTCTGGAGGAAAACTGAAGGGCTTTTAATGTCAGACAAGACATTTTAACAGCAATATGCCAGCGACTCATTGAGTTCGCCTTCATTCAACACTGCAAACATCACCACTACAGATAAAATAAGACAGCCTTTTGCCTGTCTTATTTTATAAACCTCCTCAAACTCAAAGCAACCAGACCATGCCAGAGCCAGCTCTGACTGTCCACTATGATGCAGTATAATAGGCATTTCTTCTTCAGTCTAGACAGCCCTACAGTACACCAAGACTCTTCACCAAAAATAGCACAAAAAATGCATTGTGAGCTTGTATATTGGCTGAATTGGATTTTGGATGAATGTTCCCTCAAGAAATAGGAATGTTCCCAGCTAAATGGTGGAAAGTTGGTTAACCAGATGTAACTCTTAAAAATGAAACCAAATGGACACTTGCGGGTCCATTTGGGTTCATTTATACACTCTCAAGAGTTAAAATATTCATCATCCGAATTAGCCCGAAGTCCACACAACTGACGTAATTTTGATCTGTATGTTTGACTGTTTCCCCCCCAAATCCAGCCTGGAATTGTGGACAAAAGTAAAAGAAATCTTTAGTTTTTCGGGTCTGTGGGGCTAAAATGTCATCAAATGTTGGTCCGTGGCTCAAATGCCGAATAAATAGTGGGCCCTGGTGTCAAAAGGGTTAAAAACCACTGCTTTATTAAAAAAAAAAACTTTGGAGTTGCCCACCTTGCCATTCTTCCAGCCCACCCTAGTAGGGCTGGCTAAATCCAACCTTGTCTGTCAGACAGTGTATCGCGTGTCTGAAATGTTATTATGTAAAAATTATTTTAGTGTATCGCCACAATATGTAATGCCACAACCAGGGAGCTACTAGGGGTGTGATCTAGAGCCGCATGCAGCTCTAGTGAGGACTAGAGCACTATAATGGAGAGTACTGCCACTCCCGTTGACTCCCAATGCTACGGCTGAACAGAGACGCCTATTGGCTCAAAGGTACACGTGACGGCAGCTATTGGCTGAAAAGCACATGTGACTCCTGCTGGTTCCAATACTCAATACTCAAATTTAAACGTGAAAACATTTCCCTGTGTCAGACTGCTCCAATACCATTCTAACAAAGATGCTGCTAGATTGACACAAGGAAACAGTGACTCAAATTCAAAATCTGTGACGCAGGCAGACAGACATATACAGGCATCTCCATAAGTATGGGCACAAAAGGGACAGAGACAGTTATTAAATGATATGACGAGGTGTCAACGGGTATCATGAGGTTCCCAGTTAGCATCATTCTCAAGTAGTCCGGTGGCATGTACAGGAGCATGTACAGGTCTAGTGGACCAGAAAAAAAAAAAAAAAAAAAAAACAGGGGAAAGAAATGTTAAAAGCTGTGAAATGCGAAAAGGTGGAGTGTGCAAAACACACTCTCTCCCCATGCCTTTGGCATGCCTTCTGAAAATAGCAGATTTTCAATAATAATAATAATAATAATAATAACAATACTTCTAAAAAATATATTTTTGTGGGGGAAAGAAGCAGGTTTACAAGCAACCCAGTTTAGTTATTTTTAGTGAACAGAGTGTAGGGGGGACACCTATAGAGGGATTTAACTGGGTTCATTCAACTATGGCATTTGCACACAGCTACCGTACAAGTCACTCAGCTCATAACACTTCTTGTGCAGCTATACTTAATTAAACTGGGGACCAGCACAGCCATTCATCTCATTATAGGGCACTTTCTGTGTTCACTTTTCTTTCATAATTGCAGGAAATGTGCCCTGTGCATGATGCCTCAACCTTTACTTTGGATTGCTGTGGCTTTTCTTCACTAGATTGATTGGCAGCAGACTATTCATAAACCACTTATAAACCAGATGCTGCTGTTAATTGAAAGGATGGTTGTTATACAAAGGCAATTAAAAGTATAGATCATGTAAAAAAATACTTTTATTCAGGCACACACAGTGGGGGGAAAAGTACTCACATGCTATACTAAGAATCTAATCAATTAGGCAGCCTGCTTGTGCTGCGATGAAATAATAATCTAAATCCCCAAAGTAACTAAAAACTAAAGTCAAATAATTTGGATCCGAGATGCAGTAGAGCAGAAGTAAAACGTATTGGAAATTGGAAATAATAAGTACAGTATACTTTCCACCGCTGTAGGCACATAAGAATGCAGTTATTTTTGTTCTGGTTCCACTGGAGCATGCCTGTTTGTCCAGGGGAAGTCGGGAAGAAGAACATATCAGAATTTCATTATTCGGTTTGATTTTGTATAAATGAACACTGGAGTGGGTTTTTGCTGTGCTCTTGAGCAACACACTCCGCATGTCATGTTATTTGATATGGCTCGTGTTGCGTGAACTCACAGCGTGCCTTTGGAGGAGATGCCAAGATGCTCTGGGTGTGTTTGGTGTGCAGTGCGAAAAGCTATCTCAATATTTAATATGCTGCTCCATAATTAGCACTGTACATCGTTATCCTCACAAAGATGTACAGTGCATTAAAAGGCTTTTGATTCATTACAGTTTAATTATTTGATAATACAAGTCTCTGGACGTGGCGGAGCCTAGTGATGAACGCATTGGTATGTTGTTTTTATTTATTTATTTATTTATTTATTTATTTATTATTATTTGTGGCCATGAATAAAACCTAATCCATTATTCTGAACGCATAAGTTTGCACGCAACTAGACCTGGCGGTTATAACCTATTGCTTTGAGGGAGAACATTAATATTTAATGAATTCATTCCTCCGCCTCGGCTGTGGACTAATTGTGTTGACGCCATTTTAGAGGCAGTGCATTTGCAATCGGTATGCATGGGCACACATCTGTGTAATCTGTACTAAGCCAAGTCAATTACAATGCATCATTAATGGTTAATTGCTTGCTATATTTGTTATTTGCACGAATCTGTGCGACGGCGCGGCTCTTGTTAATCAGATGAACGTAGCTGCTCGAGTTTGCACATATGTGAATGACACATGCATACGCCCACCCTCTCCTACTTGCGTGCTGTATGTCAGATGGGCGAGTTGACACATTAAGACTCTTACAGATGGTAAGGATTGTTTTCCCACCCCATCTTTCCCATTACCAGTATAAACAGTGTTACATATTCATCTGAAAGACCAGTGTATAATATCACAGAAAGCCTGAACACTGATAACAGTGTTAGGAGACCAGTATGCCTGGTTGAGCTATGAGGCCGATCCTGATTCTGTAGCCATGTGGTCCATATAGTCCATATCGGGATCGGCAGATACTCTGCATGTGTCGGAGTGCGCAGGGCTAGCCTGGCTAAAGCCAGACCAAATCAGCTGATTGGTCAGAGATTGATCTGGAATAGCTTTATTGTACACCCATTTCATACTCCTGGGTGGCCATTCAGGATCTGAATACAGTGTCCTGATCTATCTGTCTATATTTTGGACCAATTTTTTGGAGTAGGAAATGGACGTATAATTGAGCTATTCCAGACCAATCTGGATTTCTTTTCCAACAGCTGATTTGGTCTGGCTTTAGCCAGGCTAGGGCAGGGCCCCTTTGATAACACACAGTGGATAAATCCTAGTTACGCCCCTGCATGTCTGGTTTCACAATGGGGATCTATGAGACTAGTAGGTCAGGAGCCCATCTACAGTTTCTGTGTACAGTAGCATAATGTGGCTTATACATCCCCAGATCATGACGCAGGGACTTACCCCAAACCCTTGATGATGAAGTGCTAAGCAGTGAAGCACTTGGCCACTCGAAAATATTGCAAAAATAAAAATAACTAGGTTCCCCCTTTACAAGCAGCACTTGTGTGTTGAAGGTGAAGCAAAAATAGATGATTGGTTGACACTTCACTTGCGTCATTGAACTCTGAAAGAATCAGAAGCCAGCTCAACTTCTGTCTGCAGCTTTTGTAGCTTCCTGTTAGAATCCTTGTGCACTGATGTGGTTCTCTTCTCCTCATCAACAGCGCACATAACACCAGGTGGGGTCTTTTATGCCTTTAATTTAAGAGTAGGATGACAGGATTACATTTTGGCGCGCTTTTATGCCTATAATTTAAGGGTAGGATGGCAGGAAATGGGAACAGATGGGGAGGCATACGTTCAGCATTGGGTATCAAACCTGTAACACGCTGGAGGGGAGAGGAACTGGTTGGAATAACATGTTCCTTCCATGTGCTATTTCCAATAACCCCCAAGTGCCAGGTGACAAGAAGCAGCCTGCTAACTCCTCCAATGCTTGGTAGGAAATAACAAAGAAAGACAGAGACACAGACAGACAGGCATTGCAGGCAGAAAGGCATTGCAGACAGACAGCACCTTGGACAGCGACACAGTGGGCTCGCCTGGATTTAACCACTCAATCCCCAGCATCAGTATTATGGTGGCTTGAAGATTTAGCAGAAAAACCTGGCTTTAATAAGCTCACAATGCAAGCTTGTCGATTGGATATTCTCAGCGAAACACCCATAAGGCCCACATTGACAGAACATACAACTAGCACAGAGCCCCGAGGGACTCCTTCGGTCAACCGTTTAGGGTTTAAACGGTTCATGCTTGACAGCTCCATTTATACACCGTCAGAGTTCAATGAACTCTGAGGAGGTGTAGATTTAGGTCGCCTAGAGGGTGGGGGGCGGGAGCGGTCAAGTGGGGTCCTTGGCCTAGTGCACAAATTTATTTACTATTTTATATATTTTAAAACAAACCAAAAAAATGTAAAAACAAGCTTGCAAACACAGTGGGAAGCAACATGTTGTGCACGTTGTGCACTATCTACTGTTTTGCTAGTATGGAGCCTTAATTGGGCAAACGTTTAAACAATCTTTTTGGTTCATGACCTAAAATTTTGGTTTTGGTGGTTTGGTAACCACTGCACTGGACTTGACATACTGTTCATAACAAACCTTGAAGTTCCTCTAGGGCGCCCGTGGTCCAGGCGCATCCCACATGTAGGCCTGACAGTGTCGCGTGTTTGAGTCCTGTTCAGCATCTTATTTGCTGCATGTCTCTCGCTCCACCTCTCCCTCTTTCCTGTGAAAGACAAAAACAAATATTAAAGGTATTATAGGTAACTCTTTAGACAGAAATCAAAATGTATATATAGCCATAACAATATGGTGGTGCTAGTGTGTGGGGGGAGGGGTAGTGGGGGGTGTGGCAAAGCTTTAGCCAATCAGAGCAGAGCAGTCTCATCCAGTTTCCTAATGAGACAATATAGTGGAGGTGAGGTGGAATTAGAGTAAAATTGTAAGCTTTGTCAACTTTATTTTGTGCACACTAAAGTTGTTTTGGGATACAACTGCATGTCCTGCTACAACACTACAACACAGACAAAATTGAAAGCCATGTATGGCAACTGGTACAGGAATTGTTCAGTCGCTGGTCAAAACCCCCACTCTTAACCCACACAGGAAGTGACTCAGCAGCAGTGGAAGGCACTGCTGTGTCAAGCTATACATGAATTAATGAACAAACTAATTAAAGAGCATATAAAGCAGCATGCGTGTGTGACACCGCGTGTGTGACACGCATGTGTGTGTGTGAGTGCGTGTGCATGCAAGGCGGCAGGGAGCCTGTATTTGCAGTCTAGCGATCAGGAGACACCTGACAGCCCAGCGTTCCGCTGAAATGAACCTGAGCGAGACGGAGCGTGACGGGCGGTGACGCCCGGCGCCACCGGTTCGTGCCCTTGCTGTCCCCACATGCGACGCGGGGCCTATTGAACAAGCGCTCCCCCTGCATGTGACACAAGACGCATGAGGCGCATTACACAGGCTGCTGCTTTAGCCTGGAATCCCCCTGTGTGACGCGAGGCTGTTGTTGTCACCGCGCTTTGACCTTGATTCAGTGGAACAAGCATTCCTTAAGGTGTGCTGCTTGTTAGGACTTGTTTTTATTTTATTTTCTTATTTATTCAGAGCATGGCTGTATACAACATGTTGTATACATCCGCTATGTAAACAGAATTCTTGCCTCATGCTTCCTTCAATGCATGAGGAGTCGCGCCACCTTCTTTTCACCAGGGATTTTCCCTGGTTGGACGTAGCATGTGGGAGGAACATGTTATTCCAACCAGTTCCTGTCCCTTCCATCAGGTGCCACGACTGGTCAAGGGAGTATTACGTATTATGTTTTTGCATGTTACCCTAGGGGATACCTGGAGAATATGCAAACTCCACCCTTTCGACAACCCCACCTCGGGTATGGGCACTGATACGAATGCAAATAGTTACTTAAAAAAGTTATATCATTAATTTACATACCTGCCAAAAGTAACTAGTTACTCATTGCATCCAGTAATTGCCTCCTTTGTCCCCATGCACAGACTTTGTCTGTAATTAGCGACTGAACGCACCATGATTAAAACAAAGTGTGTGTGTGCTTTTCTAAATTAATAATACCGTTTTAATTGCGGTCATGTTGCTCGTGCTTCCACGACGCTTCCTGCTCTCCAATCGTCGAGTGTCGGCCCGCTATTTTTAGACTCATCTGGTGAAAACCATATCAGAATGTGAGTGACGGTAAAATGCTATTAAAAGTTATGTACCTGCTGTAGCATGAAAAGGCCTTCAGGAAACCAATTTGTCTGCCATGCCCCTCTAAATAATACACGTAGAAATAAATGCATATTTTCCTTGCTCTACACGGGGTCTGATGGCATGCAATATTAATGGAATCCCAATATTGACCAAGCAGTCTCCCCCAATTTATTTTGGAGATGCTATTTTCAACTTGTTGAAACGAGGCAGAAATTGGGTTGGACTTCCACCCCGGGCTGCACCGGGTACACTTTGAGCGCAAACTTTGTATTCCAGGTTATTAATTTTGTTTTAAAACGTGCTGTGAATTTGGCATGGCACACACTCCACTCCGCCTCCTATCGGAACCATCTGCAGGTGATGTCTCTGCTCGTTACGTGTGTGAATGTTAAGCAGACTAAGTGCTGCCAGGAGGCTCCGCCACAGAGCAAACGAAAACCTCATCCAGGATTTCGTGTTCTTTCTTCTTCCAGCTCTGAATAACTTTCTCGCTATAATTACCATGTCACATATTCACCGGCAACTCGTCTTTCTTTTTCCTTTTTAAAACATCAACATTTTGTGTAAACAGTCTTACATCATCCCAGATGGTCTCGAGTGGCGTCTAAACGGCTGCCAATTTTTTACCCCATTATCCTCACATACATATCGTTAAAAATAAAAATATACACGTTATTATATGAATGTTATGTTCCGCGAGGACGCACATGCACGGTCAGGTTGTCAGGAGCAACGATCAATCCCAGATGTTCTCTACTGAACAGAAGAGGGACATGAAGACTAGCATGAAGTTTATTTATTTAGTTAGTTATTTCATCTTTTTTTGGCGGGTGGGGGAGGAGTAATTGCTAGGTTTCTGTGCAAGTGATATGTAAATGAAGGACATAGACAGGCGCCAAGCAATTAAACTGAAAGACTGACGACAGTGTTAGAGTGGCTGCCTTTTCAAAATAAATGCCCGTGGATGAGTTAAAGTATTATGTGTGTCTGCTTTCTCTAAATACATGTCTGCTTCTTCTCTCTTCTCTTCCCTTAAAAACTACTGTGGATGCCTTTTCAAAATAAATGCCCGTGCATAAAGTGAGTGAGTAAATCATAGTGTCTGGCCTCTGGCCTGGCAGACCAATCAGAGCCCTGCATTGTGATTAGGATCCCACAGATCCCTTATGGATGCTCAAAAAACAAGCAGAAAAGCAAATACTTATCTTCTGGGTAAAAGCAGAGGAAAGTCATTTTCAACCAGACCTTGGCGGTCCAAATGACTGCCCTAGGCCTTCACAGAGAGACTTTTAAAGACATGGATACCTACTTATTCATTACTATGCGGTAAAATCTTTTGTTCATTTAACTCTGAGAGTGTATACATGTGGAACCAAATGGACTCTTGTGGGTGATGTCAAACGAGTCTTTTAAAGAGGAGGCTTTTTATCGGCCATCTGTGAGCCGTCCTCGCCCCGGCCTTTGTCCTGACTTCACAGACGGTCGATCAATACGTTCAACAGCTTTTACTTTGTTTTGGATCGTTAAGTTGTTGAGGCCGCTCAACGACCTCATCATCGGACTCCCGACAGTCCAATAAACAACCACCCAATCCGTGTAAACGTCGGAGCTATACCTATAGTACCAGACCAGGAAAGGATTCATGTGGTAGGACATGGTTGATGCACTTCAGACAACTCTTCGATTGAATAAATACAGGGGTAGACACTAAGGTCAGGTTCTACTTGCTCTCATGTCATGGTCACTTGCCCGCAAAATACAGTATATCGTAAATTTTGCATTTAAATTTACTTTCTACTTGGGTGCTTGAAACATTTCCTTTCGCAATCGAAGACTATGTTTTGTCACAATCAAGTCACAATCAGCTACAAAATAAATATTTAACTTGCAAATCCAGCAGGGGCGAAATCCAAAAGCGACCTCGCCCGCGGGCGCCCGGTTTCACAAAAACGGGCGCCCGGTTTCACAAAAACAGGCGCCCGTTTTCAAAAGCGGGCGCCCGTTTTCACAAACGGGCGCCCTTTTCAAAAGGTTATGGTTAGGGTTAGGTTAGGTTTAGGCATAGGTTTACTGAGGTTAAGTTTAGGGTTAGAGTTAGGTTTAGGCATAGCCTAGTTTGTGAAAACGGGCGCCCGCTTTTGAAAACGGGCGCCCGTTTTTGTGAAACCGGGCGCCCGTTTTTGTGAAAGCGGGCGCCCGCTTTTGAAACCGGGCGCCCGCGGGCGAGGTCGCTTTTGGATTTCGCTGGCTCTCTGCAAATCAGTGCAAATCAGTGGTTCCCACAGAGGTTCCTATAGTGGTCATGCCAGCAAAATGAGAGTTTGGAACCAAATGGACCTGGGAGAGAGATAGGAGAGATAGCTAGAAAGCAGGGAAAGACTTAGAGGCAGAGCACAATGACCACCGTCAAGACAAATATATTTTGTGTTGCGTTATAGCGAACTAAGTCGCACACTTGCCCAATCGGGCAACCAGGTAGCAGTCTTCACTTGCCTGACCATTTTTTTACTTGCCCCGGGAAAGCGGGAAAGCGTTAGTGTGAAATATATTTAATTTTATTAAATACATTTGATCAAATTTAAAGGGCATACAGTACATATTTAAAGGTATAATGCATGATTTCACCTAAAGGGTGAGACCACTTACAGTATGTTGAGCTCCAGTGACGACAAATTGATAATTCAAAATATGCTCCTCATTGTATGCTAAAACAGCTTTCGAAGTTAAACATGAAGTTTATTCAGACACTATAGAGCAGTGTTTTTTTCAACCAGTGGTCCGGTGAATACCAGTGGTCCTTGAGAGGGTTCCAGGTGGTCCCCAGCTAAATAATGTAAAGTTGGTTATCCAGCTGTAACTCTATGAGAGCATAAAAATGAAACCAAATGGACCCTTGCTGGTACATTTTGTTTCATATTTACACTCTCAAGAGTTAAAATGTTCATCATCTGAATTAGCCCAAGTCTACACAACTAGAGAATGTAGAAGATGGTGGTCTGTGGCTCAAATGCTGAATAAATAGTGGACACTGGTATCAAAAAGGTTGAAAACCACTGCTACAGTATAGAGCATTACCATAACTCAGTTCTATTTTTTCATAAAAATGCTAACTTCCTGTTGATTTTACCATTTAAAATTATGGATCCAGATCCACGGATCCAGTCAGGGATTTTCACTCATGTTTCATTTCCGCTGATAGACTCTACACAGCCTATAGGTCTCACCCAGTGTGTCTCGAAGCATGTTGAAGCAAACAGTAAACAAAACTACTGTATAGTATGCATAAACCCGAGAGAATGCGTGTCTTTTCAAGGCAGCATAAAGAACATATAGAGCCCTAATTAGCATCATCAGTAACACCTGTGAGGGGAGTCGCCTGTCAAAGACACCCGTACCCGATGCTCCTGATGCGCACGTTGGTGTCTGTGTTGTTTCTCACACCACGCCAATCAGTGGCGACATTAGGGTTCATCAGCCATGGGTGCCGATATCAAAAGGGCCCTCTCATCGTGCGCTCACACATGCGCGTGCAGAGGTGTTTGTCAGATAATTTGGATCGTTTGGGAAGGCTCTCTTTTACGGCCTATATTCTCGTCCTATCCCACCTTGACTAATAAAAATCAACAAGCAACATTACATTATAAGGTTGAATACTAATAGCCAGAAAATTATAACAAGAGTCTACCAATCAGCCAACCATGCTATGGATAAGCAGGTGAAGATGAATGGATGCATTTAGATAAATGTATTTTGATAGATGAATACAGACATCCCACCCTAGAAAAAACTAAAATATATTAACATTTAGGGCTATGCCACACATGATAAGTGATTAACATATCCTACCATAGATTATATGGTTGCAGTGGCTGTTTTTTAATCAGTAGAGTCAGTAGGATTGTTATTTGGTTACAGTTCCTGTCACCTATGTTTTAAAGCTAAATTAAAATATATGATAAACACATAAGATAAGCATATTAAGCTCTTTGTGATTTTATATTGAGGACTTATAAATAGCTCTTGATTATATTAAGATTATATTTTATAAATATAATTGATTATATATAGGCCTAGAGTAAAATAGATTATACTGTGCAAACAGACTGAGATCATGTAATTAGCTCCATATACACAGCTGTGTCGTATTCCATATTATAAGAACGGGGAATCCCCGATATGCACGGCACGGGGCACAGAGACAGTGCATGGAGAAATGCAAAAATTTCCCCTCTCCTTTTGTGTGATAAATGCATACTATAAACGCATGACCTACAGTATATAGCAACTGAAAATATACTTGGATATACTTGGACCACACTTGGAATTATTGAAATCGGGTGAGAATGGCCTGAGAGTTTTTAGATTGGAATCTCAAAAAAATCTCAGCGGACTTTCAAAAGGTAAGCACATAGTCAAGCAGCAGCGACAACTCCGTTCTCTTTAAGTGGCCAGTCCAAGGGCGGCCATTCTACATGGACTTCTATTGAGGATCGGGACAATAAATAGGGACCAACATGCTACACAAACAGCTCTTGAGCGCTTAGTTTCTGACGCCTCAATGTCGCAGCTTTGACACTAGCCATCTTTGTGTCTAACTGTAATAAGGTTGCTGTTTTTTAGATGAAAGTAAAGTGACATTAGCTCATCTCCCGTATGCTGCTCGCGTGGGCCCCACACGACAAGATATATTTTAATAAAAGGAGAAGGAAAAAAGTCTGTTTGGGCCTCGGGGCCCCCCTAGAGTGGCGATGGGGCCCATGGGTGCCACGCACCCACGCACCCATTATAAATGACGCTAGTGACGCCAATGTAATGCACAGTGCAGTTGTGCCTCGGAGAAAAGGCAGACCTTGAAACAGTGAGACTGGTATTAACAGGGATTTGCAAGGATGCCTGTTAATTGCAGTCGGACATTGCTGGACATACAGAGTAATCAGACAGTGCCTGAAGCCTAATTTCACATTCCGCTGTGAAGCGGTGTGACGCCTGCCAACAACAACACACTTAGGAGCTAACAAGCCACGTTCTTAGTTTGTTAGCATGTGCATTAGTAGTGTGTGTGTGTGTGTGTGTGTGTGTGTGTGTGTGTGTGTGTGTGTGTGTGTGTGTGTGTGTGTGTGTGTGTGTGGTGTGTGTGTGTGTGTGGTGTATGTGTGTGTGTGTGTGTGTGTGTGTGTGTGTGTGTGTGTGTGCGCGTGTGTGTGCGCGTGTGTGTGTGTGTGTGTGTGTGTGTGTGAGCGTGTGTGTGAGCGTGTGTGTGTGTGTGTGTGTGTGTGTGTGTGTGTGTGTGTGCGTGACCAAACCAAATCAACCTCCCGCCCAGCTTTTTTATTCAAATTGTGTATGTCCTAGTCAAGTCACAACAAAAATGGTTTGCTATCAAAGTAGCTGTCAACCTTTACAGAGTGAAACATGAGCATGGAACAGGCAAAAGGCACAATACAAAATATTGTGGATGTTGAGAGAAGTATCCAAATGTATTATTTTTTTCATTTAGTTTTTAACCAATTCAGGCCAAGAATCCATTTTTGGATTCTGTGCAGTATGTAAAGTATTCAAACATTTTTTTGTGCTTTTTGTTGTTTTTCCAGAAAACTTAAAAAGGTTAGGCCTATGTATGTTTTAATAGATGAAATAGCCAATCTACAAGCTCACAATGCGTCCATGTGGATCGGCAGGTTGAAATATTTATCATTTTCAAATAAGGAAAAAAGGTCAGGAAGTTTAGGGAGAGGAATTTTGCAGACCTCAAAATAATCAATCAGTGATCAGCAAAGAATACAATGTGTTTGGATGAGGCGTTATTTTGCCAACCTAAGCTAAAGCTAATATGAGAAACTGCATGCAGGCCACTATAGAACTTGGACAGTATTTGTCTTTAGTGCATATTATATTCATTATATTTTATCGCCCACCAGCGGGGTGAATAAAGTCGTTATAGCGGAGTAGCAGGTACGGCGGGGGCATCCATCTTATTTTATTTTATTTTTATATTTATTTGTGCGCAGGCCAAGGGGTGATAAAGTCAAACGCGGGCGCTCTCCCATTCTCCACAATACTGCTGCCGTCAGACACTAACCTTGTATCTCCACTGGGAAACTTTTATGTTGTTTATCCCCCCCATAAACAAATGCTCTGCTTCGCCGTATGCATAAAAGTTATCTACAGGTATATAGCCGATCTGTGTGTTGTGGCATGGCAAGTTCTAAGATTAAATTACCAAAAAAAATTGTATCTATTAAACCTGGAAAAGTTAATTTCATAGCAACTGCACCATACGTTTTTACAGATAACATGCATTCCTATATTTAGTATATATCAAAAAGCAGATAGACACTCTTACCCTCTCTGGTGCAGTTCTATAAACTTTTATACTGGAAATCTGTTGAAGAACATTTTGACGATCCGTTGTGCAATTTACAATTTCAGAACTACTGATTTAGAGTGATATTTGTAGAGGATCTGTACCAAAGACAAATTCAAAGTGGTTAAGTATCTCTGCAACTGAACAGAACTGTCCCCATTTTCTTGAAAAGTGGACACTTTTGGACATCTGAGGTTTCCACGCCACTACAGGCAGCGGACGAACGACGTGCACCTGGCAAGCCCGACGGGAGCCCATAAGTCAGCGGGTCCTTCATTACCTGGGAGCAGCGGTGGCAGCACCATCTTTGTTTTACAGTGGAGAGGCTCCATTAATCCCACCCTGCTTTAATCTCCACTATCTTAATGATGACACTGCTGCTGGCCACTGAGAGGGTGGGGGGGGTGGAGAAAGAAAGAAAGGTGGGATATCTGTGGTGGTAATAGTGTGCGCAAGACAATAGTGGTAGAAGTACGCCTGCATGCAGCAAATACATTTACAAAAACAGACTACACTGCACTGTAAGATAGTCAATTTGCTGTAGTCGCCATCACTTTAGCTACTCCATTCACACATCTAATACTTCATCTGCTGCTATAAGTGATGTCTAATTTCTACATCTAAAAAACGGTCTAAAAGCTATATATCTGATATTTTTGATAAAAAGAGAAAGAAATAATAAGGGTCACGAATGTTGGCCAAGCGGTCGCGACATCTTTTGGAGTGGGTAGGTATAAGTGCTGTAGACATGTAGGTAAGTAGGCCACAGGTAGGTAGGTAGGTAGGTAGGAGTAATTTGGTATGGAAGGTAAGGAGATGGTGAAGCACTTAAGAGCTATAGGTACAGAAAGTGCATTTAAATGCATTTCACATTCATCCCCATGCACGACGGAGGAGACCATGCATAACACTGAACCTACACATTGGGAGCTGTTAGGAGTTATGGTACGTTTCTTGCTGAAGAACACTTTGACGTGATAGCCGGGAGGAGACACACTGAATTTCAAATACTTCTAAAGGCACAACTAAAGGTAGGGCCTCTTGGCTCTATAAGTAGACAGACAGAGAGACAGAGCGACAGACAGACAAAGCGGCAGACAGACAGACAGACAGACAGACAGACAGACAGACAGACAGACAGACAGACAGACAGACAGACAGACAGACAGACAGACAGACAGAGAGGCAGAGAGGCAGAGAGGCAGAAAGGCAGACAGACTCATTTCCCATTGCAGCAACCATCTCTTTACCCCTGAAATCATGCACCTCCATGAGACCCGTCTCGATAATAAAATAAAAAAAGAAACCTCTTCAAGGATGCCAAGAGGCTCAGAAACAGTCGAGTCGTGAATATTCATGGTCTTTTCTTATCTCCGGAGCTAGGACAGGCTCTTCTCTCGCTACAAAACCTGCCTTCATCACTGATATATGAAATACGCTGAACGAACTTTAAAGAGAGCTGACTGGCCGCAAACGCATAGTGTAGTTTTATTTGAAGACTTTCCACATGGAGATAGCTGGGTAAATGTCACACCATGCTGCCTGGGAGAAGGCATGCAGCAGTGATCTGGCTAAGTTACTGCATGCTTCATTTGCACTTGGTTGCCAGTCGTCTTTCTTGCATCGGAAATAGCAGATATACAAGCTGCAATGCATTGGCACTCACTTAAAGATCCATTTCACCACTTTTCAATGTATCTTCATTTAATAGGTCCTCACTAATGTACATGGTAAAATACCACTATTTTTTTCTACTCAGTCTGTGTCTCACAGGAGAGCTGTGGGCAGTTTTTGAAAAGATATTCATATTTTTATTATCGGGAGAACAATGGCTGCCATTTTTGCATTGTGTCTTTTCAGGAATAGAAAGCCTGCAGTTTCTATTAGCTTGGATTCCACAATTGATGATGTCATTGGAAGAAGTTTCTGAACTGCCCTGTACTCAGACACAGACTGAGTAGAAGAGTGAGTAGAAAAAATAGTGGTATTTTATCATGTACATTAGTGAGGACCTATTATATGAATATACGTTGAAAAGTGGTGAAGTGGTCCTTTAACTAAACTCACTTAACTCAGGCTTTTAACAATTTATAGTAAATCCTGACCTAAGTTTCCTATGAAATTAGAGAGTGAGGTTTCTGAGCTATTCCACTGTTGTCCTCTGAGACATAGAGTGAGTAGGGTGCCATCCATCCATCCATCCATCCATCCATCCATCCATCCATCCATCCATCCATCCATCCATCCATCCATCCATCCATCCATCCATCCATCTTCCTTTCTTTTAATGAGTGCAATTTAGAGAAGAAACAATTATGTAAAGACAAGGTTGAAAATGGGTTGGGTGCTGCTTCAAAGCAAAGTGGCCACTTTTCAACTTATCGTCAAATATTGTCAATATTGATGAGTAAAAAAAAAACACTAATAACATATTCTACTCAAACTGTGTCACACAGAGAGAAACCTGTCTTAGAGTGACACCATTGATGTTGCAATGCAACAACGGAAGTCATCATTCTTTATACGTTGTACATTTAGGGCTCTATTATGAGTTTCTTAAGTGTCAGGTCTTATGACTAAAGTCAAAACTTGGAGGTGTGGCTGGAGGTGGAGCTGTTTGGCCACTCAAACCAGCAAACAGCTTTGCCACACCTCCAAGTTTTGACTTAAGTCAAACGACTTGATACTTAAACGTAAGTGATGTGCTGACCATATAAGGAGTTCCTCCCTGTCCCCAGTGAGCACCTGGGGTAAAAAAAAAAAAAAAAAAGTTTCAGTTTGGGCCTTGGGAGAAAAGCCTTTTATCCAATCAGGATGAGAGGGGCCTTCGTCCAATCAGGATTGAGTGGGGTGGGCCTTGGTGTATGTGCTGTTTGCCTGTTGTCCTTCCCCCTCACTGTAGAGTGTGTGTATGTGCACATCTTGTTACCAGGAGACCAGAGGGTTTTCCAAATCACCGAATGCTCCTTTAGGAAAATCATAATAGAGCCCTGAATCACTTACTGTGTATAAAGATACTGGTATGTTTTAAGGTTGCCCTTTAAGGGCGATGCATCTCTGCAGCAATGGCAGCTTGACTGATTCCAGGCATGCTAGACAGTGTTGTACTGCAATAAAAGTCTGTCAGAACCAAGAGGGTGATTGTGATGGACAGAGACTACAGCCCACAATGAAGGGATGACGACCACAATGAACTGAATGAAAACAGGAAGGTTAAACTCTCATTCAATGCAGACAGACGTATACTTTTCGTTCTATTATTTCTCAGCAGGTGAAGTGGAAAGAGAAACATTAGCAGTTTGTGAGCTATAGAGCTGAGCTGGTAATCAGGCGGCCCACGTCTCGCCCCCACATCACTGTGTCCTTGACCAGCCATCAGCTGGATGAAGCTGATGGCTCCATCCACCCTCTCCTGTGCTGAATTAACAATGGCCGTATTCACATTCTACATTAAAGAGCTGGTGAATTGAAAAATACATTTTCACACTTTTAGAGCACATCTGTGGTCATTATATGGCCATACCCAACAATACATACATGCCAAAAAGGGGAAAATTCTCACTTTTGTGTATTTTAATTTTAATTAGAAACTCCATAAAGGTCGATTTTTAATTATGCCAACTTCCTGAAAACGTGCTGCGTGATGACGTATCCATTATCACATCATTAATCTATGGATTCCCAGGCCTGGAATCCATTTTTGGATCTTGTATAGTATCTAACAAACTTAGGTCAGGCCTAAGGGACTGTTCGTAATTTACCGGGGGGGGGGGGGGGGGGGGGGGGGGGGCTGGTGCGTAGGGGGGGGAGGGCCATGATGAAAAAAAATGAGGTGAGGGGAGGGCCATGTCAAAAACAATCGGAGTGGAGGGGAGGGCCATGGGGAAAAAAGGAGACGGAGCTTTAGAGTATAGACTGAGTTACGTTTACTCATAGAGCTAGTAGACCAATGGCGATTCTTCTACATTGACTTCAACTGCAGTTTGTCCCTATTCAGGCCATTTGAACAGCGCTCAAGCGCTCAGTTTCTGACTCCTCAATGTCGTGACTCCGGGTGGACTGCTGGAAGAGTAGGAAAGAGTACTAGTTTTGCCATTTGCACAGAATAGGACAGGAAACGGATCTGCAGCATGGACCCTCCTCCCTCCATGCAGTTGAGCGAGATCCTGTCATGGCGTCCACCGCTCTTTGTTTACAACACACGTAGGGAAAAGAAAACTTTGCCTTTTTACCAAGGACTGCGTTCGGTTTGATAAATAATGACAGCAGAGCCGTTTTCTAAAGCCCGATACGGGCGGATGCATGGCTTATAAAGCAGCACGTCGAGCTGTGGTGAGTAGCCTCAAATGAGCTGTTTGTTGTCCCCTTTGCTCCATGAAGTGAACGGTGTCTGCATTGCTCTGTCTATACTCCAGGCTTACATAGCTACTCTACCCAGGCTGCGCTGGGTAGAATCATGCCATCTAGTAGAGTTGCGACATTGGGGGGTCAGAAACCGAACGTGCTGGATGGTATTTTCTGTTGCGCGACCACTGCAGACAGCATTGCCATCGAAGCTGAGAGATCGCACAACGGGGCTATAGTTTTCAAATAGGCCAGCGCAAATAAGTAAAAGCCCTTTTAGACACGTGTAAAACATGACAACTATTGGGAAATCAATGCTGATAGTTAAGTGGCCATTCTGATGGTCTACTCTAGTGTCATGTTTGCAAGACTAGTTTTTCAGAGACACTGACAAACTATATTTTTCATTTTATTTATTTTATGGTAGTGCTTTGTCGTAGTGCAATCGTGTTTCATGACTGTATGTTTATTTGTTCTGTTGAGTATAATATAGTCTTTATTTGCTGTATAATTGGAGCACATACATGTAGCCATTTTCTCCAATTAGTGTGTTTTTTGAGCATGTGAGTGTGTGCTTAATATGCAACTTTGGTGGGGAACTATGAAAAATATTGCCCCCCCTGAAAACATGAATGCCCCACCACTGATAATTTCCTGGCTACGGCAGTGATGCTCACGACAGCTGGCATGCTCATTGAACTGAAGAAAAAATCTCAAAGTAAATGGCCGGGCAATTTTGTACCTGTAGGGGGAGGGCCATGGGAAAACAACATTGAAGTGGGGGGAGGGCCATGGGGAAAAAATTGAGGTGGGGGGGGGGGGCATGATTATATTTTTTTGACCGGACTTCCAGCGCACCAGCCCCCCCCCCCCCGGTAAATAACGTACAGTCCCTAAATGGGTTAAAAGCCAATAGAAATTAAGCTGACCTGTTTATTTTTATCCCGTTTCTGAATCGTCCTTTACAATCACAGGTGTATTGATTACAGTCAGAAATACTCTGTTTTTAATCCAATTCTGGCATCCAGACAGTGTAGCCTATTACTCAGTTTAAACTCACTCATGTTAGAATATACAGTATACAGTATATCTGAACACAGTATATGGTAGAAATAAGCCACATAGAAGCAAAATGGCAGAGCTGAGAAACAAATTGTAAGCAAACATTCCAAGGGAAGCGTGTATACAGCTCAGCATATGCCGTCCCTCACACTATGCCATCCCATCGCCTGAAGGGATGCATGCTCTGATTGGTTGAGATACCCTCTTTGCCAGGTAATCAGGTGGGATCCATAACATAAACCCCACCATTTGTGGTTCACTGCACCTTTAAATCGGAACTACTGTGCAATACTATCACTACTATGATCTTTTCTCTTTAGTTGGATTAAAATGAAAGCACAACAAGGTAACACCTTTTTTGGGAAGTTGACGCTGCATTGATTCGAGTTAGGGCCTATAAACATGCTGAGATTTATGAATTTCTGTTGCCAATTAGATGCCAGATGGACAAATATGTGTCTAAATGTCATACCGCACCGCCTCTAGCCTCCTCCATACCCGCGTAATGCGCTGTTGAGTAATCGATTGGCCCACTATCATTTGATTACATTCAAAAGGGCACAAGTTGCAGCAAGCACTCACAAAACATTTCCATCTTATTCTCCCTTTTAGCCCAAGTATCCAACAAGAGACACAGTGCTTTTAAAGGGGAAATCCACCCGTTTTCAACATTTTACTATGTCATTAATAATATGCCTTAAAGATGTTGTGTGGACATGATAAAAAACAACCCCCCATTCTGTGTTTCGTAGAAATGGAGGTCTGAAGAAAGTCATTAACATGGTGAAACACAACTTGATGACATCATCAAGTTGTATTTCACCATGTTAATGATTTTTCTTTTAGGACCTTATTTTCCTGAGAGCGTACAAATGGAACCAAATGGACCCTAGCGGGTCCATTTGGTTCCATTTGGAAACTCTCAGGAAAATTTGGACGCACACACACACACACACACACACACACACACACACACACACACACACACACACACACACACACACACACACACACACACACACACACACACACACACACACACACACACACACACACACGCACCCCCCCCCCTCAGGTGATTCAAGTGCTACCAGCACCTCCAGTGGGACAAATTTTTGTTTGTCTGTGTTCTCTGTTTTGGTCTATATTAGGGGTCGGCAACCCAAGACGTTGAAAGAGCCATTTTCGACCCAAAATTAAATTCAAAATCTGTCTGGAGCTGCATTTAATTATTATTTTTTCCTGAGAGTGAGCAAATGTGAACCAAATGGACCCTGGCGGGGCCATTTGGTTCCATTTGCACACTCTCAGAAAAAAAGGTTGTCAAAGAAAAATCATTAACCTGGTGAAACACAACCTTTCTTCAGAAATGGAGTTTCTAAAAATAAATAAAGGAGTTTTACAGAACTCCATTTCTAGTCCACACAACATCTCTAAGGTATAATAATGACATAGTAAACTGAGTAAACCTTTGGAAATGGGTGGTTCAGATTGAAAGCTCCACCTCTGATAACTGCTGGGCTTTTTGGACATGGCCAAGTGCTACTTTAACTGCCAACTGTCAGACAGCGCAACGCGTTTTGGGTGAGTGAAATGTTTATATTATGTTGGCGGATCACCCCAGTGTGTGTATGTACTAATGCTACAGCCACTGAGCCACTAGGGCTGTGTTCTGGAGCCGCATGCGGCTCCTGAGCCGCAGGTTGCTGACCCCTGGTCTATATAGACCTGCGCAGTGACGTCACCGCCCCGGTTCCAGAAGTGTTTTCCCCACTCATTTTTCTCATAGACTTTTCAAAAATAATTGGGTTGTGACAAACCATGATGACACACACAATCTTTTGGGACGATCAAATAAATGAAAAACCAAACAAAAAGTGCAGTTTTCTACTTATTGCTAAATAGATATTATACAGTATGATATTGTGTGTGTCATCATGATTTGTCATGACCCGAGTTGGCTTTGTCCGTGGCGAAATCGTCTTTATATAAATTATTTGTGAAAAGTCTATGAGAAAAATGAATGGGGAAAACACTTCCGGAACCAGGGCGGTGACGTCACTGTCTATAGTCCCCAGGTGTGCCAATTGGTGGCCCCACCCACCAAAATAACTAACCAGGCAACTGTCATACCACCACTCAGACCCAAGAGTTGTGGGCGTTTTAACACTGCATGTCACATGAGCTTGTAGATCTGCTATTTCCTGTGGACTCACACTGGCACACAACTAGAAAGGATGTGCCACGTAACTGTAACCACAACCCCAGCAGCCTCAACCCAAGTCCTCAAATCCTCTTCAACATCTATAAAATCAAACAATTTTCTCCTGTGGGAGGACCAGCAGGAACAGATGGTCCCCCATATATATTTCTGAAATTATACAGATCTTATACACACAGGCACACGCGCACACGCACACACACACACACACACACACACACACACACACACACACACACACACACACACACACACACACACACACACACACACACACACACACACACAGAGCAGGGGCGGATGTAACATTTCCCAATTTGGGGGTGCAGGAGAAAATGGCATGGGTGCGTGTCTTCATGAAGCCGCACCCATACCATTTTCAGTTACAGGACATTTATTAGGCAAGTAAAGCATCAATAATAACATCAGTTGTTGTTGAAGTTGCAACAGACACGCAACATGCATAAAGATAAAGGTCTGACTCATAGAGTTTTCTGTTTTCAATGATGAAATGCTGTTGGTTTAGTGGTGCCACAGCTGTAGTTAGTTAGTAGCAGTAGTAGTGTTTCAAATGATTTTAAATATAAGCACTTTAATTTGAAATATGCCTGGTTGTTTTGCAGGTCATCGTGTTTGGTGGAGCAGTCAGGGCATCCCCCCTTCATGCCCAACCGTGCCTAGATCCGCCCCTGACACATAGTGCACCCCTCCCATCCCATCCCCAGCCTCGTGTACAAAGGTAAACATGGGTAAAGGTCAGCAGGGTATCGACAGAGCCCCTGCTTAGGACGGTGACATTTGAGCTGATGCACTGCACACGCTTTTGGTTCAGTGTTCGATACCTCCCGGATGTGACAGACAGACAGACAGACAGGGGGAGGGATGGTGGTGTTATATATCGAAGCGAGAAGATCAGCATCACTGCAGCCAATCAACCTTTTGACAACGTATTGACTACAGACGATTGTTTTAAATCAGGGGTTTTCAACCTTTTTCATACCAGGGCCCACCATTTATTCAGCATTTGAGCCACAGACCTTCACTTGGTCTCACAACTAAAGATTTCTTTTGTCCACAATTCCCGGCTGGATTTGGGAAACAAAACAGTCAAACATACAGATCAAAATGACCATTAATCTTCAACATTCTCCAGTTGTGTAGACTTGGACATGATGAATATTTTAACTCTTGAGAGTGTAAACATGAAACCAAATGGACCCTTGCGGGTCCATTTGGTTTCATGTTTACGCTCTCAAAGAGTTACATCTGGTTAACCAACTTTCCATCATTTAGCTGGGGACCACCTGGAACCCACTCAAGGACCATGAGTGGTCCCCGGATCATATATATAGTGTATATTTAACCAATGGAAAGTTTCAAAACAAGCATACTGTGTGCATTTACTGTAAATAATAACAAACACTGGATCCAATGGAAACACAGATCATGTTTCCACATTTTCTTGAAAAGTAGGACATACAAGGTTCTTATGAGTACGCCGACAGCAACACAAGCCACGCAGCCTGGTATTAACAGCATCTCTACCTAACCCGTGTTTCCCGTTTTAGGGGGGCGCCAATGCCTAAAGCAGTGAAAGTGTTAACAGATTGCCTCCACACAGAACAACCATCGGTGATGTGCTTATGTGTGTGCTTGCATGTGTTTGTGTGTGTGTGTGTGTGTGTGTGTGTGTGTGTGTGTGTGTGTGTGTGTGTGTGTGTGTGTGTGTGTGTGTGTGTGTGTGTGTGTGTGTGTGTGTGTGTGCGTGTGTGTGTATCACCTTTCCAAAGCCAGTGCCAACTAACTGTGTGACCTTTTTTTCGCGCCGACGTTTGACAATTCCTCCATGTCCTCCATGCTGACATGGACCTCCTGCCATCCACAGGGTTTCACTCAGGGCGGATCTAGGCATGGGTATGGGGGGGGGGGGGGGGCAGTCTGCCCCACCAAGCACAATGCCATGCAGAACAACAACCAAAATATTTAAGGGATCAAGCAGTCCACGAAGTGGACTTGATCCCTTATTGTTTTTGTCTCATTTTCCTCCTTCCGCCAAAAATAGCTGTTCTGGCTGAACCGTGCAGTCGGTTTTCGCGAAAATTGGTAATCTGGTAGAGGGTGATGCCAAACGGTGATGATGCGAAGCCTGTGACCACTGGTCAAATGGTGGCGCTATAGCACTCAACTGAAATTGCAAACTTTAAACACTCATAACTCATGAACTGCTCGACTCTCAGAAATGTAACTTATATTCACTTATGCGTCTGCTTATGCCGAACAACTTTTGTATTCTGACTTTTGACCTCTGACCTTTAGATGAACCGCCATCTTGAATTATATGTAAAACAGTTAAAATGTCTCTTCTCCTACAATCTTTGATCAAAATGCATAACAATGACCTACACATGAACTTTGAAGCCATACAAACATGAAATGGGTGTGAATTTTGTTTTCAGTGAAAAAAATGATGTTTTTACGAGCCAATGAAAATTGCTTGTTTGTGAAAATTCTTCTATTATCCCTAATCTACACATGCAAAGTAATCTGTTTATGAGATTTTACAGTTTGGTAGAGGGGGATGCCAAATAGCACTAAAACCAGTCTTGCTCCAATCGCTCAAATGGGGGCGCTATAGCAATTCTTTGAAACTGAAACATTTGAACGAGCATAACTTGGGCCTCGTTTGGCTTAAAATCATGGGACTTGTTTCTACATGTTCCTTGATTCATGTGGAACACATCTGTAACTTTGACCGGTAAGCTCCACCCCCAGAGTGTCTGCCATTTTAAGCAGTTTGAAAAATGCTCATGCCTGATTTTCTGCCTGGATTTTTGATTTGCACAACAAATGTGGTTTGTTGTACAAACCGGTTTGCATTTTTTTTTTGTACACACCATCACTGTGTTTGTGTGTGGACGTAAAGTACTTCTGTGGCCTGCCGCACCAAGGACAGCCATCGTCAGTGTGTTAATCTTTGATCAAAATGCATAACGATGACCTACAGATGAACTTTGGAGCCATACGAATATGAAAATAGGTGTGAATTTTGTTTTAAGTGAAAAAATTATGTTTTTACGAGCCAATGAAAATTGCTCGTTTGTGAAAATGATTCTAATGCCCCTAATCTACACATGCAGCATAATCTGCTTCTGAGATTTTACAGTTTTGTAGAGGGGGATGCCAAATAGCAGCAAAACCAGTCTTACTCCAATTGCTCAAATGGGGGCGCTATAACAATTCTTTGAAACTGAAACATTTGAAAAACCATAACTCGGGCCTCGTTTGGCCAAAAATCATGGGACTTGTTTCTACATGTTCCTTGATTCATGTGGAACACATCTGTAACATTGACCGGTAAGCTCCACCCCCAGAGTGTCTGCCATTTTAAGCAGTTTGAAAAATGCTCATGCCTGATTTTCTGGCTGGATTTTTGATTTGCACAACAAATGTGGTTTGTTGTACAAACCGGTTTGCATTTTTTTGTACACACCATCACTGTGTTTGTGTGTGGACGTAAAGTACTTCTGTGGCCTGCCGCACCGAGGACAGCCGTCGTCAGTGTGTTAATCTCGCGTTAATTTTTTTGACGCCATTAACGCATGGCTGTGTTAACACGAGATTAATGCATTAATGCGTTAACGCATTAACGTGTTAACGCCAACACCTTTAATATATATAAATATATGTGGGGTTTTTTCAGGCTAGCTAGACTGCATTGCATTGTGGGTCCTTTAGGTCCTCTCACAGGTGGGTTTACCAAAGATAGTATATAGCATGAGAATACACATTTTGAACCCTGCTCTGCTCCAACAATTGCATGACATATATAAGTTCAGTGTTCCATCTTTCTATGGCTTATTTGTGCATATTGTTTAAAACTCAATGTAATGGTAATGGCACCAACTCAGTGGTCTTGTGGTTAGAGTGTCCACCCTGAGACTGGGAGGCCCGGGTTCAATTCCCAGCTGGGTCATACCTCAACATTCTAGTCTACCAGTAAGAGTTAAATATATATAATATATATATTTGCATGACACCTGCTACATGAGAACTTTGGCCCCATCCGGACAAAACTTCAGAAGCAAATTTGTTTTCATCAAAAAATGACGTTTTTATAAGCCAATGAAAGTTGCTCGTTTGTGAAGAGTCTTCTTCTGCTTGTTTCTCTCTGGCAACACTGGAGCAAGTACATTGTGCCAGATTGTGTGAGAGGAATAAGCATGTGGAACTTATTTCCATTTGTCACTTTGACCACTAAGCTCCACCCTCGGACTGCTGAATTGTGCATATTGTTCATATTGCTTACTGCTTGGTGGCGTGTTGTTGGGTTGTTTCATTGATGACAACAACTAAGCAAATCATTGTGCCTGGATAGCTCAGTCGGTAGGGTGCCTGACTTCGGAACACAAGATTGAGGGTTCAAGTCCCACTGCTGACAATACAAAGTCTGAGTCTCCAAAAACCCTGCTGTGTTTCCACAATCACATGATGTATTTCTTCCATGTTTCTATGGCTTATTTGTGCATATTTAAGGAGCGGCTCAGAGGTAGAGTAACCGGATGGTAACCACAAGGTTGCCGGTTCGATCCCGGGCTCCTGCTTAGTTAGTGTCGATGTGTCCCTGTCCCACTGCCATCAGTGTGTGAATGGGTGAATGTGATGCACAATCTATGTAAAGCGCCTTGGATAAAGGCGCTATATAAATGCACCATTTACCATTTACCAAGCAGTCCACTGAATGTGTGTGTTGTTTCCAGTACGTCTTGTGTCTGTTGGGTAGCCTCATTGGTAGAGCGCATGACTTGGAAATGAGAGTTCCTGGGTTCAAATCCCGGCACGGACACCTAGTAATATGAGTCAATCATGCACAATCTCATGTGGTCTTCTACATCTAAGTTCATGGTTCTATGTGTAACCCAGGGTAAAACTCAATGTAATGGTGGTTGTCACCATTCGGCCATGTTGTGTTTTGTCACTATTCGGCCATGTTGTCACTAATGACAGTTCACAGCTCAGTTCACCACTCACTCACAGCTCACCAATCAACCCGGCCGGGTCATACCAAAGGCTCTAAAAACGGGATCCAATGCCTCCCGGCTTGGCACTCAGCATCAAGGGTTGGATTGGGGGTAAGATCCTGTGTCATACTAGCGTCATGTCCAGAGGGTGTACTTGTACATCAAGCTGCCTCATGCTACAGAAACAGGAGATAGGCACCTGCCCTATGGGCCTCATGGCTGGGCAAGGCTGTTTGACTGTCACTATTCGGCCATGTTGTCACTAATGACAGTTCATAGCTCAGTTCACCACTCACTCACAGCTCACCAATCATTCACTCAGTCACACCAGATTACAATGTGTGAGTCAGTCTCACACATAATTACCTGATGTATTTCTGAAGTTCAGGCTCCCATGTTTCTATGGCTTATTTGTGCGTATTGTTCTTACTCCTTATTGCTGCTTGCTTGATCCCGTTTTATTGCTGCTTGCAGCTATATTTCAAATTAAAATGGTTATATTTAAATGATTTCAAACGCGACTACTGCTATTAACTAGCTACAGCTGTGGCACCACTAAACCAACAGCATTTCATCATTGAAAACAGAAAACTCTGACTCAGACCTTTAGCTTTATGCATGCTGCATGTCTGTTGCAACTTCAACAACAACTAATGTCATTATTGATGCTTTACTTGCATATTAAAAGTCCTGTAACTGAAAATGGTATGGGTGCGGCTTCATCGATGAAGCCGCCCCCATACCATTTTCTTCTGCCCCCCCAATTGGGAAATGTTATATCCGCCCCTGGTTTCACTGTGAGTCTTACTCATGTGGCACATTCTTTTTTTTAACCGTCTCACCCACCGTGAGCCAAAATAAAACCAGCCCGGAGCCGTCAAATCAGGAAGAAAAAGTCAGAGGGTGGCAAAAAAGTGCCCACTTAAGACCTACTGTATTTCAATGAAATCTACATGTATCGCAGGTTGTTGCCGCATGTTGTCGGCAACAACCTGTTTCATTCTTTTGCTTTCATGCCTTCATTGACAGGACATTAGACGGACAAGAAATGGAAATGAGAAGGAAGGGTGACTGAGGCAGGGAAAAGGTTGTCGGAGTCGGGATTTGAACCCGCAACACGTGGTTGCAGCCTACTAGAGTCTAGGGCACCATCTCAGCCTCTCTTTAAAAGGATCCCTGGCTAATAAGAAAAATATGCCTTAAAATACTACACTTGCCAAGTGCCAACTAAAACATGCAGATAAAAACACCTTCAATACTTTATTTCTTTCATAAATAGAGAATCTTTCACTCAATAGGAGATGCTTCGGTCGCAGGAAGATTATGTCACATGAGCATGTTCATCCATATACAGTATTCCATAGAGCTAGACCACACGTGACATCATCATCCTGCGCCAGGAGCAGTTCCTGTTGAGTGAAATGTTCTCTATTTATGAAAGAAATAAATTCCATTGGTGTTTTTATTCGTTTATTTTAGTTAAATAGGGAAAGTATGATGTTTTAAGCGATGTTTATCCTATTAGTCAGGGATCCTTTTAAAGAGATCTCTGTATCTCTGGTCGCTCGTTCTGCTCGCGCATAAGTAGCCCATGGCCTACTCGTTCACAATGCGCAATTTGGCACTCTACTGAGTGTGTATGTAGTTTGCCAACGGTGCTTGTACACTGGGCGACCCCAGGAGTCAACCGTTTCCCAGATAAAGACACTGAACGCTCCTCCGTCTCGTGGGATCAGCTACTGTGTGTGATAATAAGGGACTTGGAGGGTGGCTTGGTGGCTTAAGTAAATGTCACATTACGACATGTCAGCGGTTCAACCCCACAAGGACAGTGTGTGCGTGTGTGTGTGTATTCCAATGCATTCGGTTCAACTCCCACCGTTACGCCACTGGGGACATGACCTTCAGCCGAATGAATAAAATGTAAATGAGTTCAAGGATACAAAAAAGCGACAATCCGCTCACTTTAAGGACTATTAAAATGTCTTTATTGTAATGGCATGGCCATTTCATACTTTTAAAAGTTTCATACGGAAATCCCATTACAATAAAGGCAGTTTTTAAGCACTTAAACCTTGAATAAGACAGAATGTGTGTATGTGGCGGAAGGGAGGAAGGTGGAGCAGTGAGGATGCGGTGGTGGAGGTGTTTAAGCACCTGAGGTCAGGATGCCAGTAACAGGAGTGTGAAAGAGAGGTGAAAGGAACAGATTGAGGAAAGTGTCAAGAAGAGAGAGAGAGAGGGAAGGAAGGTGTGACAGCAGGGCTAGAGGCAGTGAGATTTGCCATTTTAGTTGCATATTTGTCCATCTGGCAATCCAATTTGCAACAAGTCAAGGTGGGACTGCATCGTGAAAGAAATACAAAATAATAATCAGACCTGTCTGAAGTGGGTGGTGCAGCAGCGCCCCCTCCTAGTAGCCAAGACAAGTCAGGACAGACAGACAGACAGACAGATGTAGGGACCACGATACAATCTAGATCAACACTCGGGACAGAGGCGGATCTAGGCATGGGCATGGGGGGGGGGGGTTGCCCCACCAAACATGATGGCATGCAAAACAAACCAAGATATGCCTATATTTAAAATGATTTCAAACACTACTATTGCTACAAACTAACTACAATTGTGGCACCACTAAACCAACAGCATTTCATCATTGAAAACAGAAAACTCACTGAGTCAGACCTTTAGCTTTATGCATGCTGCGTGCCTGTTGCAACTTCAACAACTGATGTTTACTTGCCTAATAAAAGTCGCTTCGCGCCACGGGCGATGAAGCCGCCCCCATACCAGCCGCCCACCAAATTGGGAAATGTTACATCCGCCCCTGACTCGGGAGTGCAAACCTGCACCTTGCGTGAGTGGAGCGGACTAACACTAATGACATTAACTATAAAAGGTATTTTACTTGCGTCACATTACGTCATCACCTAAACCGCTCTCAGGTTAGCTCAGGCTGCTTTGCAGTAAACATGCAGGTACAAGCTTGAGCTGTGGCACGCATTCACGCACGCATGCCAAAGAGAACTTCAAACTCCCTTTTTTGGCATACAGAAAGCTCTCCATCCTCAAGCATTTATTTTTATATTAGAACATCTAGAAATATTTATATTTCTTTGTACATTTATATTCTCGGATTTCCCACAGAGTACATACGCCAGCTTCTGTCAATCTGTGACCCCATGATGCAGCCGTGCCCACGGACGCACGCACACGCACACGCACACGCACACACACACACACGCGCGCACGCACGCACAAACACACACTCCCACACAGTGAAAAATACATCAATGCAATGTCCCTATTGTCCTTAAATCCATCTCTGTGTTCTATTAGCAAATAAATATAATATGACAGTTGCACTGTTGGTTTGTCATGAATAATAATAGATCTTAGCTTTGGCTCATGTGTACAAACTCAAAATCCTTTTTTTTTGCCAGGCCTTTGTTTGAGGGATTTAATGATGGTGTCCAGTAAAGCTACTGCACACCATGAAACCATTCCAATCGCTGCTTCTGAGCTGTCATTATATTTTTCTTATGAATTTAGATGCACTGGATGAAGATAAGATGAAGAGAAACCTGCCATCTCCGAATATCATTTGTATTATTTTCATTCAAACAGGGCTACAGCAAAAAGAAACAGCTAGACATACTTGCTTGTGATCATTTTCCTTCATAGAGTCTGAGTCTAGTCAACACATGCAGTGTCAATGTTCTGAGGGTGGTTGGCACGAGACAAAAAGTTGCTGTGACCCAGGAATCAATTCAGCAATCTTCCAATGCCCAGGTAGGCTTTACCCTCTTGGCTACAGCCACGCTGCTCAAGGGCTTTCAAGAGGACGGTCGCCCATGGTACAGAAATGAATTCATTCATTCATTTTCCTCATAGCCATAGATGTTTCGGAAATGATTTATATGAAGACGATTACGCCGCAGACAAAGTGAACTCGGGTCATGACAAATCAAAAGTTTTCAGACAATGAAACCATTCTAAGACGAAAAACTATAAAAATATTGTTTGTTGTCATGAGTTGTCACGACCCGAGTTGGCTTTGTCAGCGATGTAATAATCTTTATATGAATCTATTTTTGAAAAGTAAATGAATGGGGAAATCCTTTCTGGACCACAGGCAACGTCATGGATGGGGTGGGATTGTTCAGCTGTATTGGTGAACGTGAATAGGTTTGTGTAATATTAAACGAGTTGGTGGCTTAAGAAAATGTCACTGGTTCGACCCCAAAAAGGACAGAGTGTGCTTGCATGTGTGTGTGCATTGCGTGCGTGTGTGTGTGCGCAAAACAAATCTCGTATGTGCCCCCTCACCCGGGTATGGATGCTCAAGTGGTTAAAATGATATCTTTTAAAATCAGTGCTTTGGCCGGCTGCAGTTATAAAACATCTGTGGAAGAACTTGTGGCGTGCACTAGTAGTGTCACACAGCTGTTATTCATTCCAAAGCATTTTAATAAAACTTTTACTGCTAGTTTTATCCTGTGGTTTATGTGAAGAAGCAGTGGTTTTAAATGTGATGCACTGGAAGCCGTCACACTGATCCGGGGCCTTGCCAGTTGGTCAGACAGTTGGACATCTTTATGAGCTGTCTATGAGGAGGAGGAGGAGGTCTGCGCATGTGCACAGTGGTGTTTGTAAGCAATCTGGAGCTCCAGGCAAGATTTTCCCTGGAGCCCCCCTTACCAAATGGACCCGTAAGGGGTCCTGTGACGTCATACCTATGACAGGCACAGTAAAATGGCACCCCCCCCCCAAAGCAGGGGTGCCCACACTTTTTTGACTTGAGAGCTACTATCAAAATGACCAGCTCAACAAGATCTACACATCAAAAATGAGATTGTTCCATTACTGAAATCCATTTCAAGTGGTGATGGTGTTACTTACTGTCATAGTGTTTAAAAAATAATCCACTTTATAATGAAAAATAGAGGGGGAGAATTAGAAGGTTTTCCTGTTTATGCTATTAATGGTGTTTGAAAACAGCATTTGAGGTTTAAGTTGACAGTTTGTGGTGTTGAGTTTAGTTTCTTGCAACCAAAACTAAGAACTTTCACGTTTTTGTCCACAATTGGAAAAGAGTACTGGCAAAAAATTTGGTCAAAGTAACAATTATTCTACATTTTCTAATTGTGTGGACCCTTGAAAATTACGTAATTCAGATATAATTTAACTCTTGAGAGTGCTCTCAAGAGTTACAGATCTATAAGGGTCCAAGTGCTGGGGGGACTGTCATGTGATCTACCTGCATGGCCTGTGTGATCTACTAAGTATTTTTTAAACTAAAGAACATATTACCATATGTGTTTTAAATGTTCAATTCTAGTTATAGAGGACAAGTATAATGTATTTATCCATATGAGGCTTATTAGCCTGGGGATCGCACCGGTGACCCCCAGGTGACCCCACCTCCCTCCTCTCATGGTGCCCCAGGCAACTGCCTAGTCTGCCGACTGGCAAAATCGCCCCTGCGTGAGCACACGTGCATCCGGCACTCCTGTTTGTAAAAGTCAAGTACTGAATTATAGTCACACGAGTGCCGCGGCTCACAGGCACAGGGATGTTTAATCCTCGGTAAATGTGCCACAAACGCTGTTCAGGGCCCCTGTCTGCCATGACAATACTCACATGTACCAAACCGCCTAATTGTTGTATAATTAATTATGGGACCACTACTACTGCAGTGTTAACAGCCGTTTGGTATTCAAATTACGTCTGTGACCATTGCTCTGATAGTAGCTTTTGTCCTTTAGCCACATGTACCTAAGCAAATGTGGTTAAAGAGAAGGTCCACAGGGGCGTGTACTAGGACAGTACTGTCTGTACTAGGCCCCCCTCCTGTTCTCCCTCTAGCAAACCCCGTTGCGTTGTGAAAAATTGAGCTTGTATATCTACCCAGTAGTATGTTTGCCAGAGTGTTAACCCCAGAATGGGGTCGCCATAGTTTTATGTGGTCAAATTATTACTGGGAGATCTCACAATGTTATTGCGCCCCCGTATATCCTATATACACCAGCCTTTTTCCCAGGGGCGGATGTAACATGTCCAATTTGGGAGGGGGCATGTTGGAGGGGCAAGAGAAAATGGTATGGGGGCGGAGAAAATGGTATGGGGGCTTCATCGCCCGTGGCGCTTCGCGCCACGGGCGATGAAGCCGCCCCATACCATTTTCGGTTACAGGACTTTTATTAGTCAAGTAAAGCATCAATAGCATCGCAATAGCAGCATGCATAAAGCTAAAGGTCTGACTCAGAGAGTTTTCTGTTTTCAATGATGAAATGCTGTTGGTTTAGTGGTACCAAAATTGTAGTTAGTAGCAGTAGTAGTGTTTCAAATCATTTTAAATATAAGCACTTTAATTTGAAATATCTTGGGTTGTTTTGCATGGCATCGTGTTTGGGGGGGGGCAGACTGGGTATTTAGGCACTGCCCCCCCATGCCCATGCCTAGATCCACCCCTGCTTTTTCATTCCATGAATCACAGATGAATTGTGCGCTCTCTCCCGCAGCCTCGGTGAACTCCAGTAATAATGGAACCCTGTGGATCTGCTGTTGTACAGTCAAATTACATGCTTGGAATAGATTGTGTTGATTATCCGCAGGGGAAGGGAGGGGGGGAAATTGCATTTCTCATGTTGACTCCTCCAGGGCCTGGGGTATCAGCCTCCCGATCAGACCGCGGTCCGAGGGATTTTAACAATGGCACAGCGTGTGGGATCTGTGAGGCGAGAGGACCAGGAGCAGATCTAAAGCTCACCATGCAACACATTCTGGCCTTGTTATAAATAACTATATAACTGTGTACACACACACACACACACACACACACACACACACACACACACACACACACACACACACACACACACACACACACACACACACACACACACACACACACACACACACACACACACACACACACACACACACACACACACAATATATACACAGTATCTCACAAAAGTAAGTACACCCCATAATTTCTCCAAATATTTCATTATATCTCTTCACTGGAAACCACTGACGAAATGAAACTTTGCCCCTCAAAATAACACAGCCGTGTGTGTGTGTGTGTGTGTGTGTGTGTGTGTGTGTGTGTGTGTGTGTGTGTATGTATATATATATATATATATATATATATATATATATATATATATATATATATATATATATATATATATATACAGTATATATACATATACTGTATATATATATCCTAAGAAATGGCACATCCTGTGAAATGGCAGTGTTGCGCAAAAGAAACAGCAAATTCTAAAGGTGATGCATTATTTGATGTACATACACAATGTATAAATCATGCTTATGTGTGACATTGCTGGAAGGAAAAAAAAAAGACGAGCTGATAATAGCAAATGAAATGCAGCAGTAAGTGTTCCTATTCACAACCTTCTAGCTGCAAATAGAAACTTCTGTTTTATTTGTTTGAAATAAGACAGCAGCACTCACGTACCCACGTACACGTACATGCACACACATACTGCATGATATGTCTTTTAACGGGTAGGGTCCCATGACGTTCCTTCATGGATGATCTTATTCAAATACGGACACATGCAGCAACTTTTTAATGTAATCAAGATGTCTCACACACAGGGTGAATGCTGCCAGCCCTGTCACACAGATGGTGTCAGCCCTGTCACACAGACACTGTCAGCCAGTGTCACGGCGTAGCTAGACGACAGCGGGTGGCCCGACGCGAGGCCCTCGACCCCACAAACTGCATTTCTATATCTATAAACAGTATCATACAGTACTCAGTGTGAACTGTATAAGTGCTGTGATTGTTGTGAACAGAGAGGCAGCAGCTGCAGCTCATCACAGCCCATCCTGCACGGCCTCTTCTCTGTCTTCCTCCACGTTATTAGTCTACATCCTTTTTCATACCAGGGACCACCATTTATTTAGAATTTGAGCCACGGAACAACATTTGATGACATTTTAGCCCCACATATTCCAAAGCTAAAGATTTCTTTTGGTTTTGTCCACAATAATGGGGTGGATTTGGCAAAACAGGTAAACATACAGATCAAAATGAACCTTCATTCCACAATAATGAACAATAATTTATTCGCAGCCATGATTTGGCCCCCTGGCCTTGAGTTTGACATGTATGCATTAAAGCCTACAAGCTAGAGCCATAAAAAGTCTCCTATTCTGACTATATGTAGGGTCTACGGCAGAATAATGACTTTAAAAACACAGCTTGAACATGAAGTGTCTACAGCTGAGAAATGACTCAAATACCGCAATTTCTTTCTTCACATTGCAGCAAAGCAAACAGGAGTTGAGCCGTCTGAACGGCAGCAAAATTACAGTACAGTAAAAATGTATTTTCCAAACTGGAGCTGTTCATATCATGTCAGTTTACAAAAAAACAACAACAACTCCTAACCTTTTCTCAGGAAAACGGGGTCTGAAAGAGAAATCATTAACATGGTGATGATGATGATGTCATCAGATGTATTTCACCATGATAATGATTTTTTCAGACCTCCATTTTTACGAAATACAGAATTGGGGGAACTTTTTTTTTATCATGTCCACACAACATCTCTAAGGTATATTAATGACATATTAAAATGTTGAAAATGGGTGGAGTTCCCCTTTAAATACTTGACGTTCCACCAGCAGCACATGGACAAAAGGATAAACATCGGATTACATTGGACAGTAGATGTACACTTGTAGAAATAACCTTGCTACTCTGGCAGCAGCAACAAATACAATCCAACATATGGTATTTACTCTACCTCTCTGAAATAAACAAGAACAAAAGCCTCATACTGTGATGCTCAATTGAACTGCTCCTTCTTGCATGCATACATCTTAGAATTATGGTCATCTTAGCCTTTCTGATGTAATTCAAGTTTATTTGTTTTTTCCGGGTGTTTAATGTAGAGAGTGTTATACTTCAGTGTTTTTCTGCTTCATTTCTTGGATTTCTTAGAAAGTAAAGTGTTTTGTTGCCGTTGATGCTATTTCAGTTGTCTAGCACATGTGCATTAAAATTGATTATATTTGTCTATGTCTGTTCTTAAGAACAATCAGTTGGCTGCCTCAACGTAGTTGGAATTAAAGCATAGAATTATACAGAAATATAAAAGCATAAACTGTGATCCTTGAAGAGAAAAATGTACAGTTAAAACAAGCCCGTGGGACTTTATGTTATCCTTTTAGCATAGCCTTTGAATGTGTTAACTGTAATTCAACCAATCAAACATCATTTGTTGTTAAAGCGGAATTCCATCCATTTTAAACATTTTTTCTGAGAGCGTACAAATGGAACCAAATGGACCCGTTAGGGGTCCATTTAGTTCCATTTGTACACTCTCAACAAATCATTACTTGATGATGTCATCAAGTTGTTTTTCACCATGTTAATGATTTTTGTCAGACCTCCATTTCTAGAATTATTATGTCCACACAACATCTCTAACCTTTATTAATTCCAATGTAAAATGGTCCACCTCTATGGGTCAAATTCCCCTTTAAACACTTCATTATTCATTTACAAGGAGTCGACATAATTAGAGAATATATTAGAAAATAAGTGTTATTTTGGCCAACGTTTGCACGTTGGCCCTCTTACTGGTATACAACAGGGGTTTTCAACAGGTGGTCCCCCAGGCAAGTTGGAAAGTTGGTCAACCAGTATAACTCTTTGAGAGCGTAAACATGAAACAAAATGGAACCTTGTGGGTCCATTTGGTTTCATGTTCACACTCGCAAGAGTTAAACTATTCACCATCTGAATTAGCCCCAAGTCTACACAACTAGAGAATGTAAAAGATTAATGGTCGTTTTGAACTGTACATTTGGCTGTTTTGTTTTCCCAAATCCAGCCTGGAATTGTGGACAAAAGCAAAAAAAAAAAAAAAAAAAAAAAAAAAAAAAAAAAATATATATATATATATATATATATATATATATATATATATATATATATATATATATATATATATATATATATATATATATATATATATATATATATATATATATATATATATATATATATATATTTGGGGTCTGTGGGGATGAAATGTCATCAAATGGTGGTCCATGGCTTAAATTCTGGATGAAAAGTGGGCCCTGGTATGAAAAAGGTTGAAAACCACTGGTACACAACAATACAGACAATGGGTGCAATTCTCAATCGCTGTGGTGTAGCAGGTATGGTGTGAGTCTTCTCATTGGCTGCATGGCAGCAAATCAGGTCTGGGGCCTTGGGGTAGGCCGAAAGCCTATACCACCAGCCCTGGACCTGAGCTTACCAAATAATTACCCAGAATAATTAAAACCTGCAAGTCAAAAGGTCCAGAAATCACCTGACCCCCCCAATTATAAATGTTACTGTACTCTCCGGCTTTGTTCATCATGAGTTGAAGCTCTTGATGACTGGTTTTAATTATTATGGATAATTATTTGGTAGGCCCAGGCGCAGGCCTGGTGGTATAGGCTTTCGGGCCTACCTCAAGGCCCCAGACCTGATTCGCTGCCATGCAGCCAATGAGCACAGCCCCAAACCTGATTAGCTGCCATGCAGCCAATAAGAGGACTTACCTCCACCATACCTGGCTACACCACAGCGATCGGGAATTGCACCCAATATCTGTGGATGTTGACATGAAAAGGTTGAGAAGCGCACCGGGTGTAGAGCAACCAGTACATCATCAGGCTCTCAGGCAGGACGGAGCGCCTTCTGTAGCGGCTGCGACGCGATGTGACGGATGGGGATTTGGCAGATTTGCCGTGTAAGCCGCGGAGCTGAAGTCATGGCGCGACCCGCCCCGCGGATCCTTTCTGCGAGCTCAGAGTACAATGAGCGGCCCCGAGCGCACACTGGTGAAATGAAGCATAATGTCATGTCACAAAGCCAACAACAGGTGGAACAAAAAAAAAAAAGAAGAGCCAGCATTAGGAATTAGAGCCGCATGACTCGCACATGAACTTTGTCTGCTCCATATCATGGCACATTAATCACAGAGCATGTGTTTTTAATACAGCGGCGGCCGGGTTGCTTTTTTTTTCTCCAGTTTGAAATGAAACGGGGGAGGCTTTTCTCCCGTTTCATTCTTCCAGGAGGACTAACACTAAGGCAACATGACGTAAGGCAGTGGTTTTCAACCAGTGGCCTGGGGACCACCAGTGGTCCTTGAGAGGGTTCCAGTTGGTACAGTTGGTGAACCAGATGTAACTCTTGAGAGTGCAAACATGGAACCAAATGGACCTGCAAGTGTCCATTTGGTTCCATGTTGGTTCCATTTCTGCCATCAAATAGATCATTGGATGACCTGTTCTACCTCCTGAGCCACCACAGTCACCCCTGGTAGTTGATACAATATATCATCCAGTTACTGCATTGTCATTGTTTTGCCCTATATTATTTTTAGAGCCTTAAAATATTCATCATCTGAAATAGCCCAAGTCTACACAACTAGAGAATCTAGTCCTCAAAACCAGCCTGGAATTGCAGACAAAGGCAATAGAAATCTTTAGTTTTGGGGTCTGTGGGACTAAAATGTCATCAAGTGGTGGTCCATGGCTCAAATGAAGAATAAATGGTGGGCCCTGGTATCAAAAACGTTGAAAACCACTGACGTAAAGTACTGCAATTGCGACTGCAGGGATTAAGGGAGGATTACGGTTAGAGGAGGCGAGTACATTGACAACATGCATGGTCGAGGAACTCTGCTTAATAAGCAGCCTACTGGGAATACTCACTTGATTTTTGGGAGAATCCGCTGGCCAAACATGCCGAGCTCAGGCTAGGTTTGCCATGAATTGTCTGATATTTGGGCCACAACCAGAGCATTTATGATTCTGGTGATTCTGAACAACCTTGTATATCGGACCGACTGGATGCGCTGGCCAATAGGGGTGGGACGGTTCACAAATATTGTATGATGATATTGTGATGGCTTTGTCCGCGGCGTAATCATTTTTATACAGTAAATCATTTTGGAAAAGTCTATGAGGAATATGAGTGGGTAAATTACCTCTGGGCCACGAAAGAGATGGGACTAGTGCTCAGTTCTATAGGGTTTCGGGAGGTAGCACGTCTGACTAATGCATGTCAGACTGTTAGTACATCTGAAACCAAACATATGGGACTGATTGACAGACGGACATTCATTACAGAGCTTTCCTGCATTCACGTTAGTCAATAGCTTCGCCACTTGGTGTTTTACTCAAGTAAGACTGCAAATGTAGCCCATCTGCTGTATATACATTGTGATACTGCTACTTCTACTGAAGTAAAAGATAATTTCTTCGGCCAGTGGAGAGGGAAATGGCTGGCGAGAGAGATGGAGAGACAGAGGGGCAGGGGCGGATCTAGGCATGGGCATGGGGGGGCAATGTCCCACAGTCTACCCCACCAAACATGATGGCATGCAAAACAACCCAAGATATTTCAAATGAAAGTGCTTATATTTAAAATGTTTTGAAGCACTACTGCTGCTACTAACTAGAATTGTAGCACCAACTAAACCAAAACCATGTCATCATTGAAAACAGAAAACACTCTGAGTCAGACCTTTAGCTTTATGCATGCTGCAACAACTGATGTTATTATCGCTGCTTATTTGCCTAATAAAAGTCCTGTAACCGAAAATGGTATGGGGGCGGCTTCATCGCCCGTGACGCTTCACGCCACGGGCGATGAAGCCGCCCCCATACCATTTTCTCCTGCCCCCCCAATTGGGAAATGTTACATCCGCCCCTGACAGAGGGGGAGTGAGAGAGAGTGTGAGCGAGTGTTTTCCATCAGAGTCAACCTGCGCCAGGCAATTTGGGCCCCATTTCAGAAGGAAAGGAGGCCTAATGGGAGATGGACAGTGATGGACAGCGGTGTGTGGGTTACTTATTAATCCGGGAGAGGCAATTGGAGAACCTCCATCGACCTGCAGTAAATTAAATAAGGAGCTATCCTGAAACGACATTATTCTCCCTCAACTCTCCCTACATGCGTTCTCCTGCCTCTCGCCCACCGTGGGGGGATTTGGAGAAAAGCAAATGGAAGGATTTAAGCATGTGTGAAAAGATGATGGAGATTTAGCACGTGTGCACACAAGCACGCAAGCACACACACACACACTCACACGCACGCACGCAAGAACACACACACACACACACACACACACACACACACACGCACGCAACAACACATAAACACGCGCACGCACGCACGCACGCACACCTGCAAATCTATTGTGTATATAGAGATTAAAGCTGTCGCGCTGAATGTATTTCTAATGAATACAACATGATTTGAACTGGTATGGTTTGTAGAGTACAATAACTACTATATCTGTACTGATAAATAGTCCATTTTTATATTGCGCTTTTATCCAAGAACATAGTGGATTATACATTCACACACACATTCATACACCAATAGCGGCACAACCAGCACATCAGGAGCAATTTAGGGCGGTTAAGTGCCCAAGGACACTTCGACATGTAGAAAGGAGGAGCCGGGATTCGAACCGCCAACAAATAGATCATTGGATGACCTGTTCTACCTCCTGAGCTACCACAGTCGCCCTAGTGTGTTGATACAATAACATCCAGTTACTGCACTGTCATTGCTTTGCCCTATATTATTATTTTTTTTATATTCTCAAGAGCAATTATTTAGCCGTCATGTTGGGTACTGCATAAAATCCAAGCTGCACAGCATGTGCTCTGAGGCTTTGATTAGACAGAGGTCTGTCATTACCAAATAACACACCACTCAGTGTGTGAGTATGTTAATACAATCGGTATGGTAGAGTACGATAACACAATATTAACATCTAGTACATTTGCTGTGGCCTGCTTTTTTAGACCTTTTGTGATTAGGGGCTGAAAGCTCTGCACCATGGGGGCCTGGAGGTCTTGATTCTGCTCAGCGCGTGTTAAATGCTCTCCCTGACCATCTGAGAGCACCACAGTCCACTGGCGCTATAAGAAACTTTTCTTTTTGACTAAAGGCATTTGCCTACATGGACTTACAAGTTAAAAAAAAACTGTGGTGAATTGGTCTGAATTCATTCATATTTTTATTTTATTTTTAATTATTATTTTTTATATTATACATTTTATTTCCTTGTAGAAGTGCAGTCTAATACAATATCACGATACTGATGCAGCACAACGCAAAGACAAAATACAAATTATCCAAGACAAACTTTTTCCGTAAACTATTTCAATTGCCAAGGTCAAACCATCTGCAATCTATGCTCACTGCATGTGAAAAAAACTTAATCATTAAGTAGGACATGTACACGCAAGCGGCTGTCATAGTTTCGATGATTAATTTAGAATACCAATGGACTTGCGCCGCGCGCCGCACATGTGCAACACTTCAGGCACTTTTAAGTTTTTGCTCAAGCTCTATTTTTCGCCACATATTGTTCATGTACTGTATATACAGTACAGCTCAAGCCCTTGAGAAACACCATTACGCTAAAGCCACCTGTACGCCGCACCGCTATCAGAATGTCAGTCTGACACAACGTCCCAGAAAACCTTGGTCTCTCCCTCCCAAGTGTCACACTGTCAGCTTGGACTTCTTTTGATTTAGTTACTTTACAATGCAGTAAAAAAAATCCTCAATGATAATTCATCCTTGTGTATCTGCAGCTACTGTAAGTGTACAAAATGTCACTCCCTGAGTTGACTTTACCACCAGGGTTTCACTGTGTATGGTGTGCTAATCTTTCATTTGAACCATTTATGTACAGTCTGTCTGTCTCTCTCCCTCTCCCTCTCTCTCTTTCCCTCTCCCTCTCTCGCTCATTTGATGCACCAGATATGGGAATAGTCCCGCAAAGAGGATTGAGAAAATAGCCGCGCGCTAGAAGTCACCTTGCGTCCAATAATAGCCGCCTCTCTCTCTGCCGTACATCCATCAGTCTACTGTCAGTTTTTTAGGACAAGTTTACCCAGAAGTCCTCTCTTCTGGAAGACCTCCGGGGTTGCAGCTGCTTTGGCATGGAGCCCCTTCTTCTTTCCTTCTCAACCCCGTCTGCCCAAAAAACTCTCTCAGACGCAGTAACGCACTGTATACTTGCAAGACTTTGGTCCAAAGATAAATGTCTTGTTTTACCTTAGCAGGACAAATGAGACGTCTGTCCCCTTGCCCCCCCTGCATACCCTACGCGTGGGTCCCAGTGTTTGCTTATGGAACAAATGATGTCTTTGCTCAATACTTAATGGTCGAGGGAAGTGGGCTCGAGAGCGATAGGCTACGGGGCTTAAATTCCCAGACCGAAGTCACTGAGTGTTGTGTGCGCGGGGACGGGGGACGGGGTGAATAAATAACGCCGGCTGATGAATACTCCACCTTCAGCGGCTTCTATCAAGGTTGCTGGGTTGCAAAGGCACTCAGCATCCATTTGCTTCAGACGGGAACACGACTGCTGTGACTGTGGCACCACTGGGCGGCTGTACCAGAGTGAGTGGTGTGAAAGTGCTACGTGCTATATTTATAAATCACATGCTATATATCACTGCTTTCTCACACTGGGGCCTTAGCAGGGACACCCAGGGGTCCACGAGGAGGTTTGGAGAAGTAATATGAGGATTATTATATCGCATAAGTCTTATTTCCTTTTTATGGGCCATAAGAAAAGAAAGAAAAGAAAATAGCTGAGTCACTTGAATGCATATTTACAGTGCAAATGTGTTGTGTGCTTTTAGAGATGCCATTAAAAAAGCTTTTATGTGGAACAAAATCTTCTCAAATAGGACGTTTGCAGCCCAAATATATGCATATACTGTAGTGTAAATGTTTCAGAACCGCAACACGTGCACTGGTGCAAAGTATGCAGCAGCAAAATACAAACAAACAAATACACAGATGCTACAGTAATAATAAACAACAAGAACAAAACGTCAAGGCCTTTCGTGCTTTTGAAATTATAGGCAACATGACTCCAAGTGTCACATCCCCTGCAACAACGGCAATGATGAATCTCTTAACAGGTTTTATGTTACTTTTCAGGATTCAAATTCAAAGGTAGGCAAAGTAAGCAGCAAATCCGCAAGCTCAAAACAAAAGCAATTCACTCAAGCATCTGCCATTTTAAAGTAATGCTGTAGTAAGATCTCATGTATGTGGTTAACATGATTATCAGGTAGAATAGATTATACTAGGAAGATTGTTTTCAAAGAAGTTCAAAGAAGTACAGATACTTATGTTTTAATGTGGACAGACCCACCAGTTCAAAAACCATGGCATTGTCTTGGACAGCCAGCTCTCATTCAAAAAACACATCTCAGCTTCCTGTATCACCTGATCCTCCATAACATTAGACGAATTAGACACTTTATCACCCAAAAGTCAGCCCAGCTCCAGACAACAGTCATTTCAAAACTGGACTACTGTAACTCTACCAGCCTTCGCACTTAAGCCCTTCCAATTGATCCAAAATGCCACGGCCCACTTGGTCTTTAACCAGCCAAAACTCTCATGTCACTCCCCTTCTCCACTCCATCCATCCATCGGCTCCCGGTAGTTCAAAACTCTCACGCTGGCATTCAAAGCAACCAAAGGATTGTCACCACCATATCTTACTAGTCTCATAGCAGCCTACATCCTTCCCTTACACTCCGATCAGCCGACACAGGGAAGCTGGCAGTGCCCCCGCTAAAAACGCCCGGCCAACTCTAAACGCTAAAAACGCTCGCCCCAAGCTCTTCTCCCTCTTGGCTTCAAAAGTATGGATTGCACTTCCCACTGCAATCTGAACCGCAGAATCACTCCCTATTTTCCACCTCAGTCTGAAAACACACCTCTTCATACCCCATCTCAGCCCATAGCATTTGTAGTACATATCAACCCATAGCACTTGTTGTACCATCCTAGGTATTTTAGATAGCACCTCAGTAAACCTAGATAGCAGTGTCCTACAGTATATAGGATGTCTAATGCATTAACATGTTTTAGTGCTTACATTGTAAAGTATATTCTGCTTGAATTGTGGGTCATTTTTTAATTTCAACCAGGCCTAATGTGTATGCATATAATGTATTGCAATGAACGGTAAGCTAAAAGCTTACCGTAGGTGCAACGCTCGCCAAATTGCATCCATAAGAGCCCAGTGACGTGGCCCCGCAGCGAGGAGGGCCACAGGAGGGAGAAGCTGGCCCTTGGAGGGTGTGGGGCAGGGTGGGGTGGGTTGGGGCAGGGTGGGGTGGGTTGGGGCGTCTTCAAGTAGATGTGCTTCAAGACCCTGGGGAAGGCCAGCAGGGTGGGCTGGGCTGGGCTGGGCGCGCTGGGGGGAAACACAGAGGAAAGAGAAGCAGTCAGCAGTGGGAGATGACATAAACCTCCCCTGATTAAAACAGCAAAGTGCTAAAATGGAGGGGCTGCATGGTGGGGGGTCACTGAGATTTATGGTGATGGCACATATCGAGGGTATCCGCCCCCGTCAGCAGCGCTCATTAGTGCATGTAGAACCGCCACCCTGCCACCCCGCCCCCCCCACCCATCGCTCCTCTGGGGTGTGAGCGGCCTCCTTCTATTGGACACTCAATGGATCCATTACCAGTGCCGACTGGCCATTAGGAATGCGAGACGACACCAGTGAAACACAAGGGATGCACTTTTCTGTGTGTGCGTCTGTGTGAGTGTGAGTATGTGTGTGTGTGTGTGTGTGTGTGCACATGCATGCATGTGTGTGTTTTTGTACTTTTTTGTAGGGAGAAAACAGCATTGTTCAGACCATTTTCCTGGTGTGTGTGTGTGTGTGTGTGTGTGTGTGTGTGTGTGTGTGTGTGTGTGTGTGTGTGTGTGTGTGTGTGTGTGTGTGTGTGTGTGTGTGTGTGTGTGTGCGTGCGCACAAGCATGGCCATGCGCACGGCTTGGAAATTAAAGAGTCATTGTGGGTTAATTATTAAGATAAAAAAATCTAATTAAAAGAGTTGATGTTAAAATGTTGATGTCTTCTTGGTAGGGTCACTAGGGTGGTACCAATGTTTGTGTGCCAGCGTGCGTGTGTGTGCGTGTGTGTGTGTGTGTGTGTGTGTGTGTGTGCACAAGCGTGCACGTGCACCACATTAACACCAGAGAGATGACCAAGAGAGCTTCTTAAGATCTTGCTTTAATGAAGTCTGGAGGCCTAGGTCACTAATGATGTTATGCACTTACGATCTCACTGTACGCGCATGCAGTGGCGTTTCTAAGCAATGTGGAGCCCTAGGCAAGATTTTCCCCCTTACCAAATGGACCCTTAGGGGTCCATTTGGTAAGGGGGGGCTCCAGGGAAAATCTCATATTATATTTGTTTTAAATGTTATGGTATAATGTATTTATCCATATTAGTATCCATGCTTTATCCTTTTACAGCATGCCTGGTGGTCGACCCAGTGCGGCCCCTCCCCTCATGGCGCCCTAGGCAACTGCCTAGTCTGTCTAATGCCTGCATGTATAGGGTAAGTGCACGGTCGCGGTGCTTTACAGCTCTACCCTCAATATTATGTTTTCCCTACTTCCATTCCAAGATTCCCACATACATTAATGAAGGCTGTACATTAATGAGGGTTGTCATTATGCACTGCCCTAATTAAGATCCATGCACTTTAGATGATTTTTTACCCAGTGACATTTACTTTACTGGAATCAGTGTTAGGGATAATGCCATTATACGGTACTAGTCCTATACCCGTTGTGTAATATATGATCTGGATGTATAGGCCTAGATGACATTGATTGGGACTTTTGATGTTGGAAAGCTGGATAGAACTTTATGTTATAGACACTATTTATTCAGGATTGTAGCCTTGATGTTGAGTTTAATCTGTCAGACCCACAATCAAGGATTTTCAGGTTTTTGTCCACAATTTAGGAGAGAAGGCAAAATGTTGGTCAAAATAACAATTATTGTACATTTTATAATTGTTGAAAATGAATTATAAAATGGACCCCATAAGGGTCCATTTGGTTTCATTTGAACTATTTGAAGAGTTACAAATCTATAAGGGTCCATTTGGTTATCAACTGACCATTTAGCATTTAGCTGTATGTGGACCACCTGGAATCATGTCAGGGACCACTGGTGGTCCCTGGACCACCTGTTGAAACCTCTCTGCTGAATGGAATTGCAAAAAACCCTGAAGGTCATTACAATTAATATGAATATTAATTGTAAGGGATGTGTTCCAGCACGCCTGCCGTGTTCCTGTGGGTTTGCAAGTTTGGGGGACCCCCCAGAGACCAAGTTGTAGACGACCCGGACCGTCGCACGTACACAGACGCACACGCGTAAATGTGGCGTTTGAATAATAACTTTGGAGAGGACTGGATGCCGTGGGCTGCCGCGCGTTAATATCCAGGCGTTGCAGTGTAGTGGTAGTAGAAAGAAGTTGTAGGCGACGCGGACCGTAGTAGCGCGTGTGTGTCACCGCGCCATGCCGAGAGAATAGCAATATTGGTCAGTCGCCTTTACTCGCCTAGCAGGCGGAACAGCGGTTGCAGTGTAGTGGTAGTAGAAATAAGTTGTTGGCGACTCGGACCGTAATAGCGTGTGTGTCACCGCGCCATGCCGACTGTGTTGGTCAGTCGGCTAGCAGGCGGAACAGTGACAACACCGCTCCGTGCCGAGAGAACGTTGCCTGTGTGGATCATAGAGTTGGTGTGGATCAGTCGGCAGTCGCCTGGAAGGCGAAACAGCGAGAGCAGAGAACACTGTACCCAGCGCCAATGGCTGTACCCGTAAGGGGAGGTGATACGGCAAACTGTGACCACAATAAATGTGTCTCCGTGACACGTGATGTTACACATGTTTTTTTTTTATCTGTATCCGGTGACACGTCATATGCGCGAAGATTAGTTTTTGACACAAAAAATTAAAATTAAAATGATGGGTATAATATTTTGTGCTTCTAAGCCGCGCATACTGATGCTGGATGACAGGGCTGTGTGACTCGAGGTTCATTTAGGTTGTCCGTGCGCCGTGGCGTTACGCAAATGGAGACAAATGACACAGTACATTGCACAGGATGTAACAGACAGACACGCTTGCTTGAATTATATAGAGAGATAACAGGACTTGGTAGAAATGCAATCAAGAGACAGTCAAACAGAGATGTAATCCATACGGGGTAAATAAAACAGATGTAATAGTACAGTGTACAATCAAATAGAAATGTAATCATTACAGGGTACAGACAGTTAAACAGAGATGTAATAGTACAGCGTACAAAAAAAACAGATGTAATCAGTACAAGTCAAAATGCAGTTTTGTCTCCATTCAGTTCCATGGATATTCAGCTCATAAATCATGACAGGATTAGCGGTAACTACAGTAGTTACCTTGACAAAAAATGTTACAAGTTACATTTAAGACCTGTACTTCCCTATTTTTGATCTGTTGCCGCAAAGGAAAGAAGAATCCATCAGACCTGTTTGTGCTGTTCTCTGAATTAAATGAGATCAACAGAGAAGTGAAAGTGAACTGTTGCAGCGCAGTGAAATCATAACTTCCTCTGTAAACTTGTTTTTGAAAACACACATAGCCCCCCTATGTTTTCCTCTGCTGCACAGATGTACAGTACATTCATACGTATTCACACACACACACACACACACACACACACACACACACACACACACACACACACACACACACACACACACACACACACACACACACACACACACACACACACACACACACACACACACACACACACACACACAAATCCCTCATCTGAAGGCGATGACACAACACACCCCAAGGTCCTTATGCAGACCAAAGTGTCTGGCTAATGGAAAAACCATTCTCTTAAGTACCCGGTTTGTTGCGCCATCTGCATCATTTGCACAGTAATTGCTTCCGTAGTTTGCAGGTTGGAATTTGCGACCTCCAGGGCCGCATAAATGATGTACTGTTAGACATGATAATAGTCTTTCCCCCTATACACCACGGGATTGCGTTTGCGGTATGGAATGGCGTTGCGAGGCGTTTAGATTGGTGCTTCTCTGTCATCGGCGAGTTGCTGAGGGGTCAAGTTACATGGAATATAGATATTCTCAAAATAATGTCTCCTTGCAACCCGGTGCCCCCGGGGTTGAAATGCATTCATGGCACATTTATTTATTTTGCGCTCTTAATGGTGTTATGCTGATTAGTCACATTATTCACTTTATGCTCTATCCCTTTTAACTGCAATTAGGAGCCTGTACAACCCACCTGACTTGTAATGTGATGTGACAATACATTCTAACTCAAGAGAATGTAGAACCAAACTGACCCGCACAGGTCCTTTGGACACTGTCAGAGTGGACTATAAGGATCCATTTGTTAAAAACCATCCATCGATCATTAAAGCGCAAATAACATACATTCTGCACACAATCATATATTTGATCCATTATAACACTCATGCTTAATAAAACCAGGCTTGTTTCCATACCATGCTAGCTTGGAAAGTCAACAATGTTGAACATTGTAAACAAAGTGGAAATGCAAATTTGGAACTGAAGACTGAAGAAGAGGACTTGTACAAAGCAGGGTGTATTCATGACCTCATTTGAGTCCTAAATCAAACATCCCGAGAGGATTTTTTTTTACTAAAGCCCCTATAAGGTATGAAAGCTTGATTGTTCAAATTTGGTTATTTATGGAAATAGAAAACACACATGGTAGCACAAAAAACATGACAAAACATTGAATATCATGTAGTTCCGGTCATTTTGTGGGGTTCCCTGGGGCCACGCAGTACAAAGTAAATTAATCCACGAAACTAACGTAATTTGTATTGTTGAATTATTTCTAAAATATTAGGACCTCCTTCGTTCATTTTTGACCCCCTTATCACATGGAACTACTTTTTGGGCGTAGTGATATGGACACAAAATGCTGTAATAGAGGAGTCAAAAATGAACAAAAGAGGTGCTGATATTGGATGGATGTTACGATTGACAGACCGACAAGTCTATAGAAATAAAGAAACCAGAAACCGTCTCATGTGCATAATTCAATTCAGTGTGTTAGACAAGAACACAACATTGGCGACGAGGTGGTGGATGTTGGACAGCTCTGTTGATCCAGTGTAAACCGAGGAATTCCCTCAAGAACCCAATGTGGCTTGGTAAGTTCTTTCCATTGAGCTGCTCAAAAGCAATTGCTACAGTATAGGTGATGCGTGGGCAGTGTGAGGCTGCTCTTACATGAAACCGTTTAGGCGTTATGTATTAAGCAGCAGTGTTTTGCATTTTGGTTGGGACATGCCAAAGCTAAGTGCAGAGAATATCCTATCTAAACATTGCAGGCCCCCATGGCCAAAAAAGGAAGAGAGAGAGAGAGAGAGAGAGAGAGAGAGAGAGAGGTCTGATATCATAATCTTATTACAGTATCAGTCCCGCTTCTCTATAAAAAGCTGTTATGCCGTCCTCCCTCCATCTCGTGTATCCAGCTCACCCACGCTAGAAGGTCTGCAAAGTGGCGTCTGCAAAAAAAAAAGCATCACGCAATCGGAGAGGAGTGTATGATCTTCATCTGGAAATGATTTTAATTGCACTCATCTGAGGCACTGGCTGATATCACCCCCCCCACACACACACACACAGACACACACACACTCATCTCCATTCCATCAAATCGTACAGAATGACGGGGTGAGTGAGCCCCGGCAAAGGGCCTTTTTGGAAATCCTGCAGTCGTGCCGCTGCTGCAAGAGGAGATGTGGGGTAATCCAATAAAGGCATTAGCGTACCATTAGGGGGGCACTTCCTGGCTTTCGGAGGAACACACAGGGCCTTGTTTAGCCTAATAGAGCGGCCCTGTTAGCCTTTTATTTATGGCCGCAAGATGTCCAGGCACTTAAGGGGTGGAATGCTTGCATGTCCATTAGGCCAGATGTCCAACCTGGGGCCAGACAGCCGAGTATGTATAAGGATATTTTTGGGGGCTGGGGGGCTGCTGGCCATAGCCTAATCTTCCATCTTTAGCTCTTTAAAAAAAATCAAGCTCATCTTTTTTTTAAACGTGTGAATTCAGCATAACGGGCCAAGTGACAAATCACTGACGACAACTTTGTATGTGAAGCAATGTCAAAATTGAAGAGAAGACTAATGGATCTAACTGTACCCTAAAAGGTCCAGCTGTCTGCATCAACTGATATTAACTCGCATGTGACTCATATTGACTCATCAATCCTGCCTCAAGCTCATGCTCAGAGAGAGAGAGAGAATTGAATGAAGAGGATTTTACAGTGTAGTAGAACACACTGTACGTCATATAGGAAATCATTATGATTCTGCAGTATTGGGAAAATAGCTGGGCACGGCTCCAGAGCTCATACTTTACGGCGCCTCACTACATTTAGGAGATAATTAGGACGCTCTAAGCATCCCCAGTGGGTCAAAGGTGGAATTGTTTCATTTCTCCAGTGTACTTTCTTTCTCTCTATGACTTTAGTACATTGAGTTTCACAGAGGCGCACGAGCGCATTATGCAATCACAAGTTAATTTGCACAGGCTTAACTGTTGCCTTGGCCGCTCTCCTAGCTCCTTCATCTGGGCGAGACAACAGCGCGCCTCCTCACTCGGTTCCTGGCTCCACTGGGTGTCTTAGAGACTGATGGCTCTCATAAGCCTTTTGTCAATAATCACATCAGAGAAACTTACCACCTCACTTCACTAATTTCCTTGCTGGTTTGTAACTCGACAGAGCGTGTGCTCTGCTTTGATGTCGTGCGTACACACAGTCACCAGCCAGTGGCGCGGAATGCTAGGGTGCATTTTTGCCATTGCCAGTCCCTGACGTGCCAAAGATATGCTTGTACTTTTCTTAAAATGCTGCCAAAAACAAAAACATTTTGTTTACTTGCCTGCCCACACACTTGCAGGAAGTATCTGAGTTGAGCTGTGACATTGTGTTGGTGGTTTTTATTTCCTTTATTTACTTAAAGTGCGTGGGGTAGCCCACACAATTAGCCCGGCGAGGCAAGTCATTAAAAATTTTGAATTGGGTGTCATTCTGCGATGCTATGGGATATGAGCAAAGAACTATGTGGGCCAACTGTATCTCGCAAAAAATGATTACATTTTAGCTATTCTTGGTTTGTGTCAAAACATATTGATCTTACTTGGGAGTGAGAGAGCAGCCATATGTAAATAGATTCCATGCATTGCATCCTGAGCTGTCACATCACATATCCAAACACATCTGTTGTTTACATACTCTAATGCTTCTGACAGCCTGCATAACAGCCTGCCCGCCTGTCCAAACTTTTCAAATGCAGGCCAAAATTTAACAAGAATGTGTCAATTTTCTAAAACAGCACATAACTGCCCACTGAGCACAAGTGTCTAAAAAAAATCTAAAGTGAAAGTCTTTTAGGGATCTAATCTTAGATTAGACGTTGATTAGACGTCTAATCAAAGTCGAATCTAAGATAGACGTCTATTAGACCTCTAATCTAAGATTAGATCTCTAAAAAACATTTCACATTTAGAACATTTTTTCGACATTTTTTAGATCTGTGCTCAGTGGGTGTCCCAAAACAAGTGCTATATTCTATGTGTTATAATAATATAAAGATAAGCATGCTTTGCATAGTCTTATTGACATGCATAACAATGTCACTAAACACCAGCAAGAATGTATGCTCTTATCACCTATTAAGGGAAATAGGATGGTAACGGAATTAGCGACTTTAGTGTGGGAACGCCTCTTCCCAAATGCTAGCTTTAATAGATAAAGGCAGATGAGACAAAATCGGAGCCCCTGGTCTCCAGTCATAGAAAATGTGTACTGTTCAGGATATTGCCATATTGGACAACTATGCAATTTGTGAAATATGTGGCCATTTTTACTTTGCCAAGACATTGCATGTCAGAATAGATGCCCAGTCAAAATGATTTTTAGGTCCTTGTGATGAGGATTATTTAATAGGTGATAAGAGCACACCTCCTATACCCGTTACATTATGCATAGGTGTGGTTTGGGCGTTTTTAGCTTTCATCCAATCCGTGTTGGTCTTGCCATTACCTTTAATTCATCCCATATGTATTCCCCTTAACCCTATTGCTATGCCAACTCCTAAGCCCGCAGCCTGGCTGCCTTAGGACAGACACATGCATGAGTATTCTCAAACGATTAAGCTCTTATTTTCAAACAATTATAGCTCGGTCAATTCTCGATCATTTCTTACCATTCAACATGTTATGTTGAAAAAACATGTTCCATGTTTTTTTTGCTGAATGTGGCGTGCATTTATCCCAAGTTTGCGAAACGTTATGAAGTAAATTGCAAAAAAAAGTCGGGAAATTCTTTGCAAAGACAGACGTCTTTTTGATCATTCATATCCTGGTCAATTCTGGACCATTTTTTACATTTCAAAATGCAGCATGATGGGCAAACATCACTCTCTCAGATGCTGTATAGAATATGCGCATAGGTCTTCTCTACGATGCGGGATCAAGCAGAATGTAACTGTCGGGAATTCGGTGGAAACGTGAAAGCAACAGCATAATTAATGTATTTAATTATACTAGGGCCTTACCCGTTGTGAATATATGAACACCAAATGATGTACTGTGGGTAATGCAGGGGTTGACACTAAGGTCTCTGAGGCACTTGCCCATCGGGCAAGTGCAAGTCAGGTTCTACTTGCCCTCAGGTCATGGTCACTTGCCCACAAAATATATCGTAAATTTTTCATTCAAGTTTACTTTCTACTTGGGTGCTTTAAACATTTCCTTTCGCAGTCGAAGACTATGTTTTGTTTAAGTCATCAGCTACATAACTTGTAGTCTAAATCAGTGGTTCCCACATGTGGTCACGGGCTCAGGGGGCTGTGACGCCAGCAAACTGATAATTTGGAACCAAATGGACCTGGGAGAGAGATAGGAGAGATAGCTAGAAAGCAGGGAAAGACCCAGAGCGCAATGACCACCATCAATACAAATACGTATATCTTGTGTTGTGTTATGTTATAGGGAACTAAGTCGCACACTTGCCCGATCGGGCAACCAGGTAGCAGTCTTCACTTGCCCGATCATTTTTTTTTACTTGTCCCGGGCAAGCGGGCAAGTGTTAACGTCAAGCCCTGCAATGTGTGGGGTGTGTGTGTGTGTGTGTGTGTATGCTTTGCTATTTGCATTGCCCCCTGTGGCCGAAAAGGGAATTGCCAATGTTAATAGAATGGGGAAATTCATTATTAATCAACAATTTGTTAATTTGAAGAAGGGCTTCGTCAGTCTCTTCCTAATGTTATGGTCAATGACCGTGTGAAAAATCATAGCGATTAGTGCAGCCAGTGATGAGTTACGCTCGTTTCAGACATTCATTCAGACAGACATTTCCTTAGTTATAGTATTGATTATGATTATATACCTTACCTAAACACAAGGAAGTGACCGACAGCAGGCAATCTACAGCTGTTTATAGGACAATCAATCAATAAATAAGGAGATGAATTGAACTGGCGCCATTCCACGTGGACATCTCCAATGCGCACAGTCTGTGCGGGCGTGCACAGTGACTCTGCCTTCTTGTATAGGTTAGCGGGTGCTTTGAAATCCCGTTATCTAGTTCCCAAATCTATTTGACGAAATTAGCACGCCTATGACCACACCTCCAGTCACAAATAACGGTGTTGGCATAAAGAATGGTGGCTAAGGGAAGAGGAAAGGTGACGAAAATACCAATAAGGGAATTTGTTGCGGGTTTCGGGTAGCGTTAGGGACAAAGCATGGAGCGAAAATGGAGCCCCAGAGCTGTTGTACAATGTTTAAACAGACCTACCATCGCTAACTATTGACATTTGGCCGTTGCTATGCGACTACCATTATAATGCTGACGATGTCTGGGAATGTCTAATGCCTCCTTCGTCTGAAAGCTTTTCAGTATATTGACTATGAACTATAAATATTACCATATATTTTATTTATTTATTGGGGTGAGGGGGGAATTGTTAGTTTGGTTAATCAATAGAACTTCATCAGACCAGAATGATATTGATGACAACAACAACAACAACAGCAACAACAGCAGCACTGTGTTGATGAAAACTGTGGGCGCCAAGCTGTCCTTCTAATTGTTCTGGATTACTGATGAAAAGCTTATCGGGGGTGCTCTGGGCTGAAAATTGACAGCAACAAAACAAAACACAATCAGCATATACACCTTATTAACCGCAGGTTAAAAGGTGGGGCACGGTTATTATAAGACAGTCGAGCTCAGGGAGACTGATAATATGCTTAAAATAAATCACTTTACAGTACATCTATTGCACGTCCACAGTCTCCGTTCAAATGCCCCTGCCTCGCCTCCTTGGACGACATGGTCTGAATTAAGGACGCCTTCACTGCCTCCCACAACTTCGTTCCTCGGTAAGAACACAGGCCGCAACTCCAAGCTCGCCATGCCTCTCCGCTCCCTGACTCAATTCATTACAGCGATCGCTAATGATGAATGCTTAACAGCGCTGCCCTGCAGCCCGCGTTACAGCGCGTGGAACCACTAACGCCTCAGACAGATTGTGTGATCGTGCGTGGCCCAAGAGAGAGAGAGAGAGAGAGAGGCGGAGAGAGAGAGAGAAAGCATGGTCCATGGAATGTAATGGAGCTTGGCGTTGAAAATAACCCTCGTCTCACCTACCACACCGTGACCAACCCCTGGGAGGTTGACCACACAGTAAAGCAAAGTTACAAAAAAAAAAAAAACCTTGGTAGATACATTTTACTCAAACAACGTAACCAATCAGACCCCATAAGGGTTATGTTTGCTACACTGTCAAGATTACAAACGAATAAACAAACAGAATACATTTTTCCGACAGTCAATTAAAGAAATCGAGTGGCTTTTTTTTTTAACCCCGCAGTAATTACTCAACGACAACAACAAGAAACAATCTGTCGGTATCAAAGATTAGCATAAAATCTGATTTATTTTTATATGACCACAGGGAGTGGATGGGAGTGGGGGGTGGTCGGAGCGAGGTATGCGGGTGCAGGGGCTCAAAGAAGCAGCGGCGGCGAAGGAGGCCCATACAGTGCTCCATCAATATCAGATTTTAAATTGGAAAAACGCTGCCGTGTCACGGGGGAGGGTCCGACCGGCGGGGCCGTTTGATGGATGGTCGCCTGCGCCGTGATTGATGGTCAGAAGGAGGCAGCGGTCAGGCGCAAAAGTTATGCCACAAACCGCGTCAATATGGGGAAGGGAGGGGGTCGGCTCTCTTTATGCATAGTCATTCCAGATGAGAAGGCTGTGGGCGGGTGGATCAGCACTACTAGGGTTCGCATTACCCTTGACCGCGCCAGAGTACATATAGCGCCTGTCCGTTTAGCTACATGTATATAGCGGCCGCCCGGGGACAGGCTGACTGCACCGTGACCTGGCGTGACCGCCATCGTTGGGCGCGGGAGGAGAAGGCGAGGAGGAAATGAATGAGGGGTCAAAGCGTTCGCGGTGCCGTCTACCCCATCATAACAACATCAATAAGATTGGTCACCGTCTTGCAAGCGCTCCCTCCGTCTCTCTCTTTCTCTCTCTCACACAATAAGTCATATTTTTTTTCCCAAACAAGGGTGCATTCGGTTGCTGCCGTTAATCTTGCTTTATTGCTTGTTTCTGTCGAATGTGACTTCTCATCATTTAGGTGTGATTATGTTGTTGAGTTATTATGAGACTCTCTATTCTATTTTACACCTTTTTTGGACACCGTTTTTCCGTCCTGAAAATGGTTCTTTTAACTTTGCGTTAAAGCCCCTTGTTTCCGTAAGCACTCCACAACATTATAATCAAAGATACGACTGGCGAGCTAACGGACACAGAATGCATAATCAAACATACCCGCGTAGTAGCCAAAATACTAGGCTTGCATACATGCACAAACACACACACACATGCACACACTAACACGAACACATACAGTACCAGTCACACAAACAACCGAATGGCTTTTTCTAATTAGCTTTAGTCATGGGCATCGGCACTCCTGTTTGACAGCCTCTACACTTAATGCTTTCCCGGGAGAGGGGTTGAAGCCTAACATTAGGCCAGCGCTTCGCGGCAGGTAGGAGGAGAGGTGTAAATCAAGCACCTGAAAAGCCCATTAGCGCTAGCAGCCACACCGGATGCCTGCTGCTGATTACTGTGGGAGCGCATGCAGACCGATCCCCTCCCCTCCCAACCTGCATAATGATGCCTTCGCGCCTATAATTTATAATTACGCTTCGCTGCATTGACGGACGGACGGTTGTGGTGCGGTGGGTGAGGAAAAAAATAATAACAGCAGATCTATAAGCTTGCCATGCATTGGGTCCGCGACACGTTGCTGAGCTTGGAGATCGGCCATTTCCCCCGGACCTGTTAGTGACACCGTCACGCGTCAACGTATGCATTAGGCTCGGTTCGAGGGGTTGCTGCATGGCTGGCTCTATAGCGACGCTGATCACCGCAAGCGAGCGCGGACCCGACACTTGTGAATGATACGATATGCGGCGGTAGCAATATGTGGCTGTTTACTGGGGCTCGTTTCTCTCATTAGCTTGTGTGATGACTCTCGTGGCTGCATGGCGTACGGATGTCGTCTTTTTTTATAGATTACATATTTCCCTCGTTAAGCATTCTGTTGTGTGCCATTAACAGACTGGACAAATCCAAACGGTCGTGTGAAAACCTCGTAGGTGAGGTCCGCGGTGTACTGTACGATAGTCCTACAACGTCATCTGACTGCAGTGATAGCATGAACCCAATTCCCACGCATTCTGTTTTCTGCCTTTGGGACAATTGTCAGATTAGTAACATAGATTACTGATTCACAAACATTCTAGCCCAAGATTACCAACAAATAAGACATTTGCCTGGGACCCAAACCGGTGAAAATAGCAGATCTACAACCTTACAGCACATCATTCTGCACACCATTGTTGTGAGCTTTTGGATCAGCTATTTCACTGCTACTGAAACAGTGCAGCATAGCTAGTGTTTGAAATATTTAGGACGACCGTCCGATTGATGATTCTAAACTATGGGCTCTTTCAAAGAAATTAAAAGAAACGTTCAGATGGCACTTAGCCCGCCTTCGAATGAATGCACAAAAATCTCACTTGGAAGAGCCGCCTGCATCGATAAATCTAATATACGACAACCTTCCCCGTGTTTCTTCAGTTGCACCGATCCAGAAGAACACAGTGTGCCGGCCAGTGCGGCTACAGAGCTGACAATGAGGTTATATCTTCACTCTCTGGAATTTCTGCCCCAAAACAGACCTAGAGGTGGATGACATCAGGTGTCATCGCTAGGGACACATGCACCGCTAAGCAGGAACTGCAAGGGGGTGGCAGTGAAGGACAGGAAAGTCTTGTAGTCTATTTATTGCCTGTGGCATGTTGGAAACTGGACTGGTGTTTGGGTGTGGGCCGGAGTATTTTCTGAATACAAACTTTGAAACTGAGTTCTCTTGTCTGTGTGACTTACTGTTGTGCCATTGAGGTTTGCTTTTCGGATATCCAATCCTTGGTTATATATGGTTTATATAACGTTGAGTGGTACTACTGTATCCTGTAACCCAGGGATGTCAAACTCAAATACACAACAGGCCAAAATAGATAATTTGGTACAAGTCGAGGGAGACGTGGTAAAATAAGAAGATAAATCAATTGAGTTGAGAAAGTAAAACGATGAGTTGCATTCATTTCTTATCATATATACTAGAGGACCAGTTCTCCCCATCCTGTGAGTCGAAGATAATTCATTTACAGGCCTGATTTGGCCCCCGGTCCTTGAGTTTGACATATGTGCTGTAACCCATTGTAAGGTTGACTTTAAAAAACAAAAAACGAACAAAAAAAAATGAACACAAACGAAACAACAAACTAAATAACACACGGTCAAACTGTTACAATCTAACATGTCCTTTGCTCAAATATGTGTGCAAGTATATAGCTCATATATGATAGTTTGAGGGTGACAGAATAATTCACATAATGTCCCGCCAAGATCATCTGCTACCGGGTGTTCCATTCTAATAGCTGATACTTGGTCTTAATTAGAAGCACAATTAAGCAAGTCCCCATGACTTCTGTGCATTATACTTTAGCCTTAATGTCTTACTACACCCACATGCTGTTTACATTTCCGACTAATGTAGTATTCAGTCAATCAATCATTCGAAAAGTTCAACTGAGAAGACTGAAAACTGTAGATGCATTGTCTGTGAAAGGTGTTTCCAACAGCGATGCGGCGTGTCATGCCCTGGCATGTTCTCATTTCAACATTTAGTCTTAATGCGGCTTTGCTAATGAACCTTGGCGTTCATTACACATCTTCATGGGCTGCCAATCTCTGGAATAATACATCATACATCTGGTAATTGGCTGCTTGGTGCGAGAGAAAAGCATGCAAGCTTCGCCGACCTCTTCGACGGCTGATCTTTGAATGAATCGCCGTAAATTTAAACTATAGTCCATTATTGTGAGTGGTTCACAGACTCCTCTCCTCATCACAATGACATACAACATGTTATCTCCACACAGACATTCTTTATCCCCCCTGACATATCACACATAAAACAAAGACGTGATGAAATAGGGCGTAAAGATGTCAAAGCACGTTCATCAAAATGTGCTCAGCCCGTGAGCGCCGCATGGCAATGATAATAATGGCCTATAGTAGAGGACAGTTCTGGAAAGTAACTATGGTACAATAACTCAAGCACTGTACTTTGAGATACATTTACTGTACTTGGATATGAATCTACACTCCTACCACTGAGAGGTAAGCAGGTACCTTTTACCCCACTATTTGACAGCTTTAGTTAATTTCATTTAGACAGCATTACAAAGCATACAAAATGAACATAGATGATGCAGTATTCAAGACCAAACCCCTTTTCATGTACATCATCAGTTTGAAAATCGACAATCTGCAAGCTCACAAAGGGTCACATCCCAAAGCATTTTTCACTTGTAGCATTATTTGGAGAGAAAAATGGAGAAGACACCGGAGAACATTGCCTTTTATTTAAAGGGGAATTCCACTCATTTTCGATAGTCAGAGATGTTGGGTGGACACAATAAAAAAGTTCCCCCATTCTGTATTGCCTAAAAATGGAGGTCTGAAAGTGTATATTAACATAGTGAAACACAACTTGATGACATCATCAAGTTGTATTTCACCATGATTTTTCTTTAAGGACCTTTTTTTTTTCTGAGAGTACAAGTGGAACCAAATGGACGTGTTAGGGTTCGTTTGATTCCATTTGTATGTTCTCAGAGAAAAAAAAAAGTTGAAAATGGGTGGAATTCCCCTTTAAGCCTCTTGTATCAGTGTCTCCGTTTGGTGACACAATTACAGATGGTGTGAGCTTTATGTAAACTATGGTGATGTGGAATGGATTGGTCTACTTAAGAGAAAATGTCCACAGACGTTCCTGTCACTAATCTACTGCAGGAAGCAAGCGATGAGCACAGACAGGGGCGGATCTAGGCATGGGCATGGGGGGGCAATGCCCCCCTAAATGCCCAAACTGCCCCAGCAAACACAATGGCATGCAAAACAACCCAAGATATTTCAAATTAAAGTGCTTATATTTAAAATGATTAGAAACACTACTACTGCTACTAACTACAGTTGTGGCACCGCTAAACCAACAGCATTTCATCATTGAAAACAGAAAACTCTGAGTCAGACATTTAGCTTTATGCATGCTGCGTGTCTGTTGCAATTTCAACAACAACTGATGTTATTATTGATGCTTTACTTGCCTTCATCGCATCTTCATGAAGCCAGCCCCATGCCATTTTCTCCTGCCCCCCCCCCAATTGGGAAATGCTACTTCCGCCCCTGCACACATCTCTACCATAAACCCAATACACTGCTGTCAGCTGGACAGGACAGGTTTTTGACATCTGTTTCAGGGTTTTCACCGATTCAAAGGCTTCTCTCCGTAATCACGCCGTCGCCATTCCATGACTGCAAGTAAAGTTTAGCATGATCTCATAGGGTTGTATACGAATATTCCATATTCGAAAGAATATTTGAATATTAAAATGTAAAGAATATTCAAATGTCAATTTGAGGTTTGAATTTAAAATAAATAAATAAATAAAAATACTGTGCAAGTTCCCACAAGATGCTGGCCCACATAAACTAAAACAAACTAATACAAAAATGGGCTATTAAGATGATTATCAATCATTAATTTTGTCTCGCAAGACTCAAGAGGGCGCATTTCTCAGCACCAACCATGGACAATACAGAGCTGGAGCAAATAGAGGAACAAAGAGGATGTTTTACAGCATATTAGGCTGCAATATTTCATATTGATACTATATACATTCGATATTCGTTCGATTCCGCATGCTGTTTTAAAATATTCAAATGCAATTTTTTTGGCCAGTTCTTGCAGCACTAATGTCTCATGAACCAAATTGGCAAACTGAAAAGGACTGCACACCATTTTGAATTCTCCCCCAAAAAATAGTAAATAGAAAAAATAAATCACATCCACGTGCAGTGAGTGGTGCAACTTCGCGTGGGGGGTCCCCGGATGTGCCAGGCCACACAGGAATGCACCCGGGGTGGCCGTCAGGATCCGGCGAACCGCCCCGCATTCAAAATGTTTGAGAAATGACAGTTTACCATGTGGGGTCCCCCCAGGTGGTCCCTCTACTGTGCTGTACTGTCATACCCAAAATCAACATAATACAGTCAATATCTGTGTGCACACGCTCGTGTGTGTGTGTGTGTGTGTGTGTGTGTGTGTGTGTGTGTGTGTGTGTGTGTGTGTGTGTGTGTGTGTGTGTGTGTGTGTGTGTGTGTGTGTGTGTGTGCGCATGTGAAAAACCAACCAACCCCAACCTTGTGCTCAGGCAGAACCAGCAAAATAGGGATGGACACACAAAGCTCACTCGTTTGTGAAAACCAAACAAACGCAATTTAGATCCAGTCAGCCACCCAGTGGCACTCCTTAATTTGAGTAGCTGCGCCACTCAAGAAACACAAAATGTCAAGAAGTTGACACCCCATGATTTTTCAAATTTCAAAATAAATATCATGACGACTCAGAATATTTATATCAGAACACTTTTCCCGTGGATGACAAAATGTCAGCGAATCAAATTTATTTATCAGCTTCATTTCTAAAATGTTCCAGTTACAATTCTGTTTGCAAGCACTGTTGGTCATTGCTGAAATTAATAATAAATCCGCCCAAGGCAATGTTGATTATTTTACAAACGCAATGTTTCACGGTGTTTTGATATTGCAATTAATATTCCAATACAATTCTGACTTCATTATTACTTAAAAAATAGGCTTGCTTCATAACTTGTCATTGTAGGTTGTTTATTGATGGCTCCAGAAGATACTTTTTAGCCACGGAATCAAGAATTGCTCTCCGCAGATTCAGGAAACGTGTTCCGCAGAATATTGACTTTTTTCCCCCGCAGATTTCTTCTGTATATATCTTCCAATATTGACCCATTTCGACTACAAGTCAAAAATAGCAGCTCTGCTATCTCGCAGTGCGTGCCGTGAGACAGTGTGAACTTGTTGATCAATTATTTTCTGTGTGAGGCACCTTCACACAGCACACAACTATTAATCAAACCCTATCAAACCCTGAAAAGCCTGCACAAAATGCTACATACTGTATTAATCCAAACCTGTATCTTTTCCTAATTGTAAACTTCATTCCTCAGTCTCTCTTTTCGTGTCCGCGGGTTCAACTACCAGTCCCGGCGGACTTTTCTGCATGTCACAGCCTGTCAGCTATCATATACATTATACTATCTGTCCCTCTATGGAAAAAAAAAAAAAAAAAAACGTAGAAATACATTTCTCTTGTGAGGATGACCAGGAAAACATCTCAAATTACAGTTCTCGCAGTGACATTTTACGCTCACAAGTACACCCCCAACACCCAACGATTTCGCATAGCGTTATTTCCTCCACCCACCCAGCCAGCCATCACCTCCAGCAGGCAGGCAGGCAGGCAGGCAGCGTGAAGATGAGAGACAGAGACACAGAGACTGCCACCATGCAGACATGAGTCACACAGAGCCATAATGAATGGCAGGGTTGGGAGGAATGGAGGGAGAGATGGAGGAGTCACTACGACATGTGTGGAAGACAGGAGGAGCTGGGATTCAAACCACCGAACCGGGAGATCACTCCTGAACCACAGCCTCAGTCGATATTATCTGCTGAAAATATGTGATACTGTACTGTACTCTATACTGTATGTATAAATCTGCAACAGGGTATTTTGTCTCCATGGTCATCAAACTACAGGCTTAGGGAATAGGCTTAAGACACAAAATATTCATAAATTTAAATCTCAAATTCAAATACCTGTACATTTTGGGTGAAATATTACTTTTAAGTCTGTATTGTCCTAGCTCAGTGGTTTTCAACCTTTTTGATACCAGGGCCCACTCAATCCAGCATTTGAGCCACAGACCACCATTTGAGGACATTTTAGCGCCACAGACCCCAAAACCTAAGATTATTTTGCTTTTGTCCACAATTTCAGGCTGGATTGCAGAAACAAAACAGGCAAACAGACAGACCAAAATGACCATTAATCTTCTATATGCTAAACATGAAACTAAATGGATTCCCAAGGGTCCACTTGGTTTGATGTTTACGCTCTCTCTCCAACTCTCCAACTCACCATTCAACTCTCCATCATTTAGCTGGGCACCACCTGGAACCCTCTGAAGTAGAGTTCTCAAACACTGCCCGAATCCGACCAGGACCGAACCCGAACATGCCCGACCCGACATTTAGGGCCGGGTAGGGCCGAAAATCTATCCTAATCAATAGGGCCGGGTAGGGCCTCGGGCCCCATGAAAAAATAATATATATTGAATTATTTTAATATAGTAAGAATAATAGTTATTTTCTGTATTTACCTATTATGAAGATGGTGCTGATTGCCATTTCAATTTTAATCTGTGGCGAATTCTCAAATTTTGCCCAAACCCGACAGTTTAGGGCCGGGTAGGGCCTAAAATGTATTCCATTTAGTAGGGCCGGGTAGGGCCTAGGGCCTGAACTGTTAGGGCCGGGCCTTAATTTTCAGTACCGTTGACATCTTTACTCTGAAGGACCACTGGTGGCCCCCAGACCACTGGTTGAGAACCACTGGCTAGTCTGGCTCATACAAAAGGGCCATGCACGAGTAGACAAAAAAACAGAATCTGATTTGCGAGTGCATAACGTGACGAGTCGCATTATTGTGATGCATTGTGAGTTAGATGTTGTGTTAAGTGGGGTGGTGTAGGAAGTATGATTAACTGGTGGGTGAAGAGTACTGACGGGAGTGACTAAAAATGATAAATCCACTGACTAGAACATGCAAGGTTTCCACTTCTACAGTGCACAGTGACATATGACAGCTCTAAGCTGCTGATTGTGGGCTCGCGGATGGCATTTGATTTGAGGCTATATCTGTCTCCGGTGCTGCATACACGTGCGCCTTTCAACAGACTGCAGAGACTTGAGCATGATGGCTCTCACTCCTGTGAAAGGATAACCCTCATACCAGCCGGAAATTAAAGGTAACAGAGGCAACTTTAGTGTGTTTGTAAAGAGATTTGTTTAAAAACAGAATGTAACTCCACCTCACCTGCTGTGTTGTGCCTGGCTAAAATGCTGCCTCACCCCACACAACCCTCCTCCCCCTCACAAATTTGTACTACCCTTTCCTGAGCTCGACGATTGTTCTGTTTTCATGATTTGTTGACAACAACAAAGTTCTGGACCGTGTGCAGGATGAAGCAAGCGTCTATCTGCAGGGAAACAGCTGCAGCAGCAAAGTACAGTAGAAGCAACGCAGAGAAGGGAAAAAGCAGAAAATATAGCTATAGATATGTATTTTGATTTCTGGCTAAAAGCCTGCTCCTATTGCCTAAAATAAAACTAGGACTGGGATTTTAACTGATTCATTTTGATGAACAATTATCCCATCACTCCTGGTTTTAAACAATATAAATCAATAGTTACACCCAGTGCCATTGCCATTAATCACATGTCAAACACGCCTTTATAGTCCTATTGTTTGATCGGGTCATATACCTACTCACCCATATTATGAGATTGCGCATCATGCCCATGAACAGCCATTTAATCTGTTCCTTGTCCCAGGAAAAAAAAAAACAGTGTCTATTCCACACTCAGAGCAGTCACGGCGGCTGCCATCTTACTATGCTGTAAACATAGACTTTCTTCTAGAAATAGAGTTTCTTCTTCTTTTCTTAATGTCCGGCAGAGTGGACGCCATGAGGCCTACTACTGCCCTCCACTGGTTTCATTCATTGTGCAGGAAGTGCCTTGGTGAGCTTTGTCATGTGAGCTGATGAGCTCACATGACAAAGATGACCATTTCCGGCCTGGATATTTGGCTTCTTCAAAATAAGAGCTCTTAAATCAGCAGCATCAAACCAGAATTATTGCAATATGCTGGCATTATATGAGATCAGATAATTAATTACATAAACAATAACATAATGAAGACAAATCCAAATTAGGTTAATACAAATTAACACACATACATACTGTAAACAGACAATTTCAGTAAATAAGAATAGTGAAATTAGAAATACTCCAGTAAATGATTAGTGTAAAAATTGTACATAGTAAATGTACAAGTTACAATATGTTATGCCACTGCCATTCAGCCAAGGCGGTCCTCCACTACAGTCTGCTCTAATGTTATACTTAAATGTTCACAGCTGCCAACACTTATTCCCATCCGTCAAGTATCTTATAAGAAGCATGTGTTAAAAATACTGTATCAGATTATATTCTCCCAGGCTGTCTAAGTCTGAGCCAAACTCCCAAGGAGGACGTACTCAGTGGCAACGAACAAAACAAGACATTTCACCCCCAGAAGCCGCTCCATACTGTGCTACCGCAGATCCAAACAAACAGAAGCCCCACACGTCCCCATAGCCTGGATGTTCTCCAATATTTGCACTGCATGGGATATGGTTGTTTGTCATCGTAGGCCCAGTTCAGCCCGATTGAACTGGCAAGATGTGTGGCTTGAGAGATGGGCTGAATGTGACTTAAAGGCTAAAGATCCAGATTTATCTGCGGAAGCACAGCGTATAGCGTGCCAGGGCGTTGATCATGGGGTGCTATTGTTTTGTGTCTCGATGTCTAATAGTCTTGTTCTTGGCTGTCATCCTTCTGAAAGGCTGACGAGGCCAATGCAAGAGACTTTATGTTCTGCCTTAGAAGCTTATGGTAAAGTCCACTTTGAGTCTCAAATCAGTATATACAGGGAAATATATGTGACTCGTATTGTAAGACCTTGGCCTTGCAGGGCTCAACAGGATGAATGCTTAAAAAATGTAATCAGTCACAGTGTGAGGATTTTGTAATGTTTTGTTTTAACGGCTATGGGCCCTATTTTGCACACCCCGCCCCCATTACTTGTTAGCCATGTTTTACAATTTTTGAAAGATATTTTAAATTAAGTACTGTATGGCGAATCTCAACCTGTGTACTTCTGCCATTGCTGGCAGGCACACAGAGATATTTAGTTGAGCTACCTAGACAAACTGTGAGGTTGTAGATTGACCGTTTGAAAAATAGCATCAATTAGATCAGCACTTGGTAGATCATCATTACGTCATCTCCTAAACCGGCCAATCAGAGTACCCTGAGGGCCCCCCCGAGCACCATGCACCGAGCACCATGTACCGATCGCCTAACAGTACATTTTAATAGGAGGCGACGACGAACAATGGACAGATGATGTTTCCTGAACTCCATTGTTTGTCTATGAGAGCCTCTGATTCTGGCGATAGCAGGCGAACGGGCGATGGTCGAAAAGCGGGCGGGGCAATGTCGGCCGAAAAGATAAATATAATTGAGGTTTTCGGCCGATACTTGGGCGGCCAATGAAATTCAAGCGCTGCACACATCGCCCGGCTTTTGTCGCCGTCTGTTAAAACATACTGTTACTTGTGCCTGCTCCGCTGACGCAAGTAAATATCATAAGACACTGAATTGTCGTTGGCCCTAGAGGGGGGGGGGGGGGGTGTTAGCAGTCCACCGCTTCACAGTGATTGATTCCAGGCAGGCCCCTTGCTGGTCTCTCATGTCTGTTTGCATGTCTCGCCCCAGCGCTCCACGCACACCCCCACACCCACCCCCCCAACCACCCACGCTAGCCCCTGCCTTTTGAGGTGTTTCACTACTCTGTGACAGATGGGTCTGCTTGAGCACGAGCCAAGAACCCCCCTCCCCACCACCACCACCACCACCACCACCACCACCACCAATCCTTCCAGTCTGCACTTGACTGACACTGTCGGCTCAGTGGTGTGAAGTAGCGGCAACAATCCAAATCATCCATCCGTCCATCAATCTTCACCCGCTTATGCGTAGCCGGGTCATGGGGGCAACAGCACAAGAGAGCTCCAGACTTCCCTCTCCAGGGAAACATTATTAACTTCCTCCCTGCAGGCGATCCCGATGGCTGTCCTAGTCCAGTGAGTCGATGCAATCCCTCCATCTGATCCCGGGGTCTCGTCCCGCTACGTTAGACGGACGACCTAGCAGGGAGACACTCAAGAGGCATCCTAACCAGATGGCCGAACCGCCAAATCTGAGCATTTTGAATGCTTGTATTTGCATTTTGCCACCTTATTAATTCGGTCATGAACACTAGTAACAAAAGTAGTAAAATATGTCGGATGATGATAAAACCTGATGCTTCCTTGAAGAAGCACCTGCGCCGACACTGTTGAGAGACAGGGCTATCCGCCAATCAGCTTCCCTAGTCGCAGCTTCAACTAGCACACACCGAAAGCAGGGACACCAGTCCATGAATCCCAGGGGAAAGAAAATAAAGTAGTATTTTTTAAGGTGGTGACTCAGGGCTAGGGGCAGGCTACTTTGTGTCTGTATAGGGAACGACTGATCATCACGTTATAATCCTGGTGTCTATACTGCCTTGTCCCGGTCAGCCATGGCAGGAAAGCAACTGGTTGGAGTATAGTATTGCTTAATCCACACATGACTACAGTATATGTCCTGCCTGGGGAAAAGTCCACCCTGGGCAGGTGATAAGAAGCTCACTGTGCTCATGTATTGAAGGAAGCATGAGCTCAGTTCTGGTCTCTCCCTATACACCAGGGAGGAAGAGTGGCACCCAGATTAGGAATGTGACAATAACAGACAAAAAAATAATAATATCCATGAATTGAATGAAAAAATATGCAACTCTCTCTCACTCTCTCTCTCTCTCTGTGTCTCTCTCACACACATTGACTGTGGTATTGGCACTTCCACTTCCACTTTTATTCCACCACTGACTGACTGAGTGCTGACTTTGCCATGCTGTGTCGCCTCGCCTGGGCTGCTGATGGCTTCCTTCCTATCGATATCCTGGGTTCAGCAGCGTGGAGAACTCCTTCCTAGGCGCTCTGAAAAAGAACATGTCCTTCAGAAAGACTCAGTTTGGTGCCTCTGGGCCTCTTAACCTGTTATACCCGGGAAAGTTGCTGTGTCCTTTTTAGATTTTTTTTTTGCTATTGTTTCTCAGGGTCCCTGAAACAAACATATTTTGAAATGGGGGTCCCTAAGGGCAATTATTCATCAATTCCAATGGCGGATGGTACCTGCAAGGTTGCCGGTTCGATCCCGGGGTTCCCCCAGAGTTAGTGTCGAAATGTCCCTGTGCTAATTGCTCCTGATGTGCTAGTAGGCACCTTGCATGGTTTCCACTGCCATCAGTGAATGTGAGTGTGAATGGGTGATTGTGATGCACCAACTATGCCAGTAAATGGTGCATTTTACTATTTACCTGTCTACATGTAAAAGTGTCATTGGGCAAGACACTGAACCCCATTGAACCACCTATGTGTTGGTTTTGTGCCTTGCATGGTTTCTGCCATAATCAGTGTATGAATGTGTGTGAATGGGTGAATGTTATACACTCTAAGGGCAGGTTAAAATGCACCATTTGTCCTTGAGGTTACATTTTTGGCTGCAGGTCGTAACGTGTTAAATCACTTCCAGGGTTCTGTTGCAATTCAGGCCAATGGCACAGCAACGTTAGTATTTTTGGCAATCCTAGCCAGTTTCTCGGTGCAGGAAATCCACAATGTCGTTCATAGTTTTTCAACTTTTGCGATTGGGGTGGTGGGGGGGTGGGCTTCATCATAAATAGTTAATGGCCACATCAACCGGTGGGGAAACGACCCAGACTGGCAGCACCAGAGCTCCAGGTTGTTTCCATGGCAGCCCAGGTCTTATCGCTGGTTCCCAGGCATGGAGCTGCCTCCATCCCCAGGCTGCTGAACTTGGCTCAGAGTCGAGAGGAAATATATTTTGTGCCATTCGATTTGTGCAAATTTTTATTAACCAGCAATTAGTACTTCCCCCCTCTCTGTTGGCTTTTTAGGACTTTCTATTGGTGCTAGCGGGAGGGAAATGTGGACATGCTAGTGTATGAAACATGAAAGGTTTTGACGATGTCTTATAATCTTACCATATGTGTTTAGATCTGTGCCACTGCAATGATTCTACTAGTAGTAGCACAGAGTAATTATTACTGTAATACGTTAACAAAATGATGGCCCTAAAAGCTGGTACTACAGGGTACTATGGGTGTGTAAATCAGTTAACCACATGAATCCTAGATATTCTGGGGCTATAATAGTGCGATGGGGAATTCCGGTTATAAGCATATTAGGATTAGGACAATTGTAAAACCTGAAACATGTTCTAGCTTTGGATTCGGCACGTGGATCAGTGTGTTGGCATTGCTGCAACGTGCATGTCCGTCTTTGCTATACAGGGTTTCAAAAACATTGACAGCTGCTATTGAACTTACTATCAATCAACACGTTTTATTGATATAGCACCAAATCATAACAGGTCATCTCGAGACACTCTCATAGCGACGACCAGGCTGTACCGAGAGCCGACGTGGCTCCACCAGGAGGCACTTGGCAACGGTGGCATGGAAAAAAAATGCTAAGAAACCTTGAACAGAAGCACTCTCCGGGTGGGCGACCATCTGCCTCTACTAGTTAGACACAGAGAGAGAGGGAGAGAGAGAGATTTTGTGTGACTATTCTAAGGACATGACTTGCTTCAATATCATCCTCTTAATATTTCACTCTTCATTCCCTTATGAGGAATTTTATATAAATGCCATATATGCGAACTCTTGAAATTGGCACCTTTCATACAAGCCACTTTACAAAAACAACAAATATGTATATCTGGTTTGAATATGTAATTCTTATAAATTACAAAATTCCATATGTTTTATATACTTTATGTTTCACTTTACAAAACAAAATATGTATACTATGGAAAATACTATGGATCTTTTCCCTATGAATCTACTCTCAGCTGCATGGTGCAGAAACACTGCATGAAAAGCGACTTAATGGACTAATGAAAAAAGAGGATTTTCTTTTAAAATAATAACAATGATAATGGGAGAAACTCATTCTCCCATTTCTCCCATTTCCCATGACTAAATAAAGTGGTGAAAAATGCCGTGAGGACAGGTCTTAGAACGGCATCATCAAAGAGCCAACATAAAACCAGCCGTATTTGAGAACAGAGGACGGATGATAGCAGACATTTTTCAGAGTAATGGAAAAGGAACAACGCAGGGAGAGAGGTCAGGAAGGTCATTCTCGTCTTCTGAAAGGTTCTGGCGAGAGAAAGGCAACGAGAGAGCCTTCATTCTGGGGTTTAACGGCGCGCTGGCTGTGAATGAATCACAGGCATGAGGCAGAGCCTTATGCTTAATTTATCCTCAGTGGTACGATGAAGTATAAATCAGCCCTGCGTGCCTAATTTATACCCAGAACTGATCTTCAAGCCAACCCCACATTGTGCGAATATAAATTGAGCTTTTTTTCTTCTTTTTTTACTTCGGCAATCAATCATCGTTTCCAGCCCCCGAAAGCAATAACTACTGCCTGCTGCACGTCCTTGTGTATCCATGCAAATGAATGCGAATAAAGATGGCACGATGTGTCACCCACGCGAAGGAGCGCAACCTTATACAAGACAGCCCCTGAATTCCAGCACAAAAAAGACATACAAAAAACGAGATGTGACGATGTTAGGCATGCTCCATTGATCTTCGGGGGAAACATCATAAAGCAGGGCTAGGGGGGTGGGGTTGGGCGGGGGGGTAGGAGGGGGTTTGGGGTGGGGTGTGGGCATCAAAAGGAAGCTACAACAAGGGCAGTCACAGCTGAGAAGCATGGCGAAAAGAAAAGAGAGGAAGGATGATGGAATCAAAGCTCAAATTGCAGTTGCTGCTGGGATGAAAACGTGTAAGTCCTAAAACATTACGTTTCTGGATGGGGGGGGGGGGGGGGGTGTTGCAATGGATCCAATGTATTCATATTCCGTTGCTATACCTTTCATTGGTTCCATATTTAAGAGGGTAGTTTTAGTTTTTGTCACATTCATAAGCCAATAATTTGGTTTCTCGTGGAGACACAAAGGAGACACTTTGTATCTCCTCGGTCAAATTATTGGCTTAGGAATAAAACCTCTCTGTGCATGGGGGTGAGTAATAAAAGAAGAAATCTGTGGGTGAACTATCGCCTTAATCACATCCACTAACCACTTTCAATTCAAGTTTTGCAGAAAAATAGCAAAACTGCTATTTTTGGGGGGCAAATTGTGAAAACATAGCGCAAATCTTTGAATATTATATGTTCTTTCAGCGCGAACGTTTTGTACAATCTATAGTGTCAGGTCGAAAGGGGTTGAAATGTTTTGAACAGCTGATGTAAAAGTGTGCTTGTATGTACGTGCTATTTTATTTCTAATTTAGGAGGACACAGTAGGTAATTTATCCGTTTGCTTACTGTAGGACAGTGGTTTTCAACCCTTTTCGTACCAGGGTCCACTATTTATTCAGAATTTGAGCCATGGACCACCATTTGATGACATTTTACCCCCACAGACCCAAAACTAAAGATTTATTTTGCGTTTGTCCACAATTCCAGGCTGGATTTGGGAAACAAAACAGTCAAACATACAGATCAAAATGACCATTAATCTTCTGCATGCTCTCGTTGTGTAGACTTGGGCTAATTCACATGATGAATATTTTAACTCTTGAGAGTGTAAACATGAAACCGTAAAAATTAAACCAATTTTTACGCTCTCAAAGAGTTACATCTGGTTAACAAACTTCCTATCATTTAGCCTGGGGACCACCTGGAATACACTCAGGGACCACTGGTGGTCCCCGGACCACCTGTTGAAAACCCCTGCTGTAGGAAGCTTGAGATTTGGACATGAAAGGTTTCCACCCCGACATCAACGGGGGCTGAGAAGGATCGGAAGAGACAAATTCAGAATGAACAATGAGCACGGCGCGGAGGTCGGCGAAGGTCGCACAAGGTGAACGCAACAGACATGGGAACTAACATATCGTACCAAGAAGGTGAGAGAGAGAGAGAGAGAGAGAGAGAGAGAGAGAGAGAGAGAGAGAGAGAGAGAGAGAGAGAGAGCGTGGGGGAAAAGGGAAGCATTTCAAAGGCTCGCCTCAGGGCGGGACAAATGTGATCCAACGCCTGGTCTCACAGATCCTCCTTTGGAAGCGGTCTGTGGGGACAACCCCCGACCGCGATGTTCGCTCGTCAGAAAATGCACCGAATACAAATCCGCGGCACCTCTTTGCCCCGTGGGCTGCCTGCCTGCCTGCCTGCCTGCCTGCCAACACACACACACACACACACACACACACACACACACACACACACACACACACACACACACACACACCACCGTCCTTCTTCTTCGCTTTGCCCTGCCGCTCACAGTGCGATAAAGCAGCAGCCTCCTCCTCCTCCTCCTCCTCCTCGCCACGGTGGAACGCGCCTTTGTAACAGTACCGACTCCTACTACTACTACCACCGCCACAGGGGCAACGCAGCAGGGCGTTAGCCACGCGAGGGTGCTGCTGACAGGGAGTGGAATGTACCCTCCTCACACTGGACAGACGCACACACACACACACACACACACACACACACACACACACACACACACACACACAGACGCACACACACACACACACACACACACACACATACAAAGTATACTTCGCTGATCACTTCACCTCCGGGAACATGAATAATGGTGCCGTGACTTAAATAAATACCTTTAGGCCGGGGCTCTGGGTTTTGAATGTATAAACATTATGTTCCGCTCCTGCTGTGTAGAGAGAAGACTCAACTCGACGCTACGTACAGTAGATGGCACCGAGGGGTGGCTGTTCTTAGCCATGTTGTGTGCGTGCCACACACTCTTAAGTGTAAACCTATGCTATAATGAAGCAATAAGCCACGAGAGGGAGCAGGTTGCCATTGATTTTACCCCAGTGAGGCATACAGGGTTCCATTTTCGTTACCATCTAAACCCCTTATCCCAAACCCATATAGTTCAACGTGTCAATCTATTGACACATTGTGAGCTTGTAGACTAGCGATTTAAACTATTGGAAAATGTTTTTTTAATAGGTTAAAAAGGCTAAGAAGTTAATGGATAAGGGGTTTAGCAAAATCTACCCCACAGTCTTCTACCTTCAATGGGGTAAAATCCACCCGTAACCTGCAACCTCAAATTATGGCAACATGAAAAATCTAGTACCAGACCAGTACCAATTAAAATAATTCACTCTAGCACAATGTTGTCTGTGAGTTACCCAGCTAGAAAGTGTAGTCCCCGGCCGACCAGCTGTAGAAACAACACACCTGCGACAAGATTCCATAACAACAACAAAGCTGGTTCTGGGTGGTGGAGTGACACTGCTAAATGTGACGCGTTCAGCATTTGGGTTACCGTTGGGTTTTGCACGTGTCACGTGACGGTGACCAGTGAATCGGAAACAAGTATTGGGACTAGCAGTTTTGGAACAAATAAAACAACTTTTGATTGAGCCAAATTACATTTGGGTTACATTTTACCTCCCATGCCAAGTTGATCTCTAGAGTAAACCATTGGTGTGTGTGTGTGTGTGTGTGTGTGTGTGTGTGTGTGTGTGTGTGTGTGTGTGTGTGTGTGTGTGTGTGTGTGTGTGTGTGTGTGTGTGTGTGTGTGTGTGTGTGTTGTATGTGTTGTGTGTGTGTGTGTAATACTGTAAGTGTGGGTTACATTCCTTAAGCACACAGCAACCTATACAGTTGTGTAAAATGAGGGGATGTGACTGCAAAGCTCCACTTGGAGAGGCTACAAATGCAACCAAATTGACCCATACCGTCTCAGAATTAAATTAATGACACTCATCCAAGAGAGACTTGGAGCGTCTTCAGTAGTGTGGCCATGGAAAGGTAGAAGCCTACTCCGGCTCTGCAGCGCAATGAATGCTTTTTTCTCCTCACGGAGGTCAGTCAGCCCTCATTTAAATCAAGTGACCCACCCCTCCGATTGCCACTAGAGGGCACTGGAACGAACGTTCCCCCCTTGTCTCCTGGCAGATGGAAGGTAATGTCATGCCGCATTAGGTGGCTGTTAAACTTCCAGCTCCGAATTAATAGCTTAATGGACTCTCACTAGTGCCCGGGGAAAACTTGCCTTCACACACACACACACACACACACACACACACACACACACACACACACACACACACACACACACACACACACACACACACACACACACACACACACACACACACACACACACACACACACACACACACACACACACTTGCTGTAGCCCCTTAGTCTCCAGTCGGTCGGCAAACCAGTCACAAATGGTGTATTTCTTCCCAGAGTTTTTATTTTAGATGACAATGACTTTGAGGCCAGCTCATTGATGCTAACCTGCCGCGCTGCAGTCCACTGCAGGCCGACGGACTGTCATGGTAAGGGCTTTAATGAGCAAGGGTGGGTGTTAACGGGCAGTTGGGGGTGAGGGGGTGGGGGGGTGGGGTGTTCAAACTCAAAGTTGACTTGTGGCAGCTTCACCCAAGTGTTGTAATATGCTATTTAACAGGCACATGTAGCCTGGAGGTTATAGGAGAAGCAGCGGGCTCCGGGGCGTGAAGGTTGACAGAATTAATCCCAAGATCAGCTGCCGAGAGTATTATCTCTGGTCAGTGGACGTGAATGAGTCACGCTCTCCCCGTGTAACAGCTTATTACTGCATGTCATGGTGCTCTTCATGACCACACAAATATATACCTGACTGCTGCGCTGCCCGTGGCTGTCTGTATGGCCAACAGTGGAACGCACATGCTGCCACACACCTTTTTTTTTACATACATACTTTCTATCATACCGGTTGGGTCTGAGAGACAGCGAAAGCATCTTGCGACTGCGGCATATATCATTGGTATATATCAATGGTAAATGAGTCCTGACCCGGTTATGGCCGATGGTTATCGGTTGGCAACCGTTTCACTAATGGTCGCGGCAGATATTCTATCGGTTGCACCCTTTTTCATCCTCCGTTACTAAAACTAACTCTAACCTTTAGCCCTAAACATAAACTCAGTAAAACCTATGCCTAAACCTAACCTAAACCACCGACTGATATGACATCTGACTGCCACAATCGATAGGATATCTACCACGGCAAATATAGAGAAAGGTTGTGAGAGTTCCCCGTTCCCGACCTATTTCAGGGCAGGTGGAAAAATGTTGTGATCGGTCTCATCGGGACTCATTTACTATCGGTTGCGGCTGATAACCTATCAGCTACGGCTGATACTATGCCTCAATCACAAAAAAAAAAACTTGTCCCAGTTAACTAGTACAGCAATTCACAACCGTACTCAAGTACTGTAATTAGCTACAATCAGATTACTTACTCAGGTTACTAATTTTGCATTCTAGGTACCTTACTTAGTTATTATAATACCCATACTGTGCATGTGTATGTTAGATTCCATATTTCGATTAATGGAAGACATACTGTATATTAACTGATAATTGATGGTGCATTATTATAGGTTAAGCTATCCAGCAGCACACACAGTGTGATTAAAATCAGCCCCCACTTTTACCAGCTGCAATTAAAGTTATGAACACTTGAATGCATTACTAATTACAATCCAATGATAGATTGTGAAATGGGCCTTTCTGCACTACTTTTACACATGGTAGTTCGAGCACATGATGATGCCAACATGTTTGTACTGATGATTTTCTTTTACTTGCGATCGACTTATTAATAGATTTATTGATTTATAAATGTGTAGTATATATGTGAATTTTGTTTTACTTATAAATAAATCAACACCTTAACATTTATTTGAATTGCATTCAATTGAGTTATCAAGCATATCATTATTTAGAGCAGATGGAGTAGATGCTATATCAAGAGAGTATGGTAAGCATTACATTTTAGTCCTAGATAACATTGTTCCCAATGGACAAATCGTTACTCACCATTTTATAATTCAATTACTAGGCCGTTTACTTTCACAAAATGATTTGCTGCATTTTATCTTATTTTTTATCTGGATTTGATAAACTACACTGGTTATCTTTAATCTAATATAATACATAATACATTACTATCAACAATCAAATTGTTTCTCGCGACTTTTCACGTTGACCAATATCACACCCAAGTACTGTGTATTTACTTGACTTGGTCTCCTTACAATGCAAGGAATGAAGTTATGGGAAAGAGTAGTGGAAGGGTAGACTAAGGGCAGAGGAGAGAATCTCTGAGCAGCCGTGTGGTTTCATGACAAGAAAGAGCACTACAGATGCAATATTTACTTTGAGGCTGGTGACAGAGAAGCTCGGAGAAGGCCAGAAGGAGCTGCAGAGTGTCTTTGTAGATCAGGAGAAAATACGATGGGGTGCGAAGAAAGGGACTGTGGTTGATGTTGTTTGAGGAAGACTGAAGTGACAGAGGAGTATATGTTAGAGTTGGTACAGGACATGTATAGAAGTCGTAGGAGAGTGCATGGTGAGTGGGTGTGACGGAGAGAGTTCCAAGTTGGAAGTGGGTTGGAGTCAAGGATCAGCACCGAAACGCATCAGATGACAGGTGACAGATGAACGTTAGACAGGAATGCCAATGGAGCATGATGTTTGCATATTACATTGATCTATAGTGAAAGAATAGGGCAGCCAGAGGAAGATCTACGGAGGAGAGGGATGAAGGTTAGTGTCTGTGAATTCTGAGAGGTACCCAGGTGAAACAGTGAGGTTTCAGGGACTGCATCGTGTCAGGTGAGATGTGTCACAGGAAGGTATCAGCAAGAATGGAAGAGAGAAGGCGTACAAGACAGTGTTGAGAGCGGCTATGTTGTGTGGTTTAGAGACAGTCACACTTAAGAACAAGACAGGAAGGAGAGCTGGACGAAAGCAGAGACGACAACGCTGAGGTTCTCTCTGGGAGTAACCAGGATGGATGGTATCAGAAACACGTAGAGGGACAAAGCCTGACAGATGTTTTGGAGATAAAGCCAGAGAGGCCATACAGAGATGGTTTTCGGCACATACAGAGGAGGAGATAGTGAGTATATCAGTAGAAGAATGTCGAGGTTGAAAATGCCATAGAGGAAGACCAAGGAGAATAATGATGGATGTGGTGAACAAAAGGACATGAAATCGGTCTGAGAGAAGGAGGACAGGGTGAAGGGAAAAGCCCAATAATGTATTGATAAAAATAGTGTACGTAACTTGTAGCCTGGCTAAACAGATACAATGGATTAGCCGAATTGGTCTGGAATAGCCTAATTATACTCCAGAAAATCGAGGTGGCCAATCAGGACACAGTATTCAAATATGTCTGCCTACTGTGTCCTCATTGGCCAGTACAAATTTGACAGAGCACCAGGACTACTATTCTAAGAGTACCTATTGTTTGACTTAAAGGTAGGGGAAGTGATTTGAAATTCATGGTGTAGTACCAGCCTGGTGCACTAGGGGCCCCCCAACAGTAGCTACACTATGTGAACCTGCTGCTCGCTCCTGATTGGAGGAGAATTGTGGCGACCTGGGGAACTTTTATTAGCTCCTCTGCTAACGTGGGGGAGGGGGAAACTCCATATGTGGTTTCCACACCTTATAATAGAGCATTTTAACAGAAAAAAAAAATATTTTTTGGGTGATATCTGACAAAAGTGAAATCACTTCCCCTACCTTTAAGTACTTGTTCATAACAAGTGCTAGGCAACTGGTATTCATCCTGTTGAACAAAAAAAAATCTTTTATCTGCAATAACTATAGCCTAATGTCAAGTGGTCTGAATTGTGATAATTGCGACTGAATGCTTGCTGAGTGTTGGCGGAGTGACTCCTCTTCAAATCCCTGCTATGACGACAAGCTGACTGACAGAGGTGCTGACCGTTATGATTCAATAATCTGGGAATCGTTCCAAAAATGCATAATACATAACGCATAATGATCAGGAGACAAAACGGAAGGCTGGGATGTCTTTTAGTACAACCATGAATCATTCGACTAGACCATCTACTGTAGTCACGACATAATATCAGAAAACAGATTGTGTATCGGTTCAATTGAGTTCAACTCAGCTGAGCTCAACTCAACTCAACACGATTCATTAAAGGGTCAAATCACAACAAGTTATCTCACTGTCATTTTTTTTTTCCAATTACAGTACCTGTTGTGCGACTTACGGATACACAGTTACAGATGGATGGATGGATGGATGGATGGATGGATGGATGGATGGATGGATGGATGGATGGATGGATGGATACTAAAAACATAGACAAGAGAGAAGTAAACACATGCAATCATTATTGGAATATAGAGCTAAAGAATCATGTACAGACTTCACTGTAACTTACACCTCCAAGGGTGAATATGGGGACATTATTGTGTACACTTACAGTACTTCTCACAGTTATACATAAAAATGTATAAGTAAAGGTCACGTAACTTTAAATACAACCAGCATACAAATACTTTTATAGGCCAGTGACAATGAACGATTGCAACTCATCAGCGTCAACACTTCCACTGTCTCATGTCTGAATGCAATGATAAGGACCTGTGAATAGCTGTAATTCTGGATTTTGACAGTCCTCTGCAGCTTAAAATATATTTTCCAGCAGTATAGATTTCTCACTCACCATCAGAAAAGGCCATTAACTCAAACTATTAAACACAATCAATGCATTTGCTACCATATAAGGTATTTACTGACAGATGCATCAGGGGGAGATGGTGGAATGGTGTAATCAATATCTCTGTTGTTCACCCTCCCTGCTAAATTATAGATATACTGGGTGCAAAGTTGACATTTTGACATGAGGGTGGCGCTAGACTCAATAGTTATAGGATAAAACGTAAAGTGGGCGGTTATAGCGCCACCACTAGGCTGACCAATATAATTTGTTAAAGTTAATTAAGTTAATCAATACTATAACTAAGCAAATGCCTGTCTGAATGTCTGTCTGTCTGAATGTCTGTCTGAAACAGGCATAAGTCGTCACTGACTACAGCAATCATTCTGAGTTTTCGATGCTCATTGAACATAACATTAGGAAGAGACTGATGAAGCCCTTTTCTGAAAATAACCAATTGTTAATGAATAATTAATTTAATAGTACATTAAATTTTCCCCGTCGACTTAACACGGCAACGTCCGAACGGTGTAACCCCACTGTCATGTGGAGTTGTTGCCGGAGGAGCGGTGTTTTCGGAGGAGGAGAACGATGGCACAATGTGGATTTACGATACGCCGGGAAGGAAGCGAGACGGACACTTTACGCGCGTTATACTGGACAGTTGTTTGTTTTCCATGTCACTTTTCACTCGCATGTTCAAGTGGCCAGCAGCAGCCCCACCATGATGATAAGTTACGGAGGGTAACACAACTCTTGCGTCATGGAAACGACAGCAGGTGCAGGTGGCTCAAATGCTGAATAAATGGTGGTCCCTGGAGTCAAAAAGGTTGAAAACCCCTGCCCTAAAGTATAGCCTACCCACAACTACGGCTTAAGGGAATCGATCCGAATTCCCTAGATCGATTCGATTTCGATTCACAAGGTCACGATCCGATTCGATCCACGATTCGATTCGATTCGATTCGATATCGATCTATTTACAGACATAATGGCCCCATGTGTTGAAACTAAAGATTTCCTTTGCTTCTGTGACCACGACCATTAATCTTCTAGTTGTGTAGATTTGGACTAATTCGCATGATGGATATTTTAACTCTTTAGAGTGTAAAAATGAAACCAAATGGACCCGCAAGGGTCCATTTGGTTTCATTTTTACGTTCTCAATTTGGTTAAACAACTTAGCTGGGGACCACCTGGAACCCTCTCAGGGACCACTGGTGGTCCCTGGACCACCTGTTGAAAACCCCTGATTAATGAATACACAGTGAGACAGAATTAGTAATAGAGGGAGAGGAATGATGCTGTAACATTTTACCTGGGTCAAACACAAGCATTAATACTGCAACATACAGTATATTAGTGCAGTGGTTTTCAACCTTTTTGACACCAGGGACCACCATTTATTCAGCATTTGAGCCACCATTTGATTTTCAGCCCCAAAGACCTAAAACTAAAGAATTATTTTGGTTTTGTTCACAATTCCAGGCTAAACAGCTACTAAACAGTGTAAACTTCTTAATTAAATAGTGCTAATTCAGATGATGATTATTTTTTTAGAATGTAAAAATGAAACCAAATGGACCCTTGCGGGTCCATGACCATCTGGTTTCATTTTCACACTCTCAAGAGTTACATCTGGTTAACAAATTTCATTTAGCCTGGGGACCACCTGGAACCCTCTCAAGGACCACTGGTGGTCCCCGGACCACCTGTTGAAAACCCCTGAGATGTCTACGTTGTAAAATAAATATACTGCAGTATTCGCGCGGCATAATTCACTAGAACTAGGTGCTGCAGCTCACTTATAGGCTAATGCTCTGTGAGCTTGTAGATTGTATATTTATCGCGCAGCGCACAGCTCTTAACATTGCATCATACAGTAGCCTATATAGTACGCAGCATGCCGAGTGTGGGACTCACTTAGCTCCGTGTGAGAGAACATTATAAACTTGGCTAAGAAGGCACAAATACTCCTGTCCAGATGGGAGATGACAATGGATTTGTTCTGCAACAAGACGGCCCCGCGTCTGTGTTATATGTTTGGAGAACGTCGTGTGTCGGATGAAAACTCATTCGGTGAGAGACTGCGACTGAATGAATTGAATTGTGTGCGCGCACGGCTGCGTGTGCGTAAATCTTGCACTGAGACTGACCGTTCTAATGTGAAAGTAATGGGAAAGTAAAAGTCTTTGGAGCGGAGCGTTCGTTCAAACTTTTTTTTTTGCCCGGATCTAACATTTCACAATTGGGGGGGCTTTATGAGGCAGCGTCATTATAGCGTCATTATATGAAGGGCGTTTAGGGGGGCATCCCCCCCCCCATGGCCCCAGCTGTATAGCCGGCTCTGCAAACACGAGCCTCCAAAAAAGAAAAGAAAGCAAGAAAGAAGGCGATCACACGCTGTTTCCCCTCCCTCGACCATCGCTGCGCGTGATGGATATAATTGATAAAATACTGCAAAAGGTACACAGTAACAGCCTAATTTAACATGATTCTCTCAGAACACATGCACAGGGCGCTCGCTGCGTTACAAGTGATCTCGTCAGGCAGCGAACACAGAGTGTTTGTGCTGTAACGCACGCACGTAAAAGAAAATAGTGCCAGCCGCCTGGAGAAGATCGATTCACACATTTTTGGATCGATGTCGTGTTTTTGAGCGTGAATCGATATCGGATCGCTGGATCGATTTTTTGAACCCAGCCCTACCCACAACTACACATTAAAGCAATTACATACTTACATGATTGGTATAATCTATTAATTCACCTACACTGTTATGATCTGCTAATTCACTTTACAGTTTTACACTGTACATTATTTGTTGCTCATATATTTACACTGTACATTATTTGTTGTTCATATATTCACAACGGGTAAGGTCCTAGTTATTATAAACCTCACCTCCAAGCCTTCATATTGTTTTCATATTCTCCCATTCAAGTGAATGGAGAAATTTAATGTATTGACTAATTAATATCAATTACGATTTGAATTGTGTACATGCGGCAAACACTGGGCGGAGTAGCAAGGCAATGTTGCAGCTTTTCATGCTGGAATGGACACACACACACACACACACACACACACACACACACACACACACACACACACACACACACACACACACACACACACACACACACACACACACACACACACCTTTCTAGATACGGAATGGAACAGCTCAAAATACACCTTTTAAGGGGAATGGCATGCTAGAAGGCTGTCTTATTACCTTTAATTGTGTTTTTTTTTTTGTTATTTTGTGCAAAAAAACCCCCACTATTGGCTATTTCTCCCTTCACACTAGAAGCTCTCAATGGGGCACTACCTTTTAGTTCCAACTTCTACTGTAATTTGCATATTTCCATTGCTCAATTTTTTTTTATTTAATAAATCCTCTCTTTGTAATGCCAACAGTATGCGTACCATCACACTTTACTCTGTAGTAATGCCATTGCAGCCATAAAGCATAAAGTCTTGTTTATTGCGAGACTTCGCAAGACTTCATGAGCTCCATGCAAGGGATTGGGTCAGAAAGCCTCCTATAGCACAAATCCCTCCTTTAAGAGACGAGACAGTGTTGGGAAAGTTCTCTTTTTTTCTGAAATAGTTCAGTTCATAGTTCATACATTTAAAAACGAACTAGTTCCGTTCATAGTTCATTGTTGAATTTTTAGAACTAAAGTTCATGGTTCCAAAAAAAGAACTATTATAGTTCTTTTTCGTTCTTTTTTCCCCTCCCTCTTTTTTTTGTTCAAAATGGTTGCAGCCCATAGCCATATACAACTGAAGATGTCCTTAGTTGATTTGTGAAGATTTTATTATGAAGGCGCTCAGTTCAGTCCAGCCCTGTGCATCTCTGTGTGCTGAAAATAGAGCAGAAAATATCAGCAGAAATAGAGATCAACAAGCTCAAAGTGCGTCACTGAGTTTGTAGATCTGCCTTATTTTCAGCTCATTCTAGTCTCACTCTTGAACAGGGCTCAATGCTTAGCATTTTTCCAAGTTGGCTACTATTTTACAATATCAATTTATTAACATAGCCAGGTCGACTGAAAGCCCCAGTGATTCAGCTGTCTCGAAAGGTGGGGGCGTGGCACATGGTTTATGGCTGAACCACTGCTGAACCAAAAGTGAAAGTGAAAGTGTGAGTGTTAACACACTACTGACATGGTGGGGAGACAATATATAGCAGGAAAATGCATTTTGGAGTGATGTATATAGGTGAACTTGCATTTGACCCATTAGCCCCATTATAAGCTTATTTTGGGATAGGGGAAACAGCCATTAAGGAGCGCTTTCACAAAACAGCACCTGGTCCACTTTTTTCTAAATAAATAACTGCAAATAAAGATAAAAAAAAGTTTTGGGGTGAAATTCTCCTTTAAGCAAATGAGCCCGGGCTGTCGCGGCTATTGTTTCGGTCGGGTATCCCAACTCTATATAATAGCCCATATTGTTATATTAATAACAATGTGAAAGGATCCCCCAAACCTTAAGGCCGCCTCTGCTTGTAGTAGGCTAATTGTAGCCTACCGGTAAATAAAAATGAAAACGATCCGACGGCAAATCAGGCAATGATGATAAGAATACACAAGTGTTGTGCGTCCGAGCGCGCATGTGGTGCGTTTATGATTAATCACGGGAAGGCGGCACACGTGCGTGAGGCAAAAGGTTGCTGCGCAGACAGTATATGATTTAAATACACGCATAGCGCAGGAAGATTATTACCAACATGAACAGCATTAGAAGCTCATTCAACGTGTTGGAGAGAAGCGTCCTCCCTTGGTGCTGTGTGTTGGCTGTCTGATGCTGTGCGCTGCTGACAGAGCAGAGGGAGGGGCGGGGCGGTGGGCAAGGAGAACAGATCTTCAAGCTAAGGATGCCTCGAGCCTCAACACGTTGTTAGCTTGTATATCTGCTCTATTTTAGCGAACAACACCGACGTACTACAGTAATATAAATACTCGCACCGGTGCTATGAACATTTTAGTCACAAATGCGAGCCTGTCGAGCCCCCTCTTGAACAAAATCGAACGCAAGAAAAGTGACGTTCACTCACGCCAGAAATGAACGAGTTCACATGGCCGTTCTTCAAGCAGATGTAGGGTCCGTTCCGTTCAAGTTCCTTAAAAATATGAACGGTTCAAAGAACTTTCGTTCTTTGAACGCGTTCGGGTACAACTCAAGAGACGAGACCATCTAGGTTTGGACAGGCAGCACAGCTGTACAGACCAGTACATCCTCGGAGCCATGTTAAAGACATGCACTTATGTTAATTACATAATTACATTGTAAATGATGTACTCCTCGGCTCTGTACTTGCCAGTGTATAGCGAGTGTATAATGTGAACCTTGACAAAGCAGGCAGGAACGAGAACCAGATGGTCTGGTCTGGCCGCTTGAAACATTAATGTCTGAAGTTGATAACAAATTACTCCACTTATTCTCTGTGAATTATTGACAAGCGCAGCATGCAGCATGCAGCATGCAGCGCGTCTGAGGTGCTCACAAGTTGACCTTAGATACGAGCAGGGGCGTTGCTTTAAAAGGATCCCAGGCTAATTAGCCTCATATGGATAGATACATCATACCTGACCTAACAATTAAAACACATACATGTTCTTTAGTTCAAAGATAGTTCATAATTTTATCCCTTGCGGGCGCCAATTTACTGTGCCTGTCATAGGTATGACATCACAGGAGATTTTCCCTGGAGCCCCTCTTACCAAATGGACCCGTAAGGGTCCTTTACGGGTCCATTTGGTAAGAGGGGCTAGAGGGAAAATCTTGCCTGGGGCTCCAAATTGCTTAGAAACGCCACTGGATATGAGGTTCATTTCTTTTTTGTTTTCCTTTTTTGATCCCCAGGGGTACTTTAGGAGTTGTTCCAGAAGATTCCCCCACTGCTAAATGATAGGAACCAAACATAGCCTTATTCTGCAATGAGCACATCCACAGCAAGCACTTGATCCCAGTGATCAAATGAAATGATAACAAATGGGAAGTCTATGGTCTACTCTAGGCCTATTAAATGATATGAGCATAGCAGAGATGCCCACGAGTCTCGTCGGTCGAGTCCGAGTCGAGTCCGAGTCTTTGGCTTTGGAGTCCGAGTCGAGTCCGAGTCTTTGGCTTCGGAGTCCGAGTCGAGTCGCGAGTCTCTGACCTCGACTCGCGAGTCAGTCGCGAGTCTTTTTTTTTTTCCTATCGTTTTTAAAATGTAGCCTGAATACAAAACTATGATCCGACGGATTGCACAATGCTACAACACATCCACATAGACACGGCGGTCTCAGTATAGCAGGGGTTTTCAACAGGTGGTCCAGGGACCACCAGTGGTCCCTGAGAGGGTTCCAGGTGGTCCCCAGGCTAAATGATGGAAAGTTGGTTAACCAGATGTAACTCTTGAGAGTGTAAAAATGAAACCAAATGTACCCTTGCGGGTCCATTTGGTTTCATTTTTACACTCTCAAGAGTTAAAATATTCATCATCTGAATTAGCACCACTTAATTAAGAAATTTACACTGTTTTGTCGGCAAAACCAGCCTGGAATTGTGAACAAAACAAAAAAAAAAATCTTTATTTTTGGGTATTTGTATTTGGTGTGAAAATGTAATCAAATGGTGGTACGTGGCCCAAATGCGGAATAAGTGGTGGTCCCTGGAGTCAAAAAGTTTGAAAACCCCTGCAGTATAGCATATATATGACCACGTTAGGAAAGGGTGAACAAATGTACTCACAAATGCTTGCTTATCACGGTTGAAGTTCCACAACTGCAACGGATTTATCGTCAGGGAGGAAAGTTATGTCCACAGTGATTGATTGATTGATTCATTAGAAGAGGGTCCCCAACGTCGGAAATATTAAACATGTATTTTGCAGCATCACCATCCCTCTGTGTGGAATCAGGTTCCAAGCCCAGGAACACTTGCTTGGTTGATTTATAATCCATTTAGTCGGTTGTTTATAATACTAGAAGCGAGCATAACAGCTAGCATAACTTGCGCCCACACATTTGTTTGTTGTATGGTCACCATGACAACCCGTATTAGCCGCCTACGAAGTCAAATCACTGCGACAAAGCCGCTCCGATCCAAAAAGTTGAGATTACAAACGTGCAATCCTCACTCAGTTTTCAGGCGATTGTTTTAATTCCAATTTGTCAATACAGTGCATAATTTATATATTTTATATTTTCATTGGGTAAAGGTATAGGCCATGTTTTTTCATCAAACAATATGAAGATAGATGTCCTTTTTATCCACGCAGATTAGAGACACGTGTGCTGGCAGTCAATCATGCCAGTCTGAATCTGGGCCAGATCTATTAAGCAAAGCTGCCTATAATATTAAATGAAAAAGTCAATAACTTTGCCTGCTATGTACTGTATGTTTGTCATACCTTTTAATTTTGCATTAAAAACATGTTCAGCGAAATCCCCCGTTTATAGCGTGTGTGCGCTGCGCACGAGAACTCCTGCAGTGCCCAAACTCTGTTTTCGTTTGCGCACGGGGGTTGACAGGAAAAAAGGACAATGGATTTTTTTGTGGGTACAAAAAAGTAATGCAAGACTCTTAAAGACTCGAGGAGTCATTGAGAGTCATTGAGCTCGAGTCAGAGTCGAGTCAGAGTCATTAGGGACGGAGTCCGAGTCGAGTCTCGAGTCGCATTTTGCCAACTCGAGTCGGAAAAGAGTCCGAGTCTTCAACTCGAGTCGCCATCTCTGGAGCATAGCATTTATAATCCGAGAGATACCAGACATGAGGGTCAAGACCTGACTTGCTACAGTAAGTTGTGAAGAATGATATTGATCAATAATTCATTCATATTATGAATGTATAAATATGAATCGCATAATACATATTGAGCAAATTTCTGAGTCCATATGCTGAGCAACATCCCCCTTCCAATGCAACATGGAACATTTTCAAGGAGCCCGCAAGCCAACAAAGAAGTAGTTGCCAAAAAATGTACTTGAGTAAAAATACAGTAACTTTACAATAATGACTCAAGTAAACGCTGAAGTAAAAAACTACTAGGTTTAGACTTTTGAGCTACTTTGATGTCCTTTGTTGTTTACATAGTTAGAATGGAATTGAAATGTGTATAAAAAAATACTTTCCCAATAAACAAAATGTTAATTAAATGACCTACAGTATGAGTAAAGCATTCAACAAGACACTCGTGTAGAGAGAAGAGGGGGGAAAACAAACCATGCACAAAGCCTGGGGGACCATCGATAGAAAAAAAAAACACACTAGTCAATGATTCAGCTCAAACATACAGTATATCAAACAAATAATCAATATTACATACAAAATAAAATATTAAATATTTGCTGCCCCTAAATCACGATACTGTACTAAGATACTGTATCTTTATCCACGTACACAGCAAGCATGCATCCCTACGGTGCATTTCCGCTTGGACTCGCCGTGAACTTTGCGTGAACTTACTGTTAGCTCTCATAAATAAAGACATAACTACGGGGTATCCCACCCTCACCCCTCCCTCCACTCACTGAACAAAGGATTTTCTCACCCGTAGCCTAATCCCACGAGCGAGCGAGACCCATTGGACACAGCCGGTGTTGTTTGTACAACTCTGCGGAGTGCGGCGGCCGGGTGCTGGCAAGGGTTCGAAGGCACTCGGCGTCTCTGCCTCTCTCAAGCCCATAAGACACTGCAAGAGTTGGCGCGCTGGCACGGCCGGCTAGCTTTGATGTGCCTGTGGGCTTATGTAAACCAGGGCGCTTTGGCCATGAACGCGGGGTAAACAGCCTTATCACCTTCCCCACTGGCAGGTTTGCAGCTAAGGTGCGCACGCACACAGGTCTCTTATTCCACCCCAGGGGCGGATGTAACTTTTCCCATTTGGGGGGGGGGGGGGGGGCAGGGGGGGGGGGGGGCAGGGGAAAATGATATGGGGGTGGCGATACCATTTTCGGTTACAGGACTTTTATCAGGCAGTAAAGCATCTATAACAACATCAGTTGTTGAAGTTGCAACAGGCATGCAGCATGCATGAAGCTAAATGTCTGACTCAGAGTTTTCTGTTTTCAAAGATGAAATGCTGTTGATTTAGTGGTGATACAACTGTAGTTAGTTAGTAGCAGTAGTAGTGTTTCAAATCATTTGAAATATAAGCACTTTAATTTGAAATATCTTGGATTGTTTTGCATGCCATCGTGTTTGATGGGGCAGACTGAGCATTTAGGAGGGGGGCCCCCATGCCCATGCCTAGATCCGCCCCTGTTCCACCCCTCGCTCTCCAATCCCCACGAGTGCCACAAGAGTGATCGCGCTATAGCCTTTCAAACACCCCCCTCGACACACACACACACACACAGCCCACAGCTCAGAGGGGAAAATTATGCAATTGTGGCGCATGTTTTATTTATCAGTACTCCGACTGCTTGTGACGGGAGAGGTAAAGCGAGAAGAAGCTGCTGAAGTAAGGGGGAATTCAGATGTACCGACTGTGGCGCCGTTTGTCACATGTGATTAAGTGTGATACGTTTGACTTGTAGCATGACACAATTATAACACCGACAACCACAAACGTGCACACGGGCGTGCGTGATGTGCACAGACAGTCAGGGTATGACCTACAAGTGTGTGGTTCTGCTCACGACCCAATGGGCCTATATGAAATGCGGATAAAGCTTGCATTTAGAATTATTATGTGGTTTGTCTATGTGTAATTGTATTTTATAAATATGGGGCTTTCAAATCTAAATGTGCTTGCAAAGCTATTAGCAAAATGCAAACAAGTAAAAATAAAAGTCTTGAATGTTAGTAATGTGTTGGTAATGCTTGTGTCAGTATATTTATGTATTGCTCCTGTTTATTACATATTTACCACCATTATGTTTTATTCAAGGTTCAAAAACGGAAAGCCTGGATTACGTTGTTAGCCACAGTGGCCTAGAAGTGGGAGTCAACCTTTCAGGATGGGCGTTGCTCCAAATGACATAGCACAGCGGGTAAGGTGCCGGGGATGACGACACGTTGATGACACATCAACACAGCGTGGCTGTGCCAGTCCTGACCCCTCTAGACCAAAATCATTTCAAGTTGGCCAATAGGCCAGGCTACATGAAGAGTAATAAAGAGAGATAGTGGGAAGAAAGAGCAAAAACATATAAAGGTACAAGGTACATAAGATGGGAATATTCTATTAATCAACAGCATTTCTAAGTAAATGCTTTACACTGCTGTGGTTCTCCGTTTTGATTTTGACAGCAAGTAGGGATTTTATTTTTGAATAGTACTCCAATAGTTTCAATAACACGGGATGTTGTTGATTTTACACTAGCTGAAATACATCCAGTCTACAAGCTCTGTTGTTAGCTTGTAGTAGAAGGTCCTGAACATGAAATGGATCTGTGAATCCATTTCAGTTGACAGCAATGGTGGAAGAAACCATGCAAGATATACTGACCAGCACATTGGGAGCAAACATTGTGGTTACCATCTGGTATCCCTGAGCCACTGTTAGTAAATGGAACATATCACACCAAAGGGTTAATATTCTTATCGCAATAACTCTTGCAATCAGTTGGACCGAAGGAGTTACCTTTCAGTATGAAAAGGGCTTAAAACATCACACAACTTAGAACGTATACATAATGATAGACAGTTCAGAGTTTCGAAGCATATACGGATGATATCAAACTGGCGCTGTGTGCAATACACAGATCCTCTGGGGTATTTTTGGAATCAGGGGAATCCTTGAAGCCTGCAGCGTGACAGCTAGCTAGCGACATACAACTGCAGAGCTCAATACCCTGATAACAGATATATGAGAGGAGATACGGCAGTTGGTGTTGTGAATATAGCATATGTTTTTCTGTTTTTCTTTTTTTTTGTTACTAGTTGAAACTCTAGTCAGCCTGAATGACTTTTTCCGCAACTAATTAAAACCTTTTGTCATTTTCCTTTGCTTCGATTTCAACCTCTTCCTTTAAAAAGAAAAAGAAACCAAACGAAAAAGAAAGTCTATGAGTTGACAAATGACCCTTGTTATCCATCAGAGAACTTGCTTGGTTTAATCGAGCAGCTGTCCCATGAATTAGAACATTGTCAGCATTAGCCATGGCAGCGATACATCGCGTTGTACAGCGGAATGGCGTTACAAAGGACCAGACGTGTGTGACTAACGAGAAAATTAGTAAACTTGAAGCCTAAACATATGCCTCTCTGAACTGACGTTTGCCCAATTAATAACCGTCTCTGTCATGCCCATTAGGATGTCAGCGGTATACATGAATAACATAAATAAATCTACATCTCCCTGGTGTCTGTCTGGTGCTTGCTCGTGAGGTGCAAAGGAACGGAGTACATTTATTCAAACACAGTAGGCTACTTCACTGGTTTTGCAAATGCTTTATGTCTGACCCCTATTGAAAAGATATGCCAGGGACCCCTATCAGAAGATTCCATTTTAATTCCAGGCCATTGATTTAGTTCATGCACCCTCATGGTGTGCTGTGATGATCAGATTTGTGTTATGCGGCTAGATAGGACTGTCCGGCAAAGCAACTACTAATGGCCACTTTTCATTCTGCCCATGGGCCCCGATTCCATGCTATGAGGCTGGCTCTCCAGGCTACACTTTGTCATGTAAACAGGAGGAACCCGGGGTTCGAATCGCCAACCCACGGATCATTGGACGACCTGCTCTACCTCATATTGCAACACCAATGCCTTGTACTTTTTTAGCCAACTCAAGTTACATTTTGAATACTATAGTATAGTATAGTATTTCTACATTGTACAATTGGTTATTTATTCACTTCTCCCAGCCCTGTTTACTGTCTGCGTAATTAATGGGAACCGGGATGGATTATTTTCCATCAGACTCGTCGCCTTTGTTGTTTGACAGGGACACGCTGTGTTCCAATGAGAATAGATGATCACGGCTCGCCTTGAAACATACTTCCAGATCATTGATCCAAGCCTGGCGTGCACCCCATAAGGGGAAGAAATCTTTATGTTTTCAAAGCTGTCAGACCGCATTGAAATTTATTGCATAGAGGCACCGTGTGTGATATTGAAATGTCGAATGGACAGACCGACCCTGGGAATGAATGTGCCATTGTCCCTCGTCGGAAATCAATCAAGCCGGATCATTAATGTAGCACTGCATGGGCCTGCAGAAATTCGTGAGCTCTTGAAATTCCTTGGCCTCAATGGACCGAAAAAAATATATAAAATAAAAAATCACCTGATTATGATCAGCGGAGAAAGTATTCTACCCAAGTACTCGAGTCAAAGAAAATCAATCAATAGAATGTAAAGTTGTATGGTAACAACACTAACATGGTTGTATGGTCTCTCATTGAGACAATCCAGATCGTGTCAGTCTTTTCTCACCTAGTCACAGGATCACTGACACTATGACTTTGGCTCTAAGATTGAATTCACTCCCTGAACAAGCATGCAGACTTTACTTATTCAAATGTATATGAAGTACTTCACTCAAGTAAATGCACTTTGTTGCCACGCACCACTAGATAGGTGGTTTTCCAGTGGTCCAGGGACCACCAGTGGACCTTGAGGAGATCCCAGGTGGTTCCCAGCTAAAAGATGGAGAGTTGGTACAAATGGACTCTTCTAGATGTTTAATCTAGAAAGGCTGTGTGTGTGTGTGTGTGTGTGTGTGTGTGTGTGTGTGTGTGTGTGTGTGTGTGTGTGTGTGTGTGTGTGTGTGTGCGCGCGCGTGCGTGTGTGTGAGAGAGAGAATGGAGAAAGTGAAATGTGGATCATTTATCTTTCTAATGAAAACAGGACGTGTATCTAGGAGGGATACTTAACGTGAAGAGGAACGGGCAGATCCAGATTAATTTGTGCAACATGGCTGTGTGATTTGCTTTCCGTGTACCTCTGTTCTGCCAGAGCAAACAAGACATTCAGTGGCTAATTAATACCAAAGAATGTGTTTGTTATCATGGGTGAAAAACTGAAGAGGACACAAAAAGGCCGACGCAATGCAATGCACGACTTTGTTCTAGGCAACTGGCTCAGCAATAATACCAATTAGTGCTAGTGCATAACATACGTCTCATTTCTCCAATGTTTACAAGTAGGGGTTTAGACAGGCCCAACCTGTGTGATCTCAGGCAGTGGATCCTTTTGGGTTCACAGCCATCAACCCACACACCCCTCTCTTCTCCCCTGTAGTGAAAAACTCATGACGGAAAATCTAGTGCTTTTTTGCTGGTGAGTTGGGGCGAGTCCTCCTTCCTTCCTAGAAAGGAACATTGGTAACCAAATGGACGCTTATACAGTAGATCTGTAACTCTTGAGAGCGTAAAATGAAACCAAATGGACCCGCGAGGGTCCATTTCATTAAATTATATTAAATTATATTTAAAAATGGTTTCATGGTTTCATTAAATTATATTTAAACATCTGAATTAAATAATCTACACATTTAGAAAATGAAGAATTGCAATTTTGACCAACATTTTGCGAGTCATTTCTCCAAGAGACTAAACTCAACATCAAATGGTGGTCCGTGGCTAAAATGCAGAATTGATTGTGGGCCCTGGTATGAAAATGGTTGAAAAACACTGCTCTAGCGCATTCTAGTGCATTTTGGAAGTGCCACTAGTGCATTTTGGATTTTGGCATTTGCACTGTAGAAAATAGCTTACAACACAGATGTCACTAACTTTGGAGAAACACCAATCTGCACTGTTACTGGTTAGCAAAAAAATACACATGGTTAATTCCAGCCGATTCCGAAAACACCCGCCAGGACCTGAGACCCCTACAGCTCGTATCCTTCCTTGTAATCATCAATTTACATCAATAATAATCACTCTGGACCAGGTTGGAATTGCCAGCTGCCACTGCCTGCAAACCAAGCTGACACAGCAGACATATTGGATTACTCATTGGGTCTTTAAAGGTAATAGAGGCAAATCTTTATCCAAAAATCAAAATAGACATATAGCTATATGTTTTGCCTTTTTCCCCTATACGTTGCTTCTAGTTTGATGCTGCAGCTGTATCCCTGCAGACGGCCCAGAACTTTGTTGTTGTCAACAGAACATGAAAACAAAACATCCGTTGAGCTTAGGAAAGGCGGTGCTAATTTGTGTTTTTGCCAGTCAGAGCACAGCAGTCTCCACATTAAGCTGCCTCTATTACCTTTAATGTTTTGGGAATAATCTCCCGGAATCCCCTTAACAGTACTAATATGCAGTGGTGGACAGTAACAGTACCTTTACTTGAAATATTTACTTAAAAACTGTACGAAAGCTCCTGCACTTCTATTTTTGGACACTGTTTCATTAATCCATTAATTTCCAAGATAGACAATGCACATTTGACTTCGGGAACAGATACGTTGCTACGAATTAACCATAGTCCAATTTCAAATAGTGACAATAGCAAACTCACAACACATCACTTTTGAGTTATCCTGGAGTGTGATCCACCTTTTGTGCCCTTGAAAAACTCTAGTGGGATGCTATCGCAAATGCTCTCTCTATACCAACCACGCAGGAGAGAACATGAAGAGAAGCAGCCTGTCAAACCTGTCTGCATTCAAGTTTCACTTGTCTGATGTCAGCGGAGGAAGGGAATAATCATAATTCATGATTGCATATCTAACAAACTTTGTGTGAGACACGTTCATGGTGTGAACTGCTGGAGGCAGCGTTTTCCGCATTTCCAAGGTCAACAAGTAAAGCAACACTAGCTGCTAGCTGTATGTATGACACCATTACACATGCGTCAAACACTGATTGTTAATTTAATCCAATAGGACCTGGAACTTTAGCTGTTGAAAGTAGATCTACAAGCTCATGGTGCAGAAGTGATTGCTGCGATACAAGCTAATGATTTTTCATTGCTAAAGTATGTGCAAATATATTATTTCACAGCAAACAAACAAACAAAAAAACTCAAACATTTGCTTCCGTCATTGAAAACTATCATGATTTAGACATTTGTAGAATAATGTAGAATAAATGTTCTCCTCTCTGGGTTAACTCGGAGGATGTACAGATGGGTGATATTGATAGTTATGATCCAAATGGACCCATGTGTCTTCTGTAACTCTGACAGTGTGCTGTAAAGTTCACTTCTCAGAGGTAATTTAGCATTCAGGATTGTGTCGGTGCAGTTTTTTGCTATAAAGCCAACAAGGGACTCTTCAAATTGTATTCAACGAGAACATGATATTTCAGAGAGACAACCCTGTGCAACCTTCCACAGTACCACTCGCTGTCAGTAAATGAGTTTGTTAATATTTCATTAACAAATCACCGCTAGACTCTCTCTCCCTCCCTGCCTCAGTGTGTGTGTGTGTGTGTGTGTGTGTGTGTGTGTGTGTGTGTGTGTGTGTGTGAGTCTGTGCATGCGTGCGTACGCTGTGAGCACTTGTGTATAATAGAAGAGGGTATTTGGGTCCATTTGTCTACTTGTCCAAAAGTGCTGATGGAATTTTAAAACAGTTGCCCCTCTGCCAGCGAGTTTGAGAGCCATGTCTGTCAATAGGCAATATCTTCTCTTGACATGTGAAATGTAGGAAGGTCACACTGGGCTGTTGATGGAAATCAATTCTCATTCCTGAAGTCTGAGAGCGCACAGAACAGAGCTATATCCAGAAGGAGAGAGTGGGGTTGGGGGGGGACGTTTAGCGGAAAGAGATTGAGCGAAGTGAGGGTTAAGACACAAACCCACGTTGGGGAGGAGGATGATTGCAGCATATCGACGCAAAAAGGCACGCGTTTCAGCGGCAAATAATCCTCGGCTCCTGACAGCCCTGTAAAGGGCACGGCAATTGGCTTCATGTTGAAAGGCCCTGCCATTTTAAGCCATACCTTATCAATACAGTAATCCATTGTTAATTGGCAGCTTTGACCGATTTGGCACGCGGAGAGATGTGACCTGAGATTCTCAGAACGCCTACAGTATATTACTTGTCATTACGTTTTATACTGTTATGAAAATGCTTTATTATTATTATCATTAATGTCATTAAAGGAGCAAAGTAACTGAATAATAGTATGAAGTGCTATAAACAAACATTACATCTACATAGAAATGGCTGTGCCATACAGTATATACATACAGTAAAAGTCCTCATTCTTATGACATGATGTCAAAAGCCAAACATGTTGCTATTTTTTCAGTGGGCGCTAGCTAATGCCAGGGCCAGTTTATGGGGGCTACAGGGCGACTGCGGGAAAGCCCCCGAGATGCATCGAAAACTGTGCTATGGTCGCATCAGTTTATCAATCCATCAGTCATAGACGTCTCCGTCTTTGACCAACCGTCCCTAACCAAATTTCTAACAACAGCTTGTCAGTTAACACAGCACTAATGGCACACAGTGTTCACATTGGCCTAAAAGTGTTTCCAAAAAAATGCTGCCGCTGCACCATTTCAAACCTGTTTTTTCCCTTCTCTTTCTTTCTTTCTTTCTTTCTTTTTCATTTCGCACCCATTCGAGTGTGTTCAATATAGCTCCCAGCAGCGTTCCTCTAATAACATGGCGGCTTCGATTCTAATTATCTACCTGCATGAGGTTATTAGAGGAGGCCTGCGTGATTGACTGGATTCCTTCCAGGTCTGACCTGCCGGGTGTAGATTCCACATCTGCAAACATGTTGAATTAAAGGATCATATTGGATTGGGGATTTCACAGAGCGCTGCCCCTGTAATCAGAGAACAGATTGAAGATTTCCTATCAATCTCAGATGTTGAATTAATGTATGTAGAGAGAGAGAGAGAAAGAGAGAGAGAGAGAGAGAGAGAGAGAGAGAGAGAGAGAGAGAGAGAGAGAAAGACGAGGGCAGTAATGACTTTTTTCCTGAGCAAAGTGGGAGATTGCCTTTTCTTGGGGTCGTAAGATCCGACGGCTGGACTTTTTTTTCTCTTTCTCCCTCTCTTTTCATTATTATCCCCCTGCTTATTTAGAGGTGAATATCGGTTCGCATACATGGAAATGCATTAACCCGGTGACCTTCCGTGGTGGAACAGAAGGATTCTGTCTAATGACCGATGGTGGCACTGATGAAAATGCTGCCCACGGAAACCGTTTTTTTGTTTTGTCAAGGGCTTATTCACGCGGATTCCAATGAAAGGGTTCAGGAGGTAGATGAACGATATAATCTACAGTTCAAGAGTTATGGGCCAAAACACAAAGCAGCCCAGACAGTACAGCATAGAATTACATATCATAGCCTAGGCTTTACTGGCCTATGATAGAACAATAGAGGCGGCGGCCATTTTCATGTTACACACGCTTACTTCACCTCCCGGCCAGGCAAAGACCAAAAACACACAGAGAACAGAACTTCACTTGATGAACTTCAAAAGAATAGCAGAGGGAGAGAGAGAGAGAGAGAGAGAGAGAGAGAGAGAGAGAGAGAGAGAGAGAGAGAGAGAGAGTGAGGTGGTTACATGTGTGGATAAATCTCTTTTTTGGTTAAGACCGATAAGCCCCCCATCTTTGAGCAGTTGAGGTTGCGTCAGGTCCGCCAGTGATCTGTAACTGAACAGATACTTGGCGGTGGATCTTATTGATTACTGGGAGACGGGGGGAAGGGACAAGATAAGGCTGCCTGCAGGGTAATACATGAAATGGTTCAAGTGTATTATTATTTTCTTCACTTCTTATTGGAATGGCATCCATGGTTGTTAAACTTGGGCACAAAAATAAATAAAATATAAATGAATCTATAGACTACCTTAAGGAAACAAATCACAGGTGTCGCACCACAACTTTACAAAATCCCCAGTCTATCTGCACACTTTCAGAGTTAAGGTAACAAAGGATTTTTCCACAAACACACTTTCCTCACACGAAAGAGAAATGCTGCGAAAAGGCACTGAAAGTGGTTTTCAGGGAAACAACATCCTTTAGAGAGCACCAAACTTATAGCCTCATTAAATGAAGAGATGTGGTCTAGAGGGAACTAGTGGACTCTAGTATAGATCTATAGATAGAACTAAGTGTATGGTGCGTAGCACTATTATCACCACTAAAATGTGCCTAACCCATGTGAGACATTGTGAGCTTGCCTTGTTGATATGCTATTTTCAAAAATATTCATATTTTCTGATGGCCAAAAAATACATGCATTTTAGGGGTCCTTGAGTGAATGCACTCAACATGTCAGTAAGCTCAGCATTACTGCTTTTTTCCCCTCTCTCTTCACACTTTTCGTCTGAAGCAGAGTCTCATACATAATCATGGGTTATCTGGAGGCGAAGAGAGAGCCAGCAAACTAGCGTCTGAGCAAATAAATAAATAAATAAAACTGAGAGAAAGAAAAATTGGATTTGTTCAGTGCAATCTCAACAGGAAGCATTGGTGGACTGAAAGGAGATGGCGCGATAGCGGTGGCAGAAAGTAACTAAGTATACCATGTGCTCAAGTACTGGACTTCTGTGAAACGTATTGAAGTATTTGTTTATAGATTTTTCCCACTGAACGTGAGTATTATCAATACTTTTACTTCTGCTTTACCCTCCTTCCCAAATCGTGATGATTGAGTTATTAAGTTCTCTGTGGGCAAACAGAGACAGATTGGAGACTATGGCAGATCCAATCAAGTAGGCAAGTGGGCCTCAAATCCCCCCATCAAGAAGAGTAAATATTTAAGCTACCGTCCTAAAATGGGAGAGTGGGGATTGTTTGTTTGTCTGTTCATTTGGGCACACTATATTTTCCTATCACTGCCACAGCGGTGTGTGAATTAGCAGAGGGTAGGCTGACTGACAGGCTAAACAAGATGTGAAAATAATCCTCCGACTTAATATGCATGTGTGTGTTGATGGTTCTGCAAAATGGTTGATTTATGAGGTGCATTGCACTTTAATATCATCTGTCGAGTGGGGAAACTCATATGTATGTCCAAAACTCCTTTTAACAGTGGGAGATTGCCCACTGATATTTGTAAATGGGACCCGGCAACTATATACTGGCGATAGTAGGCAAAGAGGCGATAGTCCAAAAGTGTTGCCAATCAAATTCATGTTTCTTCGTTTACCCTGAGCCGCTGCTCCTTCGCCTGGAAAGGAGTCAACTGAGGTGGTTCAGGCATCTGGTTAGGCTGCCTCTCGAGCGTCTCTCAAGGGAGGTCGAGGCACGTCCCACTGGGAGGAGACCCCAAGGCAGACCAAGGACCAGATGGAGCGATTACATCGACTCTCTGCCCTTGGATCGCCTCGGGATCCCCCAGAAGGAGATCGGTAATGTTGCTCGGGACAGGTTAGTCTGGAGCTCTCTGGTGGAGCTGTTGCCCCCCAACCTTGGATAAGCAGATGAAGATGGATGGACATCCACACAGAACAATGATACATTTAAATTACATAATTTAAATGTATCATTTTTTATTTTTATTTTTTGTATTTCAAAGGCATCATATAGGCCTAATGTAATCAAACACTGGACTAAAAGTACCATAATCCTTTGGTGCACTGCTCCTCCTCATAGATAGGGTAAGGCAGGGGTGCCCAACCTTTTTTGACCCAAGATCTACTTTTCAGCAGCCAACCCCTCCGGGATCTACCAGTCCAATATCAGCATTTCAAACCACACGCATCGTTGCCAGCCTGCAGTAACTTCACAACAACACAACACTACTTTGTTTTACCCCTTTACTTTATGTCCATATAAGCATAAAGTACAACAGACTTGTCATAAATAGGCCTACAACAGTACAACATAAGTACGACAGACATGGACAAACACTGCCATTGCATTTTCTTATCCACCGCCTTTTTTTTCTTTCCCCCCCACATCTCCCGAGATCTACTTGAGATCAGGCCGAGATCTACCGGTAGATCCCGATCTACTGGTTGGGCTCCCCTGGGGTAAGGGGTCTCTTACTGACACTTGGAAGTACTAAAATATCTAAAAAAACACATATCTCCGAAGAGTTTATTGTTTGCCAAACAAATAAGATCTGGTTGTAAAAGAGCTATAGTGTCCCTTTATATGGTCAGGTAAGTGGGTTGAGTGCCTTTTCAGAGCACATTTAGGCCTATTTTAAGGATCAATTAGTCGATCCTGTTCCAGCTTGGAGCCTTTGTAATATGCAAGTTTTGAATAAGCATTCCCACCCCCGAGTCGTGCCTTTGAGTCCACTTGCCAGCGAATCCGCCAACCACTGGGACACTGTTGCCTTCCGGGAAGACAATCATCAACTTAGTAGGTCAAGCTGTGTTTTATGAAGGGCGATAGCAATCACGAAAAAAGACTTCATCAGCGCATCGCATGAAGCACAGCCATCGAGAAGCCCATAGCAGAGACCCCAAGGAGAAAATATAGGTCGGCATTAGAGGGCTTCATCTGAAGATGGTACTCCACCCGCATGTCTCTTGTTGTGGGCTTATGGGCTTCCATTCCATTGGGAAGTGTGCATGTTCCTCTTTGAAGCCACCGGCGGCGTCACCTTCAAAGTGGGGCGTCTTCTTTGAAGATTTTCCCAGCCGTCTCTCCCTCACAGGCGACGCTGCCTTATTCAGATGAGGATAATAATTATGTTAATGCACATACAGTACATCGCACGGCATTATGACGCCTCGGCTTGACATCCCCCATTTTTCCTCAGCCACGGAACGTCCAAAGACTTGACTTTGTCTTTCTTGGCGTTTTTCGTCTGATCCACGGATCCTGATGGAGTGTAATCCCCTCGGTAAAGGCATGTCGGCAGAGGAGGCGAGTCGCTTTGCAAATTGATCACTGAACCTATCCAATATAATGGACCAAAGGCCTTGTCATTTCATTGCTAGCAATTGCATGTTACTGTAGGCATTTAACAGGACTCACGCCACGCAAAGGCCAGAATCAGTGCCATGAATACTTTGTCAAAGAAAATATGGGATTAAGCCATGCTGAAGCTAAATTGAGGCCGCTTCCTGTATCAATTTGTAGCCTACTTCAAATACATAGAAATAGCAGTACATATTATATTATAGTCCATGCTATAGTGTATGGTATTATCTGGTTATTTCTATGTATTTGAAGTACAATTGCATTACCATGTGATGTACTTGCCTACCTTAAATCACACTCGATTATTGCCAAATTGTAGATTATATCTGCAGCATTTCACATTATGGTCAGCCACTAGCTAGGTTTTGACCAAGAAATGTGACTTCTTTTTAATGATTTATCATTTTGACCGATCTATAGAATACTTCAATCAATACAAACATAAACTGTATTTGTTTGTTTGTTTGTTTGTTTGTTTTTAAGAGACAGCGCTCATCAATCAACACATCCGTTTTTTTATCAGTACAATTGGGACATACGCGTACTTAGAAAAAGGTAATTTTCATCTGTTGTCCATGAGCATGCTCTTAAAACATGGTATTTCTTGTATTTTTTTCTTCTTCTCTAAACTGTAGAAACCTCATGGAGAAGATAGTGTTGATAGTAAAAAAAAAGTCCTGAATTTCAATATGCCACTGTATTTCATCAGTGGTGGAAAAAGTCCTACTCAATATTTATAAATATCTATCTATCTATCTATCTATCTATCTATCTATCTATCTATCTATCTATCTATCTATCTATCTATGCATTAACCAACAGTTACTAAACTATTGTCAGTGGACAGTAGCTGAACCCCACCCGAAAGGGTGGGGTTTAGAGAAGGGATAACTCCTTAGAGACATAAACAGCAGAATTCCCCCACAGACTGTCTTGAAATGTCTGAAATGTCATTTGGTTTACAATGCTGCTAGAATTGGAACTGGAACTAGAATGATATAATTAAATGACTAGTCTAGACATAGCGTTGACCCTTTTTATCTACTGTTATGACTCACTGTCTGGTCACCTTGGTAACAACTTTAAAGTCTGAGATGTGAATGTATTTTAAAACCTTTTCTTTTCTTTTAATGTGACATAACTCAAAACTTTCATGGCAGCCAAGAGTTCCAAATATGATACCAATAGAAGAAACCTCAGTCAAAGGTTATTAAGATTTACATGTTAACATCCCTGTTCTAGGGGCAAGCATTCAACAAAAATCACATTATTAGCCTGTAGAGGAATTTCTTTGGAGAAAAGAATGGCCATAGCCACCTGGGTGAAGAATCTGGTCAAATATATCAGGTGTTTGTGTGTTTAACTGTGTTTTGATCTCGCAAATGCACTTTTAACCCTTCACTGTATAAACTAGTAGTAGTGGAGACATGAAGGTATACAGCCATACATTCCAATCAGAGACAACACCAAACACACACGTGAATGGTCAGTTAATTTAAAATGCACATACTGTATCTTTTTTTTTTTCATTGAGGTTTAATCCATTGAGATCCGAGAGTACAGAAATGTCTACTTCAGAAATGTCTTCTTCTAATGTCTTCTTTTCAGGTAAACATTCACATAAACATGTTTCCATACAGTTCTCAAAATGTCAAGGACATAAAATAATTGGCTGCCGACCCCCATCAACCACACATATGTTTGCTGTGAAAGTATATATACAAAGATTTGCGCACATCACTCATGAAAAACACTATTGAATTACTACTCATTCATTAGTGTTTATGCTATTGCGATTGAGTAGTGATTTGTGTAGTAAAATGTAGAGAAATGGCCTGTTTCACTAGTTAATCACTACTGATATTACTACATAATTCCTATCAATCACTACCTGGCTGCTACTTAATTACTTCAGCCTCACTATGGCTTTTTGGAAAGAACTATACAATACAAACACTATACATTTATTGTTAAATTACTACACAATGGTTACACATTTACTGCTGTATCTCTACACAATCCCTATAGAAAATATTCATGTAGTGTTTTCACTACTGATTTACTTTTTGTTTTGTTTAGAAACAAAAAGTAATTTATTAGTTGTTCAGTAGTGAAAACACTACTCTGCACAATGCCGTGTTGGCTTCTCACTCTCTCACTCTCACTCTCAAATTGTTGCGTTTATGCCAGAAACATCTTATATGTATTTTCAGAAATCAACACTACTTCATAATGCAGTGTCATGCACAAGAATCAAGAGCAGCATCCAGAATCTCGATTGACGACTTTTGTTGTTTTTGAATTTGAATCCTGAAAAGTAATTGCTTTGCACATTCCACCAGACAGAGAGGATGTTTCAATTTATTTGAACATCTACTATTGTGTCACGTAATTTATTCCAAAATAACTCCTTCATGCATGTGTCCTTGCAACAATAAACTAGGTTGGGAACTGGGAAAATATAGGAAGGAACACAATTGTCTGACAAAGGCATGCATTTTAAGTGTGTTCAAATGGACTAAAAACTAGCACAGCAAAGAAACCCCTCATCTCCACATTTTACCTTGTGTTTTTTTCCCTGAATGATCATGCTACAGGGTTATGCGAGAGCATCAAAAGTAGCAGATCCACAAGCTTTTTTTAACCTGAATCCTGAAACAGTTTTGGACACGAGGTTTCCACCCGACAGAGGCGGTAAGAGTTTGACAGGCAGAGCGGTGCTATACAGTAACATCTTAATCGCATCGCTCCAAAAGTACAATACCCTTCACCTCGCCGACCCCCACAGACAATGGAAGTACATTCAATGAGACTGTAATTACATGGATTGACAAATAGCCGCTTGGCGCCGAAATCTAGTCACCCGGTCATGGCTCCATTATCCCAGGAGTGGTGGAAGCTTAATTGTTATTACGGCAGCGTTTCTGCATTCCCCCCCATTATGTCACGGAGGTTTTCTTCAACCGCTTATCTCTTAATTGTGCTTTTGATGTTAATCAGATTGGAGATTTTCATTCGCCGTGTGGCACTGCCGAGGATGGGACCCGCCATTGATTGGTATGCTGTCATTTGTTCCACCCCCACCCCCTCCAACAATCTAACTCAGCTCCCCGCCAGTAAGCCTTCAAAATGGTATCTTTAATGCAATCTCGTTTCCGAGTGGTATGGTTATGCATGTAGATGTCGGAAACGTGTCACAGTCACGTGTCTGCCTACATACAGTCTGCACGCGTGTGCACACACAGAACATGAAGACTGGATCATCACTACGTCTGATCACAATCCCCATAGATCTCTGAGATTATGCTGACCTATTGTGATATTCGATATGTTGATCCTTCCCCACCTGTCCCTTTACCCGTCCCCACACGTTACTTGTTTGGCGTCACATATGTGAAATAAAGTTTTATTGCCGACGGTCAAGTGATTCATGAGCGCGTGGTTAAAGGAGTGCTGTGTAGAATAGAAATCTAACATACTTGTGTTGACCACATGAATACAGAGATCATATTCATGACATGCGACAATGAGAGTTGAAGAGTGAAGGGTGATCACTAGCATAAGACAGACAGACAGACAGACAGACAGACAGACAGACAGACAGACAGACAGACAGACAGACAGACAGACAGACAGACAGACAGACAGACAGACACACGACTATATATATAGTATTGTACAATATATGGACAACAGTCAGACGTGCAAACTGGTCTAGGGTGAAAAGGGTGTCAGTGTGTCAGGTTTTCCAGGGCTACCAAAGCGTGGGAGGACAATAGGATTATACTACATCATAGTGAGAAAGATATTAAAAGTAATAGCGATATCATGAGCCGATATGCATTTAAGTCACATATTTTTTACAGTAATATAAATTCCAACACAAGAATTCTTTGAGATACAGTGAAAAAACAAAAAGAAAGAAGCATCAACATTGTTAAAAAAAAAAAAAAAAACTGTATTTGATTGAATCAAACCCAATCAAATGCAGCTTTTTTTCTATTCAAGTCCAACATGTACTGTAGTAGCATGCTACATGGTAGGTAATGCGTGACGTGCAGGCTGACCCTCCAAAAAACTAATCTTCAAATCTTTGTTCATGGCACAGGATTTGAACATTTTAAAAAAGAAAAATATTCAATATTTGTCAAAATAGTCTACAAGCGCACATATGCATTGTAGCATGACCTGTTCAGAGCTTGTAGATCTGATGATTATTGGGCTGTAATGTAGGTGAAAAAAGTAGCTCTGGTCCATCCATAGCGACCAGTGCTTGATTCTGCACACGCACGCACGCACGCACACACGCACGCACCCCCCCCCCCCCCCCCTCACACACACACACACACGCACACGCACACACACACACATGCGCACACGCATGTGTGTGTGTGTGTGTGTGTGTGTGTGTGTGTGTGTGTGTGTGTGTGTGTGTGTGTGAAAATCCTTAGTTGAAAATCCTTGAAAATCCTTAGTTTTGGGTCTGAGAGACTGAACTCAACATTAAATGGTGGTCCGTGGCTAAAATGCAGAATGAATAGTGGGCCCTGGTATCAAAAAGGTTGAAAAACACTGATTTAGGACAAGCGTGCATTTACATAAAGATTCAGGGTAGCCAAGGCTAAAACAAATAATAACATTTTCTAAGTAGAAAATGTGAGTACTTTCCCGATCATTGCATAACTCTGCGGCCTACGCAAATTGGATCAACTCTGGGCTTATTTGAATGGTAGCTCTGTGGCAAGCTGAACACAGTGGTGCTGGGTAATCTACAAAACCTGTTCTCACAGGAAATCACAGCCCCATATGATGGCATTACATCTTGCTTTAAAATAGCACGACTATGGCTTATAATCTAATTACTTTCATAACAGTGTATATAGTCCCCCCCTTTTTTCCAGTTCTGCCTTTCATTCCTTCCTCCTGCTAAGAAATATTGTGCGTTATTGTAAAGGGGCATGCCAGGAGAGGGTGGGAGGGAACAGTACTTGCATATTGGTTACTTACTGAATTATGTAAAAGAAAGGTTGAAATACCACATTGTAGAAAATCTGTAAAAGAGAAAGTCATCAAAATAACGTTATTATTTTTTTTGCTTTAGTGGTTTACAGCAGCTGTCGACACGAGCAACACCATATGGCACCTTGTTGCCATCCTACAAACTGACAAATAACTGAAAGCTAACACTAAAAGTAAAAAAAAAAAGAAGATAGATGTGCGGTGGAACATTGGTAGTCTAGGACCTGGCTAAGAGTTGTATGCACTTCATTTAGGAGAGAATTTCTCAACTGTTCTTGGCTAATATGGCCGCTGCGAACAACATGGGAACTGTGACTAAGCCTCTATCCGGGACGAAATACCCGGAAATGACCACACCCCTTTTAAAATGACCCCTAATTCAAACATGGCTCTAACTTACAAACCGTTGCAGCTACAGATTTTCTGAGGTGCTCAAAATGTTCAGAATACTCATGTTTGTGGTATCCGTGCCTGAGTCAGCAACACTCCATAGTCTTCATAGCGGCCAAATCCAATATGGCCGCCAGTTCGCCACCTGAAAAAGTGTTTTATCTAGAACGTCTGAACCAGATGAGCTATGAATGCAAACATTGTGTCATGTATCATGTCATGTGTTTTGACAATTAGAAACATGTTGGGGTGCTTATCTTCATGAATGGGTGTGGCTAAACATCTATTTTGCATATTTCAAAGATGGCGACCATCTGACAATCTGTTTTGCTTACGTTACTTTTTTCATTATTAGTAAACTCGCTGTCAATTGTGTGTTTTTTGAGCATTAGAAGCACATTGGAATGGATTTTTTTTTCTTTTTTTTTTTTTTTTGTGAAATTTGGTGCACCACAACCAGTGCAAAAATACTCTCCTGACTTTGCGGGTTGGGGGTGCAATGCAAGCCCTCAACAACACCACAATAACATAAATGACACACAACCAACCTCAGGGAGAAGCCTTTTCTTGTCAGATCACAATTCTATTATATCGAGCAACAGAATCCAGCTTTCTTCATGTCCAATAGGCTTACATGATTTTGCAGTCTCAGTGAAGTCGGATGTTGCAAACTTTACTGGCATCTACAAGATCCCGTGAGGATCTCATTGAGTAAGTGACCAGCCTATGCTAAACCTAACCTTAGCCCTAAACCTAACCTCAGAAAAACTACTAAATCTAACACTAAACCTAACCTCAGTAGAACAATGCTTGAACGTAACTGGCATAAAAGGTGAGGGAGATAACTAAAAGGTGGCAGCACATAAATAAAAAGGCCGCAGCAGATGTGGAAAGAGGTGGAGGTTGGGCAAATGATTAAACGTCGCAGTAGAGAAGTAAAAAATCATGGCTGATAGTTAAACGTTGCGGCAGATAAATAAAAGTCATGGCTAGTGGCGGATATTGCTTGCAATCTCACCATAGATACAGTATGTATAGATATGATACAGAGACCACTATACGATATGTATTGATTTATCGATATATACTATATATATATATATATATATATATATATATATATATATTATATATATTATATATATATATATATATATATATATATATATATATATATATATATCGATTATAAGTTTATTCAAAAATAATTACCATGTTGCACAAATACAATAAAACACTTTCGGGGTCAAGGACATCTTTAAATTCCAAACATCTTAACAAGGGCTCTGGAGTGTTTTACAACTGCCAAGTACGTTTGTGAACACTGATCACCAGATAATTCAGGATATATTGATAGTTTGCAGTTTTGTAATTAAATCTCAACTAATCGCTTACCAATATTTGACCTGAGAAGTATTTTTGGTCAATTAAAACAGACTGGTATATAGCATATTAATGAGTGGGTTTTCTTAAATACAATAACTAATCGTCTGACTGGTGGGGACTGTCCGTAGATCTGAAGTCCCAGAGATCCTATACTGTATGTCCCATTACTCTGAACATACACTGGAATTCCACCATCAGCATAACGGTTGCCACCTTGTTTTAAGCAGTGTCCACACTGTGACATGTTTTGGTGAGGATTAGAGATAGGATTGGCAGGTTGAAATTTGTCCAGTGAAAAAGGTTATGTTGTGTAAAATCTATGCGTGATTAAATTAGTTAATTATTTGAATTGCATCATTTTTTTCTGTAATTAATTAATTTCAATTAATCTGTTAAGATAAAACGTTGCGGGGGGGGGGGGGGGGGCAGAAATGTCCCTCATGCTGACAAATGAAAAAGGAGTCTCATTATTATGAGACTCCTAATAATAAGTCTCAGGAGTCTTATTATTAGTGGTGCACAATATTATTATGTCTAATATCCAATCTCTGACATTAATGGTTGCCCACCTGCCCCAGGTAAACGAAACTTTTGTCTGTTTTCTGGTATGACATAAAAATAAGAGCAAGCTTTAACTCTGATATGCTGTTTTCACTGTTATACTCTTGAATTTTGCTTATATTTTTTATAGTACAGGCTAGTCAATGGTCAAGTGAGCATGACCTTTGGGCAAGTAGGACCTGACCTGTATACTTGCCTGCCGGGCAAGTGCCTCTGAGTGCCATTGTCAACCACTGGAAAAGCCAATGTATGGCTTTGCTATTGCTAAGCTCTTGCTGTATGCAATGATGACCATACATCAATATTGTATTAATGTCAGAGTTGATTTTTTCAGGCATCTTTTCACACAGTCAGGGAAGTTTGATGTTGGTCAAACAAATGGTAGTCCATTGAGAACCTTCCTCTTACCCATGCTAGTTATCAGTATGTGGAATTGGTACATTTCAAGTACAACTATACCAAAACTGTTGGACAATGCCATAGAGCATTACACTTACAGTATGTTATTAAAATAGGTCATCCAAACGTTTTGAGACTTATACAAATACACACGGTGTGTGTGTGTGTGTGTGTGTGTGTGTGTGTGTGTGTGTGTGTGTGTGTGTGTGTGTGTGTGTGTGTGTGTGTGTGTGTGTGTGTGTGTGTGTGTGTGTGTGTGTGTGTGTGTTTCACAGCGGTCATATAGCCAGGTCCTAGGAATCAAAAGGACGAAGCATAACAGGGCTGGACTGTCGTTGCTTGCTGTTTTGTTTTACTTGCATTGTAGCACTTTGAGGTTCAGTAGAATGTAAAGTGCATTATAAATAAAATCCATTATTATTATTATTATTATACGCCCGGTGAGCCACCTCTCTGGTGGGCCAGTCTGGGCAAAATTTTAATTGATAATTGGTCTGTTGGTTGTGTGTCATTTATGTTATTGTGGTGTTGTTGAGGGCTTGTATTGCACCCCCAACCTGGTTGTGGTGCAACAAATTGCACAAAAAAAATCATTTTTTCCATTCCAATGTGCTTCTAATGCTCAAAAAACACAAAATTGACAGCAAGTTTACAAATATTGACAAAAGTAACATAAATAAAACAAATTGTCAGATGGTCGCCATCTTTGAAATATGCAAAATAGATGTTTAGCCACACCCATTCATAAGGATAAGCACCCCAACATGTTTCTAATTGTCAAAACACATGATATAGACACAATGTTTGCATTCATAGCTCATCTGGTTCAGACGTTCTAGATAAAACACTTTTTCAGGTGGCGAACTGGCGGCCATATTGGATTTGGCCGCTATGAAGACTATGGAGTGTTGCTGACTCAGGCACGGATACCACAAACATGAGTATTCTGAACATTTTGAGCACCTCAGAAAATCTGTAGCTGCAACGGTTTGTAAGTTAGAGCCATGTTTGAATTAGGGGTCATTTTAAAAGGGGTGTGGTCATTTCCGGGTATTTCGTCCCGGATAGAGGCTTAGTCACAGTTCCCATGTTGTTCGCAGCGGCCATATTAGCCAAGAACAGTTGAGAAATTCTCTCCTAAATGAAGTGCATACAACTCTTAGCCAGGTCCTAGACAAATTGGTAGTGGCGTCGCCTCACAGCTAGTAGATCTAGGGTTCAATTCCCGATACGGACACTGTGGGTGCTGGCAGCGTGTCTCCTCCCCCCGCATTATCAGTACCCATAGCTGAGGTGGGGTTCTTTGGTTTTTGTGAGGTTCCCTTTAGGGTAGGCCCTCACAAAAACAGGCATTACTGCCTCCCTCCTAGGCAGCCTGATGGAGGCAGCAGGAACGGGTTGGAATAATGTCCCTTCCACCTGCTATGTCTTAAGAGGGCAATGGCAAGAGAGGCCAACTTGCTTTGCTTCCTGACTCTAGGCTATGATAAAGAGAGAGGATAAATTACGGGGGTGTGTCGCAGGCTGGTTCCGGAGGTTTGCACATGCGCAGTGTAAACAGGAACTGCTATGGTCGAATCAGATTCCACCATAGCAGTTCCTGTTTACACTGCGCATGTGCAAACCTCCGGAACCAGCCTGCGACACACCCCCGTAATTTATCCTCTCTCTTTATCATAGACTCTAGGTGAAAGGGGCAGGGTCAATATTAGGAGACCGGAAGAATGTTTGAATCTACTCATTTCCACTGGTTAAATGAACGTGAACAACTTATGACCCATTCCTGGACACTGATCTAAATACTGTACCCAATAATCACAAGACAATAAAAATTTACAACATATTCATAGTAAAAGGTCTTCTATTACAGAGACGAATCAGGAGAAAATTCATGTTGTTATCAACCTTTCTTTATCGAAGCAACAAACTTGTGTGTGTGAGTGTGTGTGTGTGTGTGTGTGTGTGTGTGTGTGTGTGTGTGTGTGTGTGTGTGTGTGTGTGTGTGTGTGTGTGTGTGTGTGTGTGTGTGTATATATATATGTATGTATATATCCAAACTATTCTTAAGTTATAATTGTCCTGATTCAGTCACGGCTATTGTGTTAATAGTATACCATGCCACATATCTGGAACAAACTCACAGGAAAATACAGGTATGACTGCGACCATAAATATTTCCTTAGAACACAAAAATAAAGACCATTCTGTTTGCCACTTCCATTGATTAAATAATTTTATTTTTGTTGTTTCTCTCTTCGGCACTATAACTGTATCCGTTATTATTTTTTTCTCTTGTTTGATGTTCTGCATAAAGCACATTTAAGTGCCTAGTTGAAATGTGCTGCAGTGCAAATAAAACTGCTGATACTAAACAAGCCAAGTATATTTGTACAACGCCTTTATCCAAAGCACTATAAAATTTGCATCACATTGACTTATTCACACAGACTGACAGAAGAAGCCTTGCAAGGCACCCAACCTGGAGGTGAATAATGGTCTATGGTTTACCATGTAATGGATCATCATATTTCATTACACGGTAGACCATAGACCATTTCATGTTCAGGTTCAGTGTCTTTGCTCGAGGACTCAGCAGCCCGAAGGGGATCAGACCAGGAACCTTCGGATTGCAAAGTAGCTGCTCTGCCATCGTGCATTAAGATTCTTACTTTGATGGGATTTATTTCTGCTCAAAACCATCTGGTCAAATATCTTTGGTATTATTGAAATAGACATTTGATCCAAGCTCTTGTAGATCTGCTATTTTTGGCAAAGGTCTCAAAAATTGTAAATCGCTAATAAAAATAATGTCCGCAAATAACCATTGTTGAAGTTGAATTTCATGCCTTTAGTGCTTCTATCATCAACAGTATTATATAGACATAACGGCCATAGGTAAAGCAAGAATGTATCATCATAATCTAACAGTCTGATACTACTCAAAGGGACAGGGCTTTCAGTACTGTCCCGGTACCTGTCAGACTCTTCAAAGTGAGTGACACCCACAGCCACAACAATAGAGGGAGTGACCATGGCACACAGGGAGTGACCATGACCACACATAGAACAAACTGTGGGCAAATGGGCTCCTTGCAGGCAGAATAACTTCCATTCCACACTTCCTTCACAGGTGCTTCTGTTTTTACTATTGTAGTGTTTTTTGTAATTTATTTTTTTAAATGACCCCCACAACTCAGAGTTATTGGAATCCACTCAACAGCACTTTGAGAGAGAGAGACCCATTGTTGTAAAACAAAATTATTTCTTAGTCGACTCGGCTATCAATACAAGGATCAGACTGTGCTGTCAAAATCAACACTGGTGTGTGTGTGTGTGTGTGTGTGTGTGTGTGTGTGTGTGTGTGTGTGTGTGTGTGTGTAGGGGTGGAGGTGTCTAAGGAGTGGCTTGGTAGGTGAGAGGTGTTGGGGTGGTGGCAAATTGGTGGTAATTCAATTCCAATTAAAAAAAAACATGTTTGAGCTGTTTTAGAAGTAAAACAAAATGCACAAAAGTACACTCCCAAGTAAGCATAGACTATACTATTGATTTCTAGAATGGTCTAACATGGGGTTCTAACAAACATTCCAAAAGGGTGATGCTAAGGCTCAGCTGCTGTGATTGTGGTGCTGACACACACACACACACACACACACACACACACACACACACACACACACACACACACACACACACACACACACACACACACACACACACACACACACACACACACACACACACACACACACACACACACTGGGGGGCAGACACAGGGGTCAAGCACTTCAGACAGGACTGAACAGCTGTGTGCATGTTTATGCTGCCCTGAAGATGATGCATTGTAGAGCAAAAACTTTGCCAACTTACTAAAGAATAAAAGTTCTTGTTCATACAGTTGGAATGCTTGTATTACCTAAGACAGGTAATACCTCAGAGTGGTCACCCCCTGAATGTCGCTGTTCTCGGTACAATGACCGAATGCCACATCCTCCCAGACTTTCTACCCCAGAGGGTAGAATGGTCAAAGCCCCCCCCCCCCCCCCCCCAAGACAAGAGGGCAATTTGGTCACAGGTGCTGGATATGAAAGCAGCCTTACAAGGTATGGCCTGTATAGTATCTGCCCACCACTGGGTTGGCGACACCCCCTCAGTATAAAAGGGCCCAGCGGTTTACATGGTCGAGATCAGAACATTCCCAGTACCATTCCATTGACTGGTGAGCAACACTTCAACGTGAGTACACAACACACTGTCACTGTCAGTGTTTTAAGGGAATGCTGATGTTAACTGCCTTGGTACTTTGCTTAGACGTCTTCGACAAACCATGAATCAGAATATATGGGAGAGAGGTTTTAACAGGAGGAAAACAGGTTGTTAAAGTTTAGAATAATTCTCGGGGGAGACTAAATGACAAATCAATAATAGTAATTACATTTAAATTATAACCATTGAGACATTTCTTTTGTCTCTTGGTGTGATGCAAGAAGTATCTTTACTATCATCTACTGTAATTTACTGCATGTACATGATTGTAATGTATCATTCATCTCAGGCAAGTACCGTCAGCTTCAAAATGTAATGTTCTTTATTTTTCTATTAATAAAACTACACTACACATATGATACAGATCTATAGTAGTCATACAGATGATCTCTAGTCAGATCTTAAAAGCAACACAGCACTGTATGCAGGGGAGGATTTTCCAACAGGCACATTGGGCCCCTGAGCTAGAGGGTCCCCTGAGCTTGAATGCCTGCTTGATCACGAAGAGGGTAAAGCTCAATACCCCCCCCCCCCCCCCTTGTCACTGTTATTAACATTGAGCTCATTCATTTGTGTCGATAAAATGCAGGTGAATATCGCAGGCCTATAGTGGTATGTCATTATTGCTGTGTGTGTGCGCAGACAGTGTGTGCAGCATTGAGAAGAAACCTCATTAGTTATTGCTATACATTTAGTGACATCATTAGTACTGTATTGTCCTGAATATAAGAAGGATCCTGGTTATAAGACGACCGCCATTTTTCAATACTCATTTGTGTAAAACAAAGGTCAAATATTATACTCCCCAAATATAACTATTTTTTTAAGATATTGCAATTGAAAAAAAAAAACACTGTCTTATATTCAGGCCAATAGAGAATTATGTATTATTAATAGGAATTTGAATGTCTTCAGATTCCAGAGTGTGTTTTACATCACAAAATGCATCACCGGCATCCTTCTGTCCCTGTATCCGTAGTACAACCGCCACCATGAGCACAGACGCAGAGATGGAGATCTACGGCAAAGCCGCCATCTACCTCCGCAAGCCAGAGAGGGAGAGGATCGAGGCACAGAGCAAACCCTTTGATGCCAAGAGCTCAGCGTACGTGGCCGACCCCAAGGAGCTGTACCTCAAGTGCAAACTGCTGAAGAAGGAAGGTGGCAAAGTCACCGTCGAGGTCCTCGACACCAAAGAGGTACATACAGCTAGGGGCGGTGGGGGGAAAAAAGTACCCACATTTCGTTACTCAAGTAAAAGTGTCAATACTCCAATGTAGAACTACTTAAAGGGGAGTTCCACCCATTTTCAACATTTTACTATGTCGTTAATATACTTTAAAGATGTGTGGACATGATAAAAAAAAAAGTTCACCCATTCTGTGTTTCCTAGAAAAGGAGTTCTGAAAATAAAATTAACATGGTGGAACACAACTTGATGACGTCATCAAGTTGTGTTTCACCATGTTAATAATTTTTCTTTTAGGACCTTTTTTTCTGAGTGTAGAGGGTCCATTTGGTTCACATCTGTACGCTCTCAGGAAAATGTTGAAAATGTGTGGAATTCCCCTTTTAGGGCAAAAAGCCCAGAAATCAAAATGTACAAACGTATTGAATGTTAGAATGTATTTGCAGTACCAAAAGTACTCATTATGCGGCACAATGTTTTATTTAGTTTCAATTCCAATTCGTCACATTTCTAAAGTGTTTTTTTGTTTTTTTAGGAAAGAACGGTGAAGGACGATGACATTCTCCCAATGAACCCTCCCAAGTATGACAAGATAGAGGATATGGCCATGATGACGCACCTCAATGAAGCAACTGTCCTGTATAACCTCAAAGAGCGTTATGCAGCCTGGATGATCTATGTAAGCTTTTATTACTGCCTCTACACTGCATGTATCCTGATGCCACTGGAAAACCTTTGAGTGCATTACCCCAGCTACAGTTATCTGTTGTTATGCATATTGTACGTTGATGTAATGTTCTCTCTCTCCCCTGCACCCCATTCCTTTCAGACATACTCTGGCTTGTTCTGTGCCACGGTGAACCCCTACAAGTGGCTCCCAGTGTACGACCAGGAGGTTGTGAATGCCTACAGAGGCAAGAAGCGTATTGAGGCTCCACCCCACATCTTCTCTGTCTCTGACAACGCCTATCAGTTCATGTTGATGGGTATGTACCAGTCAGAACAATGTTATAATAATAAAACAATAGAACATATTATAATAAATAGTCTTGCTGTGCTACACACAGTGTTGGTCAATATTACTTAGTAAAGTAACTTCTTTACTTTACTCGTTACCCCTTAGACAAAGTAATATCATTACTTTACTTATTACTGGAATCGAAGAGTAATATATTACATATTACGTTATTACTTTCCCAAGTTCTCAACACCGCCTTTGAAAAAATAGAGATGTACAACATAATCTGTTTACCGAGCTCTTTTTAGAACTGAATCCAATTTATTGGAATATAAATAGTCTCCAATCCCACAAACTGCACCTGAAAACAAAGCCAACAAAATCTGTCTCTTTGACTTTTTAAACTTTTTCACAATTGTTTTTAAAGACAGTTGTGCAGGATGCAGCGTGTGGACTGTATCTACAATCTACTGCACATCTCTGTTGTTACAGTACCTGTCGATAGCTTGTAAATCTGTTCTATTTTTGCATGCAACAACAAGCTAATTTTAAAAAAGTAACTTGCTGTTACTTGCAAAGTAATGCGTTCGTTATTACCCATTTTTGCAGAGTAATCTCGTTACTTTACTTTTTGGAGCAAAAGTAATAATATTACAGTAATATGTAATCTAAACTTAGTTACTTAGTACTTTTGCTTTTCCTTTTTTTTCAGATCGGGAGAACCAATCTGTCTTGATCACGTAAGTTTCTCATCTACTAAGGCCGGCATACTTGTCATGTCTTTCATAGCTACAGACCTTCAGCAGAAATTCCCACATATTGTAAATTACATTCACTGACTGCATTTCTCTTGTGCATTTTACAACACAGTGGTGAGTCTGGCGCTGGAAAGACTGTGAACACCAAGCGTGTCATCCAGTACTTTGCAACAGCAGCGGGTTCAGGAAAGAAGGCTGGCGAAGGAGGCGGAACATCTAGCAAAATCCAGGTACAGTACAGGTTGAAAATTTGTCTTTTACATGAGCAAATGGCAATCTTACCTCAACACAATGCAAAACTGTGGTGATGTCTCAAACATTCTAGGGGTCACTGGAGGATCAGATCATTGCAGCCAACCCGCTGCTGGAGGCCTACGGTAACGCCAAGACCGTGAGGAACGACAACTCCTCTCGCTTTGTAAGTAACAAGTAAATGCTATGAGAAAACATGCAAGCGGTTTGGTAATGCATAGACAGAGGGGGATGTAAACATTGTTCTATTTTCAAACAGGGTAAATTCATCAGAATCCACTTTGCCTCAACGGGTAAACTGGCCAGTGCTGATATTGAAACATGTAAGTATGACAGATGAATCTGCCTTCTTTCAGAGGATTACATGATTTGTTACATACAATAACAACAACAATGCAATGTATTCGTTCTGCTTTAGTTTATGTTTGAAACTAACTTAATATCACAATCCTTGTAGATCTACTGGAGAAGTCCAGAGTGACCTATCAGCTACCTGATGAGAGAGGGTACCACATCTTCTACCAGATGATGACAGGCCACAAGCCAGAGATCGTTGGTATGGCAGACCACAAAATCATGCAATCAGTCTACCCTGATATACAGTCTACAGTAACCATGAATAATAAAAATAACATAATAATAATGATACATCTAATTTTGAATCCTTATAATCCCCTCTTTAAGAAATGGCACTGATCACCACCAACCCATACGACTTCCCACTGTGCAGTATGGGTCAGATTGTTGTGGCCAGCATCGATGACAAAGCTGAACTGGACGCCACTGATGTGAGGAAACATCACAATATTTGGTGTGCATCAATTGTCTTTAGTGATGTTAATTAAATGCTTAATAATCTCTTTTCCCCCTTCTCAAAAATACAGGAAGCCATTGATATTCTGGGCTTCAGCTCAGAGGAGAAGACATCGATCTACAAGTTAACCGGTGCAGTGATGCACCATGGTGTCATGAAGTTCAAGCAGAAGCAGAGGGAGGAGCAGGCTGAGCCAGACGGCACAGAGGGTGAGCAAGATTTTAACAGCCTACAGGATGTGGTGGAAATGTGCATGTTTCCTCATCACATGTATACAATATGCATGTTTTGTGATAACAATCAACATCTACTAAGTAACTAGTAACTGAGGTTTCCAAATAAATGCAGTGGACTAAAAGTCCAATATTAGGATCTATGATATTTGAAAAGGGTTGGCATGAAAATAATGAAAGTTTGTCACATTTTATTCTTGTACATGTACTCTAACTGACACATGTTTTCATGACTTCATCTCAGAGGCTGACAAGATCGCTTACCTGATGGGTCTGAACTCTGCTGAGATGCTGAAGGCTTTCTGCTACCCTAGAGTGAAGGTTGGAAATGAGTATGTCACCAAGGGACAAACGGTGCCACAGGTGAGTGAGACTTGCATTGTTATGAACTTGAATTTAGCAAAAGGAGAGGTTTAATACAGTATATTGTTCTTCTGTTTCCTTCAGGTGATGAACTCAGTGGGTGCCTTGGCCAAGTCCATCTATGAGAAGATGTTCTTGTGGATGGTCATCAGAATAAACCAGCAGTTAGACACCAAGCAAGCGAGGAACTACTACATTGGTGTGCTGGACATCGCCGGTTTTGAGATTTTTGACGTAAGCATGTCCATTTGTTTTACATTTTAGATCGATTCCCTTGATGTCCTCAAGATTAAGACTAATTGGCATATTTCCGCTTGCAGTTCAACACCCTGGAGCAGCTGTGCATCAACTTCACCAATGAGAAACTGCAGCAGTTCTTCAACCACACTATGTTTGTTTTGGAGCAAGAGGAGTACAAAAAGGAGGGTATCCCATGGGACCTCATCGATTTCGGCATGGACTTGGCCGCCTGCATTGAGCTCATTGAAAAGGTACACTATTATTTTGTGATTTGCTGACTGTTTTGGTGCAAGGAGTTGCAACTGATGCCACTTTGGGTTTTAGATTAGGAATTAAGAAGACATGGATGATCAAAATGAAATATACAAAACAAATTATATTTTTGTCACTGTACTAACTTTTTCATGCGTCACCTTTTTGTAAAGCCTTTGGGCATTTTCTCCATACTGGAAGAGGAGTGCATGTTCCCCAAGGCCTCTGACACCTCTTTCAAGAACAAGCTGTACGACCAGCACCTGGGCAAGAACAAGGCATTCGAGAAGCCTAAACCTGGCAAGAACAAGAAAGAGGCCCACTTCTCCCTGGTCCACTATGCCGGTACCGTGGATTACAGCATCACAGGCTGGCTGGAGAAGAACAAGGACCCGCTAAACGACTCAGTCATTCAGCTGTACCAGAAGTCCTCTCTGAAGCTACTCAACGTCCTGTACCCCGCTGCAGAGCCCGAAGGTACACCACGTTTAAGCCAGTGATGAAAAAAGTACACAAATGTATCAGTAATGAGATGTAGAACTACTGAAAGTAAAAGTCTGGAATTGCAAATGTACTGAAAGCTTGATATTCAAGTAAAGTGTAAATAACTTGAGAAATAGCTTGAGAAAATGCACTTACTGTAGTTACTTACACCATCATATTCTATCTGTAACCAGAGAGGAAACACATTTTAACTCTCAGACTTAAAACCAATGAACAGATAAGTCAAAGAAAGGCGGCAAGAAGAAGGGTGGCTCCATGATGACCGTGTCTGCCGCATTCAGGGTAAGAATAAAGCATTGTTATTAACAATAGCTGTCATGCATGATAGGCACAATGCATGTGTTGTTGTTAAATAACTTTGCACGAATGTTAGGCAAGCTTAACATTATTGTATGTATATTGTACATTGTATTATAGAGCATAACCTGACTGTTGTTATGTCTCCAGGAGAACTTGGGGAAGCTGATGACTAACCTGAGGAGCACTCATCCTCACTTTGTGCGTTGCCTCATCCCCAATGAGACCAAAACCCCAGGTAGGCTCAGAGACAGTATAACATTGTAAACGTAATGGTTGTAAGAGGGGATAGAGAGGGGGAGCTTTTGCAAAAAGGGAAAAGCATACAACATTGAGCAATTTTCTTGCAATAGCTTTGTCCATGATAATAAAAAAAACAGACAAGGCTCTGGCATAGAGGGTTTAACTGGTTAAAACAACTACTAGACTGTTTATAACAACAAAGTAACCTCTTCACAGGACTGATGGAGAACTTCCTGGTGATCCACCAGCTGAGGTGTAACGGTGTGCTGGAGGGCATCAGGATCTGCAGAAAGGGCTTCCCCAGCAGAATCCCATATGCTGACTTCAAGCAGAGGTACTAATGATTTTTATGATTTTTTTTATTATTATTTTTTACTGAATTTAATTCTTACTGACAAATTCTAGTTCCATACCTCAAGTGCAAATGACCATTAACCTTTGCAAAAAACAGGTACAAGGTACTGAATGCCAGCGCTTGCCCAGAGGGCCAGTTCATGGACAACAAGAAGGCCAGCGAGAAGCTGCTTGGGTCCATCGATGTGCCTCATGATGAGTACAAGTTTGGACACACGAAGGTAAACCCACTAACAATCTTCTTTGACTCCCTTGTGATTTCAACTGTACAAATAAAAGATCAAGTAAAATACAAAAAATAACATGGTTTGTAAATGCCCCACTCAGGTGTTCTTCAAAGCTGGTCTGTTGGGTGTTCTTGAGGAAATGCGAGATGAGAAACTGGCTAACCTGGTCACCTTGACTCAGGGTCTCGCCCGAGGTTTCCTTATGAGGAAAGCCTACGTGAAGATGGTGCAGACTAGGTATGTAAAACCTTAGATCCCATTTCTCTTTTGGGCATCATCCTAAAAACATTTGAGAACCAATGTGGACTCCTAGGAGTCTTGGAAAACCCCATGCATAACCAGCAACTGTCTTACCCCCCCCTCACAGAGACGCCGTTAACACCATCCAGTTCAACCTCCGCTCATTTGTCAATGTGAAACACTGGCCCTGGATGAAGCTCTATTTCAAGATCAAGCCTCTCCTGCAGAGCGCCGAGACTGAAAAAGAGCTGGCGGAGATGAAGGAGAACTACGAGAAGATGAAGGCCGACCTAGCCACGGCCCTGGCCAAGAAGAAGGAGCTGGAGATGAAGGTGGTGACCCTGGTCCAAGAGAAGAACGATCTGGAGCTGGTGGCATCATCTGTAAGTTCACTCCTCTATGAATACCAACCTTCCCCAATCTACGTCAAAAATATGATGCAATTCCAGGCATGTTTCTTATCTCTTATTATAATTTCAATAACTAGGGAGAAGAGACTCTGATGGATGCTGAGGAGAGATGTGAGGGTCTCATCAGGAGCAAGATCCAGCTGGAGGCCAAGCTCAAAGAAACCACAGAGAAGCTGGAGGACGAGGAGGAGGTCAACGCAGAGCTAACCGCCAAGAAGAGGAAGCTGGAGGACGAGTGCTCAGAGCTGAAGAAAGATATAGACGACCTGGAGCTCACCCTGGCCAAAGTGGAGAAGGAGAAGCATGCAACAGAGAACAAGGTTTGTCAATCCATCGTACACTCTGGGTAGAGTTTCTCAAAGTGGGTGTGTCGTAACAGACCCTATAGTCCAGGGATGTTGCGGAATACTTCGATAATATTAGTAATTTGTACAGTTTAAACACTGTTCTTAGGGAGAAAATAAGACCAGATGCAGAAGAAGTCGAATAAACTTTTCTAGGGGGTTTTATCAAGTTGCATAACAAAAATGATCCATTTCATGTTAACAAATTTCTGTCCCGCTTATTTTAGGTGAAGAACCTTACAGATGAGATATCATCTCAGGACGAGACCATCGCCAAGCTGACCAAAGAGAAGAAGGCCCTCCAGGAGGCCCACCAGCACGCCCTGGATGACCTTCAGTCTGAGGAGGACAAGGTCAACACGCTGAACAAGGCCAAAGTCAAGCTGGAGCAACAAGTTGATGACGTGAGTTCAAGCCAACTGAGATGGATTATAGTCTTTGTCTAAAATTCCATTTACCATATTGTCCCGAATATACGACGATATTTTAATTTCATAAAAGCAGTCTCAGAAATGCCCCTCGCCCTACAATCGCAGCTTTAGTCATTAGATGGCAGCATTACCTCTAATACTGTTGTTATTAATGTAACGTTTCCATACAACACAACAGAGTGTTTCCATACAACACAGTGCATCTGTAGTAACACACACAGACAAGATAGTAACACACACAGACAAGATGGGAACAGTGCGACCATCCCAGACCAACAGAGTTGTTCAATTAAAGCTGGACATGTTAACCAAACAACAGAGGACATGTTATGATGCCTGCTTATTCAACTCCAACTAACAGCAGCGCAGCTTCTATTTCAGAGCACCACTGTGTTGTGTCTAACAATACTGCCACGTAATGTTAGTTCCTAGGAACTATGCATAGAATGTTAGTTTTATGTATAAAACTAACATTATGTAAACACAAGGAGACTTGATTGTTACTGGAATGACAAATACCAAGGGCCTCCATTTTATCTTATTTACACTGTTTTATGATACAAGGCCACATGGAAATAATTGTATTTAAAATTATATAAACATTTTAAAATAACCCATATTCTTTCATAATAAGCAGATTTTGTCTTAAATATTTTTCCCCACAAATGAGTCTTGGGAAATCAGGGTCGTCTTATAATCAGAGCCTTATATATTCTTATATTATATTCGGGCCAATACAGTAGTTATTTTGTCATAATTTAGTGTAGGTGGAATATTAACTTCCACTGCAAGGTTTTTTAAGTGTCTTTGAATATACTGTATATTTTTCCCAGTGAACATGTTAACTCATGTCTTTGCATATTGCATAGTTGGAGGGTTCGCTGGAGCAAGAGAAGAAGCTCCGCATGGAAATGGAGAGAACCAAGAGGAAGCTGGAGGGTGACCTGAAACTGACCCAAGAGAATATCATGGACCTGGAGAATGACAAGCAGCAATCGGATGAGAGGACCAAGAAGTAAGTAGTTGCTATAATTATTATTACAAGTCAGCTAAAAATGATGTCAATGCTCCATTCTGCAATATTGCAAGGAATTAATTTGCGCAAACATTTGATGCATTTCACAGGAAGGACTATGAAGTGAGCCAGCTTCTGAACAAGATTGAGGATGAGCAGTCCATGAGCATGCAGCTACAGAAGAAGATTAAAGAGCTACAGGTACCATAATTTGAGAGAATGATTTAGCATTTAACCAAGAAGGATAAATGAGTTTTCCACTCAACCAGAGATGACATTCACATAAACCTCACGTATCAATCCTGTATTATTCATTTCCCAAAAAACAGGCTCGCATTGAAGAGCTGGAGGAGGAGATCGAAGCAGAGCGTGCCGCCCGGGCCAAGGTGGAGAAGCAGAGATCCGACCTCTCCAGGGACCTGGAGGAGATCAGCGAGAAGCTGGAGGAGGCCGGAGGAGCCACCTCCGCGCAGATCGAGATGAACAAGAAGCGCGAGGCGGAGTTCCAGAAGCTGCGACGTGACCTGGAGGAGTCCACGCTGCAACACGAGGCCGCCACCGCAGCACTCCGTAAGAAGCAGGCGGACAGCGTGGCTGAGCTGGGTGAGCAGATTGACAACCTGCAGCGCGTCAAGCAGAAGCTGGAGAAGGAGAAGAGTGAGTTCAAGATGGAGATCGACGATCTGTACATCAACATGGATTCCCTCACCAAGGGAAAGGTACAGTACATATAAACCAGTGGTTTTCAGCCCCCTTTTCATATCAATCATTATTTGTGTGGCATTTGCGCATGGACCACAATTTTGATAGTTTACAGTAGCATCTCAGAACCAAAACATTGAATATTAAGACTTTGCCCACAATTCAGCAGGGACAGCTCTGGGGAGGGCTTTAGTCACATCTGGTGGAGGCTTAGCCCCCTTAAGCCAAGTTGACTGACTCCTATGTAAACTCCTATGTAATTAGCCTCCTATCTAAATAGACAGTCCTCCCAAAGTACCCCCCCCCCCCCCCCAGTCGCAAGTATAGTTTGCAGAATATTTCAAACAATTAGATGAATGAGATGAGATGAATCATTGAATAATGTCCAATGTCTAATTAACAGGGAAATCTTGAAAGGATGTGCCGTACCCTTGAGGACCAACTCAGTGAAGTCAAGGCCAAGAGCGACGAGGGTGCACGCCAGTTGAACGATACTGTTGCTCAGAGAGCTAGACTCTTGACAGAAAATGGTAAGACAACCAAATACCATGACTTGTGGTGATGACGCGTTAAAAGTTAACCCACACCACTTAAGGAACAAAATAAATAAAATAATACATTAATAACATATGAATTAATCCGACCTCTAGGCGAGTTTGCTCGTCAACTGGAGGAGAAAGAGGCTCTGGTCTCTCAGTTCACCAGAGGCAAGCAGGCCTTCATCCAGCAGCTGGAGGAGTTGAAGAGACTCAACGAGGAGGAGATTAAGGTGAGGAAGCAGCTCCCCACATCAACAAATTATACAGTTAAACATCAGTGGTTTTCAATCCTTTTCATTTCAATGCTGATTACATATTCAATATTCAATTAACCACCATTTGATGAGATTTTGCCTGTCGGATCCAAAACTGAATAATATTCTGTTGCTATTGATCAACATAGCAAGTCTTCTACGTTCTCTAATAGAATATAATTTTACATACTGTACAGCAGTATGAGCAAATGCACCTACTTACCTTGCTAAACCACTGTAGTGTACTGTAGTTGCAAACACTTCCCACTAATTTTGGCATTTTTTCTCTCCCATTTCGACAGGCCAAGAACGCCCTTGCCCACGCCGTGCAGTCCTCTCGCCACGACTGCGACCTCCTGAGAGAACAGTTTGAGGAGGAGCAGGAGGCCAAGGCGGAGCTGCAGCGTGCCATGTCCAAGGCCAACAGCGAGGTGGCTCAGTGGAGGAGCAAGTACGAGACCGACGCTATCCAACGCACAGAGGAGCTGGAGGAGGCCAAGTAAGTCAGCTGTGATTTGCACAACTTCATTCTCAAAAGTTTTTATTTTAATGTTTTCGTCTAGAACGCCCAACTTATATATTACTGATATAGACAATGTCATATGAACGCATCAAAAGTAGCAGAACTGCAAACTTGAAACGCAAGGCTACTCATGCAATATAGATTTGAATATGAAAAGCAACCATTTTTGGACATAGGAGATCAACAGGTCGTAATATTGCCCACACTAAGTTTGCTTTCATTCGCAACTTGACTAACAGGAGGAAGCTCGCCCAGCGCCTTCAGGAGGCAGAGGAGCAAATTGAGGCTGTGAATTGCAAGTGCGACTCTCTGGAGAAGACCAAGCAGAGACTACAGGGCGAAGTGGAAGACCTCATGATCGATGTGGAGAGGGCCAATGGTATGGCTGCCAACCTCGACAAGAAGCAGAGGAACTTTGATAAGGTGCGCTTTGGCATATTTTAAATGGCATTAACTGTGTAACGCCACTCTGGCTGTTTAAGATAGTGAACCGAGTTGATTCGTTTTGATAAACTCTTTCTGCCATTGAAGACAAAGACAGCCGTTTTGGTGTCTCAGATGGGGGGTGAATGCACGCGCACGCACACGCACACACACACACACACACACACACACACACACACACACACACACACACACACACACACACACACACACACACACACACACACAACTATTGCATAGATAAGCTTTTTTTGTACATAACAATTGTATAATCATTATTCATCAGCCTTGGGTCAATGACATCATTTGTTTACAAATGCTGTGCAGGTCCTGGCAGAATGGAAGGTGAAGTTTGAAGAGAGCCAGGCAGAGCTGGAGGGATCGATGAAAGAGGCCCGTTGTCTTGGCACCGAATTATTCAAGATGAAGAACTCCTATGAGGAATGTCTGGACCAGCTAGAGACCATGAAACGCGAGAACAAGAACCTGCAACGTGAGTTTTCTCTACATAATGCTTCAAATAACATCCCATTTGAATACATTAGACAGTGAATCTGAAATGAATGTGTTTTTGGCTGATTAAAACCTGACTTTCCTTATGATTCCTGTTCCATCTACTTGCAGAGGAGATCTCAGAGCTGTCTGAACAGCTCGGTGAGACTGGAAAGAGCATCTATGAGCTGGAGAAGAACAAGAAGATGGTGGAGACGGAGAAGGCAGAGATGCAGACAGCCCTGGAAGAAGCGGAGGTAAGAGCTCTTTGAAGAACGTTTGTTGTCAGACAAAAAATGGGGGGAAAAAAATCAGTCAAAATTTTCTCTCCGCATAGTTTTAAGCTACAAAAACTAACACTTGCCCACATTACTGTTTGATTTCAGGGCACTCTGGAACACGAGGAGTCCAAGATCCTCCGTGTCCAATTGGAGCTCAACCAGGTCAAGAGCGAGGTGGACAGGAAGCTGGCGGAGAAGGACGAGGAGATGGAGACCATCAAGAGGAACAGCCAGAGGATGCTGGACTCCATGCAGAGCACCCTGGACTCTGAGGTCAGGAGCAGGAACGATGCCCTGAGGATCAAGAAGAAAATGGAAGGAGACATGAACGAGATTGAGGTGCAGCTGAGCCACGCTAACCGCCAGGCTGCTGAGGCCCAGAAGCAGCTGAGGAACGTCCAGGGACAGCTTAAGGTAAATAAATAAATAAATAAGAAAAATAAAAAACAATGTTGTTAGACTGGTAGATCCCACCTCAAGTGCCCCGGAATTGACATAATTAGCCTGCAGTTCTCCAATTTAAAGTATTTATTTTTCATTTGTTTATTTGTTTGTTTAATTGTTTATTTTATAGCTAGAGCAGCGATTCACAAAGATTTCTCATTTCAAGGACCTCCACATTGATTAGACTGTTAGGCTACAGACTAATAGTTTAATCAATGTTGATTAGACTATTAGGTAACAACACTCAGAGTTACAGAACCATAGTGTCCATTTGGCCAAGTGTGAAATGTTGGCAGGTGCAAATTGGCCTCCTTTCACACTAGGAAAACCGTGCATGACAAAGGCAGAGGCAAAGTTGTTTCAAGAAAAGTGAAGAGAATTACAAGTATCAATCATTGGCTGGGAGGACCCCCTGGGACCCCTTCAATGACCCCTTAGAAAACCACAGAGTTAGACAAAATATTCAAACTGTGGGACTGCTCTCAAGAATGATTTTCTCTGATCACGACCAACCTCATTTATTTATTTGTTTTTAGGATGCCCAACTGCACCTTGACGACGCTGCCAGAGCCCAGGAAGATCTGAGGGAGCAGGCATGCATGGTGGAGCGCAGGAACTGCCTCATGATGGCCGAGATCGAGGAGCTGAGAGCGGCTCTGGAACAGAACGAGAGAGGTCGCAAGATGGCCGAGCAGGAGCTGATCGATGCTGGTGAGCGCGCTGGACTGTTGCATTCTCAGGTAAATAAAATAAATAAGAATAATAATAATCTCTCACCACTCGAGAATGATGGATTTTACATGCATGCCTTCCAGTGGGTTATTGTTAAACTTAATATTTATTCATTTATTTTAGAACACAAGCCTCCTGAACTCCAAGAAAAAGTTTGAGGCAGACCTGATCCAGGTCCAGATGGAAGTGGAGGAGTTTATCCAAGAGGCCAGGAACGCAGAGGAGAAGGCCAAGAAGGCCATCACTGATGTGAGTGAACAACTCAATCCCCTCCTGCAATAATGTTGCTTTAACCATGTCATTTTACACTCTCGACTGTTAAAGATCTGCAGGGTCCACTTGGTTATACCAACTCTATATAATTTAGCTCTAGACCACCAAGGAATCCCCTCAAGGACCATTGGTCCAATTTGCTACTTTTTGGTCAACAAGACTAACACAAAAATGAATTTCCAGGCCGCCGTAATGGCCGAGGAGCTGAAAAAGGAGCAGGACACCAGCGCTCACCTGGAGAGGATGAAGAAAAACCTGGAGGTCACAGTCAAGGACCTGCAGCATCGCCTCGACGAGGCCGAGAACCTGGCCATGAAGGGAGGCAAAAAGCAGCTCCAGAAACTGGAGCAGAGGGTAAGATGGAGTTTGTTACAGATAGGGGTCTTCAGTCCCCCTCTGCTGAGGGGGACTGAAACAATGTGTATACAAGATACAGATGTCTATCTTGTATACAATGTGTATACAAGATACACATTGTATACATGTATGCTGCTAGTCCCCCCCTCCCCCCATTGATCCTGTAAAATAAATAGGCCCCTGCAGTGATTCTGAATACATATGTTAAAAATCACATCAGAAAACAATTTTAAATAGTGCCTGTTTCCCCTCTGAAAGGTGCGTGAACTGGAGTCGGAGGTGGAAGGTGAACAGCGCCGCGGAGTGGAGGCTATTAAGGGCGTCCGCAAATACGAGAGGAAGGTGAAGGAACTCACATACCAGGTACTGTATATGATTGATAAGTACAGTAATTAAGCGAATGCAATTATTTCCATCACTGCCTCTTGCATAAGTACCATGTTCACTTCATGCCACTTCACTGTATTGCAAGAATGACACATAGCTAATGTTGATCCTTTCACTCTCTCTTTCAGACTGAAGAGGACAAGAAGAATCTCGCCAGACTTCAGGATCTTGTGGACAAACTGCAGCTGAAGGTCAAGGACTTCAAGAGGCAGTCTGAGGAAGCGGTAAGAAAACCTACTACAGTATACTACGCTAAACTGTATATAAAAGTAAATAATCTTGAAACTATACAGACCTGGACGCCAGGTCCAAAAAATGACAGAATCTCTAGATTGATTAGGCCACAGTCAATAAAGTTTGGAGATGTTTCATTGAAATACTCATTGCTTTGCACCACCTTTTCATGTTCTAGGAGGAGCAGGCCAACACTCACATGGTCAAACTCAGAAAGGTTCAGCACGAGCTGGAGGAGGCTGAGGAGCGTGCCAACATCGCCGAGACCCAGGTCAACAAGATGAGGGCCAAGAGCCGCGACTAGAAGGGGAAGGACTGTGCCAAATGAGTCCTCAAATGACTTATTCAATTCATCATTATTGAGACCTCGACTAACTTATTCATTAAAAGTTGAGAAATTTACAATACAGGTTTAAACTGAAATATTTATTTGTTGTATTCATTACCTTTGTCCTGTCGATCGAATCTGTTTGTTTGGTATTCCAGTGGTCCAACTCACCTCACCTTTAAAACACCTTTTACATTACAGCCATGGTCCAAAGCAGTGACAAAGAAAAAACATAATAGTAAACTTTAAAGAAACTATAACACTGGTTTAAAATAACATATCCAGCTTGGGGATCTTGGCAGGGAAGGGACACAGACTAAAATAATTATTGTGCTGTTCAAAAAAACAATTCATGTAACACGAGGGAAAGGTAAAAAAAATAATAATAATAATAATAAAAAAAAGGCCAGAAGACATTAATATCCTTTACCATAGCCGTCTCCTTTAAAAATCTCAAATCATGGTCATCACGCCTATACGATACTACTATGTGTGACAATGGCTGGGTTCAATTTGGAATCAGGAGGAACAGAGTTGCTTTTGACTGGTGTAGCTCATCACTGTTGTCCCAGTCATTTAAAAAGTGTTTGAAATGTTTTGGATGCTTTGACATTTATACACTAAAATGCTTTATTTGAGTTCAAGAGAGTTCTAAAAAGGCTCACGAATGCTGCCTTCTGGCATGGCATAGAAAGGGGTGGTGTCATTTGCATTTCATTTCACCACCAGTAATGCCACATTCATGATCTGGAGAAGGCCTGGAAACCAGGGGCAGGTGTAACATTTCCCAATTGGGGGGGCAGGAGAAAATGGTATGGGGGCGGCTCATTGCCCATGTCGCTTCGCGATGAAGCCACACTCATACCATTTTTGGTTACAGGACTTTTATTAGGCAAGTAAAGCATCAATAACATCAGTTGTTGTTGAAGTTGCAACAGACACGCAGCATGCATGAAGCTAAAGGTCTGACTCAGAGAGTTTTCTGTTTTCAATGATGAAATGGTGTTTCATCATTGAGTAGTTAGTTAGTAGCAGTAGTAGAGTTTCACATCATTTTAAATATAAGCACTTTAATTTGAATATCTGTGAAATGTGGGTTGTTTGCATGCCGTCATGATTGGTGGGGCAGTCAGGGCATTTAGGGGTGCATTGCCCCCCTTGCCCATGCCTTGATCCGCCCCTGCTGGAAACTCAAAGCCACATTGATGTCTATGCTTGTGAACCTGCATGGTGGTAAGAGGTCATGGTGGGGCAAAGGACCACACACCAAATTCAGCGACACAACAAGTACTGAAACAACAAATGAGGCGTAAATGAGGTGAACGTAAATAGACCGCCAACTTGGTCAGCTGCTAACAACGTCACAGGTGCACATCCACGTAACAAAGTCTCACACGTACTGTATGCCTCACTTAGCGCTGTGCAGCTGCGTCTGTGTGTAAACCTCTCGAGTGTCTACCTTAACTAGATCACAGGAGCTATGCATCTTTTAATAGCGTTGGCAGGAGAGAATAATTTATGAGTCTTTGCTTAGTTTCAGGTTGTAGGTGCAGACAGTACCATGCAGGAATGTTAATTAGTGTATTGTTCTCCGGTCTATAGCGGTGGTCAAAGTATCCAAAAAAAACAACAACAACAAAACAAAGACTCAAGTACAGATACTACAGATAAATGATGTGTTTCTTGTGCCAGGTTTGGTGCTAATTTTGACAGCCAATCAATCAATCAATTACAAATTAGTTTAGTCTTTTGAATACAATTCCATTTATGTTTTCTTACACTTTAGCAATTTAGTGGTTTGGTTTTAGTTGACTGAATATCATATGCATTGTGAGTTTGCCTGTGCACATATCAGCTATTCCTGGAGAGTGACACCCACACGCAGCATCCAAGCCTAACATTTAGCCCATAGCACTTGCCCTAGCAAAGACGACCTTGCAGGCGTATGCAAAGGCTCAACTTATCTAGTTTAAATTGTATTTTAGGCACGCATAGCTCTATAGTATACTGTATGTGTAGTTCCATATAGATATTCCACTGTTACGATCTTAACTTATCTATGATTCATGATGACTATCTTCATGTATATGATGTATCGTAGTGGTTCTGTTCTTGCATATTGGAAGACACTCTGGGTTAAGAGTAATGCCTGAATTGCAACATGACTCACATAAGTTCTAGTGGATCTGGATGAGCTCGTAGAGGACACATTTTTGAACCACAATATTAACACAAGCGTCAAAAGGAGAAGCATTTGAACCAGGAGGTGTCAAAAAGGGCAAATTGTGCATATAAACAGTTAATATACCCAGTAGCACATAGTCATTAAAATCACTTCCACCTTTATACGTAAAAGTGATGAACACATTGATGAAATACTAATTGCAATCTGATTGTTAAATAGTCATTATGAGAAATGAGCACTTTTTTCTCACCTTTTTTGCACTATATTTATTTATCATAAGGGGGAAAAAAAGAAAAAAATGATGCAGAACTTTCCACCACTAAAATAGTAAATAGATGCTGTGCATGTACAAGTGCAGATTTGGTAAACCAATCGGTTATATTTCTGGAAGAGAATGTCTTGTGGTCTTTCCTGTGAAAAATTGAAAATGCCTTGCCAGCCAGTCCATTAAAGCACAGAAGTGCATAATAACGGCATGAATTTAATCCATTAGACCAAGAGCTGAGGATACAAACACAAAATACAATGCAAGTATATTCTTGTTCACAATATTTATGTCAGGCATCCAGATGCCAGAATATCAAAATGTACAGTACATTCACAAATGAAGAGTTACTCATCAAACATCTTAATGATGGCGTATAATGTTCCTAAAGCTATGTGAAGTGAAAGAAACTCTGTCGCTATTAAAAGACCAATTTGAATTCACAGAGGCTTAAGATTCATTGTTTTTACACCCATAAATATAATTAGTATTAATGGGTAGGCTATATTAGTCTACTCCAAAGTCTTACCGCGATCAACTGAAATAAGGTAAAGGGGTACCAACTTGCGACAAGTGCACTGTTTATTGCATTAGTGATTTTAAATGCTTAAGTTATACTGTGTCTTGCTGCATCCAGTACTGTAATCATACATCGGCTTGCTGGGCTACACAGTTCTTATCCTCCACATGGGGCACTCACTTTATACATGTTTATGCACGCACGATTGCACGCATGCACACACGCACCATGATGGTCGCTGCACACACAGTTCAAAACTCTCACGCTTGCATTCAAAGCAACCAAAGGTACTAGTCTCATAGCTCCCTACAAGCCCTCCCTGGCACTCCGATCAGTAGACACAGGAAAGCTGATCCCTCTGCTAAAAACGGCTGGCTAACGCTCCACTCGCCACTCAACTCTTCTCCCTCCTGGCCCCTCATATTCTATCTTCCGCCGCAGTCTGAAAACACACCTCTTGAGACACCATCTAAGCACACAGCACTTGTACCTAGTTGCCTCAGCCCACAGCCTGACTTGAATAGGAGTTACCTTATAGGATGCGAAATGTATTACCATTTCTTATTCCTGAAATTGTAAACTGTATAACAAATTGTAAATTCAGCTTAAATTGTAAATTGCAATTGTAAATTCAAATAGTCTGTATGTACTGTATACAATGCATTGACAACACAACTAGAGAATGTAGAAGATTAATGGTCATTTTGATATGTAGGTTTGACTGTTTTGTTTTCTCCGAAATCCAACAAACAACAAAATACATCTTTAAAATGAAAAAGGTTGAAAACCAGTCCTATAGGCACAACATTTGGCAAGAACAGAGAAAACATTCGGCAGAAAGTAAGTATGCGATCTATCTGCATGCTCACAACACATGTTATGAGCATGCAGCATGTTGTGAAAACAGTCCGGCGAGAAGCGGTCTGTTTTGTACAAGAAACATTAACCTCAAAGTACTCCTTGAGATGAGGAGACAAGACAATAAGGAGAGAGTGTGTGAGAGGGGAATGCACACACCAGGTGCACACACGTGCACACCAGGCAGGTGGTTGCACAGTTCATGTAATATGTGGAACTGTGAGGGGATCACTGCCCGGTTTCATGTGATTTATTGCTAGGTGAGTCCAACAGATGGAACCACTGTGTGGAGTATCAAAGTCAAGCTATAAATAGGCAATAAACGCACGCACAAAGATGTACATGCACCTGTGTGCGCGCGCACACACACGCACACACGCACACACACACACACACACACAAAAGCAAATCTACAAGCTCAGTAACATGTTGTCTTGCATAAGTCCACTCCATTTTTGTAAGCAAGCAGAAGCGTGTGTGTGTGTGTGTGTGTGTGTGAGAGAGAGAGAGAGAGAGAGAGAGAGAGAGAGAGAGAGAGAGAGAGAGAGAGAGAGAGAGAGAGAGAGAGAGAGAGAGAGAGAGAGAGAGAGAGAGAGAGAGAGAGAGAGAGAGAGTGTGTGTGTGTGTGTGTGTGTGTGTGTGTGTGTGTGTGTGTGTGTGTGTGTGTGTGTGTGTGTGTGTGTGTGTGTGTGTGTGACCAAAGCAAGTGATCATCATAACCTCTGAGTTCAAAGCGAGGCGCCCGAGTCATATCTGTGGGCTCTTGCAGAAAGGCTCGCTCTGCTCTCATTGGGGTGGGCCAGAGATTTGCATTTGTTTACTTCCTCGCATCAAGACAAGTTTTGGGAAAATTATCTCCATTTGTGTTGCCAACAAAATCTAACTTGTTTTCTCCAAAGCCAGTCTGGGGAACCGCTTGTAAAGTATGAATCTCATAATGCAATGCTGAGGTATACTTAAACGACATCGCCAAAGATGTCCATTACAGTCAAACAAGTTGCTTGCAACTAAAAAGGTTTCAATGTGAAAAGCACTTGAAATGTTGTGTATGAAAATTTGAGTTATTTTGAACACAAATCGAGTCTTCTCTTCTGAGGGCCCCTTGCACAAAACAGGCTCAGACACAGAAATCCGGGGGTGCTTGATGACACAAACACGTTTGAGAGCCACTGCTTTAAAAGGTATTTTCTTCGAATCGGCTTCACGGTCTTTAGCGCATTAAAAATGGCAGAGCAGTCAAACAAACACAAGAGAGCGTGACTGTATTTGACTGCAGAGTCGTCCAGTGTTTTCTCACCTTGAGACACTATAGGCCTCTTCGGCGTAGCCATCCAAAGGGGGGCTATTCCGATTGTTCATCCTCACTCTAAACCAATTTCGAGATTTTCCGGGATGAGCCCAGTGTTTCATCATATTCCATCTGGGTTGCGTTCAATGGTGGAAATGAGCTGTCAAGTCCACATGCCTTGCTGAGAAGAAAGGGAGCCCCCTCCCCCACCCCCGCCTCCCCTGTCCCTGTATATCCCATTTGGGAGCCTCCACAAAAGGGCTCAGGTTGCAGTAAAGAGCTTCTCCATCTTCCTCACCCATTCCTTTTCCCCCCAATTTACTTTAGGGCTGCACTTCAAGGGGAATTCCACCCATTTCAACGTTTTTTTCTGATAGTGTAATGTGTAATGTGTACAAGATTGTAAAGAAATCCATTAATATGGTGAAATACATCTTGATGATGTCATCAAGATGTGTTTCACCATGTTAATGATTTTCTTCAGACCTCCATTTCTAGGAAACACAGAATGGGGAAACGTTTTTATCATGTCCACCCCGCACCTCTAGGGTATACTAATGACATATTAGAATGTTGAAAATGGGTGGTATGTATGTTATTTGAGCATTTCCAATTTCCGATACTTTTACTTTTACATTCCACTACATCACCACACATCCAGTACTCCATTACATCTGGCAGATCTTCTATTTTTGCACAGTATTTATATTTGAAAACTTGAAAAAATATGTTCTGCATATTGAGTAGACTCTCTACATTTGGTACTTTAATAACCCCACTAGGCCCAGGTATATATACTGTATATATTTAAAATAAAATATTATTTCAGGCATTTTACTTACTTGTATTATTGTTAAAGCTAAAAAGTCAAAGGTTAAAAATAATCAAAAATTGCACTCCAGTCAAGATTTAACATCAATCATGATGTTTATCTAAAAAAATAAAAAATGAACTAGTATAATTAATTAATTAATTGTTGCCAAATGGCAACGTTGGGCCTTCTAGGGTCCAGGGTCTAGGGTCTAGGGCTATACTTTTCTACTTTTACTCAAGCACATCTTGAATTCGGCACTTACTTGTAATGGGGAAGTTCTATTTAGCAGTATTGAAGTTTGTTACGTGAAAAAAATAAATGAGCATACCAGGGATGCTTCTCCCCCTGGTGTGCTAATGATGGAAACCAGAAGTGTCAGTGGCGCTCTTCTCTCCGTCCCCTCCCTCCTCCCTCCCCCCTGGCTGAATTAGCATTAGCATAATGGGCTTCTTAACATGGCGCCTTACCTTAGCTGCCGCGCAGCCCCTGGCGGAAGCTAGCTGTCCGAGGCCATTAGCGGCGGCATGTCGGCGGTACGGGGAGCCGTTCGTGCTCTTTTCTCGCCTTTCCGCTTGAGAGACAGACTGCGGCAGGAGCACTCCTCCGAATTGTTTGGCGTAACAAGGACACTTCATCCATTTCTGCAAAAAACAAACCAACAAACAAAAAGGTTCAGCAATTGTAACTTTCCTGGAGTCTGTGTGTTCTTTCTTTATATCAAAATATTACATCAAAGGTAATCTTTAGTAGGCACCCTTAGTGTGTACAAACAAAACACTGTAAACAGATTTGTTTAAAACAGAAACTAACTCCACCTCACAAATTAGCAATACCTTTCCTGAGCCCGACAAATGTTTTGTTTTCATGATTTGTTGACAACAACCAAGTTCTGGACTTTCTGCAGGATGAAACAAGTGTCTTTCTGCAGGGAAACAGCTGCAGCATCAATAGAATCAACATAGAGGGGAAAATGGCAAAAAATATAGCTATATACTGTATCTATTTTGATAGAGATATAGCTATTTTGATTTGATTAATGGGCGTTGATAAAAGAAAGGTTGAAAACCACTGGCCAAAACACTGTGTTTGCCGTGAGCATATAATGTATATTCCAAGCATTTTCATGACTTTGGTATAAACATCTTGAACGTCCCCAGTGTTTGTTATCTCAGTTGTGTATTTGCTCCATTGGGGGTTTCATCTTATGACTGCCCATTTGTTGACCTACTGTATGTCCTGAGTGCTAAACATGGGTTGGCTGTTACACTATAAAAGCTGTGTGGTGACATTGTAAATTGAGCCATTCGCTGGGGGTTTCCGTTATGTGAGGTTGTCATGTACGTGTTGGTTCCTACTCAAGTAAAATCAATGATACATTCCAATCTAAGTTGTGGTCTTGCTTAATATTTTGTGTATCTTGTTTTCTGAGCACGCACAGGTCTGCAGTCTTCATTGACACTTGGCACTCTGTGCCAGTTTCTAGATCTGCACACCAAGCCACAGGGGGCAGGTTTGAGGAGGCATAAGGCAGAGGTGTGCCAGTGAAAATGATGAAAGCAGATCATCAATGTTTCATAGCATCAGCGAGAGAGAGAGAGAGAGAGAGAGAGAGAGAGAGAGAGAGAGAGAGAGAGAGAGAGTTTACCAATTTGAGAAACTAGGATAATGAAAGAAAGTGAGCGTGAGAGCTGCCAGAAGAAGGAAATCACACTTTAATCCTGAACATAATGCGCATACATTTTTCATCATCCTTTAGGCTGTGAATTGCTTGGTGGATCAGTGGCATTTTAATTATGGAAGCTTTCTCGGAGCCCTCTCTGACCGAAGCGAAGCGCGCACGGCTCTTATCCAGATGGTTGACGGGGAAAGACAGGAGTGGGAGAGAGAGAGAGAGAGAGGAACATTTTCACCGTTAGGTTTTGCTCTCTGAAAAGTCAGCAAAGAAGATGATAACGAGGACCACGACCAAAGTGAAGCGAGAACTATTTTAAGAAAAAAAAAAAAAAAAAGAAAGAAAATCTTCTATCAGAGTGTTGCTGAACTTTGATGGTTCTTTTCATACATTATAGCTATACCCGCAGGCATGTACTACTAACACAACAAATATTGCCAATCATCTTTATCTGTTGTTTCTGTGCACCTCGTGCAGGGCGAGGGGCAAACAAACACGTGGGTGAGGTAGTGTGCTCATTTAAAGGGCCGGTGAAGTGAAAAAATACACTTTTAGATCACATCCGTGGTCAGTATATAGCCATAGGCGGGGCCTATACCTAACGATAGATGCCAAAGATGAGAAAATGTTCACTTTTGTGTATTTTTAAATTAAAACTTCATGAAACTAAATTTTTAATTACTTCTTCTGAAAACAAAAGCATGCTGCATGAACGTATCTATTATCACATCACTAAAAGCCAATAGAAGTTAAGCTGACCTTTATTTATCCCATTCCTGAATCCTCCACAAACACAGGTGTCGTAATTCTGGAAGTCTGGAAGAGTCTGTTTTTAATCCCATTCTGGCATCCAGCCAGTGTATCACTCAGTTTAAACTCACTCATCACATTAGAACATATATCTGAACACATAGTGGTAGAAATAAGCCGTACAGCGGTACAACAGCAGAGCTGAGCGATGTTTGTAAACATCCATGCGTTGTGTGTATTATATAGGACATCATACAGCTGCCCCTCGCTCTTTGTGCCCCATAGTCTGAAGGGATGCGATCTCTGATTGGTTCAGAAACTTCAGATCAGCATTTCAGGCTGAAACTTTAAAGTAAAATGCCCTCCATTTCTGGTTCACCGCACGGCGTACCTTTAAAGGGTCACTTCACCTCTTTTGCAAGACTTACACTTAATACATGTTTTTAGATGTTAGTATTTTGCCAGTGATGCCCTCTCCCTCTCCACAAGGTGGAGTGGGTGCCGCAAAGCATGAATTGCATGACCAATGTATTGGTCATTGTAGTAATTCACCAGTAAGACCAGTGTTCATTACAGACACTTACTAATACACAAAAAATACCTAAAACACAAACCCACATAAAAACAAAGTGTTCCTCATCTCCCATTCAAATTAGACCTGGCTGCAAAAAGGGGTGAAGTGGCCCTTTAATTCAAGTTGAGATAACATCATCCCATCCACTCTCACCCAAATTATTAAATAGTGTGTGACTGAAGTTTGTAAACGTGCTCATTCCGATCTATGGCAAACATTGGGAAAGTCAAGCAGTTAAAGTGGGTTTGCGTGGCTCCAGAGGCACAGAGAACTTCAAACACCACATGCTGTGAGGCACTCCACTGATGAGTAAACACAAGCTGAGATCATCTTAAAATGAGAAAAAAGTAAATCAGTGAGAGCTCATCTCTTAGTCAACAAAAATAATTAAAATGCCCCTACAAACCGCACTGACCCTGTTTGGAGGTCCGTATTTTCCAGTTTACAACACTGGGGGATTTTATTTGTCACATGTTGCTCACGCATGCTTGTGCATACATCACCAGACTGTAGGGTTTTTATTAACAGCTTGGAGATTTACAGTACAATTCAAGTACAACACAATAATACAAGACTGATAAATGTGAATGGACAAACCAGTTAAGAATACACTTGCTCACAATGTCTCAAACAAATAGAGACATACATATAATAACATTGCTATTGCTACACATCAAATCTGAGCCAGATGAGAATCAGGTCTGAGTATACATTTTCGGCAGCACCATACAGCAGGGGTTTTCAACAGGTGGTCCGGGGACCACCAGTGGTCCCTGAGATGGTTCCAGGTGGTCCCCAGCTAATTTGGTTAACCAGATGTAACTCTTGAGAACGTAAAAATGAAATCATTTTTACACTCTCAAAAGTTAAAATATTTACATATTCATGTGAATTAGCCCCAAGTCTACACAACTAGAAGATGGACAAAAGCAAAAGAAATCTTTAGTTTGGCATCTGTGGGGCTAAAATGTTTTCAAATGGTGGTCCGTGGCTCAAATGATGAATAAATGGTGGGCCCTGGTATCAAAAAGGTTGAAAACCCCTGCCATACAGCGATTAAGGGAAAAATGGCAATAACAAACTGGATGTCCCGCCTTTTGATATGTCTGGGGTACCATGTCTCCAGGTTTTCATTTTGCAGCGCAGATGTAAGCCTGGAGATTGAGGCATTTAATAGTTTTCGTGCCGTCCACGAGTGCTCGTGGATTTCCCGTTAGAACCCCACCGCCGAACACGCGGACGGCTCGTATCACGCGGAAATGTAGATTTCATTCTTTAATCCAACTATTAGTCCGTGCGCATCGTCTGATGATCATCCCATTGCTGACTTTCATTTGGGACAGAATTGGGGACAACTTTTTTTTTTCCGTCCCATTGACATTCATTCAATCCAATGCATTCAAACGGCTCTCCTCCGGTTTGCCCCCTCAATGTCGCTGGCGCATGGGTTAAGCAGCCAGGGCTACACAGCTCTTCCTGACTTGTGAACCGGATGTTTTTGGGTAGATCGCCAGATGATCGATTAGACAAGACAACAGACACAGCATAACAGAAACAGCACATCCTGTTTAGGAGATCTGAGCTTCAAAATAAGGGCTTTTTTACCGATCGAACTGGTTTGAGCCGCGGCAGTGGAGAGGAAACAAAGAAGATCCGATCTCGGTAAATGAGTTAAATGAGTCATGTGAGTCACTTGATATGAAAAGGGTTGAAAAGCACTGTTCATGTGCAGTATGCCATATGTCTGTTACTCTAACTCTGCTGTCTAACTGCTTCATTCCATTGCCATTTATTCTGACCATACACCAAGGTATCTCCACTATTCCTATCTGATCTGTCGTCCTGTGTTCTTTCTCTCTAGCCCAGGGGTTTTCAACAGGTGGTCCGGGGACCACCAGTGGTCCCTGAGAGGATTCCAGGTGGTCACCAACTAAATGTAAAGTTGGTTAACCAGACGTAACTCTTTGAGAGGGCAAACATGGAACCAAATGGACCCGCAAGGGTCCATTTGGTTTTATGTTTACTCTATCAAGAGTTAAAATATTCATGACCTGAGTTAGCACAACTCTAGACTAGAGAATGTAGAATATTAATGGTCATTTTGATCTATTGCCTCTATTTGCCTGTTTTGTTTCTGAAATCCTGGTATTGTGGACCAAAACAAAATAAATCTTTAGTAGTTTTGGGGTCTGTGGGGACAAAAATGTCAGCAAATGGTCAATAAATAGTGGGCCCTGGTATGAAAAAGGTTGAAAAACACTGCTCTAGTGGTGGATCTATGACCTCTATTATTGCAAACGATGGGTGCTTGAGTGACCATATATTAATTCATAGCCAATTAGAAATGCAAAAAATGTAGAGGTCGCAGAATAGCACTGGAGCCAAAGAACATAAACTATACACAGCAATTAATTCATTTAACAAGCACAAATTAATTTGTTCACCAGTCTTTGTCCTCCTGTACATCTCACTTTTCAAAACACCTCCCTCCACACATGCAGTTCCTCAAGGTGATGGAATCAGCTCCATTTAGAGTAAGTAAGTAAATTTTATTTATATAGCACCTTTCACAGAAGGTCTCACAAAGTGCTTTACATAATACAGAAAAGAAAAACATGAGAATAAAACAGAAAAAGTGTACAACTCCATTACATACAGGAGAGCTAGCCCCTCCTATAGTCCTTTGTCCAAAAACATCAAATGCCAATGGCACTAGACAGCCAGCTTTGAGTGTTTGTGTAAACACAGACCTCGAAGACGAAGGTGAGGACACAAATTCTGACTGGCTGGTCACCGTGTGAAGTGATCTCCATGTATGGGCATAAAAGGGACACAAGGCAGATTGGTGGAACTGGTACCGGTCTGTAGAGCACATTAAATTCCCATTGTCGATGACTAGAGAATGTTTTACGTCATAGTGCCTGAGCAAAAGGGTATAGTGTTTATAATATAACCATACAACGTAGCTTTTGCGTTATGATGATCATACGATCACATCAGCGCCATTCACGTCACACTGTTGTTGATTCTTTTTTTAATAAATACGCTATTTCCCTCATCCTTTACCGTGTGGACAGCGAGGAAGGCGGGTTTTTTGTGTCTGTGTGTGTGTGTTTTATTTTTAGCCCGTCTTCTCTTAGATGTGCCGTGTCCCCGGCAGATAATGAGAGCCCGGTGCTCATTACCGTCGGTGGGAAGATAGTGAACTGTCACGTTGGGGTGAGACAAATGTGGAAGCGGCCCCCTCACTGGCTCCCAAATGAAAATAATTACACTCCCGGGCCCCCTCACCTCGCTCTCATTACTCAGTGGAGTAGGGGGGGGGGGCTGAGCACCAGGCATATACACTAGACGGAAATAACAGCACATAAGATAGCACCTGTCCCGTCCCTAACCGCCCCCCTCCCCTCAGGAAACGCCAGACTATATCGACCCAGAACGGAGAGGATAGCGATAGGACCATTATTTTATTGTGTTTTGTTGTTGTCTTTTTTGCCATTTCTGGTTACAGGGGCGGATGTAACATTTCCCAATTGGGGGGGGGGGGGGGGGGCAGGAGAAAATGGCATGGGGGCGGCTTCATCGCCCCCATGATGCTTCGCGACACGGGCGATGAAGTCGCACCCATACCATTTTTGCTTACAGGACTTTTATTATGCAAGTAAAGCATCAACAATAACATCAGTTGTTGTTGAAGTTGCAACAGGCACGCAGCATGCATAAAGCTAAAGTTCTGACTCAGAGTTTTCTATTTGGAATGATGAAATGCTGTTGGTTTAGTGGTGCCACAACTGTAGTTAGTCAGTAGCACTAGTAGTGTTTCAAATAATTTTAAATATAAGCACTTCAATTTGAAATATGTTGGGTTGTTTTGCATTCCATTATGTTTGGTGGGGCAGTCAGGGCATTTAGGGGGGCAGTGCCCCTCCATGCCTAGATCCGCCCCCGTTTGGAGTCTTCGCAGAATCAGGGAGAGTGAGGGGGGAAAGGGCACATGAGGGATGGTGCCATTGTGAGAAACAGGACACAGATGTGTGTTCAAGAGCCCCTCACTCATACAGAGAATTTGCCTATACTGAGATCCACTTCATTTGCTAATTGCTAAAGAATAGTGGAATGTACGGAATTGGATATGCCCTTGTTGACTTCAGTAGAGAAACAACCGTAAAAGGCGCAGTGTTTTCATATATATGCAGGGAGAGAAAATAATAATAATTAGCTCCATCCTCCCAAATGGAGATGGGCCTGTCAAGTGGCCTCGAATGGAAATAAGTATATATGAATTTGTTTCTAGTTTTGGCCAGACAATTGGCCAGAAAGCAGGAGCCTGTATTCAGGGTTTAGGGGCACAACGTTTTGATATACACAGTACGTAGCCATGCGATCGAGTCGCTTGTCAAAAATGACAGACTACAAAACACATATGAGCCTTATCCACTTGAAAACAAGAATTCATATTCTAAGGGAAACATTACCCCAAAGTAACAAATCTGCAAGCTCACAGTGTGATGTGTTGCATTGCACATGGACTGGGTTGGGTTGTGTGACTGGGTGTTAAGTGGTTAAATGCATGTCTGGAAATTCACACTGACATGACATGAGAAAGTCTTAAGCCGTTTCAATCTGCAACACAACATACTGTAGTGCATGAGGGTCTCTCAGCTAAGGGGTCCTTGAATAGAACGTCGAGGATCCCTGCAAAATAAACAACCAAGCAGCCATTCATTCTCAGACATTGACCTTGCTTATGAATAGATGGAAGAAAAACATCATGCCCACGATGTTGCCTGATCTCCAAACTCCAAGCTCCAAGGACCTCACCCCAATGAACCGTTGGAAATGAAAACAAGCAGTCAGGGAAGGGTCTTGTACAGAACTAAAGGTTAGTTTTATCAGGCCTCACATTATGTATCCATAAATCATCCTAGGTAAAATAGATCAAATTTATAAATATACATACAAAAATGCCACTTATTCTTCTTTTTTTTGCTGTTGACTAAATCATGAGGCTCATGATACATTAACAATCATTACTGTCCTCCTTTCATTATCGATTTGGATCGCCATGAGGTCAAACATCGTTTATGAGCAAAAGGATCCGCTACCACCCTGGAATGCAAAAGGGGTCGTGAGTCGTGACCCCTGTGGGAGCCAACCTCTGCCGGGTTTCTTATACCGACTGATTGCCAAAGAACGCTGGATCTGCTGTGATGAATTCCAAAAAGAAAGACAGGTCTACCCCCGTGGCAGCAGAGCTTCAAGGACTTGTGAATTATTGAGCAAAAGGAAGCCATTGATTATTGATTACGGAACGTCCCACACTAATGTGTCTTTAATGGTTCTGGAGGAACTTAAGTGTGCAGATCTCTGAGTCAAAGATGGCCTCCTGCAGGCCAAGGGATTCCCACCGCGGGCTTGCATGTGACCTATTTAAAATAAAACATGAATGCCGGCACAGACCCCAGCAGTCATGAAAGGCTCATGACTTTGACTTGGGGAAGAAAAGACAATCTAAACGTGCAATATGTATGGCATCTCTGTCGGGTGGAAACCTCATGTCCAAAATGATTATCTTCAGGATTAAAGTTCAAAAATAGCAGATCTACTTTTGATACTTGTATGTTTGATGCTGCAGGACATTCATTTATGCTGAATAACACACCGCAATATGGAGATATGGTTTCAAAATGATGTGGGAATGTATACATTGCGCAGTGTTTGTCTGTTCGTCTGCACCCTGCATTCCCCCGAGACCTGTCAGACTGATCATATCACCAAGGTGTGATGTGCTGAGTCAGTGGTAAACAAAAAAGTGATCATTTGTCTCTGTATGTTGTTTACTTCAGGAGTTATGGTATTTTCTGCAATCTCCATAGTACGGTAGGCTATGTTTTGTGCTGAGTCAGTCGTTGCCTAGAAATAGGAGTCTGCAAATCTTAATACTTGTGTGTGTGATATCCATAATTGTGTGTATCACGATTTACCCAAGATGAATCATTGTAGAACACTCTAATTGCTGTTCTCGAGTTGCCCGAGAATTGCTTATGTTTATGTTTAATTCGCCATTGAATGCATGCTAAAACACACATTAGAAATACATGAATGAAACAGCATAGACACATAGACATGATTACAAGATCAAGATAATAAGTAAGTGTACACCAGAAGAAGGGTGAGATCCTGCTTTAGGAAAGTTCTATGCAATCGCCTCAGTTTCCCAGAAACCCCAGCAACGGTTGACGTCCTGTTACATCATCACAACGCCTCGGGTCTCGTCACAATGTCCATGATGAATGTGCATTGTTACCAAAACATGCATTCAATGGCAAATTAAACATATAAACATAAGCAATTCTCGGGCAACTTGAGAACAGTAATCGGTGTGACATTTGTGTCGACTCAAAAAATTACAAATTTGTTTTCTTCATGAATCAAAAGCACAATCACCTTGGCGTTTGTTCCAAAGATACTAAATCCTAGCAGTTTAGGTAGGGTTCATTAGATTTAAAGCAGTAGATGTTCAGTGTTAGTATGTTCAGAGCTGGGACATGTAGATGAACTCTAAAACACATTAAAAATGCATGAATGAAGGAGCATAGACACATAGACGATGATTACAAGATCTAGATAATAAGTAAGTGTACACCAGAAGCAAGGCGACATCAACCTCCCTCCCACCCCCATACTCATAGACAGACCACAGACATATCACACCATAGGAAACAAAAGAGAAGAGGGAGCGAAAAGAGAAAATAATAATAATTAGCTCCATCCTCCCAAATGGAGATGGGCCTGTCAAGTGGCCGCTTCCATCATCGATAACTCAAATGGAAATAGGTATGTGATTAGTTTCTAATTACAGAGGCCTCTATCCCATTGGCCAGAAAGCAAGAGCCTGTATTCAGGACTTAGGGTATGAAAGCTGTCTGCTTTAATAGATGGCACTTTCTTAAGCACCTGCTCGTAGAGATGAGCCAGAAAGCTGAATTGCACCCCCGCGATCTTGGTAGCCCCCCTCACTACCCTGTTATCTGACAAAGAGTACAACTGGTATTACATAACACAGAACACCGGCAATGATTGCCCGACAACGCATAATTGCGTTGTCAGGGGAGCACTTTGTGCTGACAGCCATCAGCAGCCGTTAGCCCTGTATTCTTGCACATTCTCTATTTTGCACGTATGGAGAAGAATAATACATCGGTTGCTTTAATAAGCAGCCAATTAACACTCTCATACTACAGATCAAAATACAGTGACACATTTGGAGACCTAATTAGATTAGGTTAGATATAGATTTATGTACTGCAATAAGTGCAATTATTTAGTTCAGATCATTAAAAGTTGGTTTGCATTTTACACCAAAAATTGTCTTCTTGCCCTTCGGTGGGAATCAAAGTGGGCGTGTCACTAACTAGTTAGGTTGAAAGATGCATATTTGATGTAAAAAAAAAAAATCATAAAAATGAGTAAATAACAACTATTTCTGGAACTAAACTTAATTTTGAGTTAAACAAACACAAACGTACACTTTTCAAACTGTCAAGAGTATCAAACTGAATTCCAGTAATTTCATTCCATTATACACCAGCATTTATCCCCCCTCCTGCCACTGGCCCTGTCCGGTCCCGTCACCATGAAACAACAAGAGAATACTTGATTTTTTTTTTTATTTTTTTTTTTTACTTTTGATCAATTTGTTTATACAATTACCCCCCGTTTTCGCTCTCTGTGTTAATGGTGTGGTCATTTCTGTTTGTATTTACTCACTACAAAGCCGGCAATGGCCCGAAATAAATGTGTTATAATCCTCCTCCTTCTAATTACAGCACACAGCCGGGTGCCTTTCTGAAGAATGAGGCTAATTCGAAGGGCTGTCCTTAGCTCCCCCCTCACGTGTTCTCACGTGTTTGACTCTGTGGCGGAAAGTAACCACACTGAGCAGTTACTCAAGTATACGAACTGTTTTAACCCATCTATCTATACCAGAGAAGTGTCTGTTTTCTATTATTGCAGGGATAGCCTTGGTACCCAGGCTATTATTTTCGTTCACATTCGACTCAAAAGGAGAAGCCTTGGGAAATGCGTTGGACTTCATATTTCACTGCACAGGCATGTCACTCTGACCATATATATATATATATATATATATATATATATATATATATATATATATATATATATATATATATATATATATATATATATATATATATATATATATATATATATATGGGTTAATACAGTGTTAATACAGTGTTTTTCAAGATTTCTCATATCAAGGTCCATTATTTATTGTGCATTTGAGCCACAGGCCACCCTTTGATGACATGTATTTAGACTTCCAGAACTAAATTAAAGTACTGTATTGATGTTGGCACCGGAGGGAACATGCACATTTTGTACAATGTGTTCTACATTCTCTAATAGACCTTTAGGTAATTCCTTCCCCAAACTGCTATGGTCCAATCACAGCTAAGCATAACATGTGATAGACTAGAGCCCTACCTGTATAAAGTGGATGGGTGAGAGTGGTTTGTTTGGAACCATACTAGGTGGTTTGTTTGGAACCAGCAGGAGTCACGTGTGCTTTTCAGCCAATAGCTGCTGTCACGTGTACATTTGAGCCAATAGCCGTCTCGTTTCAGCTGTAGCATTGGGAGTCAATTCTATGATAGACGAACCTCTCCACCAATAGCTTTCCTACAGTATATGATAAAACATTGTTTTAAAAATTCACACACACATTTTCCACTGCATAGGGCATGCCTTGTTAATGGATTTACCTGAAGAAGACCCACAACTTTTATTAAAGACAACGTTTCGACCCGTTGTGGGTCTTCTTCAGGTGAAGAAGACCCATAACGGGTCGAAACGTTGTCTTTAATGAATGTCTACAGCCTGGGAGCAACTGAAATGGTGTGCGAACTATTCTTCTTTTTTGTACCTTTGACATTTTTTTAGCTCAGCACCCTAAAGTTTTTCTCTAGAGATGTGCGTACTTTACCTTTTGCTCAAGTCCATGATATTTACATTGGAATGAGGTCTACTGTGTAGAATTATTTTAAATTAATTTAAGTAATGCAGATGTTTAACAATTATTCACCTGCAGTTGGCGAAATTGAACCAAATGGACTGCGGGTTTGTCAACCAATAAAAGTTATACTAACATGGTTGGTTGCTGATTGGATCTGAATCTGTCAGCCAATCCCAGCACCTCCTCTCCCCTCCAGTGCTGCGCTATGACCAATCATTTGGAGTGACACCCACCAGACGGGTAGACCACCAGGGCCAATGATTTAGTCCAGGCTTTCCCTTTTTGTGCAGCACAGACGGAAATTAAAGTCTGAGTATCGAGGCTAGTGTGCGGGTATCAGCATGTAGATCGGCACAGAGTCTAAGTATGAACAAGGCAATATTGTCAACATTTCATCCAACTAGACAGATATGACCCAAACTAAATGGAATTTTATTAAAAATGTGCTGTCAAAATAAATGAACGCTGCCTGCCTGGTTCAGGGCTCGGATAGCCCGAGGGAAACAGGTGAATGACGGTGAGTGAATGGAACTAGAACGCCCATGTTTGTGCGGGGGCGTGTCTGCACCGCTGTGCCTATATGTGTAGCGTATGTGCATGTGAAACCCCCGTTGACTTTCACTGAATTACATCAGCCTGCAATAAGGCTCTCCAGATCATCTCCAGGGAGACACATAATCAATTGATCTGCTGTCACAAGCTCACACAGCATGACACTATAAGATTAAATGTAACTTCAAACTAACTTGAAATCACACAATTTTCTTTTACCCCCCTACTTGCAGACATTATAATTGCAATCCGATACAATCATGCCCGTGAACAAGCGGAGAGAAATTATGCCCGCAATGAGAAGGAGGCATTCGTTTTTTTTGCTCAGAGCACAGGCCACAAGTTATAGTGGGGTCCCACGACACACCGTCATTTACAACTCTTGTAAAAGTTTGACTTTCGCTTCTAATTTGTAGATGATAACCTATAGAACAATTTTAGTTCGAGTGGCCAATCTACAGATAAAAAAATATGCATTTTTTGCCCAATTTCAAAATTGGCCAAAATCGGATTTTTGTTTTTCTTAAAAGTCTTTATTTTCTCACAATTGCTGTTTCTTTGTTTTCTTTTGCTATATCAAGTCAATACTAACCCAGGAATTAACTGGATTTCAAATATTATTGTTTGGAATATGATATGGAAAAAATAGACGCCCATGTACCACATCAAATTACTTCAAAGGGCACCTAATTTAAATTCTGTTGAACCTAGAAGAATGAAGTTAGTGTCTACCTATATTATCATGAATGAGTAATGGTATAAATTGTAAATAAATAGAAACAATACAGTATTGGGGGGACTAAGTTAGGCATACCCACTTATAGCCCAGCCTCTATGTGTGAAAATTATGCACTTTTCAATGAAAGCATGACATTTGGCACAAAGTTAAAGCCTGCCATAAGGAATTGTTTTGGCTATGGGTCTGTGATGACAGGTTTGGTGGCCACCATCTGCTGTTATTTTACCAATTCAGCTCATACAACATACAATCTTGATTCTGATGACAACGTTTTCAAGGATTATGATTTTTTATAAAATGCTAGATAATAGTCAAATCATCAAAATACGTAATATTGATGTATTGATGTAGGCAGTAAATTCATGTCTTCTAACCTATGTGTGAAAATCAGCTGACATACTCTACTCAGTACTCACTCCAACTCAAACCAGCTCTAGCCGATTGACCAGTACCCACTGAGGTCAGAACACCAGTCTGTGTACTTCTAACCAGATCCCCATCCAGATCCAACACCAGTCTGTGTACTTCTAGCGAGATCCCCATCCAGATCCAACACCAGTCTGTGTACTTAGATCCCCACCCAGATCCAACACCAGTCTTTCTAGCCAGATCCCCATCCAGATCCAACACCAGTCTGTGTACTTCTAACCAGATCCCCACCCAGATCCAACAACAGTCTGTGTACTTCTAGCCAGATCCCCACCCAGATCCAACACCAGTCTGTGTACTTTTAGCAAGATCCCCATCCAGATCCAACACCAGTCTGTGTACCTAGATCCCCACCCAGATCCAACACCAGTCTGTGTACTTCTACCCAGATCCCCATCCAGATCCAACACCAGTCTGTGTACTTCTAGCCAGATCCAACACCAGTCTGTGTACTGTACTTCTAGCCAGATCCACATCCAGATCCAACACCAGTCTGTGTACTTCTAGCCAGATCCCCATCCAGATCAAACACCAGTCTGTGTACTTCTAGCCAGATCCCCATCCAGATCCAAGATCAGGAGCCTTAAAGGGACATTTCACGATTTTTTAAAAAGAATATATTTAACTGACACTACTTCCTGGACTACATGTCGTCAGTAAGACCTCTCCACCTATCCATAAGGATAGGGGAAGGGAAATTATGGGAATTGTAGTCCAGGAGTGAGTGTCAATGACACCAGAGACACTGGCCTCACTTCTACAATGTAAAATATCTAAAGCCACACAGGCTATTAAACACATAAAGACCCCAGGAAGGTGTTCCAAGTCTTTAAAACGTCATTAACATATATTTCCTTGCACAAATGGTGAGAAATGTCCCTTTAAACAATTGCCTACTTTATAATTTGTTGTAGTTGCAGATCGGTGTAAAAATAGCAGATATACAGCAATGTGTTATTATATATGCTACTGTGCTCTAAAAAAGAAAGAACATGTAATAATATCTGGAATTCATAAGAAGGAATGTCTCGTCTTCACTAGTCACTCCCTAACATTTGACTGTAGTTTATATGATTTTGTTGACGGAAGCCCCTTTTCCCAGTGGGATCGCAGCGAGATGCAGGACTAATAACACGCTTCAAGACTGTCCCGCCTTGTTTCCTCACCTCTGTGAGCACGCCTGGCCTTCATGCTTCATCAGCACCACACACTAGCAGAGGAGCATGGCGGGTGACAGGTGCGGACAGAGTCACTACCAGCTACCATAACAGAAAGCTCATTTCAGCACCACGGACAGAGTCACTCCAGCTACCATAACAGAAAACTCATTTCAGCCCCACGGACAGAGTCACTACCAGCTACCATAACAGAAAGCTCATTTCAGCACCACGGACAGAGTCACTACAGCTACCATAACAGAAAGCTCATTTCAGCACCAAGGACAGAGTCACTCCAGCTACCATAACAGAAAGCTCATTTCAGCACCACGGACAGAGTCTCTGCAGTCAGGTTCTACTTGCCCTCAGCTCATGGTCACTTGCCCCCTAAAATATATTGTAAATTTTGCAGATGTAACTCTTGAGAACGTAAACATTTTTAGGCTCTCAAGAGTTAAAATTCATCATCTTAATTACGCCAGGTCTACACAACTAGAGAATGTAGAAGATTAGGTCATTTTGATGTGAAAGTTAAATTGCCTGTTTTGTTTCCCAAATCCAGCCTGGAATTGTGGATAGCTAGAAAGCAGGGAAAGACACAGAGGCAGAGTGAAATGACTGTCTTCAAGACAAATTTATCTTGTGTTGTGTTATAGTGCACTAAGTTGCACACTTGCCCGATCGGGCAACCAGGTAGCAGTCTTCACTTGCCCCACCATTTTTTTTTACTTGCCCCGGGCAAGCGGGCAAGTGTTAGTGTCAAGCTCTGTCTTTAGTTTTGGGGTCTGTGGGGCTATAATGTCTCAAACGTTGGTCCGTGACTCAAATGCCGAATACATAGTGGGCTGTAGTCACTAGTGTCAAAAAGATTGAAAACCACTGCTTCATATGAAAAACGTTGGATTTGCCTACCCTGCCATTCTTCCAGCCCAACCTAGTAGGGCTGGCTAAATCCGGCCCTGTGCCCCACACGTGTACACACACACACACACACACACACACACACACACACACACACACACACACACACACACACACACACACACACACACACACACACACACACACACACACACACACACACACACACACACACACACACACACACACACACACACTTTTGCACTTGAGGCACATTCACACAACTAAGCGTAAAATAAGGATCTCTAAGCCCCAAAACCTAAACCTCTAAACATGTCTAATACCGTCCTGAACATGCACGCATGACCCCACGCATTAATTAGTACCTATAACAAACCATGTTTGTCCAGCTGTAGCAGGAGGGGGCTGGCGTGAAATTAAAGTCAAAAAGTCAAAGTCGCATGATTTGTCACTACGTTACCGCAGCGAAATTGGACCTCCGCTTTTAACCCATCACTTGGAGTGGTGTGCTCCAAGGAGCGGTGAGCTGCGGCTTGCCGCGCTCGGGAATCATTAGCTGATTTTGACCCCCAATCCATCCCTTTGATGCTGAGTGCCAAGCAGGGAGTCATTGGGTCCCATTTTTTAGAGTCTTTGGTATGACCCGACCGGGAATCGAACCCCGGCCTCCCAGTTCCAGGGCGGACACTCTAACCACTAGGCCACTGGTCATCTACATGGGTACTTGCGTACTTCACACACAGCTTTCTGGGATTCTATGTATTCAAAATACAACATTATGAACAATTGAGTACATCTTCCACCACCAGGGCAGATGGATGCACCCCAGAGGTGGAAAAAAGTACTTTCTACTACTTTTCCTTTCTACTACTAAGAAATTACTATTACTACTACTACTTTTCTACTACCAAGAATTTAAAATGTACTTGAGAAAATGTACAAAAATATCGGCATCAAGATGTATTTTAAATGACAAAAGGATTAATTATGCACAATGTCCCATTTAAGTATTCAAATGCATTAAGATCTACAACTTTTTTGTTTATTCTTTTTCTCTGATTATTCATTGTATGATCTTCATGCCTTCAGAAAACAGTTAAGTCGCCACTTGCTAGGTTTAATTGATGATCATGATTGAGATTCAGAGAGGCAAAGAAAAAGGGTCCTTGGCTTTTCGTGACTATTCTGTTATTGGAGTACAAGTGGACTTGAAGAGAGTCTGCGTCTCTCAAACTACTGGAACGATTCTCACCATGTTTCTTCTGCACACTGCCAGGAAGCCAAGCAAGTTCTTTGTTTTGGTATAGTCGGTTTCATAGTGATGCTTTTGTTACTTTTTGTATTTTTGTCTATTGTAAGTCAATTTGGGCTCACTTCTCTTTTTTGAGAGGTGCTAACTGCTCCAAAATGTGAATGTGTGTTTTCCTTTGCCATCCAAATCTATTTAAAAAAAGTCGTCTCACACCACATCACAGGATTGCAATTCATCTGGACAAACACTGACCAACCAACCTCCCACTGTCACCTTCATATTAATTTATGAAAATAAACCAAAAGCTGAAATACAAGTAGAAACCGTATATCTCCATTATTATTTTTGAAAAGCCTATTTTTTAAAAAAATGGTCATTCTGGAGTGTTGTGGAAAAGCCAGTTTTAGCTTGTGCCCCTCAGAAAATAAACCACCAATATATTTCACCCTGTTTAATGCTACTGTTTGTTGGGGTGTGTGGGTGCGTACATGCATATGTGCGTGTTGTTATTTGACTGGAATATGCATTTGTTTTTGTTTTTTTGTTTTTTGTTTTTTTAATTACCGGTAGTTTAGTTTTCAGTGTTGCGACACTTAGATATAGACCAGGGGGGCCCACACCTTTTTAGGGGCGCCAGCAGCTCCTACATGGCTTTAATGTTTTCATACTGTTTGTTTAAGAAAATGCTGTAGACAGAGAAATTTTGAGGCAATAAAAACAAACCTTATCACCTGTTGCTAAAACAAACATTATGTTGTAAGGTGACACACTCAGCCCACGTGGGTGTGATCTTTGACAGAAGAAACACTTTCAAAATGTGACCAGCTCAATGTGAAATCTAACCACCAAAAAAGTACATGTCATTGTTGAAATTGTTTACAAAACGTACCCCGGGGCCTTTGGCATAGCATGGTCATTAGACGCACACATTCACAAACAAACTTGGAATTGGAAATGGGGGAAAATGGAATTGATAGTTTATGTATTTCTTTGAATCAAGCAAGTCAGGTGGCAGATGCCATTTTTATATTTAAATTGTAATATATATTTTAGGACCATGCTATGTGATCTATGGGTGGACTACGATCTAACCTTGGGTACCCCTGATATAGACAATGATGTTTTAACAGTTTTGTCCAGCAGCCATATTTACAATGACACATCTTGAGAACCACTGGGCTGGAGGACCCTTTCATAGAAAAGGAGGTAGGCTTGGCTACCCTCGACTTTGCTCTCTGGAATGGGATGAACACTGCTATCGCTGATATGGAACCATGAATGCCTAGGTGGCGCTTCGCCTCCTAGCTCTGGAGCTCCATTGGACGAGGGTGCGGGGAGTTGAGATAGGGCTTTGACGGTCGCCGTATAATGACCCGACCTCATTGATCCGCTGTGCTCTACAATGCCGTAGAGGCTGTATAGCACTTTGTCGTCTCCGGGCGTCACGGTCTTGCATTTGGCAGCACAGAAAGGTGCGAGGTCCAGTTTGTGAGGGAACCGGACATGTCTGTTCACCTTACATAGGCGTTGGCCAATCTGTTGGAATCTCTTTAAGTGTAGCGTGAGCACGGGAGGAGGGGAGGAGATGAGAATTTGCTTGACGGCATCTGTATATACCTTGTTGTTATCGCTGCTGCTCTCATGGCGGCGCTTTGCCGTACAAGTGGCACACAGTAGGCGGTTTGCCTGCGTGAGGTTCTCCACCTTGGTGAACTGAAACAGGCAGGACTCCACGGAGCATTCCTGTTTCCCCGGCGTGGTCCTTGTAGCCAGCGTGTGAAAGGCCATCTCTGCGTCCTGATTTACCACGGTGTATTCTTTGGGTTGGGCCAGAAAGTCTCTCTCCATCTCACCTTCCATCACTTCGGGGCCAACTACGAAAGCTTCATCCAGGGACATCATGACCATTTCATCTGCCACCTCGCCCATCGCTTCTTGATCCGTCTCGGATATAGTTTCGTCTTTTGAGATGTTGAAACGATTGCCGTTTGTTGTGCTAAGGGCGCTAGCACATGAGTCCTCTTCCAAACATTCGCTGTTGGCTTGGGCTGGATCACAGTCCTCTTTGACCTGCTGTGAAACACTCATTTCTGCCAACTGTCCTTGACTCATCTCTTCTTGAGTTCCATTGTCAGTGTGTTCTCCAACCTCTTTCTGCTTTTGTCTCTCTGTGAGGTCTTTCTGATGCTTAGTGTTTTTCTTTCGTTTTTTCTGGCTACTGGGGGATGGAATATAATAATGTCCAGAGCTGGTTGAATCATCTGAAACAGGAAGGGAAAGGTCGAGAAACGTCTCAGTAACTGATGACACCGTGTTGCATTTTCCGCACATTACAGTACTGGTGATTTCTCCACCAAACACTTCATCAACAAAGTTCTTGGGAGATCCACTTTTCACATACTCTTTAACTGATTCCTCGTTCCCCGATGTCTTCAAAGCCTCCAATATCCCAGCGCGTAATCTCTTAGCCTCTTCGGCTCGCATGCCGTCTAGCAGGTAGCGCAAGAGCTCTTGACTATCCTGTTGCTTGTAGCCTTGGAAACGGGCAGCCTTTTTACAAACTTGTGTGAACAAGCAACGGGGGTGGATGACACGCTCTTTGGTTGTCTGGACCTGATTGAGTAGCTGACCCATCGACTGAGTCAGGGATCCAGGCTGGTCCAACTCAAACACAATAGGCTCCAGACCCGAGGAGGTACCTGGTGTAACGTTGACCTTGATCTTTGCCATCACTTTACTGAGAAGCTGCCTTAGCATCCGTGTTTGACAGAGGTTCTGAATGACAGAATTGAAAAAGCAAGTGTTACCAAGATTGGAGAGACCCTTCACTGAAAACTCACTGCTGTCTTTAGCTGTGACATTCGTTTTGGCCTTGCTTGCTTGTTTCTTTTCAACTACCGTCAAATTTCCCAGCCTCTTCGTTGACATGGCTTCTGACTTTGCTTCTTCTTCCACTTCTTCCAATTTGTTTTTGATGACAGACACCAACTGTGCTATATGTCCGGTTCCGCTAGACGGGACTTCCTTGTCACATTTATAACACCACACACTCCAGTCGTCCATGCTGACCACCAAGCAATGTAAACCGGTCATGGGCTTTTCGTGATGCTTAACTGCATGTTGTTCCTCAGAGTTTCGGCCACATCCCCTGTGTCCACATTGTAAACACATCCAAACCACTGGCATTTCATACTTCACACCAGATTTTGGTGGTTTACAGTCCTGACAGTCTGAATTCACAGCAGATTTGGCAAACTTGTAAGGTGAAGTTGAAGTGACTGCCTTCTTGAGATGGAGACAAGAAGTGGTCCCGTCCCCATCATCCTCTTGGCTCCCGTGCTTCCCATTTTTCTTTACCTCTTTCACATCCTGGCTTCCTTTATTCTCTCTTTCCTGTGACACCTTCAGGTTCTGGCTTTCGCCCTTCCCTTTCTTCTTCATCGCCAATAACTACAAATCACAATAACCGCACACAGGGCAGATAACCGTGATATATATCTTCAAAATTTTGAAAGAGCATTGCCCAAATATGGATATCATATGGCTGATATCATATAGCAATGACATCACAGTAGTACACCCGTAATGCTAACCAGGATCACCGTTGTCAGCTATTACACAATCTCACATTCTCACATCACATTCTCATTTCCATAGGATGAAAATGCAACATTAAACATTTTTGGCCACTAAATCTGATGATTTGATTGGCTGAGCATGGAATATGACAATGAAAATGATATAGAGTCAGAGTGCCCCTCACTTCACACAAGTGTGAAGCCCTCACTTCACTCAAGTGTGAAGCCCTCACTTCATACAAGTGTGAAGTGAGGGCTGCTAGGCCCTTTGTCTCAGAGGTCAAATGTCTGCCAAATTTATTTGACAGCCAAATATAGCATACATTTAATCAACCAATCACATGAATTCAGTTGTTCATGAGATGTGTGAAGATATATAATTATAAGGGCGCCCCTTGCTTAACTTAGGTGTGATTTTTATTTATTAATGGGGTTGCATAAAGGGCAACTAAACTATTGTTACACTTTTTGATTTTGTGACATTGTCGTGGAAATTGTTGATAAACATCTTAAAACGTCCCTAGTAGTGTTTGTTATTTCAGTTGTGTATTGCTCCATTCCTGTTGGTTGGGGGTTTCATTTTGTGACTGACCATTTGTTGACCTGTGTCCTGAGTGCTAAACATGGGTTGGCTCTTACGTTATAAAAGCTGTGTGAAGACATTGTAATTTGAACCATTTACTGGTGGGTTTCCGTTACGTGATGTTACGATGTCATGTAAGTAGCTTGGTTCCTACTCGCGTAGAAAATCAATGATACATTTCAATCCAAGTTCTGGTCTCGCTTCATATTTTTGTGTATCTTGTTTTCTGAGCACGCACAGGTCTGCAGACCTCATCATACATTGTACATGCACAACCATCAAATCATTTCGATGTAAAAATATATAACATATAATCATTCGATTGGCTCACCAAGGAACATCGAGATTTGATTGGCTGAGCAAGGAAGGTCACGTCACAATTACAACATTATCGGGGCAACCACTTTGCAATTGCAAATTGCATTCTAGTTTATTATGTTATTATTAAAATGTTATTTATTTATCTGTTTGTTCATGCTAAGCAGCAAGCTATATACAATATATGCTTAGATGTTGTTTTTTTGTTTGTTTCTTTGTCCATTTTATACATTTGCATGTTTGTATTGTAAAATGGTTTATCACTTGCTATGATCAGAGCCTCCGTAGCTCCAGACCATGGGAAGCAAATTGTGGAGGGCAACTGACCACACACGGCTAGTCTGCCTGCGTCCTTTTTATAGTTTACAGTCCACATCTGTCTGCCGTGGGCCCACTGTCCGACACAAAGACATATGAAAACATAAATCAGGGATTGGCATAGAATGGACAGTGACAAGCTCAAATTAGTATTATTATTATTATGCAAATTATGCATTTGATGATTCAATACTTATTGTGAACACACCGTGTCCTTACTACAAAAGTCGAGCAGAACGTTGTCTGTCCGTCAAGAACAACACACAATGGATCCACAATAAAGGAAAATAAGTTCTTGTGTACTGAACTATCAGGCTCCATCATATGCAGTATAAATAATTGTTTTTGCTTTGTGTTTGTGTGTGTCGAACTGAAAGTAATCTTTTCTGTTTCCAACTTGGCACCACCAGAGTTAAATAGATCGATCGGCATAGCTCTGAGCAGCTGTGACTCTGCTTTTGCCGAGGTTTGCACACACACAGACTGACTGACTGACTGCCTTGTGGAACTGCATTGTGTCAGTCAAGAGAAGTCAGCTGAGCAAACTTTATCCTCAAACGTTTGCCAAATCTATCTATAAACGCAGCAAATCTCTGTACGTCTGTAATACACTTCAAACTTGACATATACTGTACGTTCCAACATCCACACCCTCACAGGGAGTGCAGATCACCCCTCCGTCTCCATATATAAAACTGGCCTGTTCTGACACCACGACTGTAGTACCAGAATAAAACAATGAGAATGAACACGCCGCCATTTTTTCTTTCTCACGGTGCCCCTGTGGATCCTAGGAGCACTCGCCCACTGCTCCGAAGGAGCCCTATACTGTAGCTGCAAAAAGTAATAGCATGTATCCCTGTCATATGAAATGTTGTCCAAATAAAGCTTTGTATTATTCATGGCGTGAGCCTATGAGCCCATGTTATCTGGAGCAGTTCTCCCATCTCCACACAATCGTATTCATGCCAGCAGTGGGGCATGTTATTCCGAGGGAACAATGGATGAATGCGCACGCACGCAGGATTTGTCAGAGGGGAGTCCTGCAAAGTCATCGAGAGAAGTGCTTCGAGTTCAGAATGTTGTGTTTGTGTTTCGGTTCACTATTCTTCTTTCTTAGTGTTGCCTGGAGAAACACACAGGATCGGTGATGGAAAAATGTATAAAGCCATTGTCATGCGGAACACTTTGTAAGAGTGAAACGCTCCCCCCAGACATAGGGCCGTATGAAGCAGTGGTTTTCACCCTTTTGTTGTGGCAAGGATGCCCAAAATGATATACATTTGCCCGTAGATCCAATCTGAAAAGGTTTTGTTTCCAGGTACACCTGGAAGATGATGATGATGGTGCGGGCTCCCAATACATTTTTGTTAAAATCCTGTCAGTTTCCCCAAATACCGATGTTTCTAATATGTCATTGCATGATGCTCAATAGTCCACAGTAAAGATTTCAGTTATGAAAAATAACATTTGCTCAGAATGTATATATATATACAGTATATATATATATATATATATATATATATATATATATATATATATATATATATATATATATATATACATACATATATATATATATATACATACATATATATATATATATATACATATATACATATACATATACATATATATATATATATATATATACATATACATATATATATATATACATATACATATACATATACTGTATATACATATACATATACATATACATATACATATACATATACATATACATATACATATATATATACATATACATATACATAACATATACATATATATATACATAACATATACATATACATATATATATATATATATATATATATATATATATATATATATATATATATATATATATATATATATATATATATATATATATATACAGTATATATATTCTGCACCACATTTGCACCACATTTTTCAAAAATTGCAGACCTACAATATGAATTTGATCTATGAATCAATGACTAAAGTATAATGCTTAAAACACCAAAAGACCACTTAAAGGGATAGTTCATATTTTTGGAACATAAATTGTATGAAATACTGTCCATGAACATATGTGGTATCAACTGTATTAATTGATGTCCAGAGGGAGAGGGAGTTCTGCTCTGGTTTTGTTAAAATATTAAGTAGTTCTGGTCATTTTGTGGAGGTCACTGGGGCGACGCAGTAAAAGTAAATGAATCCACAAAACTAACTAATTTGTATTGTTGAAATATTCCTAAGATATTAGCACATCCTTCATTTTTGACCCGCCTATCACATGGAACTACTTTTTGGGCATAGTGATATGGACACAAAAAACATAGTTCCCTGTGGGTGGGTATATATATATATATATATATATATATATATATATATATATATATATATATATATATATATATATATATATATATATATATATATATATATATATATATATACAGTAAATATATATAAGTGAACGGAGATGTCAGGCCACCAGTTTAGTAGCCCTGATATACTCGCTCGAGCCCATAGACTCCAATGCATTCCGCAACTTTGTCCCTATTTGTTGTCCCCCTTTAATAGAGTCGCCAGCGAGTGGAATCACATCCGAGACAGAGCATGCGCACGCGCGTGCATGTGCGTTAATTGCGTTAGAAAATTTAACGCAAAAAACGGGGAAATTTAACTAACGCCGTTAACGCGTTAAAAATCAACACCACACCACTATATATATATATATATATATATATATATATATATATATATATATATATATATATATATATATATATATATATATATATATATATATATAATTGTAAGACCTATAGATTCATTTTTTGCATTACAACTTTTCCAAAATAGAAGCCTGCAGTCTCTATTAGCATGGATTCCCCATCGATGATGCATAAAGTAGAGAAAAATGGTGCTGTTTTATCATGACCATTAGTGAGGACATAGAACATTGAAAAGTGAAAAGTGGTGAAGTGCTTTAGCTCTATCTGCCTTTTTTATTGTTATATTATATCACAGTATATAGCAATATATATATAATAGCTGACATAAATGGGGGACACCCTCAGCAAAGGTTGTTGTGGTTGAACCCACAACATGCCGTCAGGCTTTAACACAGCTATACGCCAGCCGCTCCGGGCCTCCTAGATCGTACATTTCAACAACAGAAATCCTTCCCGACGGTGGTCCCTGAAGCAAAACTTCTCAAGTGTCCGCGGCCAAACACATCAATTTGGCAGGTCCTTGACATATGAGATTGCTCAAGAAGCACGGCTTGATAAGCACCTTGCAGACTACAGAGCCATCACTGGCATATAATAGTTATAGGACCTCCATCTGAGGAATGATATCGAGGCCCAAGGTTGATTTACCCAGAAAACTCCTTAGCTTTCCCCATGAGCCTCAAAGTGTCACTTATATTCAGGCTATCATTGCGACGTGCCACCGTGTTATCTTGAAGATATAAGCTCTTGTGCACAAGCAACGCCATGTGTTTCAACAGGGTAAATGAGGCTGGAGTTCTCCAGTGCCTCTCACTCAGTCTGCCAGAGTGAATCCGCCAACTCCCCTATGTTTAAAGGACAACTTTGTTTTTTCAACCATGGTTCATGTTTTATGTCAGTGGTTTTCAACCAGTGGTCCTTGAGAGTTCCAGGTAGTAAAAAATGAAAACATAATAGACTCTTGCGGGTCCATTTGGTTTCATGTTTACACTCTCAAGAGTTAAAACATTCATCATCTGAATTAAGTAACTAATGAACGAATGTAAAACATGTAAAAACATGTAAAACAATTATCTTTTACTTTATCTAATAACAACCGAACACATGAACCATGGTTGAGAAAAACAAAGTTGTCCTTTAACCCATCAAAGCCAGTTAACTCAAATACCGGTATGTGTGGTTCACCGCAACAAAATACTGCATGTTAACTATGCACACAAAAACTAATTTCACCCCCTTTTATGTACCTTCTAATTCTGTGATGTGACAAAGCAGATTTTGAATGAGCACCACTGGTTTATAGCAACATAGTTATTTGCATTCTTCCCACTCAGAAAACTGTTAGGATTTAGGAACCATTTGTAGAGTCGGCCTCTTGTCTTAGCAGCTTAAAAAGAACATCCATCTTTTGAGAATCATTTGGACTTTTTTCACAGCAGCAGAGACGGCAAAAACGGAATGTTGGACAATGGCCCAAGGTCTAGTCCGACAACAATTGTAAATAATCATCTATCCGGTCTGGGTTCAGATCGTTCTCTTTTTTTTTTTCCTCCCAGACCTCTAAATACAGCATGTTCCCGCACAGCATTTTGCTCTTCTGAGTTTGCAGTGTTGGATGATTGTGTGCCTGTGTGTGTATGCATGCGTTTCTTCAGCCAAAATAGCAGATCTACAAGCTCATAACACCTTGCCATTGGTGGCGAGTCATGGATTGTTGTAGACACACATGCTATTTTCGGCAGATCATAAATTAACGAAACATACAATTCATCTTTGACGCGAGGAAAATCTCGACCCGAGCGTGCGCCATGCCGTTTCACCTGGGCCAAATCCACAATCCACACATTTTTTTTGTTGTTTTTAACGATGCCCAGGATCCCAGCCTCACCACGCTGGCACCCGCGTGGCCTTATTGATTCCCGTCGCCAGTGCACCTTGAGCCTGCTGAAAGGGAGTCAGGAGAAGAGATGGCGTGGTCGGCCTGTTTCATCATCCAGGCAACAATCTGGACCATATTAATGATCCAATACGATGTCTGATGGCTTTCAGCTCCAAGGTGAAAAATGACCACAAACAGATGTCCCTGTGCCATGTCCTGCACTGTACATTAATCATAGCACTCCCTGCCAGCCGACACACACACACACACACACACACACACTACAAAATATCTGTTTTCGACGCAGATGACAACGGTAGGGTGTCCCATCTGTAGCAACTGGTGTATGTGCCGCACGCACATGCTTAGCGTGCCCGACATGTGGAGTGGTGGTTATGTGATGAGGATTACAGCAGAAAATAATAAAAATATCACAACAAAAAACACGAGCAGATGGCAATGAGTCAGAGTCAGATTGTAGCTGCACAACAGCGGTGAGGAATACTGGAGGATTACAATGCGGGGCAGTCGGAAGTGATTAAACTCTCAATTACATCTGCAGCAGCTTTTGACAAAGGCGACGGGCCTCCTGTTTGGGACGCAGCGGTGTCAGGTATTGGATTAGCCCCGGCTCTCCCGAGGCCTTTAGACAAGATCTTATTTGCTCCACGGTAATGTTGTTAACCTCCCCCTGCCCGCCCGCCCGCCCCCCCACCCCCTTCAAATGTGGACACCTCGCAGACATGCCGGCAAGCTCTTCTGACAAGAGCCGTGCCGCAAATAACATTTTTCTTCCCTCCCTGGATTACTTTTTTTAAATACATAGTTGGCTCCCTCCACAGCCGTGCCCTACAACTGAACTCCATTTCTGCACCCTTTAGACCAACGGCGGCATAAGCCAATTAGTGTGCGTTTGTGTAATGCCATGTGGGGGTGGCTCGGCCTGACAGGTCCTGTGACGATTTGATCATGGCATTTCTGGGGGGGTGGGGTGGGGGTTGTATGACATCAGCCTGGAGACGCAAGGTGAAGCAACAACACTGTGCTGCCAAAACCTTTTAATTTATACTAGATGCTCTGAAATGTTCTAAACATGCATTTAATACTAAGGTTGGACGATAAAGCATTTTTTTAAATCGCCAATTGTCCGAGCAAAATTCGCAGATGGACCACCTGTCTCTTAACGCCATTTGCAACGCATAGTGAGCTTGTAGATACTATATACTACTTGTAGATGCTACAGTATATACTACTAGTCAGTGCAGTCTGCAGTCAGTGCAGTTCCGTTTACAACACCCTCTCGATGCTACAGTAGAAGAGTTGCCACATTGAGGCGACAGAAAACAGCCTGTCAGGTGTTCATGTACTCACTCGAGCCCATAGACAATGCAATCTTGCTGTCCCTATTTGTTGTCCCCATTCAATAGAAGCCTGTGCATAAAAGCCACCATGGCACTGGCCTTATGAAGTGAACGGAGTTTACATATCTCTGTCTGTATAGACTCTACGGCTTTGCAACAGCCTATTAAGCTACCACAGGGAGAGTGTTAAAGAGTTTGATTTTGTTGTGGCCCGGAAAGGGCAGTTGTTTTACAGACAGGGAAATGGGCAGGGTCTGAATCCTCCTTTAATATCAATGTGGTCACGTCTGTCCGCAGCAGGCTCACAAAATAGAGAAGCGACTACATGCTGGAGAAAAGACTTAAGACCCCAGAGCTTGTTGCTAACGATTTGTTATTCACTCGTCTTTTTCTTTTTTCTCTTTTTATTTTATCCCCCGACTTGGTCTAGTTCATTATTTAGCTACATGGATCACACATGAAAATGTTTGGGAACCGCTGGGCTAATTAGTGAGACAATAAACTGCCCCGTGTCCCTCCCTTGTCCCTTCAGTGTTCTGATCACGGTTGGTACACTTATTGACAGCGGTTTATACTCAAATGAATTCATGTACATTCTCAAACAAACACTACACAATTTCACTCAATACACCCTCCCACTCACACTAAAAGCCATACCCCATCTAGTTTGCTCCACCAACACCAATATTAGCCATTTACAAGCAACAATTTTGGTGTTAGCATCTGTGATAATCTGACCACACTTTCACAGCACTTCAGAGATTCAGACGAGGTCCCATCTTTAAAGGAGCTAACAGGAAAAGATTTGCAGACGAGATCAATAGCTCCAGATGAAGCAGACTGGACAAGAGGGGAGCCTGTCAGATCAGTGTCTAGTACTGCCTTTGCTGTTGCAGTTAACACATGCCTGTGTGTGCGTCTGTGTACATGACACGAATGAGGAGGAAACGCTTTAGTCTTACAACAAAATACAGACAAACAGACGTAATAGGATCACTTCGGACAGAAATATAAGCTTGCAGAGCCATTCCTGAACGGTTTGTCTACACCCCCACCCCCTCCACACACACACCATAACGTTCTGTAAACTAAAGTCCATCAACACCTCTTCCCTCTCTGCGGCCCTATCTGATGCCATCTCAGTCTCCTCCTTCACACAGTCTGACTCCCACCACACTGCTTAACAAATTCCCGCCCTCTCCTCCTCCCTGGGCCAGCTTGTACCCGTTCAAGCCCGTTCTGTTCCATTCACCCCCACTGCTCTCTGGTACATAGATGAACTCATCCACCTCAAAATCCAAGGGCCGACGGCTAGAGAGGCTCTCCATGAGGACGTTGATCAGCGTCCACTCAGACATGCTCAAATAACACATGTAGCTTTACAAGGACACCATTAACTCCACCACCCACATACTGTACTACTTTGGAAACATTCAGCCAGGCAGCTTTTCTCCACAATCAATAAACTACTCAAAATCATGGACACCATTTCCCACTCCTTCAGCACTGAAAAATGTAAGAACTTTCTTACATTTTTCCAAGACCAAATAATCAGCATTCATAGCAAGCTGGCCACCCCTCCCCGGGGCCTGAACCTGACTCTTCCATATCCCAGGGTTTCCCCCAGCGCTTTATCGTCAAGGCGGCCGCCTTCACCAAATCGCTCCCCCGCCTTGGCTATGCCCCCCCCCCCCCAAAAAAAAACAAGAAACCAGACTTAAAGTTAAAATGCGTTCATACAACGCATGCCGCATGATGAACCTGTAGATCAGTTATATTTCGCATGCGACGCTGCCTCGGCTCGCTAACACTACTCCCGAGCAGAGTATGTTAGCAGAGTATCTGCTCACGTGGACCCCCTCCCAGGCCCGCTCCGCTCCCAGCTCATTTTCATCTGGGCAGCGCGGCGCTCCCCGTTCCGCTCAGCCCCGCCCGGTCAGGAGCAAAATTTGGCGGCTGGAAAAAAGGCTGCTGCTTTTTCTTTGTCGAAACACATCGTGGTTATTGCCCCCCTCACAGCATAAACATTTAAGACAGGAGTTATAAGTGCAGTTACACTGCTGTCTATATTAACCCAGACAGGTGCGGCGAATAACTAATTAATCTTATGCCGCGCTATTTCGTTTCCAAAATGCTATACGGGATAATAGGTTATTGATGATGTTACGCTGTGGGGGAATTGGACATAATTGGGCGGGGGGTCGCTGCGCTCAAATACGTTGCCGTTATGATGTGCAGTGCTTCAAAATAAATAGCGAGGTGTCCATCATGATCATCATCTCCTCCTTCCCCCCGCAGCATCGGAGAGGATTTTAAATGTCTTGATCGTGTTGCTGGCACTGTAGGCCTATAGAACCACAACCACACGTTTATGCTGTGCTCTGCACTGAACAGAACACCTGTGCCGTTGTCTGGACTGAACGGCTTGGAGCGGGCTGGAGCGGACGATAATTCTCGCTCCAGAGCGCACTCCGACCCATTTGAAAACACGCTCAGCGCTCACTTAAAAATCCACGCGCTCCGATCACTGCTCCGCTCGCGCTGGTAACTTGTGTCTTTTCTGTTAGTGCTGCGGACAGGCTAACTAACCAGAGACTACCGACAAACCGCGCTTGAGTGTATGTGTGTGTGTGTGTGTGTGTGTGTGTGTGTGTGTGTGTGTGTGTGTGTGTGTGTGTGTGTGTGTGTGTGGGGTGTTGTTAGAAGGGTGACCAGATCTGATCAAAAACTTTTCAGTCATCCCACAAATTGAGTCTGCTATCTGCTATCTGTCGCCACCAGTTCACTCAGCATCCTCATTCTCCTGGACCTCAGTGCCTTTTCAACACCATTCACCACACCATTCTGCAACCATCTCCACACTCCCCTCCTGCCTACCTGACAAAACCTGGATGCCAACTAACTTTCTAAAACTCTAAAACTATAATAACTCCGAAATCCTCCTCACTGGCCCAGAGTCCCACACCCGCTCCTCACAAGACTTCCCCCTGGGCATTGATGCTTCCACTGTTACCTACCCTCACCCAAGTCCGCAACATTGGTGTCGTCTTTGACCCCACCCTCTCTGTCCATCCCCATGTCAACCAGGTCACCAAAACTGGCTTTTTCCACCTCCTGAATGCTCCCAGTCAAGTACAGAATTGACTTCAAAATACTCAGCAAGCATCACATACAAAGCCCTCATCAACCAGGCCCCCTGGTATCTCTCTGAACTCATCCAGCGCCATGCTCCCACCTTCCAGTCAAGCACTGGCAACAAACTGGAACCCCACTAGGCCAAGTTTGGACAGACTGGGCTGTGGAACTCATTCCCAGCTCACATCAGAGCTGCCCCGACCTTTGAGATGTTCAAAAGCACTCAAAACTCACCTCAGACTTGCTTTTTCCTACATAATTTCTCCCATGCACCTCTACTTTTTCATTTTATTTTTACTCGTTACTTGCGTGAGCACAGTGAGCGCCAGCACTTTTTCATATTTTTGTAGGTAGCTAGTGCCAGAGATTTTCATCTAAAAGTCATATTTCGGTCCATGTTTCCCGTCGGACAAGTTAGTTGGCCGCACACTTCCGGTTCCGGGTTGGTCCGTCTATCTGCCAAAATGGTTGCTCGCTCTGCTCATGCAAAAGTAGACCATGGCCTACTTGTGTGCAATATGCTAGTTGGCAATGAGTGGAGACCTAGTTTTATCTGTTATGTAAAGCGACTTACAGTATGAAAAGCTTTATATAAATTCTATTTATTATTGTCTCCACCGTAAGGTGGTGACTATAAAACGCCCTGCGTCCGTCCATCCGTCCGTCCACACGTCCGTCTGTCCGCACACCTGTTACGTCACCCGCAGGTGACGTAACAGTTGCCTACAGGGGTGAAACATTGTCACCGCCAGTGATGGTTACGTCACCCGCACTGACTACCGTAAGGCGGTGACCTGTGCCCCAAAGTCACAACCAGTGACTGTCACGTTCACAGGGTGACGTAACAGTCACACTGTGGGGGTGACTGTTGCCCTCACAGGGTGACGTGACCCGTGGAGACCTGCGCCCCAAAGGGGCGCAGGTCTAGTTATCATTATTATCACACCCCCCCCGTAGAAGGTTGTCTCGTAGAAACTCGTAGAATGTGACTCCCACTGAAAATGAATGGTGAGCTGCTCTGCCTGGCTGCTCTCCCGCGTAACAGCGAGAGTGATTTCATTTTAATAGTGTGAACGGCACCTCACAACAACACGACACGTGCCATGACCCCCAACACCACTTCCCCACGACCGTGCGCGACCTGTTTAACGACCCAACAACACTTCCTCACAACGGACGAGACATGAGTCATGACACAACACTACTCAACAACGGCACACAATGCAACCTGCTCCGTCTGGGTATAATTAACAACGAAAATAATGCTTGTGCATTTAATCCTATAGGTATATAGTTCCGGGTGAATGATTCTCAACTTCATTAATTTTAATTTAAGTACCCTCAGTTTGATATACATTAGGCCACCCCCCCTCCATTTAATACTACCTGGGACCTCGACCTACAATGTAAAATAATCACATTTCGCAGTACTTATGCGAACAGCAACGAGGTCTGCTTCAACACAGTCTGGCATGAAGATGGACAGGAGTGTAAAAGGCATTACAGACACCCTGCCACCACATTCTCTCCCTTCCACCTACCCTCCCCTCGCTCTCTCACTCTCATATAAGTGTAATTTCATCCGCGGGCCTCGGCTTTTCTATGATTCTTTTCACCCTGACACTGCATCCTTTCATTTCACCACACTTTCACGGCACTTCTGAGATTCAGACGAGGTCCCATCTTTAAAGGAGCTAACAGGAAAAGATTTGCAGACGAGATCGATAGCTCAAGATGAAGCAGACTGGAGGAGAGAAGAGCATGTCAGATCAGTGTCTAGTACTGCCTTTGCTGTTGCCGTGCACACCTGTGTGCGCGCCTGAGTGTGTGTGTGTGTACATGACACGAATGAGGGGGAAACGCTTTAGTGTTACAACAAAATACAGACAGACAGACAGACGTAATAGGATCACTTCGGACAGAAGTCAGCTTGCGGAACCATTCCTGAACGCTTTGTCTACCAAACCAAGGGGGACCAATGGGGAAACTACACTTGGCTAAAGGCGATCTATAGGCTTCTGTTCTGCTACATTTTGTAGCCGCCAGGCGGGAATCTCAATAAGCGTTACTTTTCAAGATGTGGATAAATAAAATCTGTGTAGTTATTATCTCATTTGGGGGGGGGGGGGGGGGTGAAAAAACTTCCAATTTTTTGACACACTACAAAACACATAGCATGACTGTTGTCATTGTCACACACACACACACACACACACACACACACACACACACACACACACACACACACACACACACACACACACACACACACACACACACACACACACAAAATCTGAACTATCCCTTCAAGTAGAATTTTGAGGTATATGTACTGTAGTATTCCAATAATTCAGGCCCACTCTTTTTTCTTCGATTCGAGTATTTCTATATTGCTGTTAAATAAAACATTTGAGTATTTTCCCCCCCACCACCAGTATGAATTTGGGCGTAACTTCATATTATGTAAAGTGCATTATGGAATCAAACTATCAAATACAACTTTGCGTTTTATTTGAAAGTCACTCCACACCACAATTTTATTTGAAAGTGACATTACATCTTCACAGCCTGTGAAAATGTAATGTAGCTCAGTGATTAGATCTGGTCTGATCATAGACCCTCCAAAACGTTTGACACTGTGCGTGCGTGCGTGCATGCGTGCGTGCGTGTGTGTGTTCGTGCGTGCGTGTGTGTGTGTAGACGTTTTAACTTTGCAGGGTCCCTGCATCGTTCTCCTTTAATGGTTGTTTACTCTGTGGCCACTTCTTAAAGTCACCCTGACCGTATCTCCAAGAGAGCGAGAATTCAATTTGGGTGTTTGGGTAAGAAAATTGAAAGGAGGGTTTAAAGTGAAATACATGGCATCCGATTCCGCAAAAACCTTCCAGGCAAAAAGAAAAAAACATATATATCTAAAATATAATAATCTGGAGGTCTGCATAGGTGTGATATGAAAACAGCAGAACTGATGAAGACCTAACTTTATCTAGGTGATAGAAGCAAACTTTTAACAATATTATTGCCTTACTTCATTTTATTCTTATAACTGCTTTATTTATTTATTTTACATCCCATTTATGAAAGCATTTGGAGGTGACCAGCGACATGGGTTTTCGCTCTCTCTTTTTCGCAATGTGGGTCCGTGGGCTGAATTGTGTGACTCTGTTTATGGATCCCGCCACAAAAAAGCAGCTTTTGCGCTTAGAGGCAGGCCCACGACCAGCTTGACTGACAGGCATCAGCCAACATTCTATATGCACTGGCAGACATCCATATTATAATTAAGGAAATGTCCGTACTAATGGCTTAACAGTGGTTTTCAGCCAGTGGTCCGGGGACCACCAGTGGTCCTTGAGAGGATTTCAGGTGGTCCCCAGGCTAAATGATGGACAGTTGGAATCTTTGGGAGCCTAAAACATCTGAAATAGCCCAAGTATACACAAGTACAGAATGTAGAAAATTAATGGCCATCTTGATCTGTATGATTTACCATTTCCCATGCTCAAATGTACGTTAAAATTTTACATCATTTGGACTTCACATATTCAACGGGTAAGGTCCTAGTTCCATTAAATAACAAATACCAGCAGAAAAGATGACCCATCTAATCTGTCAGTCAGTCAGTCAGTCTGTCTACTTTTGCATGTTTATCCATTCATGCATCCATCCATGAAAATACAAAATAGATTTATAAAGATTGCTTTATTCCATCCATCCATATTATTTAAAACAATGGCCCTTGCGTTTCAGGTTGTTCCCAGCTAAATGATGTAGAGTTGGTAACCAAATGGACCCTTATATAATTCTCTCACTCAAGAGTGTTACTATTGATCAGGCCTACTATTGACCACATCAATACAGAATGGATTTGCGGACCCAACTGTATGCAATGGTCTGTGGCTCCAATTCTGAATAAACATATGAAGTCTATCCAGACCATTTACTTAAAAAAGTAAAAACAAGACCGTTTTACTGATTTTAAGCATGTGGCATGTTTTTTTTTTTGTTTTGTTTTTTTTGCCTGCTGCATAATGGCCCAGGAGACTGAGGAGTGGTTAAATGGATATCGGCGAATAATGGACATCTTCCTCATTGATATGCCCATGCTACAATTTCGGAATGATGAGCTGCAAAGAGCAAAGTTTGACAAAATCGCTTTGTGACACAGGCATTTAAACAGCATTTATTGCCACAGCAGAGATCGAGGCGCCAACGCACTAAACATTTCAAAAGGACCTTTTTAAAAAGGTACTTCCCGCTGTCAAGCTATCCCTGGGATTCCTCCAGAGAGGGAGAGAGAGAGAGGGTTATTTGCATGACTAGCCTAACCAAAGCTCCCTCTTTCTCTTTCCACGTGGTTGACCTTGCAGTTGAAGCAATATTAGACTTGGCAGCGTGAAAACACTACAGACTGCTGCCACGTCCGCTTTAGTTTTACTGCCCGCCGAGACGGCTTGGTTGGAGCTGGTGCCAGCGTGCAGACCTGTTATGAAACCAAACGTGACCGCTTGGCGAGCCATGGCCAGGGGAAAGCTTTTACGTCCAAAGCTGTTATACTTTTGAGGAGATGGAAGGAGATGGTTGGGTGTTATATTTTTTTCCAGACAATTTAGATTTAGGGCTCGATTTTGGTTACATTAGCCCTTATAGGCAATTAACGCACTTAGCATTGGGGAAGAGGCGTTCCCACACTAAAGTTGATTATGCATAGGTGTGGTTTGGGCATTTTTAGCTTTCATCCAATCCGTGTTGGTCTTGCCATTCCCTTTAATTCATCCCATATCTATTTCCCTAATCCCTACTGCTATGTCTGACCCTCCTAAGCACCGCAGCCTGGCTGCCTTACAGCATTGCGTCACAAGTTAATTAATGTATTTAATTATTTTATATACTGTACATTACCTAAACACAAGGAAGTGACCGACAGCAGGCAATCTACTGCTGTTTATAGGACAATCCATAAATAAGTAGATGAATTGAACTGGCGCCTTTCCACGTGGAGTCGTGGACATCTCCAAGGCGCACAGACGCCCGCACCGTGCGCACGTGGCTCTGCCTTCTCATATCGGTTAGCGGGTGCTCTGAGATGGCGTTATCTAGTTCCCAAATCTATTTGACGAAATTAGCAACTTAAGGGACTGCGCGACAAACACGCCCATGACCACACCTCCAGTCACAAATAACGGTGTCAGCATAAAGAATAGTGGCTAAGGGAAGAGAAAAGGTGACCAAAATACCAATAAGGGAATTCTCTGCGGGTATCGGGTAACGCTAGGGACATAGCGTGGAGCGAAAATCGAGCCATTAGTCTTTAATAGCATGTCGACTAAATATCTAAAAATATACTCTTCTAGTCTTTGTCTTGGTAAACAAAATTGATATTGTCTAATGTAGGCTAGTTATTTATTTATTTCATTAGTTAAATGTATGGCATACATACAACTGACAGAACAACCGACAAATTTACAGATAAGCTGATTTCAGCCAATCTACAATCTTACAATGTGGATAATAGCCATACTCTCGCCATAGACAATGGAGAGGAAAATCACTTCATGTCTGCTCTGGCATCATCACCCACTCGTCTCAGGAGCTCTTTTGCCTGCAGGATCAGACATAACCTTCACCACTTTCCGTACCCATATAACCCTGAGATGGGATCGCCGCCAGTGATTACATGGAGACGGTGTGATGTCTGCAGCCTCTTCTCAGAGTATGGCAACGGCAGTTGATCAATAGTTTGCTTGCATTTAATCAGGAGAGACAAATGCCACTGGGACATACAAGTCTGTGTCCTCGCAATCTAGTACAACTGCCCCAGTGCAGTCCCCGTTCCTCAGCTTATAGCATAAGCAGAGAGCACTCAGAGCAGCATCGTATCTGCCTCTGGGTGTTTGAAGGCAGATCGGTTGACCTTTCTCCCTCACAGTATAGTATACAACATCACCATGACAAATGGTGCATTTATGTAGCGGCCTTTATCTAAGGCGCATTACATTACACTACATATCTGCATTACATTCACCCATTCACACACACTTGTGGTGTTCAACATACATTGATACACATAAAGCGTACAAGGTACACATCTGGAACAGTTTGGGATTAGGTGTCTTGACTGAACTGCCGACCCACGGATCATTAGACGCCTTGCACGTCAAACCACAGTTCGCCCTTATAGCATCACCCTGCATCTGACAAACTTCAACAAGCTTCTGCTGTCTCATACCCGATTCCTGAGTTGACCAAGAGTTGGTTGAACTCGTATCGGTGGGTCCCCCTTCTATCAGTGGTTCTATTGTATCGGTGAAATTGTCACAGATAGAATTTTAAAAAGTGCACATTGCAAACTACTAGCTGCTACAGTGTTTTTTATGTTGTGCTGGGGAGTTGGGCTGGTATTTGTTTATATGTGTCACTATTGACTCAATTTATTCCTTGACACCTTGATTGAACAAGTTAAAAAAAAGGTCTTGAATAGACATTAGTTATTAGAAAGCAGGGCAATGACACCACTGCATAATCATATTGACAAAAAATCTTTGCTAAAAACAATAACTATATGGGTTGCAAATCAGTTATCGGTAATTCTATACCCCCATCACATCGGTTAAGATATCGCTTCCAAAATTCTACATCGGTCGGGCTCTACTTACTACTATGTACGGAGGCATGGCTTTCATAACAGTCTTGCACATTGACCAATCAGTGGCCTTACTGACTGCAAATGTTTTGTTTCTGACAATGCACTGATAATCTACTGAATAGCAAATCGAAAGGCATCTGCTATGCACAATCTCTGAAAGGCACCTTGGATGAAGGCGTTATCAAGCATCAAAGTCATGGCATCACTCAATCATCCAGTGCCTCACAGAAGTTTTTATTCCTCTGTGGAGAACATCTTAAAATTGTCTCATAAGAATTATGATATAAAGATAAACAGTCAGTCACTTATATTTAATGCAGTCTGTTTCTAGTGAACATTAAACTAATCCAGCAGCAGTAACATTAGTGTTTTCTCTCAGTAAGTTGATTCTACATATGCATACGGATGAAAACAGCGAGGGAGGTTTGTTTGTTTTTCAAGCACAGTTCTCATACGAGGCAATCAAATCTTCCTATGGGGATTGAAATGCAAATAAAAAGTACATGAACTCTACCGATACTGATGCCTGACACCGGGTGTTCTACAGTATATAAACACACAATTTACTGCACAAATGAGGAAATCCCAAAACAAAACGAAACCAGAAACACATGCATTCAGACAGTGACACCGTGGGTGTCACCGCGTGTTGGCGTTCATTCAGAGTGGTGCCACGGTGTGTTGACCGCCGCTGGCTGTGTGCTGCAGTACACACTATCTGCTCCAGTGCAGGAGGGGGGCCATGGGGCCGTGTGGTGCAGGGGCAGATCTAGGCATGGGCATGGGGGGGGCAATGGCAATACCCAGTCTGCCCCCCAAACACAATGCCATACAAAACAACCCAAGATATTTCAAATTAAAGTGCTTATATTTAAAATGATTTGTAACAGCACCACTAAACCAACAGCATTTCATCATTGAAAACAGAAAACTCTCTAAGTCAGACCTTTAGCTTTATGCATGCTGCGTGTCTGCTGCAACTTCAACAACAACTGATGTTATTGATGCTTTACTTGACTAATAAAGGTCCTGTAAACGAAAATGGTATGGGGGCTGCTTCATTGCCCCTCCAACATGTTCTCTTGCCCCCTCAAATGGGACATATTACATCCGCCCCTGGTGTGGTGTGGTGGTCCCTCACTGCTGGATATCGGAGTCTTCCAACAAGGTCCAGCACTACCCACTGTGGCATGACCCATATTACAACCATCCTAGCAGCACCACACTGGTTAACTGTTAGTTTTAGATATAATAGATTTTATTATTTTTAATATGATTTTATTTATTGATAAGTAACGATTAAAGGTATATTCAGTGATTTCACTGTAATAATTAATTATAATGTTATAATTAATTATGATGTTTTTTTTTTAGAATCCTCCCAACTATAGTGTGGTGGTGACTAGGGCTGCCACGAATCGTAATGAAATTGATAATTAATTTAGTTGTCAACCGGGCAGAGATGGTCTGCCAGCCTGCATCAAAGTCTTGCTGCCTCCCCTATACGAACCAGGGCGCCGGCTTAGATCATGGGGCACAAGGCCCTCTTGAAAGGCCACCCGCCTTGCCTTGTTGCACAGGGCGATCGTGGGCTTTCGCAGTCCGAGCAGGAGGGCACCCATGCTGTGGAATGCACTGCCTGTGGAGCTGAGGCCATCTCCTTTTAAATCACTTCTAAAAACCTGTCTTCACACCCACATGCACGGATGCATGCATACACAATACACACGCAGTAGCATGTTCGATACGGCAATACATAACACCGGGACACAGTATCCATGATATGGCTACTGTGTACTGTGTGGCTACTTAAGAGTTTTTGCACAATAGATGCAGTGAATGCACGTTCTGATTTGCAGTTCTATACGTGAAGTTACAGTTCCTGACCAAAAATAACAAATCTACAAATGAAGGTGTCGCTACTGCACCGCAATGCAAGGTTTTGTGTGCTTATTACTTTTTCACACACAGTCACTCACTGTAGCAAAACAAAGTGAAGCCAATTATGTACATTGCAAAATCATACGATAGGATAGCCCAGGGGTCAGCAACCTGCGGCTCAGGAGCCGCATGCGGCTCTAGAACACAGCCCTAGTGGCTCAGTAGCATTATTACACACTGTACACACTGGGGTGATCCACACCAAAATAATATAAACATTTCAGTCACCCAAAACGTGTTGCGCTGTCTGACAGTTGCCAGTTAAAGTAGCACTTGGCCATGTAAAAAAAAAAACAGCAGTTATCAGAGGTGGAGCTTTCAATCTGAACCACCCATTTTCAACAGTTTACTATGTCATTAATATACCTTAGAGATGTTGTGTGGACTAGAAATGGAGTTCTGTAAAACTCCTTTATTTTTTTTTAGAAATTCCATTTCTGAAGAAAGGTTGTGTTTCACCATGTTAATGATTTTTCTTTGAGGACCTTTTTTTCTGAGAGTGTGCAAATGGAACCAAATGGACCCGCCAGGGTCCATTTGGTTCACATTTGCACACTCTCAGGAAAAATAATAATAATAAAATGCGGCTCCAGACAGATTTTGAATTTAATTTTGGGTCGAAAATGGCTCTTTCAACATCTTGGGTTGCCGAGCCCTGGGATAGCCGTTTCTATTTTGACATACTTCACTTCTTGAAATGAAAATTGTTTTTTTTGATACACGCCTACTCTGCACAGAATAATATGTAAAGAAAGATGAAAGACACGTACGAGTTGGAGTTATGACTATAGTTTGCAAAAAGAACTGTAATGTCAAAGTATGAGACTAAATGAAACTTATTTTCAAACTCATCTACAGATTTGCCGGCAGTGACTTAAAAAACAGGCTGTGTGGGTGTGTGTGTGTGTGTGTGTGTCTGTCTTTGTGTGCATGTTAATAATATTCATGAGCGACTTCACAGGTTGCTTATAACAAGCGAACGTGGCAACCAGTGCTCCAGAGATGCGAGTTAATGCTGCATCACCATGCCGACTCAGCGGGGAGCCGGTGGAGAGTGCGATGGACAAATCCCTGCAGCCCGCCCAGGCTTTTGAGCTGCGCTCCCACCCGCCCGCTAGATGTCTTATTCAGAGGGAAACATTAGGCCTGTATGGTGGAGGAGAAGCACTTTGTTTCTGCATCACAGGGAATACGGTACAGCCATCTTTGCGGCTGGTGGTGAAACCACTCATCTCCACATTTTAACCTTTGTTTTTTTGGTGTTCATGCCATACTTATCGTGCTATTAAAGCATCGCACACAAGTATTTATTGGAATGCAGTGCTAGCTTGCTGCATGTTTTAGTTTTTGAACACTTAAAAGTAACATTTTTTGGACATAGGAGGTTTCCACCCAACAGTGATGATACTGCAATATGGGGACTTGGGCGAGCAGGAGAATGCACGCACGCACGCACGCACGCACGCACACACGCACACACGCACACACGCACACACGCACACACACACACACACACACTTTATAATACATCAACCTAAACTCTGAGTTATTTATTTCTTCAGAGATCGTTGTGGTCTGGAAGCAGCTGTTTCCACCCAATAAAAGCTAATAGGCTTTAATATTCAATCAACTTCAAAGGGCTTCCCATTTACTTCCAATTGCAGACAAACCAGCACTTTAATAGACGATAGTTGCTCACGGCTAAATCCACGGAAGAGCGAGGATGTTCTTATTACCGTAGCATAGAAAAGAGCATCAAAACGACAATTCCGTGAATATTTGCTATCAGCAAAGTTGTATTAGTAAAGCTAAAGATTAGTGTTTTTTTTTTACTCTCCAGCAGAAACCTATAATTTTTCATGAATCCAGCACCCTGCTACGTGCTTTGTACAAAGCATCAAACAGGTCCACAGGCTGGAAAACCTGGGGCGAAGCAACGCATTTTGGTTTGTAGAATGGCATTCATATGACTTTTACTTTCTGTCTCTGACTTTTAGGACAAATTCGTGACTCTCACCACTTATAGTCACATGTGTGATGCTCTGAGCCAACCAGCAGAGGGCAATTTGGTGCCCAATGAGTTTACATTTAGTGCAGTGGTTTTCAACTTTTTTGACACCGGGGCCCACTATTTATTCAGAATTTGAGCCACATACCACCATTTGATGATATTTTAGCCCCACAGAACCAAAACTAAAGATTTATTTTGTTTTTGTCCACAATTCCAGGCTGGATTTGGGAAACAAAACAGTTAAAACATACAAATCAAAATGACAATTAATCTTCTAGTTGTGTAGACTTGGGCTAATTCAGATGATGACTATTGTAGCTCTTGAGTGTAAAAATGAAAGGCAATGGACTTGCAAGGGCCCATTTGGTTTCATTTTTATAGTCTCCAGAGTTACATCTAGTTAACCAACTTTCCATCAAGCCTGGGGACCACCTGGAACCTTTCAAGGACCAGTGGTTGAAAACTACTGATTTAGTAGCCAATAGCATGGATGTGTAGGGTTTGATCATACCATAAGATATGCGGGAGCCATACCATTATTTGCATTGAATGCCACCATCAGTTTTGTATTCTGTGCAGCAACAGGGAGCCAACAGGAAGGGAGACAGGCATGCATACAGACAGGCAGACAGACAGACAGGCAAGCATGCAGACAGGCAGGCAGGCTGGACTGCGGTTTTGAGAGACACAATCCCATGGTAATGTACTCGACATTGGCTACCAAAGTGAAATAGCGCTAAAGGTTAAAGGAATAGTTATTTTCCAAAACCACGTCATTTACATATAAACTAGATTGCTGATTGAATCACCAGTACAGTGCCGGATGTCCCACTCACTACATGGCGATTACATGCGCCGGGCAGCGCAATTTAAAAGCTCTTATTAGTCCTGCTTTGTGTTCAATCAATCTGCGTGACCTAATCAGCGGCGGGGATCAGCACAAGCACATTGTGAGTTGTTGCCGGTGCTTTTATAGTACACCCACAGGAAACGGATTGAACTCGCCATTTCATTTCGCTGGAGATCCCTTCACGAGGGCCCTTTGGATGTCATGCTGCAAGGTTGGCCAATTAATCAATGTGGGTTTTGACATTTCCAGGGTTCAAAAGGGGAAACCACACGATATGTTTTGTGTACTGTCTGCGTGCGTGCTGCGCTCTGCTGGCTGTGTGTGTGTGTGTGTGTGTGTGTGTGTGTGTGTGTGTGTGTGTGTGTGTGTGTGTGTGTGTGTGTGTGTGTGTGTGTGTGTGTGTGTGTGTGTGTGTGTGTGTGTGTGTGTGTGTGTGTGTGTGTGTGTGTGTATGAATGTGTTTGCGATGCGTGCAAGATATAATTATCATTGCATGCTGATTATCTCTTCCCAGAGTAAAATGGCCGTTGAAAACTAAAAGGACCCATTGGATCCTTTCATGCATCACAGATGGGTTCAGTGGTTCGTGTTTACATGCAGAAACCACTCATTTGTGTCTAAGTCTAATGAATCAATCAATCTGAAGTGATTACAGATTAGTCCTGACCTGTATGCCCATCATTAGGTGCTCTCTCGACTACGGAGGTGAAGCTGTAGCTAATCTTTGTGTGTTAGTGTTTAACTAATTATCGTTCATAATATATTATTTATTGTCTGCGTGTGACCTACATGGCGCCCCTGCATTGCTGGTGAGTGCAAAGCCATCGAGCCACTCAGATTGGCTGGTTCTGCAGAACCGCATATTCGACTGATAAGCCTATATGGGCACAGAAATCCATATGGTATAAAAGGGGTAACTTTTAGTACAAACATATCACACCTTGGTGAAGTGAGCAGTGCCTTTTATCGTGGTGATGACGATGCATGGTGATGATGACCCGATGACGTATCGGGAGCAATTGTGCTGCTACCAACTAAAGGCCACCCAGACACACAAAGTCACAACGCTGGAGCAAACAGCACCGCTCAAAAAACGGTTGTGAGGTTGTAGAGCAGGGGTTTTCAACCAGTGGTCCTTGAGAGGGTTCCAGGTGGTACCCAGCTAGGTGATGGAGTTGGTTAACCAGATGTAACTCTTGAGGGCGTAAACATGAAACCAAATAGACCCGCAAAGTTACGCTCACAAGAGTTAATTCACACAATCATGTGAATTAGACCAAATCTACACAACTAGAGAATGTAGAAGATTAATGGTCATTTTAGATTGATCTATGTTTGACTGTTTCTGAAATCCACCCCGGAATTGTGGACAAAAGAAAATAAATCTTTAGTTTTGGGATCTGTGGGGCTAAAAATGACATCAAGTGGTGGTCCGTGGCTCAAATGCTGAATAAATAGTGGGCCTGGTATGAAAAAGGTTGAAAACCACTGTTTCTCTGTGTTCAAATACACAGAGAAATCCTGGCGGAGACCAGACAGAGATGGAATTGAATTATTTTTGCTAATCTTTACCACCACCAAAATCTTGTGCGCCCTGTCTGCCCCGGCAACAAACCCTCTTCAGATGGGAGTTGGTGACAAAACAACATGCATATCAATTTGGAGTCCTTGACCTCAAACAGTTTGAGAAGCAACCAGCACTAGGAGTGATTCTGAGTGACACCAAGCATGGCTTCTCCACAGCAGTCCTACTGAAGCGCGTCTAAAGAGAGGGCTGGCCGGTGGCGCGCAGCGCCTGTTTGAGAGCCATTACTCCTCGATTCAGTGCATGTGCCAAGGTCGCCAGCGTGGATAATGAGGTTTTAGCGTCAGCGCTGACTGTCCCTTCAACCCCGCTCCGGTGGCTGTGTTAAACAGACAGACTCAGGTTCCACACTCACACACACAAGAGCCGGTATTAGCTTTTGGAAATTGATTTTTTTTCTTCTCGCAGGTTCTTTGATAGATGAAAAGGGTTCATGTCAAAAAATAATCTTCCATATGCTTCTGTTGTCGTTGATCAAGTCCCACTGACATTAGGAAATCATCCATGTCGTTTTTGGATTGTCAGCGATAGCAACATACGTTTAGAAAAAAAAAATCAAAACATTCAAAAATAGCAGATGGCTCACAGCATGTCACTTTGTGGAGCCCGGCAAGATTCACCTGCTATGTTTTTTTTTTTTTTTTTTTTTTACATATGGAAGGATCTAAGTATACTTGACTTAAAGTGAAAATTTGCTCAGCCAACTAAACTGATTATTTTGTCAACAGATACTTATACAAACAAGGAGACATTTTTGCGCGGTTGTGTTTCAAATGCAGGCTATAGACAAGATGAATATTCAAAATAACCAAAATGTATAGTGCTAAAATGTAATAGAACAGCAAATCTACAGCAAAGTAGCTACTGTAGTAGCTGAAGTTTTCAAATAATTATATCGCAGCAAAAATACAATATTTGCCTTTGAGAAATACCCCAGTAAAGTAAAAGTACCTCAAACTTAAGTACTCGAGTACAGTGTAGCATTGGGCAAAAGCGCTGATTACAGAGGATGATGAGACGCCTGCAGCCCAGGGAGGAGGTGAGACATCATGGCGTCCACTGATGAATGCATGTGTCACTGTCCATGGGGAGAACAGAGGAGATTCCCACTGGGCTGCACTATTAGTCGGCCATGCAGTAGAAAGGCTACGTGTGTGTTTTTGTTTTGTTTTGTTTAGTTTGGTCTTTTCGTCCTTGGCTGACCCACCCACCCACAGAGTGGAGAGATATGCCAGTCCATTAATACTAGACCTTTTATTTGTTTACTTTCAGATACTTTTGGTGGTACTTCTGTTTGCTTTTCTGTTGATGGCCAATGAGTGTTGAAGGTTGAAATTGGTGAGAGGAGACAGCTAGACAGCAAAGAGTCTGGCTGTATCGATGTAAATGTCTGCATGTACTAACTCTGTCTTGTTCAGGTTTACATTACTGTGTGTTGTGTTTTGTTGTGTTTTTGTTGTTTTGTTGTTGTTTGTTTGTCTTTTTTCCCCATGTTATCCACCCTTTAATGCACACAGGTCACATAATCATATGGGTCACCAAATAAGGTATAACACGGGAGAAAATGGCCTGAGAAATGTACTGACCTGATCTACTTTAAAGTTGTAGTGAATTGCCTCACTCTGCCAGGACCTGTATATACAGTACAGCGGGATGCCAGAAAAGAGAAGAAAAAGACAGACCTGGCAAGGGCTTTATAACCCACATAAACATATACTGACATTTTAGCCAATTCCTAAAGCTGCTCCCAGCTAGCAGTATTTGCCAAAAGGTAGCTTGGTGCCTATAGCTAGATGGTGACATTTGCCTTGTGCTGAGAATATATTGCAACATAACCGTAAATCTGGCAGGAGCTAGAGAGCGAGAGAGATCCCTACAGTAAGCTGAAAACAATAAAGAGTAAACTCTCAATACTTGTCACTGAACTGGCTAATTAGACACATTTGGAAAAGAATATATTTGCTTGATCCAGATCCCTAGCTGTGCATGCATGCACATGCACATCTGTTAGCACTCATCATTGTATGTTTCTGAAGCAGTTCATGGCAGAATTATATCTAATCGTGCAAAGACAAAGCACAACATTCAGACACCGTGCAAAGTTGAAATATACAGGAAGGAAGGAAGGAAGGCACAACAATAGAAAGATTCCACAAAGATTCCACAATGTGACCATGTGATGTATTAGCTCATGTCTATCATGTCTAGCTGGTTCTCTCTCTTGTCTTTAATGACCACTACTTGCTGCATGAAGTTCAGGATTCATAGGCCTCCATCAGTCATTACGGCTATTATGTCGCTGAGTGGCTGAACGCAACGCGTGCACAAATCAAATCAAAGATAGAATTGCGCTAATTGCTTCCCTCACTTCAAGTGTGCCGTCTCCGATCCTTTGGCATTCCGCAAGAGGTTAATTGTGAGTGAGGCAGTATAAATAACTAGGGAGCAATTGTTTCATCACTGCTTTGTGGTCACGTTGAACTGAATAAATGTGTTCCATGTGACGGCACGAGGCTCTGTTACTCTTCCACAACAATTTGTGCAAGCGCATGACACAGAGCAAAAACGGACATGGTTGCTACACAGACCAGTGTGAAGCGAATATGAGCCATAGAAATCCATATGTAGATGGATAGATTTTTTTCAAGATTACAGCCATATGCCTTGACTATCCAGTTGAAGCAATGAGTTCGCACTCACTCACAGGTGTAAACCATGTGATTCAATTTTGTATTAATTTGGCTGATTTTATTTGTTGTTTTGTTTTTTCGCTGCTCTTGGCAGCTTGCTTGTAGGCCTGATAGCACTGTTGAAATGACTGGTGCGCCATTGGACTGTGAGCAGTAGGGTTGTACGGTTTTCAAAATTTAAAACCCTGTTTTACTATGACCAAAACACCATGGTTTCTGGTTTTACCATCTTATTATTATCATGGCCATGTATTCGCATTATTACATTTTGTCAACCAAAGCCATAAGGTTGACAAAATGTAAGCCATAAGAGGCGCCATTCCCTATTGTAATGTATTCTAAGTCATTTGCATTTCATATACGCTATTACTGTATCACCCCAGAGTGATTTTAACCATTACAAGTATCCTATGACAGAAAGTAATCATGAACAAACGTAAAATAAACGCATCCATAAACATTACGCAACAACATGCTGTGTGCTTGCAAATCAGCTACTTTCTGCACGCTCTCCACTGTACTGCGAGATATAATTAATTCCAGCTTGGGGAGTCGGACCACAGCAGCCGTTGTCATTATTAGTGTTATGATACACTGAAGTTAGTTTACCACAGACAGACAGTTGCACATAAGACGGATGGATAAATTAGACGGATGAATCATGGTGTCATGCTGTCATTCTCTACTGCTTCCATAAACAATAATCACAGGCATCCAACGCTCATGTCAGCTGAAACGGTATAGTCGGTTATAGCTGTTGACACCCTGGTGACATAATTATACCGTATCAGCCGGTATAACCAAAATATCATTCAAGCCTAGTGAGCAATGCACTGCTTTCAAAGGTAAAGAAAAGCAAACATTTTCAAGTGAATCTACCTTCAACCCACCCCTGCTAAAGATGTATTGCACCATGAGGGTCATGTTTGTGGATGTCGGTGAATGACTAGCAACTGCCACATTAATATCGTGTTGAAGAATGTGACACAGACATTATTGTATTCTATTTGAGTGCATGATGCAGCTGTTCATAACACATGAGCCGATCACACGCTATGAAAACTACAGCCCATGCCAGCCAAGTGGGCTCAGCAACACAGGTTCTAGGTTCTTTTTTTATGATCCTAAAAGGTATAATCAGTTTTTGCCATTAGGCAGACTAGGCAGTTGCCTGGGGCGCCATGAGGGGGGTGGCACCGGGGCGACCACCAGACATGCTTTAAAAGGATCCCAGGCTAATAAGCCTCTTATGGATGAATTATACTTGTGCTATAACTAGAATTGAACATTTTAAACTCAATGCATGGAGGGAGGATTTAGGAGAAGAACTAACAGTGGAAGAACACTGCCTGTAGTGAGGCTCAATCTCAGACGGGTAATACTCGGTTAAAATTATTACAATATAACTGGCTGATGAGGGTGTATATTACACCAGTGAAATTGAACCAATTTAATGCAGATATCCCAGACTTGTGTATCAGATGCGGTACGGACAGAGGTACACTCTTCCATTGTCTATGGGCTTGCCCTAAAGTAACAGAATTTTGGGAAGAAGTAAGGCGGGAAATTCAGAATATATTGTCGGTTAATATTAAACTTGATCCGAAATTTTTCTTATTAGGTCTTTATCCAATTGGGCATAAAATTCAAAATAGTGAGCAAAGATTTTTAGATTTATGTTTATTACAAGCTAAAAGGGCAATAGCTCTATCGTGGAAAAAGGTGGGCAAGCCCAGCATTGGTCAGTGGTTTAAGGAATTTTCTTTGTGCCTCCCTTTAGAGAGGATTACATACAATCTGAAGAAAAAACAAAATGTATTTGAGAAAATATGGGGACGGTTTATTCAATATGTCTCGACCAAGGACTTATCCCATTTATTGATTGAATCTGAAAATGTATAATTGCACCCTGTGCAGTGGACTCTAATGTCGCCAGTTTAAGTGCCAGTATTGTGTAATGTTTTTTAATGTATGTATATATTTATTTATTTATTTTTCCTTTTATTATTATTACTGTATTTTTTCTTTTATTTCTTTTTTTTTTTTTTTTCAAGTCTTGTCTGTGCGTACCTTTTTGTCTGTCTTATAAAAACTGTAAAATCTTTAATAAACATATTGGTTTTTTTTTTTTTTTTTTAAGGAATTGAACATTTAAAATATATGTTCTTTAGTTTAAAAATAATAAACTAAAGAACATATATACATAAATATATACATGAAATATAATTTTATCCTTTGGGGAGCGCCATTTTACTGTGCCTGTCATAGGTATGACGTCACAGGAGATTTTCCCTTACCAAATGGACCCCTAAGGGAGAATTTTGCCTGGGGATCCAAATTTATTAGAAACGCCACTGGGTATAGTCCGGGAGCTGGCGGCTGAATTTGGGCTGAACGTCGTTTCCGTAGGATTTTTTCTTTCTTCAACAATTTTTAAGTTATTTAAGTTTAGGTTAATGTTATTTGGATGTCCCTGAGGTTCATAAAAAAGGTTCTGGCCATGGGTTAGTTGTAACTGGTCAGGCATATCAGGAGCGACATGTTGTCAGACTATTGCCTGTTGGACTGTGGTCTAACCAACGTTTGCACCGCCAGCCACACACGTCCTTGCAGTCAGTAGGCTCCCAGTGGAAGTTAATCGTCTAGCTAACTGTGTCTTCTCCACTAAGGTGAATGGATTATTTGTCCAAATTTGCTCCGGAAAAATGAGAACGGGAGGTGAATGTTAAAAAATGAGAACGGGAGGTGAATGTTTAATTCATGCACTTGTGACCGTGCCCAGATTTATCGCTTACTTTAGTTTAGATTTGCTTCAGGCGTAGGACATTGCTAATTTTACAACTAGGACCACTTCACCTATTCTCAATCTATGACCATATAATTAGTCACCATTAGTACTCCTTGTAAAAAAAATATGGGCCAGGTCTACTAGGTATCAAAACTCACATGTAGGAGGGCTATGGACAGTTCAGAAAAAAATGCCTACAATCACTGCTAGGCGAGTTTGGTTACAAACAATTTAGCAAACTTCTTTCTCTTCTTTCTTTTCTAATATTATAATGAATGGAAAGGCTGCCATTTCTACCATTCTTGTGGAATTCACACTAACGATGGCATTGTTATGCGGGTTTCTGAACTGACTACAGCCCACTGTATTATACCATCTGATAATGAGCATGAGAGAGGGCCAATTATATGAAGGCAGGGTTGCCAACAACTCTGAATACTTCACCCACTGCATGTATGTAGTGTGCATTACAGTTCTGACACGGTTTTTTAAGTTGCATCTAAGTGCACATACACAGCAGTGCACAGTGGAATATAAATGAGCCCCTCAGCCAGTTTAACACATACTGTAAACTGTACAATATAGCCAAAACCCCCAGTGACAGATCCTAGCACCGTGTAGTAACAACAACAACGTTAGCCAGAAAAAATTAAAGGCTGCACAGAGAATCAGTTTCTGTGTGATGCATTACATGGTCCATTAAAGTCCTCGTCGCCCCAGAAACTAACACAGGCCGGAGCTTAGAAAGGGAAAGTTTCCCACACCTTGGGACCCACTCAGTCCAGTAAAGAACATGGCACCCGCTGAGGGTACCCCGGAACTGCACGGATCATCAAGCACATCGAGTGGCTGTTTCCAAAGAAATGCTGTTTCTTTGTGCAGAGAGCAGAGGGGCCTCGGCTGCATGGAGGCCCATACATTCTCACAAGGGACAAAATAGCACTACTATTTTGTTTTATTTTTTGCTTTACCACCAGTGCCTCCTCTGCCGGTGAAGGGGGGAGGGGGTTGAGCAGTTTGGTGATGAATTAATTCAATTAAAGATGCAATCCATAAGTTTTATGTCGTCCCCCGATGGAGGGAAGGTAATTGCAACTGTAAATGGGGCCGTTCACGCCCAGCAATAACTATAACAATAACCATAACTATGTTGTTCACCACTGCTGCTGTCATTATATGGTTGTGTGCTGCTGCTGCTGCTGCGGACTCTGCCATCATGCACTTGAGTTAGAACGATTTTTTAAACGGCATTATTATGTATAGTTATAGTGCTCAGTGCGAATGGCCTATAAGACATTAGGACATGGGACACACCTGCGTCACCTCAGCTATTAAACACTTTAACCATTATTTTAAACTTTAGCTAATGGCTTAAAGTGCTGTTGCCTCACAGCTAGAAGAGGTCCAAGGTTCAATTTACACTGCGGACGCAGTGGGTGCTGGCGGCGTGTTTACTCCTCTGCGTCATCATTGCCCATAGATAGCTGAGGTAACCAAATGGACCCTTGCTCTTAAAGAGTTACATCCGGTTAACCAACTTTCCATCATTTACCCTGGGGACCACCTGGAATCCTCTCAGGGATCACTGGTGGTCCCGGACCACCTGTGGAAAACCCCTGGCATACAATATTCTCCCTGTCCCTAGGCTAGGTACCCTCACACACAAAAAACACACAGTAATCCTGGTCTCTAAACTGCCTCCCCCTGGCCAGCCAGGGCACCTGATGGAGGAGAAAGAACTGATTGAAATAACAGGTTATTAACCCACTTACAGTAAATGGGTTAACAACATACTGTACCAGATGATGCAGATGGCACCTTTGGATCTGTAAATTACAAATTGCAGCTTTAAATATACTGTATCCGCTCATGAAAACTATGGGTGAAACCGAAGAATGGGTTTGTTCTTATTCCTGGTAGGTGCAGTAAATTAATAGCCTGGCTAATAATAAGCCAGAATGCCTGCCAGCCATGACAGTGTAATGTGATATCATCTGGTTTATTAGCAGGACTAGTAAATTAATACAGCAAGGTTGCTTAATTGTTTTTTTCTGGTAAAAAGTAGCAATACCTCAATGTAAAAATCCTGAAGGTAAAAGTCCAGAAATCCTTTCAAATCACTTGAGTCAAAGTACAATGTCAAACTTTCAAATATGGTAGATAAACATAGCAGATCTACAAGCACACAATGCAGGGCTTCCTAACACATTGTGAGCATGTACCCTAAACAATGGGAGCAAGTATAGGGGTTAAGTGTCTTGCTCAGGTGATAGTAAAAAGGCCGATAGCAAAACACTCGCCAGGTTTAGATTGCCGACCGATAGTAACGGTTGCGACTGATAGTAACGGTTACGACCGTTACTATTCGTAAATCGCGACGCCATGGAGGAATGCATCAGTGCACACACAGTCCTAAATGTGTCGCAGAGATGGAAAAGTAATGTGTCAAGATGTTCTTGAACAAGAAGGCACTTCACCGCTAAATGCTGAGCCCTGGCCATCTGAGCATCAATCGGCTGGGTGAAGTTGAATCCGCATGAATTCCTGCTGTGGGAATACCAAAATGTCTCACAAAGGCAAACTTCCCCTGAGCCCAGAAATTATGCACAGTAGGCTAAATGCTGAAGTCAAACATTTATCAATTCAACCGTAACTAATAACTTTTCTTCCTCAAAGGTGGGGGTGGAGGGTGTCAATGTACAGGTACAGTACCTGAAGCTGGGTATCAGTACATAGACCAGCCCCCCCCCCCCCCCCCCCCCCCCCCCCCCCCCCCCCCACACACACACACACACACACACCCCTTCTGCCCCCACCTGCCATTAAGATGAATGTGAAGAGAGAGCCTCAGAGAGAGCCACAAAAGCAATGCTCGAGGAAGCCACTGGGGGTGAAATGCTTTTTTTTTAATTTACCTTTGCTGACGAAGCAGGTGAATTTGAGTTCATAAAAACAGCGTGGACCTGCACTCAGCAGCGGCAGTCCATCCATAATCAGACCGAGGAAATGTTTATGAACGATTAGATAAAACCACCGAGTCCACCCGTAGAGGAACAGCAAGATGATGCACAGAGAGCCATTTGGGTCTTTTTGTGTTTCTGACCATAATTATTCCACCCTGACTGGGGGCCATGTTGCTGCAACGTAAATACCCAGTGTGGTCGATGACTCTTGGGTGGGCCGGGGGTGTGGAGGGGGGTGAATGCATTAAAAGCATGAAAGGTGTTGTGAATTGACATCCTAAATTATACATAAAAGGCACGCTCCTAATGGACAAATGGAAAAGAAGAAGAAAAAAATCGTACCTTTTGGTTAAGGTGACATTTTCAGTTGAGTTTATATTTTTTTAGTTCAAGTGGATGTTGCCAATGGAAGCTGGTCAAATTTCTTCTGGGTGAAAAGATTTGTTGTTACGCTATTATACCGATACCTGAGATTCTACTATGCATCAGACTGGGCATTTAGGGGGGCATTGCCCCCCCATAGCCAAGCCTAGATCCGCCGCTGACAGTGAGTATCAAGGGCCAGGGATGTCAAACTCAAACAGCGGGCACAGCGGGCCAAAATACAAAGACATTGCTACAAGTTGAGGGCCGGAGCCTCCAGACTCTGTTTCAACACGTGTGCGCCGGTTTACGAGGACATCCCAGCCAAACAACAAAAACACAATTTTCCTTCAAAGAAATCAATGTCCCTTCATAGCAGGGTAAATGCAAAGATGAAACTGCCCGCATTCAAAACTGAAGCAGCATCATCATTCTATGATCCTCACCAAGCATTCACAATGGAATAATTTGCATAACTTTCTTAACGTGGTGTATCAAATAAACCAGAAGGGCCAGTTGTAACACCAATTCAATGTCATCCAGCGAGCCAAAGATAATTCAGTCACAGGCCTGATTTGGCCACCGGGCCTTGAGTTTGAAATATATTGGGCCTTGAGTTTGACATATGGTTTAGCTGGATAATGCATCTTTCGCATGTCTCACAGCTCTCACAGCTTGGGTGTCCACTCCAATTGGCCTGAAAAACATTGAAGACCCCTGATTCAGAGTTCACTTCTATGAATCCTGCACCCAATAATGTGTTTCTCGTATTTCCAGATTTTCTAGCTTTCATCTATCCTAGGTTATAGCCACAATACTGTGTATGTGCTTGTAGTAGTTTCAGTTTGCTGTTAATATGTCACAGCAGCATTTTATTTGGATTTCATTCTGACGATTGTGTTGAAATTTATTGACGCGGCTACAGTAATGCAGTGCAATTGCACTGTGGGCACAGTAACTCCTGGTAATTGCATGAAGCCATTTAATTTATTGGTGATTATTGTTAGATGAGATTGTGTTGCGCCTACCAGTGTCTGGTAATTGCTACTATGCATTGCCCCGAATTGACACGTCGAGTCGCCTTTGAGGGACGAAATTATATATCAATCGACTAATCATAACTAATCAGAAAACCATTATTATGTTCTCGCTGGCATTTATGAGTAGGTTACCAAAGCAAGCCAATCATTTTATAATGGCTTCTAAATGGTAATTAAAAGGCTAAGATTGACAACATGCAAACAATAGAAAACAATTAAACACAAAATACCAAATAACGGAGAATCACATGCCTCGATCTGCCACCCAGTTAACATTAGTTTCTGTCCAGACTCATAATGTCAACTGCATTATGAGTCTAGACAGACATGGATGTTGCAATATGGTAGAAATGTCAATATCAGGGCACCATACAGAAGAGAGTTATACATTAGTCTGACTAAAGCCAGACACGAATCGGCTATTGACAAAAAAGTGATATTAGCACTTTCAAAATGTAAGACAGGATGCTCTACTTTGACATATTGCAATGTCACACAAAAGTGAAAGTAAAAAATCTACCAAAACCATCATCGATCAAAATGTAGCTATTATTGTTGTGTGTTGTATTGTTGTGTGTGTGTGTGTGTGTGTGTGTGTGTGTGTGTGTGTGTGTGTGTGAGAGAGAGAGAGAGAGAGAGAGAGAGAGAGAGAGAGAGAGAGAGAGAGAGAGAGAGAGAGAGAGAGAGAGAGAGAGAGAGAGAGAGAGAGAGAGAGAGAGAGAGAGAGAGAGAGAGAGAGAGAGAGAGGAGAGAGAGAGAGAGAGAGAGAGAGAGAGAGAGAGAGAGAGAGAGAGAGAGAGAGAGAGAGAGAGAGAGAGAGAGAGAGAGAGAGAGAGAGAGAGAGAGAGAGAGAGAGAGAGAGAGAGAGAGAGAGAGAGAGAGAGAGAGAGAGAGAGAGAGAGAGAGAGAGAGAGAGAGAGAGAGAGAGAGAGAGAGAGAGAGAGAGAGAGAGAGAGAGAGAGAGAGAGAGACTTGGTAGACACTGCATAGCTTTCCTGTCTTCCATTAGCACTTTAGCAGTACTTGTACTTACTTACAGCTAATAAAGGCAACTTTAGTGTGTACAAACACACTGTTTGTAAACAGATTTGTTTAAAAACAGAATCTAACTCCACCTCACCTCCACTCTATTGGCACAATATGAAACTGCTGAAGACTGCCTTGCTGTAATTGATTAAAACACTGCCTCACCCCACACAACATCCCTCCCTCTCACACAGTAGCTCCGCCTGTCCTGAGCTCGACCAATTTTCATGTTTTCATGATTTGTTGACAACAAAGTTCTGGACCGTCTGCAGGACAAAGCAAGTGTCTGTCTGCAGCGAAACAGCAGCATTAAAATAGAAGCCAGCAAGCCACGTAGAGAGGGAAAATGCAACAAATATAGCTATGTACAGTATCTATTTTGATTTTGGCAAAAAGTTGCCTCTATTCAATTCCCTATGTTCAGGATTCATTTGGATTTTACTGCAAAATATAGTCACTGTTGTCACGTTATAAAGCACGTAATGACCTTGGTGCTTCCAATGCATCTTGGGCTGATTCAACAAATGGTAAATGGTGCATTTTCAATGTATTGTATATAGCGCCTTTATCAAAGCCTCTAACAAGAGGTGTACTGGAAATTTGGTGTAGGGAAACTGCGGTCAGGCTTTTTTTAGAGGACGGGGGAAGGGATTCTGAGTATGCCAATATATCGCAATTCTTAATGCCATGATATTAATATTTTATTGCCAGGTTCAAAATCTTTTTTATATACTGTATATCTTTATTTTCATGTCAGAAAGACTGATCTCATGTCGGCAAGATATGTTTCCTAAAATGGAGGTCTGAAAGAAATCATTGACATGGTGAAACACAACTTGATGAAATCATCGAGTTGTGTTTCTGTATTTTTCTAGTTTCAAAACCTTTTTTCTGAGGGTGTACAAATAGAACCAAATGGACCAATCAGGGTCCATTTGGTTCCATGTGTACGCTTTTAGAAAAATCTTGAAAATGGGTGGAATCCCCCTTTTTTCTAGTATAATAAAAGCACAGTAATTTGTGGGGAAAATGGGATATATCGATATATCAAATTGAATCGCAATAAACAAACAACTAATAATCGCAATATAAATCGATTCAGAACCCTAAATATCGATATTGTATCGCGTCGTGAGGTAAGTGAATCGTCCCGTAGTAATCGACCCGTAGTTCTGAGAGGGGGGTGGAGGGGGCTTGCAACCATCTGCATTTTTCAGAGGGGAAAAAAAGGACCACAGACAAGTGTGCAGTGACTGACTGACGGGGGCCAGCGCTCTCTGTCACCACAGAACAGGTGATGGCCATTAAAACCCTCGGTGCCTTCACCTGTCAGGATCCCTCCAGCTCTCTCTCACTCTTGCTTTCTTTACTCTTTGAGGTGTTGATTGTGCCGCGGATAGCAGAGCAGCGGGTATGGGGAGAACGGACAGGTAGGACAGCTTGCGGCGGGGGTCCCCCCACCCCCCTCCCACGTACATCCCCTGCCACAACCAACCAACCAAGCCAGCTATCACTGGATATTTCAACACACGATTACCCGCCAGGACCTCTTCCTCTAATTGGAGTCCCCGACACCACCTGTCGCCGTGACATGCATCCCTTTGCAATGCAAGTACAGCAGCATTCCTTGGCTTTACTACAGTGCAAGTAGAAATGCCGCAATATTGTATTTGTTTCAATCAAAAAAATAAATAAAATGATTTTTAAAAAATGTGTTCAACAGTAGGCGTGAGAAACAACATAACACAGATCAGCATCAAAATGAAACTGACAGCGACACATTCCTGTCCAAATTGTTTTTTGAAATAATTGTGATGTGACACTTAGAATGAGGACAAGTTGTAGATGAACTGTTTTGTAATTGAAATGGTTATTTATTTTAGATCAGCTATGTTTGACTACCTGAAGTATAAAATACATCTTAAGTGGTTAATAGTAACTTTTCTATTAATATTCCAAATGTGGCAAGTAACTATAAAGCTGTGAAATAATTGTTAAGAGTAAAAAAGTACAGTATTTACTTACTTGAAATCTCATTGAAAATGAGTGTTTTTAAACACTCATTTTCAACATTGAACTATGTCATTAATATGCTGTACCTTCTGTTTAGCCTAGAGCACAAGGTTTAGAAATTGGGTTCATGTGATCAGTGACATCACAAAGATCTACTATTTGGCTTGCAGAGTAACAGAGTACAACTTACTGACACAAGGTCTAAACCTCCAGTTCTAGACGACACAGACTATGGCATTAAGTCTAAGTTAACAACTTAGTCTAACATTGATTGCTACTAAACACAAACCCTAGCATCTGTATTAAAACCGCAGATCGCCATACAATCTTCCAACACATGTCAATTTTGTCTGTTGGCTATTTTCAGCCAAAGCATAACAGCTCAATGACAGAGATTAGAAAAAACAACAACAATGAACTACAGAAAAGACTCTTGAGGTGCCTTTCCACCAATGCTTCCAGCCTCCACCGGCATGCAGTGCTTCTCTTCATCACACCCACAGACTGGGGTGGGGGAGGTGTTGGGGGGATTGATGTGTCACTGAGACTGGATAGGAGACAGCTGTGTGGGGTGTGGGAAGAACATGTCGTTCTATAGCCAAATAGCAACCATCAACTTATAATAAGGGGCCGTGTTGCAACTATCTAAGGTAGCTTTTAGTGTTGAGAAGGGACAGGGGGAGTAATTTTCTGTTCCTGTTACATTTTACACATTGGGACTCTTGATCTTTAATGCTGCGAGAGTGTCAGGCTGCTCCACTCGTCCCGTGACAACACCCCCCCCCCCCCCCCCCCCCCCCCTTTCTATTCCATGAAGGCACTCAACCTATTTTAATAGCAGACATCCATGAGTACTTGCTGTGCTAATGCACTGTAACGACCGTCCTCATGTTAAAGTCAGGTTCAGAGGCGTGTTTAAGTCACCGTGGCATGTGGCCCCTTGCTGCCTTTCCAACTCGCACTTAGCCTGGAATCCAGAATCGGTTGCTATACGTTGAAGATCAACTTTGCAAACTCAGTCCGACAAGGAGCACATCTCAACGAATGGGCGTGGCTAATGAAGGTCGAGATCCTGACTGGGCTTCCGATTGGTGCTTCAAGCAGGCACTGGCCAGACTCAGTTGCCAGTGACATTCAGAAGTCTGAATTCCAGGCGAGATCTGCAGCCGATTCTGCTGGTATAAAATGTCTTCTAGCATCAACAATAGCATCATTTCCTGCTTGTATGGATCTGTTACTTTTGCCGTTTTTTGAATTTGAGTCCTGAAAAGAAATGGTTTTGCATGGATATTTGGTTTCCACCGTCAGGGATGATATAACATGCATGAATGGATGTCATATAATGGACCCCACGGTACGTATAACAACATTTACATGTAACACACAAACACACACACCACACACATGTTTCTGCTGTGGCTTTTGCAGCTTCTTTTACCATTGTCCACTGGCCTAAATGAACCCGTAAACACCCGCCACATACGTGAGTGCAGCCACTTGAGCAGGGTAAATGAAAGTTCCATTCATGGTATTTGACGGAACGCTCTCGTCGTTAACCTTCAAGCTTAATGGCGCTGTCATTGTTGTAATGGACTCACCTCACGGCGCCGTGCGGACCTGGGGAGCGCGCGGGGAGAGGGAAATAGCCACACAGCGGTGTTAGGTGCTGCGCCGGCCGGGGAGCATTGATCGCTCACATGATCGCTCACGCGGAACACACATTCTCGCGGTGTGAAAGCGGTAAATAGCCATGTGTCATAGCCTTTCCACTTCACGGCTGCACGGGCTATCCGTTTGGTTTATTATCCCCATGCCCCGCCACTGCTCCGCTCGCTAGTGCGTTATGTGCAGAGTGCATTAGTCACGGCAGGGTTTGTGACATGTGAAATGTCGGGTGCAACACAGTCACATAGTGTTTTTTTTTTTTTAAGCTGGTGAGCCTTAGCAATCTACACTAATACTTATTTCTCCACTTTCAACAGGCTCAAGGTTCGTAGGAAGTATACAGTATAACTGTGTTTTAGCTGTATCATAAAGGCAAGTGTGTGTCAGCAAATACCTCCAGGTCAACATGAAAAGGATCAAGAAGCAGGCGACCTAAGAACAGCCTCCGAACTAGTGGTGGATATTGCAATTTCCAGATTACAGAGTCCAGATTACTTACTGTACTTAGTGTACTATGTTTGACTGTTTTGTTTCTGAAATCCAGCCTGGTATTGTGGACAAAAGCAAGATAAATCTTTAGTTTTGAGGTCTGTGGGGATAAAATGGGAAAAGAGAAGAGGCCAAAAGGGAAGAGAAGAGGCCAAATAGGAGGTTTTATATTATTATATTATATATTGATGCCGTGAGGCGATGGCATGCAGGTGGCTGGAGAAACACAGAAAACAGAGCAAGATGGAAAATGATGATTTGTCGTTGTTCATTAGACAAAATAAGCAGGACTCAAAGTTGATGGGAGAGTTGATGGGAGAGGCTTACTGTAAGGTCTATTGCTTGCAAGGGAGAGAGAGAGGAGGTGCACTTAAGGTCTGTTATGAAGCTTTTTACTACTTTTCATTGGTTAAATATTCGTCTAACCAACACGGAGAAAAAGGGCTGTTCATTGGCAGTGATGTAAGGGAAAAAGATAAAAAGCAGAATCTAAATCCTCAAAATGATTTAATTGGTTTCCTCATGACATCAATGATAGTGCCTTTATCCAAAGTGCTTTGCAACGTGCACACTACAAGCACCCATTATCCATCTATTCATCCATCCTTCTATCTGCATGTATTCCTTTCAATGCAAAACCATTAGGGCAGGACTTTATGCTAATAGTCGCAGCTGGAACGTGATTTCACTGTGCGCGAGGAAAGAAAAAGTTGTCAAAAGAGATTACCTCTGACATTTTTCAAAAAATCAGCAAGACGTTAATTGCCAGCCACGTCCCCCGAAAGCATGGAAGGAAATGGTCTTTGTAATGAGGAGAGGGGGCTCTGTGTTAATGTTGACCTAATCGCACTAATTGACAGGACAAAAGCATCGCACCGCAACAGCTTCACACGGCGACGACAAATGAGGAGCTGGCTGCGTTCACTTCTCCTCGGTTTATTAGCTTACGAGAACTGCGTGTGCCGTCTACCAAAAGGTATCGTCTGACACGAGTTGAGAGAGTCGATTATGTCATTGTACATTTTGCCCCGTCTTCTTTCAGCCCCGCAGAGGAACATAATTTGAAATCAGCTTTGAAATATACCCCCCACCCCCTCCCGCAAACCACTCGCCTCTCTCATGGTTTGCCACAACATTAACAGAGGTTTGTTCATCGCATTAATAGAGACATATTCCTCTAAATTCCTCAGTGTTTCCAGCCGTGGTGCAATCAATGGCACTAAATCAGCTTTTATTGACACGCCCTTGAAACCCTTTGGTAAAACAATCGGTCCTGATAAGAGTTTTCTTCAGCACAACTTGCAGATAGCTATCGACACCCTGCTCTGACATGATGGAGCGTCCTGGGGTAGCGGTAGCGCTTGTGTGCTTGTGTTCCTTGCGCCGCCTGCCAAAAGGCAGTCAATGGTTTTCTGCGATCAATGGACCTCTGCGGATCCCGCAGCAGTTTGCCAACAAGGCACTATCCGGATTGCTGGAGCAGTGGGGGAAAAAATGCGGTTGATTTTCCTGTTCCTCAAACACTAGACAACAGTAGCATTACTGTTATGTATCCACAATCAGGACATTTCAGTGATTTGTGTGGCCAGTAGCTGTGCCAGTTTATTGTATTTTCTTTTCGTTAGTGTAAAACGTCCCTTGAAATGCAGAATTGTACCGATTTGGAAACTAAATCATGCGTCCCCTTATTGAACTGATAAGGGCCGCACTTTGTTCCTTATGCTTGGGAATCAATCGATCACACAAATCTTAAAAGTTTCGAGTTTGTATACATACTGTATATAGTATACAATAACACAGGTTGATAAAAAATTAAAGCTTATAGACTATATAAAAAAGTATAGAGACAGTCAACTCAGGACCAGTTTACTGTCAGTGTACTATCTCGTCAAAAATTACAGATCTGCAAACTCACAACACCTTGTAAGCGCTTCGAGTCGCAACAATTAATTGCACTTAATGCAATTCCAAAACGAATGGCACATGTCCTTTATCTGTGCGAGATGTGTGGAATGGTTCCAACTCCCTGGCTCCCGGAGGGTTTGAATGTCAGACCAGCTGCACTATTGGCTTCAATACGTCCACTTACATTCTGCCGTCTGTCTTGCCCAACCTTCGGATTTGACCAGAATGCTCACTTTGCAAGGTCAGTGTATGGTCACATTAATGCTGCCATGTTGGAGCAACACAACAACAAAAAACAAACTGGTGGATGACTAAAGTCACCGAGGCCCTTTTCAGGTACACAGATCTGAAAAGGGCCATACTGTGTACGAACCCTGTATACAGAGGGTGGCTATAATCAGCAGCTGGTGACTAGAATTCAGGCCCTGAAAATGAAGGACCCTGACCCTACCTGGGCCCTCATCAAAGCCTGTACACTCAGGACACCGTCCATATGGCCAGAACAGAATTCATGACATAATATGTTGAGATGTTTCACCTCATCTCTAACCACTTAAACCTATTGTTGACTGGAGACTCACAGGGCTCTGTACGGTTGTTTTGTTTGTTTGTTATGTTATGGAAAGATTTCACAGAACATACTGTAGAAGACAGACATGCTCAAAATGCCATACATATCTTTACGAATCACAGTAGAACCATGCTGCATAGATAACAATTTGTTATTACATTCAGAACATGAATATATACATAAACGTGTGCACAGGTGTAGGTGTACAGTATACACATAGGTTAATTAAAAGTTCAGCAGTGCATCCTCAAATATGAATCAGTCAATGTCTTGGCAGTGAAACACAATCAATGATGAAGTATTCATGACAGTGGCATTGATTTATTGCCATTTTTGCTGGACCTCCGACAGGCTGACCTGACCTATGATAGTAGTAGTAATCAGGTGTGTGGTTTAGAGACAGTCGCACTGAGGAAAACACTGAGCTAGAGGTAGCAGAGACTAAGATGTTGAGGTGTCAGATGTCAGACATTTTGGAGATAAAGCCAGAGAGACCACATTGAGATGGTTTAGACAGGTACAGAGGAGGGAGGATAGTGAGCATATCGGTAGAAGGATGTTGAGGTTGGAACTGCCAGTCAACCTTTATGACACCAGGGCCCACTATTTCTTCAGCATTTTAGCCATGGACCACCATTTGAGGACATTTTAGCCCCACAGACCCGTAGGACAAAAATGCTTTTGTCCACAATTCCTGGCTGGATTTGGGAAACAAAACAGTCAAACAAACATTAATCTCCTACATTCTCTAGTTGTTGTAAGGTGCGCACATTGGTGCTGGATGAGAGGGCTGTGCTACGCGAGGTTCATTGAGGCTATCTGTGCGTCGTGGCATGTGTGATTGGTCCACATGGCACAGTGCATTGCGCAGGTAACAGACAGACAGACATGCTTCCTAGAATTATATAGAGAAATATTATTATTATTAATACTGTATTTTTTTCTCTAGTGGCTTATGGGGTGCGCCCCACGCGCGCGATATAAGTGTGTGATACTAGAATTGTCCATGACTGCCTGCCAACCTGAATGTATGAATTCCCATTGTTGTACCGCATGCAGACATGTCAGTCATTCCCTCACTATGTGATGCAAACAACCAGCTGAAAATGCACCATTATCCCACAGACAGCCAGCCATGTGCAGGGTTTCCATACATAGTGTGCGGGGTGAGTCCTTTTCAATTTTACTGGCCCCATTTTGCAAACGGGCTTTCCCAGGAGTGACACTAACATATTTAACTAGAGCAGTAGTACTCAACCTTCCTTTTTAGCTTCCTGCCCACAAGCATATTTTCAAACTATCCTCAAGGACCAACGTGCCCTAGACCTCCCCGCATCAAAATGCATTTAGCATATAAGAAGGCATAGCTAATTTAATTTCTATTTTTATCGTGATTGTACTTCATGAATATTTGACCTTGATCTAAGGCGGGATATACACTGTACTTAGTTGGCATGAGATGTCATACCGAGATAGTTCACCCTGTGTTGTGAACTGTAACTCAATGTTCATTCTAATATATCATAAGTTGAGCATATTAACCTTCCGCTTCAGCCCATAATATACATTTTAGACCAATAGATAGCTTATTGCCTTTATTCTGTTTTGTTAAATTGTGACTGAAATGAATAACAAACTAAATTTGGTTGCTTGATATAGGAAACAAGCCCTTGGCTCTGCAACTCTGCCACTCTGCAAGGCCCCAAAATGAACAAAACAGACCCTTGTGTCTCATTTGAAGTTTTCATAAAGTTTACAAATCTTTAGAAAATCTACCATTTACAAGCTTACCTGAGCTTGTGCAGGTCAGCTATTTTCAAATGGCCAAAATGAATATAGGGCTGAAGTCAGCGTATATTTTACCATATTCATAAAAATCTATACAAAGTGACAAATAACTCATTTAAAAAAAAATACATGTAGTGTACAAATACAATATTTGCATCTGAGATATAGTGCAGTACTAGTACCGGAAATTGTAAATAGTCGAGGACAAATCGCTCAAAATTGTACTTAAGTACATGTACATATGGTATTACCTCACCCCTGTGGTCTCTGATTTCGATTAACACAGAGTATAGTAGACTGGAGGGTCCTAGAGATAAAAATCATATCACAATGGTCTTTGAAAAAGTTTTTGTTTATGTTCATTAAAGGATCCCCATTTGAGACGCATGCCTGAGCCGCTAGTCCTGGGGTCCTACGTAAAAGTAAAAAAAGAGGTTAATATAACAGATTTAACTAAGCTCTGACTGAATGACTCACCATCCCTCCAGTACACCACATCCCTGCCATAACGCCATCGGATCAGATCAGACCATCGGGGCTACATGCCGGCGTCCAGCTAAAAGTAGACATGTCTAGTAGTATAGTGTGTGCTTTTTATTTTTATTTATTTTTTGTACTCTTCCTGCCACGGCTTCCTCCCAGGGCTGCAGAAGACCCAGCACATCATCACACTGTGTGCAACTATTTCATGCTAACTAGAGCCCCATGCATCTGCCTGCCGGTGCTCCTGTGTGCTCCCGTCACTTCTGCTATAATGCCACTGGCTCTCTGACGTGTGTGTGTGTGTGTGTGTGTGTGTGTGTGTGTGTGTGTGTGTGTGTGTGTGTGTGTGTGTGTGTGTGTGTGTGTGTGTGTGTGTGTGTGTGTGTGTGTGTGTGTGCGCGAGAGCATGCGTGCGTGTGTGTGTGTGTAAAAATAAAAGCAAACAGCGTTGTCAGCAACTCGCCAGAATAAGTGCGCAACAATTTTAGTAAGGCTCACATCAGCCAGCAGATGGAATGGGACAGGTTTCTCGGCTTTGGCCCGAGGCTTTTCCTTTGGTCGCCTTCAACACCGTATTGTATACCCTGCCTGCGGTGGAAAGTAATTAAGAGCATTTACTAAACTACCAGCACTTTACTACAATTTGTGTTCATACTTGTCCACTATGGATAAGGTCACAATGTGGCGGAATTTGATTGCAAGCTCACAATGTGGTGTGAGCTTGTAGACCACGCTGTGAGCATGTATATTGACTTTCTTCAAAATCAATGGACATTACATTGATCATCACACGTCATTTTATAGCTTTAGACCTGATGCCAGTACCTTTGCAATGTTTTACTCAGGTTAACAATATGAATGTATTGCTATATTTTTACTTGAAGTCCACACAACCACCCCGGCCAGTCCATTTCAGCTCTCACAGAGGGGAACAGATGCTGGATGGCAGGCCAGCGTCCCTGATGTCTTTATCTTAAACACTAATTCTCTGTGCCCTTCACATTCTACGTCCATTCTTTTCCCCGGGCTGCTTGTTATGCTAGTCATAGATGGAGATCTCTCTCCCTCCCTAGCCCCTCTCCCCCTCTCTCCGTGAAAAGTCCCGCTCTGCCCTGTTGCTGTGTTTCAAGGTCTCATCTCAAAGCCCGGGGTGGAACCATAATGAAGGCATCACTGTTTGGATGAGGAATGTCTTCATAAGCTCTCGATGGGTGGGTCTCGTAGCATGTTATTGAGCCCTTATCCTCAGTGTGTGTGTGTGTGTGTGTGTGTGTGTGTGTGTGTGTGTGTAGCACAGAGTCTCCCGTGGCAAGAGAGAAGAGAGCTATAAGTCAGGTGAAATCTAAATTCAGTGATGGTGCTACTGTGAGCCAAACAATTACATGTATGATGACTAGGTGTGACGCACGCACGCACACACACACACACACACACACACACACACACACACCACACACACACACACACACACACACACACACACACAACACACACACACACACACACACACACCACACACACACACACACACACACACACACACACACACACACACACACACACACTACAGTATGCTGACTTGTCTGTGTCTGTCTATCAGTAGCACGCCTGTCTATGGCTGATAAGAATTCATATTTTGGATTTAATTTTGTTTCATGAACTTTCCGTGTGAAACAGTCTGTAGAGCAGTAGTATTGCATAAAACTGGACAATCAGAGATCTCTGCCTGCTCACGTGTGTCTGGGGAAATCTAAATTCATTGAACGAGCTGCTAGGACAACACGAGCCCTATGCACACTGCTTTGAAAACCAATCACAATACCATACCACGATTCCATACTGCATGATGGAACACAGTAAGTCTAAGAAAACAAGCACAAACGAAAATAACCGCAAGCTCATCTGCAAGCTCACACTGACACAATGACAGATGTTACATCCGTTATCCTTAACCCTAGATCTGTAAAAAAAAAAAAAAAAAAAAAAAACTTTTAGAATGAATCTACATATAACATTCTAATAAAAATGGCAATCTGTGGACAATTGGCTTCCTTGACTTGAGGAAATGTGTCAACCATGGGTTTAACAACAGGGCCTTTCAGTCTGCAGTCAGGAGATCCTCCAATGGAACTATCCAGACTGCATGTTGTTTCTTGTTAACAATGAGACAACTAATGAGGCTACCCCAAGCAGTATGGCAAAAACAACAATATGCATAATTAAGCCATAGAACTTGGAAGACTGAACTTGAGAAATAGAAGACCATGTAATGTTGTGCAGGGTTTTTGCCAACATGCATCTTCATGTTCCATTGGAAACAGCAAAAGCATTCAATGTTTTTTTTATGATACTTTTCTGTCCTTGCTTTGGGCATCTCATTCATTACTATTGCATGTTTACTGTTCACTGTTTGCATACACAAATTTCTCCAACTTGAATTTCAGAAAATGGTCCATAGATTGTGTGTAGAACGTTTTACACAAATATATCAAAATCCATGCAGAAAATTAGATAGGCAGTTTTCAAAGTGCTCAAAATGGCAGGAACTCTAAGGATGGAGCTTACTGACCAGACCAGAGTGACAGATGTGTTCCCCCATGAGTCAAGGAGCATGTGGAAACAAGTTCCATAGCCTTTGAACAGGGGTAACTCATGCCTTGTTTGGGCAAAGGTTTGATTTCCCCCCAAAAAAGCTATAGTGCCCCCCTTTTGACCAATTGCAGTAAGACCGTTTTTTTATGGCATCACTCTCTACCAAACTGTAAAACCTCATAAGCATATTACACAGCATGTGTGTATTGGGGTAGAAGAAGATTTTTTCACAAACTAGCAGTTTTCATTCACTCATAAAAACAAACAAATTTAAACAAAATTGCTTTTGAATTTTTGTCTGAATTGGGCCAAAGTTCACATGCAAGTCATTTCTTGCTCAGTGCTGCAAAGAGTATAATTTTAACAGTTTTTTTTTATAGAATTCAAAATGGCGGGTCATCTAACGGTCAGAGGTTAGAAGTCAAATTACAGAAGCTTTTTGGCATGAGGAGACTAATAATTGGGCATTTATTGCTGCCGGTCAAACGGTTCATGAGCTATGAGCGTTCAAAGTTTGCATTTTCAGTTCAGTTGCTATAGTGCCACCATTTGGCCAATGGTCACATCCTTCACATCATCGGGATTCAGCCAGAACAGATATTTTGGCAGAAGGAGAAGAAAACAAATTGACAAAAGAAAATCAAAGTATTCAACCATGGTATTTTGTGGTAAATGCACCTTTTTTAAATGAGTCACTTCACTGTAATGGATACATAATTACAGTACAATTCTATAGACAAAATCCCTCAGTGTTTTGCTGTACAAGTGTTCATAATTCTGATCCACCAACAGGTCCTTTTTTATGGCAATCAATCAAGTCGCCTTGAATCATGTTGAATCTTGAATCATGAGAGATACGTACATACTGTAATTTGTATAATTTTAGGGGCATGTCATGTGATCTACCCGCACAGCCTTTGTTATGTACTGGTAGATCAGAATTTACCTTTTGGGCACACCTGATAATGACTGTAAGACTGTTAGTTGGAGTTTTAGGACCGCATAATCTGAAATAAATACGCTTACAAATAAACCTAGAAATGACAAGGGGTGTGTGTGTGTGTGTGTGTGTGTGTGTGTGCGTGCGTGCGTGCGTGCGTGCGTGCGTGCGTGCGTGCGTGCGTGCGTGCGTGTGTGTACGTGTGTGCATGCGTGGGCGAATTCCTCCTGCAGCAACAAAAGTGCAGGTCGATACTACTCAGCTCATGTCAAACGGTATTACAGTAGAGGATTTATAGAGTTAGGAATAGTTTATCAGAACTCCAAGTTTCATTCAATCCTCTGATCTCAGTTCAGATTCAATGTCAGCACTGTTTATGCACAATGGCCTTATTGCGTTCACCCAGCATCTACGTTAGACTATACTTGTATTGGTTTATGATTGAGATGATATCAGATATACTTTATCCCCGAAAATCTCATCATGCTTTGCAATGGCCTTTTCAGCTCAATGAATGTTTTTTTTTATGTTAGACATATTACATGCTACATAAAGCATGATGATTTTTGTTTTGCCTTCTATAAGTTTGGTAGTGGTGTGGTCACGTTATGACAATTATGACAATTGCTGTGCAACTTGTGCAAGTTACAGTAGCCTCTCACAGTTTCTACAAGGTGGGGACATCTTAAAATAAAACCTTGATGTACTGCTATGTTCTGTTTTACATAACTGACAATGACACCTTAAATTCAGACACACATTCATACTGTGAGTGGGTATTGTTGTATAAAAATATGTTGCTTAACAACATTTTTTTTTTACAAGAGAGTACAACTCAAGACCACAGAGAGTAGCAGCATAGTCTGTCTAGCACCCCTCCACCAACTCTCAGAAGCTACAGATGTCCTCCTGTCCATGGCAGAACAGAAGTAGTATCAACATCAATGCTGAGCGTATAGTCATCCCTGCAACCTGAAAGCTTGAAAAATCTAAAACTCGGCGAATGCCACATAACAAATATACCACATCTGTGCACATGGCACATACAGTAATTCGGTGTTGGCAATAATCGCCAATATCAACAGACAGTAGCAATCACAGATGAGCTCAGTATTTTTCCCCATCCAAAAAATACATTTTAGAAATCAGATTCTAAACACAATAAAAAACACCTATATGAATGTGTTTTTTTCCGTTATCCGTTTGTTTTTGCTTAAGCTGAAATATTGGACTGCCTCTCCCTGTGCTCTACTTTTATACTGTGCGTTTAAAACACCAAGACCCCATCTGACATCACTGTGACTTTGTGTGAATGGCTGGCAGATCTCTCACCTGCTGATAAAACCACCATCTGTGATGCTCAGTGTTGCAAAGACAGCCGAAAGACAGCAAAACAATGACACGTGCTGTGCCATTGCTGCACAATACAATTCCGTGTATGGTGAGGATTGTGTCCTCTTTATAACAGAGCTAAACCAAACAATTACTTGAAGGACACTAAAAAGAATGGTCTTGCTCAGGGACACTTTGCCATTATCACTGAGGCTTGGATTTGAACGCAACACCTTTGGATTTCCCCGGCTGGTTCTCCTGAACCGAACCAGCTATGTGTGGCCTTAGTCATGCTATCAATGGTGCATGCAGGAATAGAACATCAATGACATGTTCTGCTTGTGGCTAAAAATGTGTGTTAAACACTAGCCCACATGTATGTTTTCCCTTTCAAAGCTTAAGATGCTGTATGAAGAGAGAAGAGACACAGATTACAATACATCTCGTTGCCAAGGGCAGGTTTCTTATTCCATTACAGCATGTCTTTTGAAGCAGAGATGTTTGGGGGAATGCTGTCATTTTTGTTCAAATCTCAACATTATTTGCACGGTATTTGTATTTCTATGATTCTACTTTTCTTGAGCATCTCAATACAAATGACCTAGGACTAATGCAAGGGTTCTCCATTAAAATGTTTGAGTTAGTCACAGTGATCTATTTAGATGCTTCAAATAAGCACTTTGAAGCAGTACAGACTGTGTCCATGGGGGGTGTAGTGCACACGGTTTAATTTAGAAACAAAATCCTGCATGTATTCTCAACATAAGCAGTTGTGTTGTTTATTTTATTTCCGTCCCACTCACTCTCTTGCCGTGCGTGTTCGACATCGCGTCCCAAAACGACCCCTGGATGGATCAGGGATTCACTTCCAAGTGCTTCACTTCCAAACGCCATGAAAAAGCGCTTGGAAGTGATTCCCCTGCCGAACACCCACAGCCCCGAAAGACCCCCCCCCCCCCCCCCCCCCCCCCCCACACACACACACACACACACACACACACAGACACTCTCCCAGGAACCCACAGCTCCATTGCGGCGTGCCAGCGCAAAACAACGGAAACAAACACTCTACTGATTAGTCAATTGTCAGGCATAATTTCATGCCGTCCTCAGCCCGTAAACAGCTTTCAATTATTCAGGGTCTTGTTATAATCCTGACTCTGTGCCAGCTCTGTTTTCTGTTCTCCTGGAGACGTAGCTGACTGTGTGTTCCAGGGGCTTAGGCCCACAGGACTGTGGCTCAGGAGGTAGAGCAGGATGCCCACCGATCAGGGGCTCAGTGGTTCAAATCTCGGCTTCTCCTGTCTACATGTCGAACTGTCCTTGGTCGAAGCATTGAACTCCAGGCCTGGATGTAACATTTCCCGATTGGGCGGGCAGGCGTACTGGCATACCAGTTAATAATAATGACATCAGTTGTTGTTGAAGTTTCAACAGGCACACAGCACGCATAAAGCTGAAAGGTCTGACTCAGAGTTTTCTGTTTTGAATGATGAAATGGTGTTGGTTTAGTGGTGCCACAGTTCTAGTTAGTTGGCAGTAGTAATGTTTGAAATCATGTTAAATATAAGCACTTTAATTTGAAATATCTTTGAAATTTGGGTTGATGGCGTGCCATCATGTTATGTGGGGCAATCAGGGCAATTAGGGGGGCATTGCCTAGATCCGACCCTGCTGAACTCCAAATTGCTCACGTTGATGTGTTGCATGGCTTCCACTGGAATGGGTGAATGTAAGACACCATGTAAAGCAACTTAGATAAAGGAGCTATATAACTTCACCATTTAGGTTACGAAACTCATGAAATGGAAGGTTTATTCTAAGCACAATCCATGGCAACAGGTGAGGTCAGTGCCATAATTATGCTTAGAATTAAGTCTCCAAGTGATCAAAGATCTCGTTTCTAACTCAATGTAGAGGCAAAATGTCCAATCCCTCATGGGCCATTAGGACCTTATCAGCACCAGATCTCAAAGCAGTGGGTGTATGGTCTCTTCTGCTGCTCTCTAGCCAATGTAAAGAACCTAAGCATATTATAGGTACAGTATTTGATTCCTCTTCAGTTGCGAAAACACATTTTTAAAAGCATTTTTAAAACGCAATGGCTTTGAAGGTCTCAGAATATTTCAGCATAACCCATTAACTTATGCAGTCTTGGATCTAATGACAAAAAAGAGAAATGTGCGATACATCACTGTGGCCTTTTCCACATTATGCATTTTTGTACGCCTCATCATGGTTACGGAAAGGCATCGGCAGCACTTTGAAATCTCATTTAACACCCAGAATTCTTTTTAGTGCCCCATCGAGACCCCGTCTTGAACTGCGCGGCCGAGCATGTGGACCTCATTTACATCTCTGTCCTCTAATTCGGCAGGTTCCGCCGTAGCGGGTGAGACGACGCCTCTGCCTTCCCCGGTGGCCACTCAATATTCTGAAGGGACGACGACGGGTCTTAACCCGCGGTCAGCCAGGTCCCTGCTGCTCCAGCATCTTGTCCGGCGTGTGACAGATGAAGACTGACCTTTCGGCGGTTGCCCTCGAAAAATGTGTCCTTGCTGCGATGTGACAGGCTTGCTTGTCTCCCATGTTTAAGAGGTATGTCGGAGTTTCTTTGTGGGGAACCTCACCCATGCACAAAATATTAAGACCTCCCCTAAAATGCCTCCTAAAAATGCAAGTGCGCCGCATGACGTGTGAACAATCTCAGTCCTCCTGAACAGCTTCAGCACCTTTCCATCTCCTCTTAGATTGTATACTAAGGTTTTATACAGTTCTTCATTGTAATATTTCAGATTCATCTGTATTTTAACAAAGGCTTGCTCTCGTGTGTGGTGTGATTTATGAGTGAACTAGTTACATACGTACTGTACAATGAAGTATAATGTATTCAAAGGCATACTGTATATTTTCTCGCATTTTTTGTGCAGTAATATACCCGATTAATCGGGCAGTGTGAGAAAAGGTTAAACTCTAATCTATATGTTCCTTCTATTATGATGTTGCATGAAATAATACACGTTTTGCCTCTGCAGAGGACTCAAAGCATTTTGTGAGAGACCACAAGATCAATTTACGACCACACCGTAGGTCATGACCGCTTTAGATTTGTCACAACCGGTGATCCATCACAGCCGTTTTTAACCGACAACCAGTTTGTGGCATTGCAACATTTCCCTACTAGACCTAGCGGCTAGCGAAAACCTAACCGTTTAAAACCACCGTTTTGCATAACCACCGCCTTGGCAGCATACATCGCAGATGGATTTCACCCTCCTGCATTTTGGTGCCAAAGTGAGCTGAATCAACGCATCTGTGAAGAAAATCACCTGATTTGCAATTCCCAGAACCTTAACTATCCGGTAAGAATAAAAAAGGTTTTACTTTTAATTATTCCAAGTACAAGCAGCGAAATGTTGTTGGGACTTGGCCCAATAATATTGTGCAACATCCTATGAATAATAATGAGTCAGAGTACAAATAATAGATATAAAAAAGTAAATATATTAATAATAAAAGGAAAATAAATATTATGACAGCTTGAATTGCAGGACCTTTTCAGGCAGTAATGTTTCTTCTCTAAACCAAATGGTTTTGCACAATGTTAAAAGCACACTTGATATACAGTAGTATACGCAACCATGGGAACTAAAATCAATGGCCCCAAACAAGCTCTTAACTAACAACACGGGGGATGTGTGTGTTATTAAAAGATATCATTAGAGCAACAACCAACGCATTGCTGTTAAGTTTAAAAGCTGCCTCAGCATGGGAGCCAAAAAAGAAAAAAGAAAAAGTTCAAGGGTTTTATTTGACTGTGTTCTGGGAGGGAGAATGCAATTAATCCTGTATCGATCAGGTCTTCGTTTAGCCCGAGACGGACGCGGTACTTTGTAATACTTGTTCTTTGCCTGGTTTCCATGTGTGCAGTCAATTCATGTTTAATCGATACCCCATTAAACACATTATTTTAGGCTAGAGTGATTCTCTTCAAAGGTGTGAGGGGGATGGGGGGGGGGGGGGTCTTTGTTATGAGGTAGGTTGAACACACAGGTACACACTGTTCTGTAAGTGCCCTTTGGTGATAGCAATGACACAAGGACAGGGGTTGGAAGGGAAATGAGTTTCAATAAGGTGGACAGTAACTGAGTACATTTAACCCTATGCCTACTAATTGATTAATACAATTTTTGGCAATTTAATTTGAGGTGATTACAATTTTTTTTGTATGATTGGCTAACGTCAGGTCTTACTCACCTAGAAATGACCAACATTGTCGGGTGCTCACTCGTACGTACACGGGTGTGGCCTGTATGTCCATCGCTGATCATAATACAGCAACCGCCGCAACAATACAGCCTGATTTGACTTATTTATGATGATAAACATAATCAAACATAATAAAAACATAATCATTGAGTTAAGTTACATTGTAGATTATTGTATACATACTAGTCTCAAAAAATCACAACATGGATTGTGAGATTATGGAAGGGATATGTTTGAAATACGCTTCATACGCTTCATATGTTTTGAAAACGCTTCATAAACGTTGGGGTACACTACATAAATGAGAATCGTTTCGATGTCAATACTAGCCGAGTATTTCTACGTGGTTGTATTGATGCTTTTACTTAAGTCTGAGTACTTCCTCCACCACTGTTGAAATGTTATTGATTCCCCATATTGTTCCTGTGCCTGCAGTACCGAGTGGACTTTGGTGTGTGACAAATCAGTCATCCTGCAGGGGGCCTGGCGGCTCTCATTAGACACTGGAATGTCATGAACCAGAAGCCAATTAAAAACACAGCATTATTAAACCATCTTGGTTTCTTCTGGCCTTTAGTTCTTTAGCGATATGAATCTTTATCTGGGCATAATGTCATAATAATAGGTATAGATGTTCCAGTTAGAGGTCTTCACGGGTCTCAAAAATGCCATCCGAAATCCGAAATAAATCCGTGCAAGATCACCGATTCCGAACTGTTCCGAAAATATTTTCAAATAAATAAATTGGATCCGAGTCGATCCGTGGCATGGTTTTCCGCTTCCGAACTGTTCCGAGATTTTCCCCAAATTGCTTCGCCGAGCCCGACCGAAGTCGGATTATTTTTGACCGTCCGACAGATCCGCCTTGACCAAATCCCTCCCCCGCCTTGCCTACGTTTGATGAACCTGTAGATCAGTTATATTTCGCATGCGACGCTGCCTCGGCTCGCTAACACTGTTCCGCGCTGCCAGTCTACTCTACACTCTACAGGTACGTGCACACACACAGAGATTAAAAAGGGGCCTGCAGCCCCAGCTCTTTCGCATGTCTAAAACACAGAAGTGCCCTCATACGGGAGGTTGCCCCTGCCCCCTTATGTAACACGCTGTCTACACGGACACCACAGCACAGACTGTCGCCCCTATCATACATGTCAGTGCATGTCCAGAAGCGCACTCGCAGAGTGACAAAGATACAATCATACACACACTTGGTTGATAGAATATTTTATTATCATTAAAAAGGCAAAAAAAAAAAAAAAAAAAAAAAAGTAGAGAAAGAATACGTCTCACTGTAGTCTCGGGTCTTGTCGGATTTTCTCGGGTATTGCACATAATGATTGACAGGTCCGACTTCCGACGGGGATACGTCCGATTCCGACCTGTCCGAGTGACTGTGGTAAAACACACCACCGGAACCGACCGGAACTGTCGGGTCTCGGACGGATTCGGATTTTTTCGGGTTCGGACAACCCGTGAAGACCTCTAGTTCCAGTACTGTGTCAATATTGGAGAAGTATCAGTATCGGTCACTGGAACGTCACTGGAGGACTCCAGTGACGTTCCAGTGACCGACACTGATACTTCTCCAATAACAATGACGTCCTCCAGTGACCAACCTTGTGACGTTCAAGACTAGACCAGACTGTCATTATCATGACAGTCATGCAATGACTTAAGAGTTTTACGCGGGTTGCTACATTTACATTCAAAACGTGCACATAAACATTCTGATTTCAAATAAAAAGTACTCACACGTGTTTCTATGGGTGTTAGACACCCAAAATTAGGATTTCAGCGTGCCGCGTTGTTTAATAAAAAGCATTTTTATTCAAGCTCCCCGGGCTACTTTTCTGGGTTCGGGTAAGTTTGGTAAACACACAGATGCACACCGGGAGCACCCCCCCTATTAGTTTGTATTGGCAGTGTGGTCAATGCCGATAGGCATGCATACAATTGAAAGCATCGGAAGAAAATGCTTTTTATTAAAACACGGCACTCCTAATTTTGGGTGCTGCAAGTGCCCAAAATTGCCCCAAATATAAAGTACATGTATGCGTACTTTATATTTGAAATCGGAACGTTTATGTAGATGTTTTAATGTAAATGTCGCGATCCATGTAAAACTGGATTTCAATGAAATCAATGCATGAAGCTCGTGAAGTATGAGCGTCATGCGATGCATGGCTAGTAAGACATTAAAGCAAATAAGGAAATGTTCATTTCCTGCAGACAATTTCTGATGAAAATGGTAATTCCCTCTTTAGTCAAACCCTGGTCTGGCATGGCTGCACTTAAAATAGAATATTCTCAATTTATACACATCTGCTCAACTCCAGTGCTAATATTACAATAATAATAAATTAGTCATGAGATCATTAATCAGCCATTTGCATTAGCCGTGATCAATTATTAAAATCATGTGAATAAGTTACAAACAGGGACATGTATTACAAGTTGTAGGTGATTTATTCTGCATTCCATTATTATAATAATGGCGATATTGGTCAGCGTGAGAACATGGCCACTTGTCTTCCTTGTTTGAGTGGCATGTCTGACTTTCTTGAGGGGAAGCTAAGCTATGCACACGTATTTGGAACCCCTATAATGCAAGTGCATCACATGATGTGTTCACAATCCCACATCTCAGTTGAACAGCTTCAGGATAGGAAGATCACCAGACCAGCCTCAAATGAAGACCATCAACATGTCCATCTCCTCATTGGATTGTATGCTAAAGTCAGTGGTTTTCAAGGAGTGGTCCAGGGACCACCGTTATTGCCATCAGTGTATGAATGTGTGTGTGAATGGGTGAATGTGATGAAGGAGCTATATAAATGCACCATTTACCATTTAACTATTTACATAATGTACAGTGCAGTATAATGTATAAAGGCATGTTGTCTATTTACTCTATATAGAAATCTTTATACATGATGCTGTGAGAAAAGGTTAAATTCTGACCCTACATTCATGAGCCATTTACATTAGCTGTAATCAATTATTAACATCCTCTGAATACGTTACAAACAGGAACGTGTATTACAAGTGGAAGGCGATTCATTCTGCATTCCATTATCACAATAATGGCAATATTGGCCAACGTGAGACAGCGTTGGGGTTACGAGAGGTCGTTGAGGAGGAACAAGAGTATGAGACTGATATTGTGTATGAAATATTATCACGTTATTGCAGTAAATTTCCCCCCGAGGCGTAGCATCTCTTATTCCAGTTGAGAAAACACACACACAGAGCAGTTCGCAGAATGCACTTTGGCATCATGCCTTGCAGATGCCTGATTGCATCAGGCTCTTTACTTTGTGCCACGTTATGAACTTGTAGATCTGCTATCTTTGCTATACAGCACAAACACACGTCTGGTGGAAACCCTATATGCCAAAGACTGACTTTGAAGGATTCAAGATCACAAAGCATGTACTGTATATAATATATAACAAAATAGTCTATGTACATACAATTATATATTGCCTATTAAGTAGGTATTAGATCAATTGAACAAAAAAAAAAATCAATGTCTGTATGTCATGCTGCTGTGTCACCATCTTCCACCAGAGGGCACAGTTACACCAAATGGAAAATTGTTGTGGCTATTGTTGTTACTGCAATTTACGAGCTGCTACTTGTCTTACTTGTCGATACTCCATTGTACTAATTGTGAACACAGTGAGCCACTATGAAGGCCAGGCAAAATCTGTGTCTGTCACACACTCCATATTTGAACATAACTGAAAAGGAATTCCATAATGGGAATACAATGGACACAGAAATCATATTATATCCAGGTGCATTAATAATTTATAGATAATTAGAGCTGTGTCCGCACACCTTACTTGTATACCATCGATTAGTTTAATTATTTGAAAACATAGCTGCTAGTTTGTGGAATTTGATTATATTAAAATACATGCACTTTGGCCTTTTGTGAGCTTGTAGACGTGCCATTTTCAAAAGATGAATGTATATGGTTAAACCGCTGTATTGATACTTTTACTAATGTCTAAAAGCCCTCTTTCCACCACAAAAATGGCTTTATCTTCTCGGAAAATACAGTTGTTGGTTTTCTTTGACTTTTTATATTTTGCCAGGCTGTTTTCTTCCTCCTCTCCTGCCTCGGTCACCGGGACCATTTCCCAGACGTGAATGTGATTGAGGTGTCAGCAGCTGCCATCTTTGGATTACCGAGACACTCTGAGTCGGAGCAGCAGGTGGTGCCACAGCCGGTAATGGAAGTCTCATTTTCACTGATAGAGAAAGGCGAGACCGCCAAGCTGATAGCCCGGTGCACAGGGGCGGATCTAGGCATGGGCATTAGGGGGGCAATGCCCCCCTAAATGCCCAGACTGCCCCACCAAACACTATGGCACGCAAAACAACCCAGGATATTTCAAAATAAAGTGCTTATATTTGAAATTATTTGAACCACTACTACTGGTACTGACCAACTACAGTTGTGGCACCACTAAACCAACAGCATTTCATCACTGAAAACAGAAATCTCTGAGTCAGACCTTTAGCGTTACGCATGCTGCTTGCCTGTTGCAACTTCTGATGTTATTATTGATGCTTACTTGACGAATAAAAGTCCTGTAACTGAACTTTGTAACTTTCTCCTGCCCCCCCAATTGGGAAATGTTACATCCGCTCCTGCCGGTGCACGGTGAGAGAAGGAACGCCAGCATTGCAGCAGCTAGGCTCTCTCTTCGGGGACCGTTTTTTTTTTTTTTGGTTGATAGAAATAGTCTGCCAACCCGGCCGCCCAGAAATCCATTTTCTTTCGCGAGATGAATTAGAGTTGTAGTTGTTTTGAAGTGTTATGAAGGTCTTGTGAAAAGGAACTGATCACAACCACTTATGATCCGAGTCAAAAACCAGCGCCTGTAAGGATAAAGGCGATATGAAATGTTGTGTTTCATAAGGCTCACAACTAGAATGTGTGGATATTCAGCATCCAGTTGTTTGTCCTGTCCATCACCCAAAGATGCCGTATGTTGTATAAAAGTTTCAAGGTGTTTACTAGCAAAAAATTGATATGCCAATACCTGTATATCGCAATTCTTAATGCAATTCTTAATTTGTACATGTCAGAAATACTGACCGATGTTATCAGGCTGCATTGATGTGTATGATTGAACTTTTTGTTATTTATATTGTTCAAAATTGCTTTAAAATGCTCTAGTTGATTGAACTTGTCATGTCATGTCATTTGTGGCAAAAATGCGGTATATTGAATTGAATCACAGCATAATTAAGAATCGCAACATAAATCGATTCAGAACCCTGAATATCGATATTGTATTATATCATGAGGTAAGTCAATCATCCCACCCGTGTTTACTAGCCTGACACTCTCAGCATCACTTCGTTATCATTTCGTTTAGCATCATTAATCAGTCTAAAAGCCCTCTCCACCACAGCAGTTTATGAGATGGGACGGCAGATTTGTTCATACCAACCAATCAGAATAGTAGGATAGTAGGATAGTAGGGGCGCGTTTGTAAATTGCACACCAAGTGCACTGTACAATGCAAAGTGATAGGCGAGTTCACTCTGGTATGGTAGTTCCAAACGCATCTATATGACGCTGTTGTCAATCATGTGATCCAGGCTAGGTGTTTAATATGTATATGCAAAAATTATATGACAAATGACCATTTAATTCCTTTACATGAATAGATTACCGTTTTGACTATTTAATGTTGTATATCGTGATGTATGGTATGAATAGGGTTGGGGTTAACAGTATCTCTGCTTAACCTGAGTTTCCCAAGCCACTAGGGGGTGCCAAAGCTTTTTTTCTTTTCTTTTTTGGCAAGTGCCTAAAGCGGTGAAAGTGTTAATTGTAAATGCTTAGGGACATTTTGACATGGCTATCTTCTGCCGCAGTCTGAAACCACACCTCATCAGACTCCATCTCAGCCCATGGCACTTGCAGTAGGCTACATCTTAGCCCATAGCACTCGCAGTACCAACCTACAGGTATGGTAGCATTAGATAGCATTTCAAGTAGACTTAGCAGTTACCTACATAGGATGGCAATTGTATTACCATGTTTCAGTGCTTACATTGTAAAGTATATTGCAAAGTCTGCTTAAATTGTCAACTGTAATTTGTGAATTCAACTAATACATGAAATATATTGCAATGTTTTCACTTAATGCAAGTCTCACTGGATTAAGAGCGTCTGCTAAATGCCTGAATTGTAAACTACAAGTATACCTTCATGGGGCTTTCTGATGTACAGGACAAAGTAAAATCGGGAAAAAAAATTAAGCAGACCCAATTTAAACTGGCATACTATAAAATTGAAGTTGATAAATGGGTACTCTTTCCTGGACCTGCATGCTGCTGGGCCTGGGCCCCCCCTCCAAAAAAAAAAAAGAACCGGAAAGGAGGAAAGCAGGCCCTGGCCCCAACCTTCTGGAAACCTTTGCCTACAGTTATGCACAGTCCACTGAGCCAGACAAAAAGACAAGCAGCCCAGATGAGCCTGCATGGCTGGCTGCTGGCTCCCTGAGCCAGCAGGCTGGCAACCAGCCCACATGTAGCACGGTGTGGGTTCAGCACTGTCCTCCGGGGACACAGCAGCGCTGGGACATCCCTGCTGAGAGCAGCCACCCAGCCCTGTAATGTGTCAGTCTGGCTACCAGCCCCTGTGGTGTGTGAACCAGCAGTCCACACAGTACAGTACACTGTCCCCATGCAACCAGTGCTGGGCATATTACTTTGTTTTTCCTAATACAGTGGTGGTTTTCATACCACCATCTTTTCCATACCAGCCCCACGATTTATTCAGAATATGAGCCACGGACCACCATTTGATGATGTTTTACCACACAGAGCCAAAAGCTAAAGATTTATTTTCGCTTTTTTACCATTAATCATATACATTCTAGGATAAGATCTTATACACTCTAGTTGTGTGCACTTGGGCTAATTCAGATGATGGATAATTTAACTCTTGAGAGTGTAAACATGAAATCAAATGGACCCGCAAGTGTCCATTTGTTTTCATGTTTACGGTCTCCAAGAGTTACACCTACACCAATTTTCCACACAGTACACTGTCCCCAACCAGTGTTGGGCATATTACTTTGTTTTTCTAACAGGGCCCACTATTTATTCAAAATTTTAGCCACAGACCACCATTTGATCATGAGTCTAGTCTGTCGAACCAAGTTTGTGTCCACAATTTAGGAGAGAGAACTGTCAAAAATGTTGGTCAAAATAAAATGATTTACATTTTCTAACATTTTCTAATTGTGTAGACTTGACAAATAAAGTAATTCAGATGTTTTGATATACATTTTTGACAGTAAAATGAAATTTAAGTAAAATGAAAGCAAAAGGATTTGGTTTAATTTTAACACTCAAGAGTTACAGATCTATAAGGGTCCATTTGGTGACCAGCAATCCATCGTTTAGCTAGGGACCACCTGAAATCCTCTAGGGACCACTGGTGGTCCCCGGACCACTGGTGGAAAACCACTGTTCGAATATATTACTTATTATGACCTCCATTTTAAAAAGTAATATATTCATATTACATATTACTGTCTAGGGAAGTGTGATATATTAACATTACTATTAAACTATTACTTTAAAAATATTTTTAAAAGACTAGTCGTATAATTACAATAAGGCAAGTCCACTTGCCTATCTGTGGACACTAACTAGTGGACAGCAAAAACGCCAAAACTAATGACAAATGATAGAAAATGAGTAATTATTGAACTTCTGCAGTTGCAAGATAATGTCACAAAAACACGTGCAAAGAGAGACTGACAGAAAGTAATTTAGAAAGTAATGCAGAAAGAAAGGTAGAAATATATTACAGATTTTGTGTTAAGTATTATATTTATATTACAAGTTATATTACAAGCTACTGCATTTTGGTAATATGACACGCAGCTCTTCCCTTATAGTCACGCATTGGCTGTGGTGGCTCGATCGTGGCCCTGCATAGGGTGAGCTAGCCCTGAAACGTTCCCTCAATTCCCTACGCTCATTCTGCAGCTCCGAGATGAGCTCACGTCAAAGTCTGGTCATATCGCCTATCGTTCAGACAGGGTACTGCAGGGTTTCGATCCCTGGGTGGTCCCTCCCAACCGCCCCATCACCATCTGCACATTCTTCGTCCCTTGTTACCGACTGGGGCGGCCAGTTCCGCTCGTCTCCTACCCATCGGCACCAGCCCAAATGTCTGGGCAACACGGGGCGGTTTGAGTTCCACGGGGCAGCTGATTGCCTCCCTTCACCAGACCCAAGTTTGAGTTCCACGGGGCGGATGAATTTGTCCCCTTACTCAGCATCTGATACAGAACTGACAATTGAACATTTGTGTCCATCTCCGTCTGCGACAGGGCCAGATTTAGCCAGCCCTACTAGGGTGGGCTGGAAGAATGGCAGGGTGGGCAACTCCAAAGTTTTTCATATGAAGTGGTTTTCAGTCTTTTTGACACCAGGGGCCACTATTTATTTGGCATTTGAGCCACGGACCATCATTTGAGGACATTTTAGCCCCACAGATCCCAAAACTAATGATTTATTTTGCTTTTGTCCACAATTCCGGGCTGAATTTGGGAAACAAAACAGTCAAACATACAGATCAAAATGACCATTAATCTTCTACATTCTCTAGTTGTGTAGACTTGGGATAATTCACATGATGAATATTTTAACTCTTACGAGTGTAAAAATGAAACCAAGTGGATCCGCAAGGGTCCATTTGGTTTCATTTTTACGCTCTCAATGAATTACATCTCGTTAACCATCTTCGCACCATTTAGCTGGGAACCACCTGGACCTCTCTCAACCACTGGTGGTCCCCGGACCACTGATGACAACCACTGATATTACTTTTCATTGGATAGGCAGGATGCACATTTGGGTGGGTTCTGATACCCCTGCCCCCCTCTAGATCCAGCCCTGTCCTGCAATCGGTTGCAACATGCCTTGTACTACAGTCAGCAGCCACATCGACAGCATGAAAGACAATTCTCTCATATTCAGAGTAGCTGAGCTACCGTGGGGGCGGCTGTAGTTAGATGTCTGCATGCTGTCTGAATGGCAGCCTCTAGACATTTCCTATCCTCTGCATCTTTAAGAGACTCATGTGTTTGCCATCACCCCACTCAACTCACTATAGCCAATCACAGCCCAGGTTATCCATATTTAAGCAGCTCCCTTTTCACCACTCCTCAGTCTCCAGCCTTCACACAGGCAACAGGCAGAACCTGTAGCTGTGAAAGCACTGGGCACAGCATACTGCAAACTGCGGACTTTGGACGCAGCGGTTTGAGGTCACGTGGCGTGTTTTTGAATGGCCGTGGATGGGAAATAAAAATGGCCGTTGCGGCAAATGTTATTGTATTTTCTGTCATAAAGCTGTTAGTCTTCCACTATTCACATATTTGGCGTTATATCATTCATGACCATTGTTTGAATGTATTGTATTGTTCATAGAAACCATGACACATGGATAAACTGGGAATAAACCATCTTGTTAAATGTACTTCGTGTCACACAACTTCACTCTGACCGAGAAACTTGGGCGGTGGGCTCACAATCCCCCAAATGCAAACAGCTAATATATAATACCCGTTCTTACTAGGGATGTCCAACAGTTAATCGTTAACCGTTAAGAATTTCGGTTATCGACAACATTAACGGCTAATGATTAACTGATAAAATAAAAAATAAAAGTGCACGTGGCTGTCGGGGCACGCTGGACTATTCCAATTTCATCCACGTTATTACCCAATAGCCTGGGGAGCAGAGTGTGTGCGCTGCACCCAGCAGCCACTGAGCTTTCACTAAACTTTGAGCCTATAGTTTTATTTTATGGATGTCAGTAAGGCCATTGCTCTATCTGTCCTTCTGCATCACGGCACACGCTGCGCATATGCATGGCTATATGGAGATTACGCACGTGGCTCGTTCAATAATGACTCACCACAGATGTGTGATGTTTAGATGTGTACGTTGTAAAATAAATATTACACTGCAGTATTCGCGCGGTATAATTCACCTAGTTTTAGAACTAGGTGCTGCAGCTCACTTACAATGCTTTGTGAGCTTGTAGATTGTACATTTATCGCGCAGCGCACAGCTGTTAACATTGCATCATACAGTATACGCAGGATGCCGAGTGTGGGACTACACACGTGTTGCTGTGACTTAGCTCCGTGTGAGAGTTATAAACATGGCTAAAAGGCACAAATATTCCTGTCTCTGACTATGGATTTGTTCCGCAGCAAGACGGCCCCGCGTCTGTGTTATATGTTTGGAGAACGTCGTGTGTCGGATGAAAACTCATTCAGTGAGAGACCGCGACTGAATGAATTGAATTGTGTCCGTGCGTGCACGGCTGCGCCTGCGTGTGCGTAAATCTTGCACTGGGACTGACCGTTCTAATGTGAAAGTAATGCGAAATTAAGAGTCTTTGGAGCGGAGCGTGCATTCAAACTCGAAGATGTTTTTTTGCCCGGATCTAACATTTCACAATTGGGGGGCTTTATGAGGCAGCGTTGTTATAGCGTCATTATATTAAGGGTGTTTAGGGGGCATTCCCCCCTGGCCCCTGTGCACAGCTTTATAGCTGGCTCTGCAAACACGACAAACACTTTCCTCTCCCTCGACCATCGCTGCACGTGATGGATATAATGTATAAAATACTGCAAAAGGTAGGCTACACAGTAACAGTAGACTAATCTAACATCGATTCTCTCAGAACACATGCACAGGGCGCTCGCTGCGTTACAAGTGATCTCGTTGAGCAGCAAACACAAAGTGTTTGTGCTGTAACGCACACACGCATTTGATAATTGGTTGCTCATTTCCGTCCCCGACAGAACGTGTCCATATACAACTCAGATGCGATGTCCATAGAACTAATGCAGCCATTGTTATTGCTTAGTGCTTGAGGTGGAAAAGGGACTCGGAAAAAGGCGGTTGTAGCCGCGTATAATTGGCCTTTTTTAATGGATTAAAATAGTGCATTTTTCCCTAATAGGTTAACAGTGATTAACCGGCAGAGGTCTGACGACGATCGGTTAAGAAAATCTTTCCATTTGGCCATCCCTAATTCTTACCCTTTTATTTAATTCAAAAAGGGGCCAGGAACACAAAACTATTTTAACATTTATTCGCCATCTTCGTTGTTCTCCGAGGAGGTTGTGCATGTGCAAGTCTACTGAACTGAAGTCAGTTGGAAGCTCATGCACGCGCACACCACGCACAACCTACTAGTCAATCTGGGTCTGGGATAGTTAATCGTTAATCGATCCATCACCGTTAAGAATTTCAATTCAACTTAAAAGTTGACAATCATGCTCTGCTCTGCGCATGCATGTGGCCGAGGAACGCACGAGCGGGTGTTCTGTCTTACAAACATGCCATTGTCTGGTCCTGTATCACACATAGTCAAATAAATATTTCATTAACGAATATAATACGCCAACCAGGAGTTCCCTTATAATGGCAGCGTACCATCGCGAACTCCGCGAACGCAGCGGAGCCAATTGCCCGCTCAGTGTAGCCCGGCTGTCAGTTGGCTCTCACCACTGCAGACGGGGAGTATTTTTATTCATTTCTTCTTATTATTATTTTGGCGGCTCATTTAAGCCATTATTGGCGTGGATACAAAGCTATCACTATACCTGTATACACCTGTTATACACAGGAGCTGAATATACTAGCTGATACTATAATATATAGTATCAGCTACCCTCAGACATGTAGGGATTGAAAGACATTGAATCTCCACCATGACACGTTTCTTGTAAAAGATCTGCTCCTTTTCACTCTGTGTTCCCATGTGGTTACTGTTAAGCTTACAACAGACAAGGCGAGCAGCGTTTAGGCAGTGTGAAAATACTGAGCCTGTCACAACACAACACTGTATCACTATCCATACAGCCATGAACTGCTTTTTAGGACTTATTGTTAACATCTCTCTCTCTCTCTCTCACTCACTCTCACTCTCTCAAAAAACTAATGGTTCATGGTTCATGTTTAGTCCAGGGGTTCTCAATGTTTTCAGCTGGAAATGCCCCAAAAAATAAAATTGGCCACTACAGTAGCATAAATAATAGGGAAAATATATACTAAAACCATATATATTAAGTAAAGTTTGTGTACGGACTAGGGCTGACCCTAAAAAAAAAAAAAAACGATTATTCCATGTTCAATCGTGGGGCACGGGAGTCTATCTCTAAATAAAAGATGGATTATTCGCAATAAACAGAAATACTTTTGGTCCGCGGCCCATATGTTGCGCCGCAGAGCCTCGCAGGCCACAACGCCTCCACCAACGACGACATAAAAGGAAGCCAATAACAATACAGGGCTTGACACTAACACTTGCCCGCTTGCCCGGGGCAAGTAAAAAAAATGGCGGGGCAAGTGAAGACTGCTACCTGGTTGCCCGATCGGGCAAGTGTGCGACTTAGTGCGCTATAACACAACACAAGATAAATTTGTCTTGAAGGCAGTCATTGCGACCTGGGCTAATTAAGATGATGAATTTTAACTCTTGAGAGTGTAAAAATGAAACCAAATGGACCCGCCAGGGTCCATTTAGTTTCATTTTTACACTCACACAGACCGCCATTTGATGACATTTTACCCTCACAGACCCCAAAACTAAAGATTTCTTTTGCTTACACAATATCAGGCTGGATTTTGGGGGAAAAAACAGTCAAACATTCAGATAAAAATGACTTAGTTGGGTAGACTGGGGCTAATTCAGAGAATGGCCCATTTGGTTTCATGTTTACATTCTCAAAGAGTTAAATCTGGTTAATCAACTTTCCATAATTGTCCTGGGGTCCACCCGGAATGCAGGACCACGGGTGGTCCCCGGACCACTGGTTGAAAACCAGTGGTTGCACCAGTGCGCTGCAATATTGTGAGTGGATCTACAAGCTCACAACGCGCTGTTCCTCTAATTCAGTCCTAGAAAAGTATGTGTGCGAGCACAACTGTACTGCAGGAGAGAGAAAGAACGAGCAGCTGACAGGATCATGCAGAGCCATTGCTGCCACTGCTAAAGCATGTCTAATTAAGTGAAGTTCACGTCAGGAAATTAAAGGTAAGCACACGTTTCTTTCCATTTTGCTGTTTGTGTCTGCATCGGTCTATGCCTTGTGAGTGGAAGCGTTGATCTTCAATCGCTTTTAATTACAACGGTTTGATCATGAAAATCATAAACGAAGGTCAACCCAAGTATGGACTATGTTAGCGACAGGGTAGGTTGATATTTGGACTGTCAGTTAACCATCTGTCATTTCCCCTAAAATGTCTAGTTAGTGGGATCCCTAGAATGTGATCACTCTCCTTCACATACTGTACTTCTTCAAAATAAAATATTCTCTGCTATCTTCACTTTCTTTATGTTTTGTGACACTGTGTGCCATGACTACTTCCTGCTCTAGTTTCTTTGAGTTAGAAGCTACGTTCGAACTTTAGAAGCCACATTAAAACTTAACGTAACTGGAGTTATTCAACTTATTGAAATATTCATATATTTTGGGTGGATTTCCGGGATTTATTTTAAATAAAGTGGAAACCGAGAGGACAGAAATGAAATACAAAATGGGAGTCAGATTCAATCTGAGGTCCTTTGTCTGGTTAGGTCTTTTTGTATAGTTTGTTCAGGACCTTTAACATTACAAAACACTAGACACTACCAACCCCCCAAAAGGTTTTAGAATGTGCGTAAGTACAGGTTTACAGCTTCAGGCTCTGCATAAGCATTGTTATAATAATATATTTAAAACTACCAAAAGTAGAAACTAGAAACTCGTTATATAGAAGTTGTCAAATGTATAAAATATATATTAAAAAAATAAAAATAAAATAGAAATGTTTAAGAAAAGTATAAGTAAAAGTTACTATTACTAAACTACTACTTTCCACTACTGCTCAAAACTATACCACCAACGCGTTTATTAACTCCTTTATTGCTAGATAATGCTCACGATAGTGAGCATTATCCTGGTGAATGTGTATTTTACATGCACAGTCACCAGGAGTTGCTAATGAGCCACTAAACACGGTCGCTTTGTTCATCTGAACTGGAATGACTGGAATGATGAAAATACGAATGCAACAGCAACAACAGCTTTCCTTTCCTTCAATGCATTGTGGCCAAAGCCAAAACAAACCTGCTGTTGCGGATTGACTTCAGCATTAAAAGGTGCTGGAACTCAACAGTATGTTTTATTAATGTATCATGTATGCAAGGTGCTCTAAAAATGCTCTAAAAGTGCGACAGGGATGTATGCTCTCGCTATTGACTGGATAATGACGCAAACAACTACCAACTACAGAACCAGAATACAGTGGAGCCTAACTGAACAGCTGAAAGACCTGGATTTTACAGATGATTTAGCACTGCTATCACTCACACCAACAGATGCAGGAAAAAGCATTAAAACTGGAGAAAGCAGCTGTGTCACTTGGACTAAACTGATCTAAAACTATAGCAATGAGAATCAACAATAAAAAACACCTCCCCAATAAACATGGACCAAAACCAACTAGAACAGGTAGCCAGCTTTACATACCTAGGAAGCATAGTCGCTGTGGACGGAGGAACGGAGGGGGAAAGCAAGGATCACATTCAACTTCTTAAATAAAATCTAGAAAGCTAAAAACATATCACTCAAGACCAAACTGTGAGTCTTCAACTCGAATGTCAAATCCACCCTACTATACAGCTCTGAAACATGGAAAGTAACTACCAACATACTTAACAAAATACAGACATTCTTCAACCGCTGCCTCCAACGCTTCCTAAGAGCATACTGGCTCAACACTGTCTCCAATGCCACCGTGGGAACTCGCTAAACAAGACACCATAGAAACACAGATCAGGAGAAGGAGATGGACATGGATAGGACACACACTGCGAAGACATAACAAATGAATCACTAAACACTCATTAACATGGGACCCCAAGGCAACAGGAAGAGAGGAAGGCCCAGAGACACCTGGAGAAGAACCACAGTGCAGGAGATGAAGGCACAAGGACTGTCATGGCAACAACCGGAGCGGAGAGTGCAGGACCCAAGGAGATGGAGGAGCCTCATCAAGGAACTATGTTCCTCAGGGAATTTAAAGGCCTAAGTAAGTAAGGTGCTCTAAAAACATGTTAAAAGTGTACTGTACTTGGCAAGGATGCACATTGCATAAAGTTGAGTTAAAAACTCCCTTAGTGAGGTCACTCTGACGATGAAGAGCTGTGGTGGACAGACAGACAGACAGACATTCCACCGACTCACTCCCTCTTCCATATATGGGCTCACTGACAGTAAGCTCTACGGCGTCGCCATAGTAACGGTGCTAATAATGTCAACATTCTACCGTGGGCGCGGCAGCCAGGCACAGCCAGCCACCCACCCACGACAAACAGTCCAGCTCAAGACACAGATACAGATACACCGACCCAGTCAACCATTTCTCCCTAGTGCTCTATGCGTGGCACAACAGGGAATCTAGCCAGTTGGCTGGAACTTCACACACCACCAGTGCTTGACAAAAAAAGTTCACAGTTTATATACTAAAAGGAGCATTCCGTTATTCGGGGGGGGGGGGGGGGGGAAGAGAACTTGTTTGCCTCCTCGGTAACGTGTGCGCATACATGCAAAGTATCCACACCAAGCCCACGCCCAATCCTGATTGGATGAAGGCTTTGTCACCATTTTGATCCCAGGGGCTCACTGAGAGCAGAGATGAACTCCTTATATGATGCAGCAAAGGCACTGTAGAAGGCATTGGATCTCCCAAAAAGAGGAAAGTTATATCACTGAATAACATTTAAGTAAAATAGAGAAACAGTTTAAAAGTCAAGTCTCAATCAGTAAACGCAATACTTGAAATCTGTCCAAATGTTGTTGTTTTTTTATATTTGATTTGGTCCAACTGTGCCATCTGATGGTGGGTGGCGTCAGTGCAATGTGCGCGTGCACGCACACGCACACACACACACACACACAACACACACACACACACACACACACACACACACACACACACACACACACACACGCAATAAAACCATGTTGTATATTAGTTAGTAGGTTTTAAAAGCATTTCAGACCTTGAAGTTGACCTATCCCCAGAGCTCACATACAGTATGCTATATGCATCCACTCACTCAGCCAACAACACAAGGTACAGTATAACGAGCAGGCCAAACAAACAGTATTAACCTTCAGTAATATCAAGAAAGACAGAAACGGAAAAAAAGAAAGAAACACCGATGGAGCAACATCATAGCATAAACTTAATCCGTCACAGTCCAGTCGGGTCAAGCCACCTCACAGTCTATATAAAAAGCATCTATGATCTACCATTAAAAGTAATAATAAAATACAAAAATATATAGAGAGGTCGTGCTTTACTGTGTGTGTGTTTGACTGCTCAGTGCTAAGCTCACAAACTGCATGACTAGTGGGCAGGAACTTTCTTTATGTGCATGCTGCCAGTGGGCCAAGTACGTCTCTGTCATTTCACCAACCCACATAAAGCTTTAGTGCAAGGTTGCATTTTGTGAGTGAGGTCAATCGGGGACAGGTCGGATTGAAACTGGTCTGGGACACATTGAGTCTGGAATCTGATTTGTTTAAATGAGTCATGTGCGCAGCCAGCGAAGAGGAACAATGAATTCACACATAATCTGGAAAGGACTGTGAACTTCTAATCATCATCAACTGCAGAGTCACTGAGACGGTGTGGATGATATTGAAACAGGAAAAGTCTTTATGTGTGCTCAGTACTCTCAATAATGCATTGTATACTTTAAAATATTTAGAATAAAATTCCGGAATTCAAAGATTTATGAGTAAGGGTTGTCCCGATCACATTTTTTTGCTCCAGATCCGATCCCAATCATTTTAATTTGAGTAAATGCCGATCCCGATTTCTCCCGATCCGATCACTTTTTTTGCTCCCAATACAATCTCGATCATTCTTGATAATTTTTCCCAATCAGATACATTTTGCAAATGTATTAAGGAAAAAACAGACTAAAACTCACTTAACCCTTTCAGGACAGGAATCCATTTTTGGATTCTGTACAGTATGTACAGTATTCCACAATTAACTTTTATTTTATGCTGATATGTAAATATTTAATTTTTTTCAGAAACCTTAAGTCAGGCCTAAATGGGTAAAATTGTCCCAAGAAAAAGATCTTATATGAAGTCCACCAAATAGCAGAATAATATAGCTGACTAGAATAGCACTCCTCACTCAAATGTGCACTTGGGCAACTCCAAAGTAAATTCCACAACATGTACAGTATTTACTTGCCATAGTGTTAACCCCTTACCCCTGTGTCTGATCACTGGTTAGACTGGCATATTCACCATAGTGTCAACCCCTTACCCCTGCGTCTGATCACTGGTTGGACTGGTATATTCACCATAGTGTCAACCCCTTACCCCTGTGTCTGATCACTGGTTAGACTGGCATATTCACCATAGTGCCAACCCCTTACCCCTGCGTCTGATCACTGGTTAGACTGGTATATTCACCATAGTGTCAACCCCTTACCCCTGCGTCTGATCACTGGTTAGACTGGCATATTCACCATAGTGTCAAACCCTTACCCCTGTGTCTGATCGCTAGTTAGACTGGCAAATTCACCATAGTGTCAACCCCTTACCCTTGTGCCTGATCACTGGTTAGACTGGCATATTCACCATAGTGTCAACCCCTTACCCCTGTGTCTGATCGCTGGTTATACTGGTTTATTACACGGCTTGAATGAATGCTCCAATCTGAAGCCAGCGTTCTGGTCATGTGAGCGGTGACATATTACACTATAATTCACTGCTCCGCTCTATATTGGACCGCTGCATAATCAAGGTCCATAGAGTGCAAACAGCTGTGTCCATATCAATCCGCGGTGCGCTTCCGCATTTAGCTCCAGCACGCCATTAGCGGGTCCATTTGGTTAGCTACATATTTGGTTGTTTACATGCCGTTGCCGTCACCCTCTCAAGGACCACTGGTGGTCCTCGGACCACTGGTTGAAAACCACTGACGTAAGCCATGTAATAAGCGGGATAACACCCTTCAAACCGGTGATTTGTTTCATAACCGTTATTAGGAAACAAATCACCGGCTCGCCGGGTGTTATCCCTTACATATTTACCAATACTGAATGGTCTGATGATGACAAATGAGGACCAATACTGATACTTTTGTGGTTCCGATACAGTATTGCCGATACCTATATGACAAAAAAGGGCCGATCCGATACTTTTCTAGATACCGTATCGGGTTAAGTACAGAAGAGTTAGCATCAACTTTATCTAAAGTACCAAATGTAAAACAATATGCAAAATATCCCTTTTCAAATGCAGTGGAGTTTAGGCTCTGAGATGCCAGTATAAAAGTGAGAGTATAGACCAGTGACGTCACTGCCCCTGTTCCGGAAGTGGATTCCCCATTCATTTTTCATAGACTTTTCGAAAATAATTCATATGAAGACGATTACGCTGCAGACAAAGTCAACTCAGGTTGTGACAAATCATGATGACACACAATCTTTTGCGATAATCAAAATTTCTATTTGATGAAAACCAAAACAAAAAGTGTTGTATCCTGCCATTTTGTACTTCTTGCTAATTAGATATTATATAATAATATTGTTTGTTGTCATGATTTGTCACGACCCGAGTTGTTTTTTTTCTGCGCGCAACACGCATTTATCCGACTGTGTCCGTGTTGTGCAAATTTACATACAAGTATGTGAAGTGTGTGTGTGTGCGCGCGTGCGTGCGTGTGTTTTCCCCAACAGGCTGTGCCAATTAGCTCTGGAGATGACAGGAAGAGAACACGAGTCAGGCAGGGGCTCAGCAGTAACGAGCTGCTGTATCACCCCCGATAGCACCCCCAGACACACACCCACCCCCACATACACCTCACCTCATCTCCTGCCATTACTCCTGAAGCTCTATACATCTTTCTCTCTCTCTCTCATATATATATATATATATATATATATATATATATATATATATATATATATATATATATATATATATATATATATATATATATATATATATATATATATATCATTGACATCATGACAAACAAACACAATGTTTTGGACCCAACAAATACCCAACAAACGCTCTTTGACAGATTAGCAGAAAAGCTACTCGTTCCCATTAGGCTCAATAGTAACGAAATAATTTATATAAAATGTGTGTGAAAATGAATGAGATCCAAAGACAGCTTCAGGTGTCTACGTAAGGAAAAAATAAAATGAGTTGATGATGTGTTTCAGTTTTTTTTTAAATACATGTATTTTCACATTTCACTGTTTCCAGAGCTCATTCAGAGATTTATCAATTATGGTTGTAAAGTGTGTGAGGTGTTTTCTGGGGTTTGTAGTGCTGGGGTTTGTTAATGAGCTCGTTAATAAGACAAAACCTAAAACGATCACTTTAGCCCCACAGACCCCAAAACTAAAGATCTATTTTGCTTTTGTCCACAATTTCATCCTGGATTTCGGAAAAAAAAACACTAGACAAACATATAGATCATCTAGATCTCTAGTTGTGTAGAAGTGGGCTAATTCAGACAATGAATATTTTAATTCTTGAGTGTAAATATGAAGCCAAATGGATGGCAAGGGTCCATTTGGTTTTCATTATACACTCATCTTTCATTATACAATCTGGTTAACAAACTGTCCATCATTTATCCTGGGGACCACCTGGAACCCTCTAAAAGAACCAATAGTGGTCTCCGGACCACTGGTTGAAAACCACTGACCTAATGATTTGTTAGGCTTAAGAAAAAAAGTTTGTTGTCACCACCCGGGTTGGCTTTGTCCATGGAGTAAACGTCCTCATGTAAATACTTTTTTTTATATAAATACTTCTTCAAAAAAGTGAGGAAAATGAACAGAGAAATCTCTTCCGGAACACGCACTGTGACCTCACTGCGGAGATCTACATATTGTACATCGACTGTCTTTCCATAGAGGGCACACAGGCACACACACACACACACACACATGGACGCGCTGCACTTCTTGCTACATGGTATTGGGGCTTCCAGCTGTGTCGTTAATGACAGTCGGTTTAAGTGTCTGAAGGAGCCTCCCTGTTCCCACACTTCATCTTTGCTATTTATGATGCCGTCTGTCTGTCTGTCTGTCTGTCTGTACAACTTCTCTTGTTGCCGTCTGTCTCAACAACTTCTCTCCAAATGCAGCCGCAATTTACAGAGACAATAGAGCTGAGCAGTCCTGCCCCTTTCCTGACGTCACCCGTGTTCCAGAAACTGAATCCACATTCATTTTCCTCATAGATCTATATGAAGACGATTACACCACAGACAAAGACAACTCGGGTCGTGACAACACACACAATATTACCATACAATATCTGATTAGCAAGAACAAAAAAATGGCAGGATACAACACTTTGTTTCGTTTTTCTTCTTAGAAATTATTTGATTGTCCCAAAAGATTGTGTGTGTTGTCATGATTTGTCATGACCTGAGTTGGCTTTGTTTGTGCTGTAATCGTCTTCATGTAAAATATTTTCGAAAAGTCTATGAGAAAAATGAATGGGGAATGTATTTCTGGAACAGGGGCAACGTCACAAGGGGGCGGGACTGCTCAGCTCTATTGCGGCGGCATTTGCAATACTTCAGACTTGGTTAAACTTGGATGGTTAGAGCGCAGCAATTACATGCAAAGTCAATGCAAAGGCGGGCACCGTAAACACGCACGGCACGCCCCTGGAGCAGAACAAGTGGGACGAACCGAGGCGAATATTTCAATTCAGAGCACACCTTTATATGAAGGATGTGAGTGAGTCTGACTGACTGACTGAATGAATTCTGGCAAAGTGAATTCAACAATTTAGAAAGTCTCTGTCAGTATATATCGCCCCAAACTTTATTTTCTTCTAAATATTGGTGACTCACAGACCTGTCACAGCGTGTCTTCACGTCTGGCTGAGTGTCCTGCAGAGTTTTCTGCCTGGCCGACTGTCCAGCAAATCAATCATGGCTCCTCAGAAATCTGACAGATTGTGTCTCCGAGGACCAGGCCCGGAAAAAATGGATGTCCTTGGGATTTAACTGACACATCACTAGCAGAGCTTGTCAGGCCAATGCAGGTATAAGCGCTGTGAAAATCGCGAGTGTTTACTTAACTCTGACGGAGTGTGTGCAAATGGAACCAAATGGACCCGCAGTACACTATCAGAGTGAAGCGATCCTCCAGGATGTCACAAAGAAATGCTGTGCCAACCAACGCAGTGTAACTGGAAACTAAATAAAGTACGTAGCCGTTTGTTTGTAAGCACTCACTCTTTGAAATTGTATAAACATTACACTTTCTTGGTGGCTGTGTGATTACTTGCTTGATTTAACATATTATGTGGCAGGACGGAATGTTTCATTTGTTTCATCACACTGGCCAGGATTTTACAACGCACAACCACATTATGTATTACTGAAAATCAATTAGTCATGCAACAATAACGCATACAGTATTGTCCACAGTGCAATCTTACTATAAATCCACTAAGTCCTCTCACCTGCCTAATTCCCAACCTCCGTCAGTTGATTGCCATAGCAACAAACACCACACCTGCCATTTGACTACTTACTTAACCAGATATAAAGACATCTCCATATGGGCACAGAAGGGACACAGACAAATGATTTAAACAGGTGCTCGATTAAAACAGGTATACTGGGTTCCCAACTTAAATCGTTCCCAAGTAGGTCAATGGGGAGGATGGGCAGAGGTCTAGTTAGGGTAACAGGATGACAGCCTCATTAACTAATAGAGCCACCCTGTCACATCCAGGGCTCCACACAGTATTTTCCAAGTAGCAAAACATAATGTTTTCTTACTTCACTGTGCCCTCAATTCTTGTGGGAGAAAATTGAGATTCATCTTTGAGGCGAGCAAGAATCGTGCAGCACTAATAACTGTTGTAGAGCAACAGAGCATGAATCATACTAGTGTATGGTGTTTACACAGCATCCACAAACAGCAACACAGAAAAATAAAATGCTGGGAACGATCGGCACCGTCCACAAATTGCATAGATAGATAGATAGATAGATAGATAGATAGATAGATAGATAGATAGATAGATAGATAGATAGATAGATAGATAGATAGATAGATAGATAGATAGATAGATAGATAGATAGATAGATAGATAGATCAAGGGTTTTCAACCTTTTTGATACCAGGGCCCACGATTTATTCAGCATTTGAGCCACAGACCACCATTTGAGGACATTTTAGCCCCACAGACCCTAAAACTAAAGATTTCTTTTGCTTTTGGCCACAATCCCAGCCAGGCTGGCTTTGGGAAATAAAACAGCTCAACATACAGCTCAAAATGAGCATTAATCTTCTACATTGTCTAGTTGTGTAGACTTGGGATAATTCAGATGATGGATATTTTAACTCTTGAGAGTGTAAATATGAAACCAAATGGACCCGCAAGCGTCCATTTGTTTTCATTTTTACGCTCTCAAAGAGTTAACCAACCTGGTTAACCAACTTTCCATCATTTAGCTGGGACCACCTGGAATCCTCTCAGGGATTCTGGTTGAAAACCCCCGAGATAGAGATAGATAGATAATTCATTCCTACCTTGAGACACCATCTTCCATTGCTGTTTTCCCAGAAATCTTCACCCAAGGCATGTGATGTCCATACGTTCCTGCCTTCAATAGCCAGTCACTGCTCTGGAGGTGGTACATTGGGGAGATGCTGGATGCATCTTTGAAACATCTCACAAACACCCGGCGATGGCCCTTTGGCTTCTTGGTAAGTCTGTCTCCCAGGAAGCCTGCTCGAACCTCAGAGGGGCCTCTGTGAGAAGAGAATAATTATATCGGTTATCATATATTTACTAATGGAGGTCCCGAAAGGAAGGGGGGGGGGGGGGGTGGAATATCAGTCAATAAGTCATGTGTGGTCCTTCCCTATGGATTATATGGAGTGTGCATGCTAATAAAAGATAAATATTGCTTTGACATTCATGTTAAATTTAGAAAGAATGACATTGTTTTTGTTAGCATACACGCATTCCATATATTCCAGAGCTGGACCACACTACAAAGTAAGAAGGGGTCCAGAGGGGTAAAAAGTGAGGGGTAAGAAGGGTCCAAAACCAGGGAGACATCAAGCTAAAAAAAACTTTAGGAACCTCTGGTCCATAGTTCCACTGCTTCTATGGGCAGTGAAGCTATGGACCAGAGCTAGGAATCACTGGCATATTGGCTCAGTGAAGCAAACGCATTTCTCACACATTTAGTGAGTGTTTTTCAACCAGTGGTCCATTTGGTTTCAAGTTTATAGTCTCAAGAGTTCGTGTGAATTAGCACCTCACAATTAACAGAATTTAGAAGATTAATGGTCATTTTGATCTGTATGTTTGCCTGGAATTGTGGTCAAAAACAACAACAACAAAAGACTTTAGTTTTCGGTCTGTGGGGTGAAAATGTCCTCAAATGGTGGTCCTTGGCTCAAATACTGAATAAATAGTGGGCCCTGGTATCAAAATGGTTGAAAACCACCAATTTAGTCATTTGTAGTATGTTTGTTAGCATACATAACCGTTTTGCTCCAAAAGTTTCTCCAAAATAGCCGTGAATTAGGACACACAAGCAGGGCGGATTGCCAGCCCCCCCCCCCCCCCCCCCCCCCCCCCCCCCCCCCCCCCCCCCCCCCCCCCCCCGATGCCCATGCCTAGATCCGCCCTGACACACAGGCATTCTGTAAACCAGGGGTTTTCAACCTTTTTGACTCCAGGGACCACCATTTTCTCAGCATTTGAGCCACGGACCACCATTTGAGGACATTTTAGCCCCACAGACCCCGAAAGTACAGATTCCTTTTGCTTTTATCCACAATTCCAGGCTGGATTTGGGAAACAAAACAGTCAAACATACAGGTCAACATGATGAATATTTTAACTCTTGAGAGTGTAAAAATGAAACCAAATGGACCCTTGCGGGTCCATTTGGTTTCATTTTTACACTCTCAAGAGTTACATCTGGTTAACCAACTTAGCTGGCGACCACCTGGAACCCTCCCAGGGACGCTATGGTGCAAATCGTAGGAGAATCCCGGAAGGTTCATTAATATTCATGAAGTACTGCTCCGAGCATCCAATCACGTTTACGCGAGGAGGCGGAACTTCCGAAATGCAGCGCTTGTTTTATCTGCCGGCTACTACTAGTCGGGCGGGGCGAAGGAAGTTTTACTGAGGTTATGGTTAGGGTTAGGTTAGGTTTAGGCATAGGTTTACTGAGGTTAAGTTTAGGGTTAGGGTTAGGTTTAGGCATAGCCTAGTTTTACTGGGGTTATGTTTAGGGTTAGGGTTAGGTTAGGGTTAGAGTTAGACGGTGCTTTATGCGGTAACTAACCCTAAACAGAACCTCAGTAAAACTATGCTTCGCCCCGCCCGACTAGTAGTAGCCGGCAGATAAACAAGCGCCGCATTTTGGAAGTTCCGCCTCCTCGCGTGAACGTGATTGGATGCTCGGAGCAGCACCTCATGAATATTAATGAACCTTCCGGGATGCTCCTACGATTTGCACCATAGCCGTCCCACTGGTGGTCCCGGACCACCTGTTGAAAACCCCTGCTGTAAACAAACACAAACATGCATGATGAGCAGCTAACTGTAGCTACTCACCTGTAAACTCAAGTTAATGACATGCCCCGAAGACAACAGCACTGACAACAACTCCACTCAACTTCCATTTCATTCTTACCAAGTTTAATAGCACGTCGTTTAATCTACCATTTACTTCCAAGTGTGTACTAGTATGAATAAACCGAGCTTGTTGTCAAACAACAGCAGTATGGAGGAGGAGGAGGAGCGAGTGAGAAAGCTGCGCCATTTTTATTTTTTTGCAGGAAAACAAGTCCAAAACGCGCGCACGTACACGCGCGCGCGCGCGCGCACACACACACACACACACACACACACACACACAGATCAAAATTACCATTAACCATCTTTTAGTGTAGACTCGTGTAGGGCTAATTCACACGATGAATATTTTAACTCTTGAGAGCGTAAACATGAAACCAAATGGACCCGTTTGGTTCTCATCTCACCAAGTTCTCACCTGGTTAACCAACTTAGCTGGGGAGTGGGGACCACCTGGAGCCAATTCAAGGACCACCGGAGGTCCCTGGACCACTGGTGTTAGTAATTACCTTGCCTTCGTTGTAATGTCTTGTTGTGGACGTCACTTAAAACTGCACTGCAGTGTTTACTTGTTGTCACCGTCGGCAGAACTTCGGCACTTCAGAGACAGAACTTGCATGGATGGATAACACAGAACGTGGAGCAAATGACAGCAGGTGGATAAACCGAACTCACTTTCCTCTAGCAACAAGTCTCTTTGGTGTCTGGTCCCTGCCTGGCTCTCTGGTGGAGACAGAGTACATTTCTACACGCTATGAAAACCGGAACACAACGAACAAAAACCGGCGGCCTGGAACAGAACTCAGTGTTGCCAACTCGGTGCATTTGTCACTATATTTACCTTTTTCCCGGACACCCTCAGCGCCAGAATGAGTGGAAAAACTCCTGGTGGAAAATCTAGTGCTTTTTTGCTGGTGAGTTGGGGGCGAAACTGGAATCTACACCAGAGGTGTCAACAACCACGCATTGACCGTGAGAATAACGCATTTGACGTCATTCACACGCTCACACGTCACATGTCCCATCCCTCACGCACTGTTGGAGCATGGTGATTTTTCTTTTTTTTACGTGCTACAACTGATATTGCCAAATCTGCCTTATTGTAAGCGGCTCTGTGCTAGCGTTGTCTATAATGTCTAATGGGCAGGTTTCTGTACATGTTTGCGGGTTTCTCACTCGAAATCTGGCAACACCAAGACCAGACCAGAGCCAATAGAATCGCACTAAAAGAGCCATTGAGGCATTGAGGAGTCAGAAAAAGCTCTAGTTGTCCCATAGAGTTATATGGGTTGTCCCCATTTGTTGTCCCCATTCTACATACAACTCTATGTAAAAGAGCCACCATATATAGGCCATTGGACTGGCCCCATGAAATGAACGGAGTTGTCGCAACTCTGTGTATACTCTAAGGCTTTAGCAGCACACCCGGTATGATTGAAATGTCAGCTACTGGATGAAGACCTGTTGTTACGTGAGGTAAAAATTCAACTGAATTAATAATGGATTACATTACAAATATGCATGAATCATGGCAATGTTTTGATTTTGACAAACATCATTACTGTTAGGTTGCCATCATGGTTAGCAGCTTTTATCTGTGTTTACCAGTAGTGTGTGAAACTAAAGCATCACTGTCAGCAGACTATTAGCTCAAACAAATACTCCTTTAGCTTGTGATTTCCATGCCTCTAAGCTGTTAGTAAATGAAATTCCACGATCTTCTCAGGTATTAGGAGGACAATATGAGCTACCAGAAAAATAATTGGGTGTTTTTGATAAATCTATCTGGTATGGGTTAAAATGAAGTTTTAAGTCATAATGGGTTTGTATAGGATAGCCAGATACGCTAAAATGAACATCAAATATCTAAATAGTGAATGTAGTAACTTATAAAATGTCTGGTGTGTTCACATGAGACTGAGTAGTAGACCATATAATGACCAAAAGTTTTTTTTTTTTTTTTGAGTGAAATACCCCATAAACCAACAGCCTCTATTGACTAATTGCTAAATTAACTATTTCAATCCAGAGAAAAGGCAATGTAGTGGAGGATTTAACCCCGAAAAAATTGACGTTAACTTCAAGTCATGACACAGATAATCCCTTTGGCATGGAAGTACCTTAGGGTGATAGGAAAAGATTCATCCAAAGACACAAGCTGTATCACCCTTCATTTCTGAAATATACACTTTTTTCAAAATGGCCGCCACCATTCTCAGCAATACGGCATAGCCCATATCTTTGCTTCTGTTAGACCTATGATAATAATATTGGTGTCAAAGTATACATTTTTAGGGCCAAGGAATCCAATAAAATACATTTCAAGACTAAAAAACTCAATATTGTTTTCGTTACCATGACAACGGGGTAAAATATGCAAATTTCATTCAAAAAACGTGTTTTAACTGGGTAACTTTGTACCCCCTCACCTGCTAAAACTTCCATTTTGTTTTCTCTTTGGCATGGAAGTACCTTAGGATAATAGGAAAACATTTATCCAAAGAGACAAGCTGTATCACCTTTCATTTCTGAAATATACACGTTTTTCAAAATGGCCGCCACCATTCTCAGCAATACAGCATAGCCCATATCTTTGCCTCTGTTAGAGCAATAATAATAATATTGGTGTCAAAGTATACATTTTTAGGGTCAGGGAATCCAATAAAACACATTTCAAGAATAAAAAACCTAATATTTATTTTGTCACCATGTCAATGGGGGTAAAATATGCAAATTTCATTCAAAAAATGTGTTTTAACAGGGTAGCTTTATACCCCCTCACCTGCTAAAACTTCCATTTTGTTTTCTATTTGGCATGGAAGTACCTTAGGATAATAGGAAAACATTTATCCAAAGAGACAAGCTGTATCACCTTTCATTTCTGAAATACACGTTTTTCAAAATGGCCGCCACCATTCTCAGCAATACAGCATAGCCCATATCTTTGCTTCTGTTAGAGATATAATAATAATATTGGTGTCAAAGTATACATTTTTAGGGTCAGGGAATCCAATAAAATACATTTCAAGACTAAAAAACTCAATATTGTTTTCATTACCATGACAACTGGGGTAAAATATGCACATTTTCATTAAAAAATGTGTTTTAACAGGGTAACTTTATCCCCCCTCACCCGCTAAAACTTCCTTTTTGTTTTTTGTTTTTTTTTTGCATGGAAGTACCTTAGGATAATAGGAAAACATTTATCCAAAGAGACGAGTTGCATCACATTTGATTTCTGAGATATACACTCTTTTCAAAATGTCCGCCACCATTCTCAGCAATCCAGCATAGCCCATAGCCCCATGTTAGAGGTATAATAATAATATTGGTGTTTAAGTATACGTTTTAAAGGTCAATCAAGCCAGTAAAATACATTTCAAGCCTCAAAAAACAATATTGTTTTCGTTACCACAACAACAAGGGTAAAATATGCATTTTTTCATTTAAAAAAGTGTTTTAAGAGGGTATAATATAAGTTAGAAGAAACAGGTTTTAGCAGGGTAACTTTCCACCCCTTCCAAACCACTCTGATTTTTCATTTGGCATGGAAGTCACAGGGCATGGCACCATAAAATAATAATAACTTAACCCTTTAAAGCCTGAACTATGAAGGACAAGTCAGAAAATTCCAATTTTTTGAAATTGAACTCTTTTTAGGTCATAAAAGATAAATTAAAAAAAAGTTTTTTCAAAAAACATGTATTTATATGTTATTTTTATTGTATCATAAATGATACATCGGGTCTTAACAACATAGTACTCAGTACTAGAGTACACTGTACTCACTGTACTCAGTGTAGTCTCCACAGAGTACACTGTACTCACTGTGTTCAGTGTAGTGTCCAAAGAGTACACAGTAGTCACTGTACTCAGTGTAGAGTCCATAGAGTACACTGCACTCACTATACTCACTGTACTCGGTGTAATGTCCATAGAGTACACTGTACTCACTGTACTCACTGTACTCTGTGTAATGTACATGGATTACACTGTACCCACTGTACTCAGTGTATTGTACATGGATTACACTGTACTCACTGTAGTCACTGTATTGTCTATAGAGTACACTGTACTCACTGTACTCACTGTAGTATCCATAGAGTATACTGTACTCACTGTACGTAGTACTTATGTAGTACTCTATTCAGGTCAGTGAGGTCAGGCATTTGAGGTTTGGGGTTCAACATTTAGAATTTGAGTAAAGGTGTTCTCTATTACACATGCATAACAACATTGAATGCCCAGCATGTTTGATTGGTAGAAAAATAATTATAAGAATGAAAGTTGTGTAGAGCATAATAGATATTCCCATAGGCTGTGCAATGACCAAAGCCTGTAGTATCATATATGATACATCATTATATGGTACTAAAAACCTGTAGTATCATATATGATACATACTTTTCAGACGTGGTAAACAACAAACTAAAATGTTATTTTTTGAGAATTACTAAGTTCAATCAAGTTATGCAACCCTCATTTCAAAATATCAGTAAAGATATACAAGGAAAACTCACCAAAATGTCCTCAAAACCAAAATGTTTGGACAGTGGCTTCTACTGTTGCAAATTAGATGGAGGCAGCCATTTTGGGTCATACCATCTGAGGCTCTGTATCTACTTGCAGTGCAAATGGTATGGTCCAGGTGGGGCAGGGGACGTATCAGATGTGATACAACAGGTTTTTGAACCAAATAGTGGTTACACTGAGACATGAGCCAGCTGAAGAATTGGTGTATCATATATGATACCAACGGCGTTATAGGGTTAACTCTCCGACACTGGAAGTACAATAAGGCAATAAGGACATTATCAAAATAAGACAAATTACTCTTAATTTCGGAAATCTATGCGTTTAAAATGGCCACCACCATTTGAAATAATACAACAGCAGTCAAGTATTGGACATTTGGACTTCAGTTAAAGCTATAATAATGGTAAACCTCAAATTGTACATTTTTATGTACCATTTTGTATCATGACAATGAAGTTTCAAATCCTATATAATGTATATGAGACAAGTTTGCAGCTGTTTTAGACTTTGATCAACATTTAGAATCCAATATCTCCACATGACATCTGCAGAAAGCCATGTCTGGCTTGCATGCAGTGTTCAACGTACCTTACATGGGGTCTGCATGGGGCACCTGTGTAGAGGATTCCGTAGCATAGATTCAGTAATGCACATGTGGGCATGGACAGACACATGGGAGTGACATGATTGGGAGGAATGATCTCCCTCATCTGAACTGGAGGCTTAGATTTCTGCTATGATCATGGGCTGACCATAACAGTTATAGTGGTTCAGAAATTCGGTTAGGATGCCACTCGAGCTTCTCCCTACAGAGAGATACTTGTTGCACATCACACTGGGAGGAGACCCCAAGGCAGAACAAGGATAGGCTTGAGGAATTACACCACTCATTGGCAATGGAATCCCTATAGATCCACCGGTTATGAATGTTGCTCTGGAGAGGGAAGTCTGGAGCTCTCTGGTGACGCTGTCACCCCCACGATCCAACTATGTATATACAGTAAGTGGTTGAAGATGGATATATGGATATTATTAATGTTGCATGGAATGCAACATTGGACAATACCTAAAGAGTGACAGACTTCGCTAGCTTTGCCACTCATTAAGAAAGGAAACCATAAGATGTGTGCCATTTATAGATATGATTGCTTAGTCCCCCAAACAAAGTTTACACTAATGTATAGTACTAAAAAGGAGGTTCTAGACGATAATCAAACTTCTTCAAGAGGAGCAAGGTGCATTCTGTTCTGATCATGAATCTGAATAGCTATTCATTCTTGAATATGGGGTGAGGGGCTCTTTGTTGTGGGTCATTCAATCTCTGTACACCTAAAGTAAGATCTGTGTCTGTTTCGTGAGATACTGTGTGTTGGGCAGTAACTCACGAAAGGTGACACAGCATTGGTCCAAATTTGACACTTACGTGTGCAAATTTCACCATCAATGTGGCGATAATTACAAAACAGTTTTTTTTAGCATATAACTGTGGGCATGCAGCTTTGTGTGTGTTTGTTAAGTGAGTGTTGCTCACCTCAGAGCAATGCTATTATTTTATACACAGACACAAAGATGGGATCTGATGTATTGCTATATTTGTGGCAGACATTTTAAAAAGTGTGTATTTTTTTAAATGAAAAGTGATGCAACTTGTTTCTTTGGATATTTTTCCTATAACCCTAGGTATATTTTACCACTGTTGTCATTGCAATGACAAATGTATTGGTTTTCTTTTTATTCAATTGTTTATTGAATTGGATTACTTGGCAACAAAAATGAATTGGATTACTTGACACAGATATTATTATAGCTCTAATAGGAGCTCTAATTGGTGGTGGCCATTTTGAAAACTGTGTATATTTCAGAAAAAAAGTGATGCAGTTTGTCTCTTTGGATAAATCTTTTCCTCTTCCATGCCAAAGACAAAATTAAATGAAAGTTTTAGTGGGTGAGGGGGTATAAATTTGCACTGTTAAAACATATTTTTCAAATGAAATTTGCATATTTGCCCCTGTTGTTGTGGTAACAAAAACAATATTGGGTTCTTTAGTCTTTAAATGTATTTTATTGGATTATTTGACCCTAAAAATGTATACTTTGACACCAATGTTATTATTATAGCTCTAACAGAAGCAAAGCTATGGGATATGCTGTATTGCTGAGAATGGTGGCGGCCATTTTGAAAAATGTGTATATTTCAGAAATGAAAGGTGATACAGCTTGTCTCTTTGGATAAATGTTTTCCTATTATCCTAAGGTACTTCCATGCCAAAGAGAAAACAAAATGGAAGTTTTAGCAGGTGAGGGGGTATAAAGTTACCCTGTTAAAACCCATTTTTTTAAATGAAATTTGCTTATTTTACCCCGGTTGCCATGGTAATGAAAACAATATTGAGTTTTTTAGTCTTGAAATGTATTTTATTGGATTCCTTGACCCTAAAAATGTAGACTTCGACACCATTATTATTATTATAGCTCTATCAGAGGCAAAGATACGGGGTATGGTGTAATACTGGTTCATTGTCGGCGGCCATTTTGAAAACGTGAATATTTCAGAAATGAAGGGCGACACAGCTTGTGTCTTTGGATGAATCTTTTCCTATCACCCTAAGGTACTTCCATGCCAAAGGGATTATCTGTGTCATAACTTGAAGTCAAAAGTTGATTACATCCTCCACTAATGCTGGTCATCTAACTAATGCACTAATTGCACTAATATTTACAGTATTATTTGTATGGAGATCCCTGTGAGCACTAAATGACTGTTTTTGTTGCTGTTTTTAAGTCTTGGTTGAGAGTGTGTGTGTGTGTGTGTGTGTGTGTGTGTGTGTGTGTGTGTGTGTGTGTGTGTGTGTGTGTGTGTGTGTGTGTGTGTGTGTGTGTGTGTGTGTGTGTAAAAGGGAAAAGAAAATAAGCATGGATTGGTAGCTTTGCCATAGTAGGAATATTTATTTAACATTGTAGAATATTGGGATTTCTGTTCTGATACTGCAAGTTTAAAAGCAGCTGACGGTGCTTCAGTCTTGTTCTGGATAGAGGCTCTCAATGTATGACCAGTGACCACCACCTTCTTATGACAGCCACTGGACCCCAAAGGAGTGACTGTTCCTTGAAGTGTTGAAGTGTTCCTTGAAGTGTTGAAGTGTTCCTTGAAGTGTCTCATAGAGACTCAGTTTGATTGTGGAATTTGCGGCATTTAGCAAGGGTCAAAGGTCCCCTTTGTGACCAAAACTGGGAATGGTTGTCTATTATGAAGCCAGGAAAATAGATGTGTGGCTGGTGTCCCCATGGTATACACTAACCAGAGAGAGGGCACAACGAGGCTGACATTGCATGGAGAACAGCTGGCAGGGAGGTGAAGACATTAATCTTAAAGATTACAGATTATTGTTAAAATAGGCTAAATCCACCAAAAAAACACATTTTTTTCCGGCCGTCGCCCTTCGGACGCCGGCCGAACGCATTAAGACACTAGTTTCTCACTCATGACATTTTCCATTTGTTGGCAACCCTGATCTACACATTTAGAAAATAGTAGAAGAAATGCTATTTTGACCAGTTATTTCTCCTAATTTACGGAGCTGGAAGATCAAATGGTGATCCTCCGTAACTAAAATGCAGAATAAATAGTGGGCCTTGGTATAAAAATGGTTGAAAAACACTGCTCTAGCGTATACTAGTGTATTTTGGAAGTGCCACTAGTGAATTTTGTATTTTGACAGTTGGCAACACTGACAGAACTATACCCAGAACCCACTTCGACTGAGACCCAATCAGAACACATCAAGCTTATGTTTGCAATAGACCTGCGCAGTGACGTCACTGCCCCTGTTCCAGAAATTGATTCCCCATTCATTTTTCTCATAGACTTTTCGGAAAATAATTTATATCAAGACGATTACGCCGCCGACAAAGCCAACTCGAGTCGTGACGAATCATGATGACACACACACACTTTTGGGACAATCAAATCATTTCTGATATGAAAAACGAAACAAAAAGTCTTGTATCATACCGTTTTCTACTTCTTCCTAAATATATATTATATGGCGATATTGTGTTTGTTGTCATGATTTGTCATGACCCGAGTTGGCTTTGGCCGCGGCGCAATCGTGTTTTTATTAACCATTTTCTAAAAGTCTATGAGGAAAATGAATGAGGAATCCACTAGTGGAACAGGGCTGGTGACGTCACTGCGCAGGTCTATATAAGAGCATGGCATAGGATGGCAATTGTTCCCTCTTTACTAGTATAGTTTTCTTTTCCCTTTTACCTCCACTATGATTTCCTATTTTCGGCTACACAGATATGATTTTTTATGTTTTGATCAAATTAACATGGTGGTCCCTATTGTCAACATAAACAAGTAGAAAATGGTTTATGCCGTAGCCCACTCACAGTTAACAGTCTTGCATTGAGTTGTGCGTATGAAATGTAGGCCTACTGTAATTCTATAAACTGTTAAATAAATAAAAATCAATCAATCAATCTCCAAATGTGGACAATGTAGTATAAAATAAATAATAGTGTTCCACTGATTACAAATGCTAATTCAAAATACATTATTCAAAAGTCACTATTTTATACGTAAACAAACAGTTGATCCGGACAAGCATCACCAAAATCCATGTGGTTTTATTTTTATTGGACAAAATGTTAACATCCTGTTGATTTTACTATCTGAAGACCTACATCCGGATCCACGGATCCAGTCCTGATTTTCTTCCTGATAAAAATCATCAAACCATCATGAGTTTTGATGATGCTCTATATTGTCTGAATCAGCTTTGTGTTTGTTTATGTACTGAAAGAGTGACGTTGAGAGCTTTTTACAACATGAATGATCAATTTCTACATCTGTGTAGAAATTTAACCCTAGAACACTAAACCCTAGAACACTAAACATGGGTGATTTTTAACGAGATGATTATATTTTTGCATTTTTCATAATGTTGCTGATGTCTGAGGTGGGCGGGTCCTTCAATAGCTCCATGATGCTCAGTGACATTTCAGAATGTGGTTTTGTTTCGCTGCACACACCCTTAGTTTTTTTCTCCAGGAAGGTTTTAGATAATTTTTACCCATGTTTAGTGATAGGGTGATAGAAAAAAATCCCATTCATTCAAAATGGAGTTTTTTTTATTATTGATTTTTTTCACTGGACCAATGTCACAGATCTTAGGAATGTCTGGACCAAATGACTGAATTAATTCCCAACTTAATTCCTCTTTTTTATATATATTTTTTTATTTATTTATTTCGTTTTTTTTGAAAGGTCATGATGAAATATGACAAACAATTAAGTTTAGTGTTCTAGGGTTAATTTCTTGTCCACATTTGGAGTTACATCATGCCATGGTAATCACACAACCCAAACCTTATAGACAACTGCACCGAGGAAAAGACGTATAGCAGAGACTAAAATGTTGAGGTCCTCCTCTGGGAGTATGATCAGGAACGAGTACATCAGAGGGACAAAGAGGCCATGGGTGGTTTGGACACAAGGGTGGACTGGGAGCTCAAAACGTACCGGGCAATTTTGTCTCAGAGCGGCCCTCAGAGCGGCCCTCTGAATCTTTGTGGGGGCTCCGGGGCCTGAGCCCCCATGAGAATTTAAGACATAAGGGGCTCTGGGGCTCGGGCTAACTAAAATTAGTTAGTTAGTTTTAGTTAACTATAAAAACCCTGCAATAGGCATTCTCATTTGAAGAGGACAGAGGGCCGCCAGCACTGATTCGTGGGCCGGTTTTGTGCAGATTTTTTTTTTAAAATTAAAACGACATTAACGGCCCCCGGGGGGGTCGGCCCACGGGAAAATGCCCTGTATGCCAGACTGTCAGTCCACCCCTGTTTGGAC